>JASKUP010000051.1:900000-2100000 GCA_030448955.1 Trichopoda pennipes
AAGTACCAGATAATTTTCAAATATAATAAAAAACTCAAATAGTCTAAAAGACTTAATTAACATTACAAGTGTTAAAAAGCTATAACTAGTGTTTATCGTTAATAAGAAAAATCTAATATAATCTCCCTTTTTATTTGCTAATCTAATTAATGCCACAAATATAAATTAAAGGACAAATTTCCGTAACATTTGCAAAAACAAAACATGGTGTCTTCATCAAAAGAATAGACATTTAAAACGATCTCAAAGCGAAAGTTAACGGAACATTTGGTAAGAAAAAAAACCCTAACGGGAGTAAAAAAAAAAAACAATAACATCATCATCAAGAAAGCAGAAGTACAGTCTCAGAAATCTCATTTTAAAATAAACATCAAATTCCTGAATAAAAAAGTGCTTTCTAAAACATTAAAATAATAATGTTAATAAAAACTGGAACATAAAAAATGCAACAAATAAATTAAAAGAAAAAAACAAATGAATAAAATCTTAAAATAACACAACTTTTAAAACATACATATATGCATACATGAAAATAACTTTGCATAAAATAACAACAATAGCAAGTAAAACAACAAATGGTTTTATAAATAGGACTTCTACTATTAACACTAATACTACCAATATAAATTTAAACTTAACAACAAAAACAACAACAGCGTCGTCTCAACAATTGTGTCACAATTATTTGCAAACGGGTGATCTCTATTCAGAGCTAAAATGATGTTAAATAAAAATAATCTAATTGCAAGTTACTACAGATAAGGATTCAATTAAACTATAAATAACATAAATAGAAAACTAAGAACTTTTAAGAATTTTGAATTAAAAAACAAAAAACTAAAACAGTTAAAAAATGTGAAATATTTACGAAAACCTATAAAAACTAAACAAAAAACAAGTTATATTTATGGTCAAATACGGCGTTCAAAAACTAGTGACACTTAAAGGTTAGTACTAACGAACTAAATTTCTGAAAATGCAGAACACCAAGCGAATGAACATTTAAAGAGGAATAAGGGAATGAAAAAGTTTTAATCACACAAAACTCTTAAATTTGTATACGGAAATTGAGGAGAAGAAAAGGACAACCACACCAAAATTGACAATAAGCTGAGAGGACGAACACCTGAAACGGGATCAACATTATATTATATTATTTCTCCTAGTATTTTCATTTATACGTTTTTAAATTCTTTTCATATGATTATTTTTGTCACAATTTAAAATACCTCTTTCTTGAATTTTTCTCTTTACCTTTGAATGTTAATTCCTTTTTTTATATTAATACCTACATGTTTGCAGATATTATTATTAGTTAGGGAAATTTTGGAAAACTGGAACAAAAAATTAGGCAACTTTCAAATAAAATAAATAGGAACGACATATTAGGTCTTGTTGGCGCAGCAGTGGATGCGTCAAAATCAGAAATTTTGGATCAAATTAAAATTTTATCAGATAATATTCAGCAATTACAGCCAAGTCGAGTGGAACCTTTAACGCCTGTTATTATTGAACCTGGTATTAGAAGCGATAAGGTAAATTTAGATCTTATTAAATCTCTTCCACAGTTTAGTGGAGACTCAAGTGAGTATCCAGCTTGGAGGGAACCCGCACGTTTTGCTATGGACTATTACTTAAGGGGTTCCGAAGCATATTATATTGCATTGGGAATTTTAAGAAACAAAATAATTGGTGAGGCAAATTCCACCTTGAGTGCATTTAATACCATATTAAATTTCGAGGCAATCATCCTACGTTTAGATCACTCATACTCAGACAAAAGACCACTTTACTTACTGGAGAATGAATTGAGCATTTTACGACAAGGAAAATTATCTATCAATGAATATTACGACAAGGTGAATAAACAATTAACCCTGATTATTAACAAGATTTTAATGACTAACACAGGTAGACAGGAAGTAATAGAAGCTTTAAATGATTATGCGCGTTCGAACGCTTTGCGAGTTTTTTTATCAGGCCTTCGTAAACCATTATGTGATATTTGTTTTTCATCAAACCCACCAGATTTGCCCAGTGCACTAGCAACAGCTCAAGAATTAGGGCAAAATCAGGAAAGGTACAAATTTGCCAATGCGTTCGCTAATTCTAGAAATTTTTCTAGATTACAATCATTTAATCTAAACAATATTCCAGGTCATACGATAGCCCAGAATTATCCAAATTTCCACCAAAACCTACAACCTGATACGCCAGTCCCAATGGAAATTGATAGAGGTAATTCATACTTTCGAAAAGCAAACCAATTTTCAAATAGAGTAGACATCGAACAGCAGAAATTCAGTCCTGATTTCAGTAAGCAGAAACACATAGTTCAGGTAGACCGACCTAAAATACTACATTTTGGGCACAATTCAGGTCAATCTCCTACTCAGAAATTGCAGAGAGTTAATTACGTTGAAAACCACCAATCTAAAGAGAGCATTCACGAAAGTGAAGATTTTTCTACTATCGAAACTGAGAATGATGTG
The DNA here is from genome assembly GCA_030448955.1 of Trichopoda pennipes. Classification (NCBI taxonomy): domain Eukaryota; kingdom Metazoa; phylum Arthropoda; class Insecta; order Diptera; family Tachinidae; genus Trichopoda; species Trichopoda pennipes. The sequence goes on from JASKUP010000051.1 coordinate 902,493, forward strand.
GCTGATAATTTGAATTTTTTAGTGTAAAATCGCTCTTGAAATATATTCTAAAAAAAACAATTAATGGTCAAGAGCTAAATATTTTGGTCGATACAGGAACATCTAAGAATTATATTCAAAATTTCAATTTCTTAAAAGGAGTTATATCGGTACAATCTCCATTTCGCATAAAATCCATAAATGGATTTACATTCATTAGACAAAAATGTGAAATAAATCTGCTTAATCACAGAACAACATTTTATATATTACCGGTTCTAACATTTGACGGAATAGTAGGGTATGATTTTTTAAAGGAAATTGAAGCTTTGATTGATACTAAACATGGAGTTCTTTTTCACAAATGCGGAAAAGAAACAATTAACCATTTTTCATGCGACCAAGTTAATGCAATTGACTACGATAGTAGTAACGTTCCTCTCAATTTAAAAAATAAATTCAAAGCCCTTATGGAAAATAACTTAGATGCATTTGCAGATCCTGACAGATCTTTGCCAGCAAACACGCAAGTTGAAGCCACAATAAATTTGACGAAACAGGAGCCCATCTATTCTCGTAGCTATCCATACCCCATTTCTGCATCCGAGTTTATAAACAGGGAAATAGAAAGTCTTCTCAAAGATGGTATCATACGGAAATCTTCTTCTCCATATAATTGGCCTATTCATGTTGTCAGTAAAAAGGGATTTGATGGTAACGGTAGACAAAACTTACGAATGGTAATTGACTTTCGTAAAATCAATAATTTTACAATTCCAGATCGGTACCGACATTACCGTCATTCTATCCAATTTAGGAAAATCGCACTATTTTACAACACTCGATTTAAAATCAGGTTTCCATCAGATCGCTGAAAAGGACAGGCACAAAACAGCTTTCAGTGTAAATAATGGCAAATACGAGTTCTGCCGTCTACCATTTGGTCTTAAAAATGGACCCAGTATATTCCAACGAGCCATTGATGACATCCTCCGAGGCGAAATAGGCAAAATTTGCTTTGTTTACATGGATGATGTAATTATATATTCACCAAACGCAGAAAGCCATATTCGTGATGTCGATAAAATATTACAAAAGTTAACAGTGGCTGGCATGAAAATATCAACGGAAAAATCAAAGTTTTTCAAGCTTCAGGTCGAGTTTCTTGGTTTTCTTATTTCGAAAAATGGAATAAAAACATCACCAGAAAAAATTAGCGACATACTGAATTTTCAAAAACCTAAAACTTTAAGAGCATTGAGATCATTCATCGAATTAGCAGGATACTACCGAAGGTTTATTAAAAATTATGCTGATATAGTTAAACCACTTACTGCGTATCTTCGGGGAGACAACGGCAATATTAGTTCAAGAGCATCAAAAAAGGTTAGAATACAACTGTCTAAGGAAGCAATTGATTCATTCGGAAAAGTCAAACGCATATTAGCTTCAGAGGATGTGCTTCTTCAGCATCCCGACTTCGACAAGCCCTTTGAATTAACGACTGATGCTAGTTCTAATGCAATTGGAGCCGTACTTTCGCAAGGTAACAAACCAATCACAATGATATCGCGCACGCTTTCTTCTACGGAATAAACATATGCAACAAATGAGCGCGAACTGCTTTCAATCGTATGGTCGTTGCAAAAGTTGAGGCATTATTTGTACGGCGTGAAAAACATTCATATATTTACCGACCATCAGCCACTCACTTTTGCTACTTCAGATAAAAATCCTAACCCGAAAATTAAAAGATGGCAAGCGTTTATAGCTGATTTTTCACCAATTTTTTTTTATAAGCCTGGAAGAGAGAATGTCGTAGCCGACGCATTGTCTCGGCAGTACATGAATAATTTTACCCACACGGATTCTGAAACAGTTCATAGCGAAATATCGCTTTCGAGGACAGTAAAATCGGTAAATGCTCCTGTGAATCAGTTTTTAAATCAACTGCTTATTTCTAAAGCCGTAGATAACACTAAATCTACAAAAATTTTATTTCAGAAGTTTAAAAGACACACAATTCAGTTTAAAGACATTCAGAGTCTTATACTAAGTTTGCAAACTTGTGTAAGTCCTCAAGTTGTCAACGGCATATACTGTGATTTAGGGGCACTTTAGCAGAAATTCAAAACGATATACTTGAACACTTTACACTGGCAAGATTCATCCATACGCAAAATTTAGTAATTGACTCAACGAATAAGGACGATCGACTGGAAGTTTTGAACCTTGAGCATAATCGCGCCCATAGATCTCTCGCAGAGAATTATAAACAAATTACTTCAAACTATTTTTTCCCAAAAATAAAGCAAATGCTTCAGACTATTATCAAAAATTGCAAAGTTTGTTTAGAAAATAAATACAACAGAAAACCTCCGCAACCATTAATTGGTGCCTCGCCAATACCAAATTTTCCCGGCGAAATATTCCATATAGACATATTTTCTACGAGCAAAGCTCATTGCTTGGAAAAATGTTCTAAGTTTGCTATAGCTATTCCAATTAGTTCCAGGGCAATAATTGACGTTAAGACTGCGCTCTTGCAAATTTTTAACAGTTTTAAGAACACGAGACTTTTAGTTTCTGATAACGAGAAATCTTTTCAATCAAATACGATTAGAAATTTGCTTAGAGATGTTTATGGGATAGAGCAATTTTTTGTGCCTCCATTACATAGTGAAAGTAATGGCCAAGTGGAAAGGTTTCACTCGACCTTACTTGAAATCGCAAGGTGCGTGAGAGCACAATGCGATATTAGTGAAATTTCTGATTTAATACTAATATCTACTTATAAATATAATAGAAGAGCTAAATGTTACTCAGGCAAAACCAATAGATATTCATCAGCATTTTGAAAAAGACGAATTAAAAAACATTCATGAGAAAATTATACCCGCACAATCAAAAATTGAGACAAAACCAAAAATCGCAAAGCGATGTTTCAGTGAAGAAGATGTGGTATTTGTTCGCAGAAATAAAAGGTTGGGTGACAAATTTGAAAAGGTTTATTTTTAAAAGATTGTCCAAAAGGATTTAGGAACGCAAGTTTTAATAGATGGTAGAAGAGAGCATAAAAATAATATAAGATGATCTGCAAACATGAAAAGTCTTAAACATCTTAATTAATTTATGTCAATGTTTAATTTCACAAATATTAAAACCAACTTAAATATATTTTGAAAGAATTTATCGTTATTTTGCTTTATTTTACTTAAAACTTAAATATTTTTCTAATATTTGAATATAATTTAAATATACCCAGAGATAAGTAAATTCTTTACTCTAAAGTAAGCCATAGGCTTAATTAATTATCTACTGTTTATTTAAACTAGTTATCTTATTTGCAAAAAAAAAAAAAAAAACGAAAAACACGCTACGATCTTAAGAAGGGGGGCAGTTACCATTGCGCCAAATATAAGTTAATGAGAATATTTGACCATCTGGCAACCCCAAGGTAGAGATAAAATGGCAGTCACATTTTGACGATTGACACGTTCGTTTCATTTAAAAAACCTTATGTTTGGTTAGAAAGAACGAATCATAATTTGTATAATCCGTACAAAAATTATTGGCGCTGCATCAAAAGTTCTATCTGTGAATGGTACAGAACTCAATTTTTATGCAATAATAAATCGCCTGGACTATACGTATTCGGACAAACGTCCCTTATACGTACTGAGAGATAATATGCTGAGGATCAAACAAGGAAATAAATCACTAACCGAGTACCATGACGAGATTCATCAAGCCTTGACCCTCATACAACAAAAAATTGAAACAGCAGATGAAGGAATGAGGACTGCACGACTGTTAGATGTAAATGATGATGCAGTACGTACCTTTATCATGGGTTTACGTAGCAGCTACACGAAAGGGATCCTGTACGCAAATAACCCTAAGAGTCTTGGGGAGGCATATGCCATTGCCTGTACAATATATCATGATAACCAAGATATTCATTTCGAAAATACTAACATAAGGGGACAAGAATATCGTAATGAACAACGGCATACACATCACCGAGTTAATGATCATCACCAACTGAGATCAACATATCAGGTTCGGCAACAACATCACCACCCATTATCACGACGAAATTAAGCCTGTAAAAGTCAAAACGCTTCATGGATATTCCATGGTTAACACAAAAATGGTAATTACTGTCCTAAATCACTATTTAACATTTTACAAACAGAAGCACTTCAAGAATTCGACATTGTTCTTAGTGAGCTTGGTCTAAGAATGGTAAAGGCAGAAATTAATCTCTTTGATTACAGTTTAAAATATAAATACAAAAAAGAAATAATAAACAATGAACAGGAAATAAATTATACAGTAAATAATGAGACATATAGGGAGGATATTGAAAAAATAATGCAGAAGAATAATACTACTGAAGAATTACCGTTTACCACAACAATTCAGGCATCTATTAGGACAAAATCAGAAGATCCTATTTATGTAAAGCAATATCCCTATCCGATATCAGATAATGAGTTCATTAATACCGAAATAGGTAAGCTACTAGATAACGAAATCATACAGCCAAGTAGGAGTCCTTACAATTCCCCCATTTGGACAGTCGCAAAAAAGGGCACTGATGATCAACGCAAACCCAAAAGACGAATGGTAGTAGATTTTCAGAAGCTAAATGCTCAGACAATCACTGACCGCTATCCAATTCCTGATGTTGGAATGACGATTCAGAACTAAGGCAAAGCAAAGGTATTCACTACACTAGATCTAGAATCAGGATTTCATCAAATCCTTATAAAAGAATCAGACAGGGAAAAAACAGCTTTTAGTGTGAATGGCGCAAAGTATGAATTTTTAAGAATGCCGTTCGGTCTTAAGAACGCTCCTTCCATTTTTCAACGATGCGTAGACGACATTCTCCGTGCATATATAGGAAAATTTGCATATGTCTACATAGACGATGTATTAATATACTCTTCAACACCTGAAGAACACATGAAGCACATCCGAATTATAGCTAATGCACTCCACAATGCAAATATGAAAATATCCGATGAAAAGTCGTATTTTTTCCAGGATTGAGTTGAATACTTGGGACATATAACAAAATATAATAAAATAACAGTAGACCCTAATAAAGTGGAAACAACAAGAAACTATCCCATTCCTACGAATTTAAAAGAACTTAGATCATTTTTAGGTTTAGCCAGCTACTATAGGAAATTTATTCAAAACTTTGTAGCAATTGTAAAACTACTTACAATACATGTCAGAGGGGAAAATGGTGGAATTAGTAGAAATCAAAGCGCAAAAGTGAAAATAAACCTGGACGTACCAGCATTAGATGCATTAAATAAAATAAAAGAAGCTCTTCAAGCACAAGTTGAATTATTCCAGCCCGAATTTAATAAACCCTTTGATTTGACCACAGATGCAAGTAACTTTGCTATTGGTGCAGTACTCTCTCAAAATAAAAAACCTATAGCATTTATTTCACGTACCTTAAATGAAACAGAACAAAACTATAGTACAAATGAAAAAGAATTGGCCATTGTCTGGGCTTTGCAAAAACTCAGGAATTACCTTTACGGTATTGCTGACCTAACAATTTACACTGACCACCAGTCATTAATTTTCTCCATTTCGGATAAAAACCCCAACACTAAACTTAAGAGATGGAAAAATTTTATAGAAGAATACGGTGCGAAATAAGTATACAAGCCTGGACATCAAAATATTGTTGCAGACGCCTTATCTCGCCAACAGATCAATAATACATCCAGCTGTTCACAAAACTCAGCACAAAGTTCTCCGACAGAGGGCATTAAAAAAGTTAATCAACCTCTAAATGCTTTTAGAAATCAAATAATACCAATATTTGGCAAAAATAAAATAATTGAAATAGATACATGTACAATTTTTCCAGATCGAGTTAGGCATACAGTATACTATAAAACAAAGAACGAATTGATAGACAGATTAAAACAAATAGTAAATCCAAAAGTGCAGAATGCATTGAAAATAAACGAAGAAACCTTATTTCATTTGCAAGATGACATTATCGCTTCATTCCCACATAAATTGTTTGTTATAGCACAAATACAATTAGAAGACGTAACTGATTTGGACAAACAAAAAGAAATTGTAATGCAAACACATAAAAGAGCACATAGAAATTATAAAAATAATGCTCAGGAAATATTATTAACACATTACTGGCCGAACTTAAGGGAAATGTGTAAAAAAGAATCCATAGATTGTAATATCTGCTTACAAAATAAATACGAACGAAGACCAAATAAACAACCAATAGGACAAACACCAATACCCTCGAGAGTAGGAGAATATGTACAAATGGACATATTTTAGATGAATAACGAAACACATATTAGTACAATTGATAAATACTCTAAATACTGTTATATACGTAAAATACATAGCAAAACAAATTTTCACGAGTACATTGAAGAAATTTTTACACAGATATACCCAAACGCTAAACATCTAATGACTGATAACGAAAATATATTTACTGGAATAGTGGCAAAAAGTGTTTATGAACGCTTACAAATACAGCATACACTAACACCCATCCATCATTCTACAACAAACAGTCAGGTTGAACGCATCCACAGCACTTTAATCGAAATATCAATAATCTTGGCACAACAAAATAACTCTTCACCAAAAGATGAGCTATTTAATGCAGTAAAACAATACAATAAGACAATTCACTCTACAATAGGATATAGGCCTGAAGACGTTTTTTTCAATAGAGAACGTTATCCCGATATTAAAGGAAAACTTGAGGATAAACAGGTTATATTGCTCAACTATCACAATAAAAACCGACATCCAATAATTTACAAGGAAGGAGATATAATATACGCTAAAACACACCGCCGTAATAAAAATAATATTAAGTATTCACAACACAAGGTAAAAGAAGACCATAGAGACACAATTGTAACAGCAAAGGGTAAGATAATACATAAAGACAATATATGTACGTAAACAATCCACGCAATGTACAGACCAGCAGGGATCGTGATTATATTTCTTGCATTTGCCTTTGGCGACAGCATAACTGATTTAACAGATAAAAAATACGTACTTGTAGAAATAGACCCTGTATATTTATTCAAAGATACATCATATTTATATCACGTAGCTAACTTGTCTAGGATACTAAGACCATATGAAGAAATAATGCAAGGTCTGTATAATATAGAACAAAGCCAGGAAGAACAGATGTTAATAAACAGAATTGAATCATTAAAGACACAATTAATACCGAACACTTATCGTGGGAAAAGGGCACTAAACTTCTTAGGTTCAATATTAAAATTCATCACCGGGACACCAGATCATGACGACTTAATAGAAATAAAAACAGGACTTAATAAATTAATTGAAAATAATAACAAACAAGAAATAATAAACTCACGCTTTGAGAAAATTTTAGAAACACTAGATCCTAAGGCTATTGTAGATACTATGATAATCAAAGAAGTATATCGTGAACTTGAAGCTATAACAAACACAATAAATTTTGCTAAAAACGGAAATTTTTATTTAGGAACATTGAATCTAAATGTAATAAAGGAAATCATGTCTAATGAAGCTTTTGACTTACCGATGATAGACATACTGGAGTATCCAGACATTTACGTTTGTTTTTACAATCAAGCTATAATTACAGTTTATAAATATCCAATAATTAAGAAAATATGTAAACTTTATAATATATATCCTCTATCAAATAAGCATGGAAAATAGTTTTAGATAAAAAGATTGCTCTTTGTAATGCTAATTATATTCCAGTAATTCAATGCAAAAATTACATGGGAAATAATATTTGTAAAATTAACAAATCAAATAATTGTACTATAAATATATTAGAGAATAAGCCAGCTAAATGAGACATAATTCAAGAAAATAATGCACCACTCACAGTACTAGAGAATGGTTACATTATTACCGATAATGAACATATTTGGAATGGCCAAATAATCAAAGGACCAAAGTTAATCCAATTTAATATTTCAACAAACATAGACGCAAAAGATTATTTCAAACATCAACAAGAAATAAAGGAAGCTATACACCAAAGACACGATGAACAATTGGAAATCCTTCATATATTATCTTCAGACTCCAACCACAAATTTTCAAACATGCAGGAAATGTCGAAATATTTAATCCCTATAGAACATCATCCAATACGTTTTACCATTTATTGTACACTTGGAATTTTGGGAACAATTTTATGTATGTACATTATAATACAATTTTTTAATCTCTACAAAGAAACAAAACAAATAAAAAGAAGAAGAATTGCTAAACATACTTATGAGTTGGAATTAGCAAAATTAAGAGCAGCAATAAACTCTGTAGAAAAAGTGAACACATTGTTTTAAGAAGGAGGGGAGTTAATACATGTTCAATTCTGAAAAAAGAAGACGACAGATAACAACATCGAACAAGGTCAACGTTATCAGTACGCATTTCTTCAATTATCTCATAAATTAGGGAAAACCTTAAATAACCCTAAATAAACAATAATCAACAAAAACATATTTTCCTAACAAAGGAAATAAAATTTATCTTTATTATAAATAGTTGTTAAGTAACAATTGTCTTAAGAAAGTTTATGAATAAAACATACACGATTCGGTGTAGTAAGAAAAAATAAATTTCTTTTTGATTCATTCCTATTACAAGGAATTAATTCGCGGCTCTCTAATGTCGTCGCCATAACAGCCTCTACATTTTCCGGTATCAGTCGTTTGGAAACGCTAGCTAGCAATTGAACGTGTCATTCCGTTTCTTTTATGTGTGATGGAATTTTTGGATCATTAAACATTGGAGCATCTTTATTTAAATATTCTTTCAATGCATCGTACGGAATGCTTCGCGTAAATGGTGGTTCAAATACGTTATTTATGTCATTTATATTGATCATTTCCGTGTAACTTGTGCAATTAAGTTTAAATCCGGTTTTTTATAAGCTCTAAGTTGCGTTGGGTCGTCAACATCGGTTCGATAGCGTAGAATTATCTGGATAGCACAGTCGCGATTTTCTTTGCTATCATTAACCAACATTGATAACAATATATTTTCAATAATACACTACCGTACACGACAGAGCTGTAGTACTTGATACTGAAGTACATTGGCACATAACATTTAATTATAAATTCAACCAGAATTCTTAAATTGGCGTCTGGATTTTCCGTTGTCACAAATAATCGTAATAATCTAACGGCCTTGGTGAGCCAGCGAGAATGTACAATTTTCCCTGGTTTGATGTTAGCCAGATCCAGCGAAACCGCTAGAAATCGCATGGGCCATATCGTATAAGTACTTCGAATTGGTGGAAAATTCAATTTTTTCTGCAGCAGAGTCATGGTTTTCAACTCAAATTTCTGAAAGCTGTCCACCACTGGAAAATATATAATAATAAAGTAATTAAAAACGGTTGGCAATTATAATAAATGCGTGATAGCAATAACTTACCGGAAGAGTTTCACAAGTTTCGATTTGACTGCTCAGTTTTCCGGTTGCCTATCTTGGTCCAGTGCTGGTTGATTTATCCAAAGCTTCAAACAAATGCCGCAACGGCAGTTCGTTAAAGTGAAGAAGACAAACGAACCAATGCAATGGTCTTTTTAACAGCAATTCGAATCGTCGTATAATTCCACCGTGTGGGCCAGTATTTGTTGGCTCACCGTCAGTGCATATTCCAATTAATGCATCCATCGTTATCGTTGAAAAAATTATTTAATTTGGTTGTTTTGTATTCAGCGGTTTCCAGTCTTACGTAACCAATAAGTCCGGAATTGGGTTCTCTCAAAATAACAAGATGAGGTTTTTTTACCATCCTAGTATGATACTTCTCATCAATTTTAGCTCTCGTTAAAGTATCATCCTTTCTGCCATCGAATGAAAACGCTAACAAATTGGTAGCATCTAGCCGTTTGCGACGCACTTTTTGTCTGCATTTCTCTTTTTCTCTGCGAACTTTCGATTTATCCATGATGAGAGGTTTGCCATGCGTGTCTTCATTTCAAAATCTTGGAAAAGAGCTGCCAACGCTGATGCTGCTCTATCAGGCACACCAAATCTGTCACATATCAAGGCAAAGTTAAAGCAATCGTATCTTTCTGTGTATTGTGATCTTTCTGTGTATTGTGCTCTTTCGCCTCTATCCATATCTTCTTGAACCGATGACGGTGCGTATGTTGAATCATCAGGATATTGGTATGTTGGCATTGATGACATAGACGTTGCTCCTTGCTCTTCTATTTCCATCACAAATGCATCCACTGTAAGTCTTTAGTGATTATGTTGATTGTGCAGAAAATCTTTGAGGCGTTCTGGAACCAAGCCGCATGCACATGGAGCTGCCTTCAAATCGTATTTGCATGTTCCAATGTAAAAAATTGTTTCCAGAGATTTTGCGTTCTCTGGAAATTGTTGGGTTAGGTTTTTTCTCTTGGTTTGGTCTTGATATTTGTCAAATAATCTATTCAATTTACTAAATACACTTTTTTCTGCATAATTTCCATACCAAGTTTTTCCCAAATTCCAACCAACTTGTACTTGAATGAATGATGTATAGGAAAACTTTTTTGTTCTGTTTTAGCACTTTCGCTTAAGTAAAAATAATATCTCAAGATATCCAGATGGGTTGGTAAATTAAGATCAGTCAAATCATTAGACACACCGTTATATATGGTCTACAAGACGAGGTAAGAATAATGAAATGGTAATTTCAATTCTACGTGTAACCGATTTTGTTGTCAAAACTGCATGTAAATTAAACGTTAGTGAGGGTCGGTCATACATTTGGACTCATTTGAGGCACTCTCAATGGGTCAAAGACGGATTTTTCAAAATTTGACCCAAAATAAAAGTTTGACTCAAAACTTGAAACATCAGACATCGTTTTAGAGGTATGGTTCCTCGGCCAAACATTCAGGACCACATAGTCCCGGATACGATGCCTTGAACTTTGCTATGATATATAACAGATTTGGTGTTTGGTGGCAGAAAAATTTTTGTGTTTTAACCATAGGAAAAATCGATAATTAATTTTATTCAAGGATTGCGAAAGATCCTCATATTCTCAATTATAGCCTTATAGAAGTGAAAAATGAAGATTCTGAGCACAAAGCAAATGAAAAAAATACTATATTAATAATAATGTAGAACAAATTAGAGAGGCTAAGATTAGTTCTCATAAGAAACAAATACAAATCTAAATAAAATTAGAAAATTAGACAACAACAATATACATTCCACTTGCTTTAAATGGTAAAAAGTGCGGAAGACAGTAGCATATTAAATCAACCGAAAACTAGCAAAAAGAAGAGAGCCGGAAAAAACAACAAAGGAAATAAATCAGAACCCTGTAAAAGGATATAAATTTAAAAAACAAATTAAAAGCAATGTGGTAAACCACAAAATAATAAATACAAAAATAATTTGTATTTTGTATTATTTATAAAATTAATTTATATAAAAAACTAATCATAAATTTAAACGTGTTGAAGCGTAAATGGTAGGTCCAATTTGGGGCAACAACAAACACGATTACATGGGAAAGTAAAGTGGAAATCTCCGAAAATATATTGAGTATAATGCAGGAAATACCAAACAAATATTGCTAGAATATTCAATAATATTAATCATAGTAGCACTAGTACTACATATAGCATATAAGATTTCGTTTTTTTCTGTCAAAATGAAAAATGTGTATAAACACATTTTGTATAAAATTGAAAAACAGATATACAGCAGATATACAGCATAAAAATGTTTATAGATTTCAGCGATTATGAGTTCACAAATGTTATAAAAAAAGGAAAAATGAATACAAACGCTGACGTACTCTCCAGAATAAGGATTGATTTGAAGATATGAAAACAAATGATACCGAAAGAAAATGAAGAGCAAGAAATAAAAATAGTTGTATCAAAAAGGGCAATGAAATGAGGCAAATAAAATAATGAATAACAAAGAAAATTAAAATGATAAAGAAAATAAAACACTTTTAAAGAAAACAATACGAAAAGCACAATTCACAGAAGTATGATCAACTTCAAATCAACTGGAAATTTGTATTAATTAATGATGTAAAAATATGAAGAGGTTGAAATTAAATTCATCTGAAAATATAGAAGATGACCACATATTTATCGAAGGTAATATTGTTCACATAGGACAGCATGATGTACCGAAAATATTAATATAAAAGAAAAAGGACGTTGTGATAAAGAAATTGAAAATATGAATAAGAAGAAGAATAAGTCGACAAGAATCAGCGATAACTCAGCGAAACTAGATGCGACACTGAGGAAACTGATATCTAAAACGAATAAAAAAAAATACAATTGAATTAGCGTATCAAATGAAAATAGAATTTTTAAAGTATATAGGAAAAAACTTTAAAAGAAGAATACGCAAAAATAAGAACATACAACACAAGTCGTCAATTAAAAATACCAACTCTTAATGCCCCTATTAGAATAACAGATGACATGTTAAAATACAAACTAATTGACGAATTCCATAATGCGACACACGCATTTCACATTGTGCTTAGAAAAACATGAATAAGATGGTAAGGAAATTTGTATCGTATTGTGAAAAACACATAAAAGAACCACTTAAGCAAACTTATACACCAAATAACACCTTTCAAGTGATTTCAATTGATTCTGTATCGTTTCACATCCAATATCAACAAAAGATGCACTTACGATAGCAAAATTTTCGTTGAACATATAGTTCTAAAATATAGTCTGACAGAAGAACAAAATTTTTGAATGAAATAATGCATAACAAATGCTCATTATTACAAATCAAAGAAGTATTTTTCACACCATACACCATGAGACATTAGGTTCGATAGAAAGAAGTCCACAGGGTTCTTATCGAACTTCTTACTTCCGCTTACTTCTTACTTTCGCTCACAACACGACACCACATATAGAAAAGGTTAATCGCCTTTTGAATCAGTCTATGGAAAATTACCAAGTTCACCATCTGACAATATAAATAGTAAACATAGATTCTACAATTTGCTTTAAGTAGAGCGAAAAATTATACAACAACAATAAGAAAAAAAAGATGTACAGACAATAATTACAACAATAAACTTAATTTAAGCATAGGAAATCTAGTTTTAGTTAGAGTAGCAAATAGGATAAAGAACCAAAGTCCATATAAAGGACCATACAAGATAATAGAAACTATAGATTACAATGGATAAGAAAACACATACCATAATAATACTTTAAAATTATACAATACATTATAAAAACAAATTTTTTAAAGTAAAATAATCATATCAAATAACTATTACATTGGTTTATATATAAAAAACCGAATTCTTTTCTTTAACATAACTAATTAAACAAATATTTTTAAATGCTACATTAAGTAAAACTTCTAATGGTATTATGGAGATAAGAAAAATCACATGCATAATATTTTTCTTTCGGGTAAGGGTGTAGTGTATCCCACATAAGACTACAATGCACAAAACAAACAATTAATAATCAAACAACACATTGCTCTGTGCAGTGTGTAATACTGACTAAACAAAAGTTTAGAGACACATTTTGTATTGAGTGCAATTCAAAATGTGAAAAATTGTGATTGGATAAATGAAACAAATACTACGTTAATAATAAACTAAAAAAATTAGAAATAATAAATAAGTATTTGTCTTTATTTAGGTATTTTATTAACAATTAAAAAAAATTGTTTGAAAACAATTGACAAAACATATAAAATAATTTACTTTTTATTTAGTATGAAGAAATTGTTTTTTAATTATTAAATAAATCTCCTGAAGAAACTTTCCGAAGGAAAACAAATATTGAATTTATTTTACTTTCAAAAATTTGTTTACAGCATCGTCGGGATTTGTTATGGAATCGACGGATTCTTATAACATCAAATCGCCATAGATTTTTGATTGAATGTTGAAATTCAGTGCGTGTACATCATTATTCTTTGCGGGGAGAATGCTCATTGACTTAACCAAACATAATTCTGATTATTCTCACTAATGTTTGGAAACAAATTTTCAATAAGAGCTAATTGAGAGTCTAAAAATCAGCAAAAGTCGTTGATAAGAGTAATTAATCCAGCTGTCGCATCAACTGGGACTTTTCCATTTCCAACAGCTAACAATTGTTTGGAAAATTGTGCAGCACTTTGATCATTTTGAAGTTGAACTCTCATATTAGTGGTTAGCGATAATGTTTTTACGTTATTCCACAAAGGTGATGCCTTCAGGCAAGCATTCAATTCATCTGCAGGCGTTGCATGGGGAATTACTGGCAAGCCGCCAAAGATCTTGTTATTTCGTCGAAGATCCTTCAGTGTGAAGTTAAGTGATTTCTTATGTGCTATTTTGCAGTCATCCCAAACAATGAGCTTGCATTGCATCAACAATTTTCCCATTGCGCTGGGTCGGGAAATATTGCATGTTGGAGTATTAATTGTGTTTAAATTGAGTGGCAACTAAGGCACAGAATGTGCAGTACGACCGAAGAGTCGCCGCAATTCCAGATGATGCTAACGCCAAAGCTAGGTCACATCTTGATCGAATAGTGGCCAAAATCAAGGAAATGACAAATGTTTTCTCTGTGTCTCCAAGTGCGTCCAGGAAGAATAGACCACCAGTATTATTGTCCACCGCTTGCATAAATGTTTCGTATACTTGTTTTTGTTGTTCATTCAGCAACGGCACATTATTTCGAACGAATTCCTGCAATGTATCAACATTGTGTTTTAGCTCTCGATTTAATTCTTGGTTGAATGCATCGCGCATCGATCGATCATTCCTACTTCTATCAGTATCTTGTCTGCAATAGTCGAGCATTGATCCTCAATCAGAATCAATCCTTCATTGTATATTTCATCCGTTATTTGCACCATCTACTTTAAATGAAACGTACTTATTTTCGTGAGGGATACTCCCACACCATGTACTGGTGCCGTTGTAGTACATGCTATGTATCAGAGATAGCACTGTATGTGAAAAATAATTTTCGCTGTTTTCCTGCTTTTCTCTTAAAATTATTCCTGAATTTTCTTTGCTATAACCCTCACGGAGTCCGAGACCTTTCCAACCAATGCAAAACCGTGGAAATCGGTTCGTGCGTTCTGGAGTTATAGCATCAGGATGGAAAACCCGACTTATTTTTATATGTATAGAATAATAATAGTATATATATATATATATATATATATATATATATATATATATATATATATATATATATATATATATATATATAATAATTTTTTTAAAGTGAAATAAATTCAATATTTGTTTTCCTTTGAAAGCTTCTTCAGGAGATTTATTTTATAATAAAAAAACAATTTCTTCATATTAAATAAAAAGTAAATTATTTGTCAATTGTTTTCAAAAATTTTTTTTTAAATTGTTAATAATTTTTTTTCTTTATAAAATAAGCGAAATATAAAATTTATTCATATTAAATCTATTTAAAAAAGACCTAAATAATGACAAATACAGAACAAAAAGAAAAAAGGTCAAATAAAAATAATAAAAACCTTAATTTCAAACTTAAATTGGCAGCAACTGCCTAGTCTCATTTAGTCATTAGTCTCTGGTAACTTTTGGCGGCTCTTTTAAGCTACTCGATGATTAGATAAAACTCTTCAGCTTAAAATAAACACAGTTTATAGGGTATTGCACAAACTTTAACAACGCTTATTTATTACATGGTAATCCAGATCTAAACTTTACACATTACAATACTTAGAAAAATGATTTAACATATACGCAAGTTATATATTGAAGAAGAATGTTCTCGTAGTGTGTCTTACTCAATAAGTTTGGGCCCAAAAGTCATATATTTAAATTCAAAGAATCGGAATAAATTAGATCGGTGGAAAATATTTTTGAACTCGCAAGTAAACTCAGTAAGGAAAGACGCCAAGTTTATTTTGTATTCAACATACTCGTATACTCTTTATGACCCAATGCAAAAAAAATAAATAAAATTTGTTTTAGTAGCTGCGGCAGAAAATACGCTAAAGTGTTGTTTCAGGTCTGTGGTTTTCACTAAGTAACTAATAGCTTTTGATTGAAAACTATTTCATTGTAATCCATAAAAAGCAATTAATTTTTTAATTCTTTATTTATTCCCACAAAATTTTTATCGTTATCGCTTGCAATTTGAAATGGTAATGAAATTTCTTAAACTTTATAAAAACGAATTAGTGGTTAAATCAGTTACAATTTTAAGATGTATGGTATCTCTTTTCTTAACAACAGTGTATTTTTATATTGAATGGTCCAAACAGGTCAATACCAATGTAGGAAAATGATTTAATAAAAGAAGTTATTCTATAAACTGGCAACATGCCCATCTGAGGTTGAATGGGCTTAACTTTTCTTATTCTACAAACATAACATTTGTTTTCAACAGTCCGTACTAAGTTTCGTACGTATACCTCCCATTACATTATTAATGTTTTGATGACAATACTTTGTGTGGTACAATTTTACTAACAAACGAGAAAATCTGTAATTTTTTCGGGAGTATTATAGCTTGCTTGGCAGTATTGATAAATGCAGAAGCATTATAACGACCGCCAACTCGTATTAAACCAAATTCATCGATATATGGATTTAGTGTTCTCAAATCACTAGACAAATCAATATTTAAGTTTAATGTTAACCTGTTGTATTCAGTGGGAAAATGTATCTTTGAACATGTTGTACAATTTTATTTTCAGCGTCTGAAAATCCCTCCATAGTTAGTGCTTCCCTAATTTTATTAATAGTCTTTAATTTCAAATAAGAATTTGTGTGTAATCTCATTACCCAAGATATTACTCGTACCACTTTAAACAATTTGGAAAACCGCTTTATAATAACTCGTTTGAGTTGTGTGGGTCGGATCATTCACAATTAACACAATGAATGGTCCAGGTCCAGTGAGCATCATTGCCGTTGTGTTCTTAAATTATATTAAGAGTTCTGTACCAGGAGTGGGATAGTCTCTAACTCTCTGGCAAGGAGTGAAGGTTGCGGTCTGCTCCGGGCTTTTGAAATTGCAACTAGTAGTGACCGGAGGACATACGTATCTGAAGGCCTTCTAGGGTGAGGATGACGTTACATTTCATCCACAGTGGTTTGATCTACCTTCTTGTTATGGCTAGGCACAAATGTAAATCTTATCATGCATGAATCTTTTAAACATGCGGCCATTACAGCTGTCTGCAGTTCTAGCTTTGGAATTGAATGAAACCGTATTGCAGCAAAAGCTATTTTTCCTGTTATAAAAACGATTTTTGAACTTGAATTTCTAATAAACGCCAGTATCCAACAACTACTAACGCTTCACAACTCTCAAATTCCCGAAAATAAATAAATTTAGCAATTTTCTACTGACCAATTTTTGCCACATCTTTTAGCCACAGTTTAAACTTTCCAAAAATATGATTTGGTAATTTTGATTCTCAATCAATAGAACTTCTCCAAACTTCGTGCCTTAAAATTTTAACGACTACGCTATAAAGGCAAACGGATCAAAAATAGACATTACAAAACTTAGAAACTGCCTTTTTGATGGTATAGTTTTTAACTCAACTATGTACTTTATGAAATTTCAATACAAAATTAAAACAATCTGAATGGGATGTCCAATGCATTCCCAAAATGCGTTCTATTCTATCTGCATTTATTTTTCCTTCATCATCATTTGAAATTTCAACTTCTTTTGCAACAGCTTCGAAA
The DNA here is from genome assembly GCA_030448955.1 of Trichopoda pennipes. Taxonomy (NCBI): domain Eukaryota; kingdom Metazoa; phylum Arthropoda; class Insecta; order Diptera; family Tachinidae; genus Trichopoda; species Trichopoda pennipes. The sequence goes on from JASKUP010000051.1 coordinate 920,245, forward strand.
TTTGTCATGCGATTGTGCATTTGAAAATCCACTGATTCACGAATTAACTTCACAATATTTACAATATTAATGGCTTCTTGTTCCGAATCAAAAAAATCAACGTAATCATCAACATAGTGTTTTCCTAGAATGAAGATATTTTTCAATATAATTTTCTGCATTCCGAATCTTAACAAATTGTGCGGTAGTTGGAGAACCGGCAGATCCGAAAATCATTCTCTGCATAACATAAATCTTAGGTGCTTCACAAATATTGCCTTTCCTTCAAAGAAATCGTAATGCGTCTTGGTCTTCGGAAATTAAACCTATTTAATGAAAAATTTCTTTAAGGTTGCCACATACGGTTATAGGAGCCGTAAATTTGAATAGCACCATATGAAGCGATTGATTTAGATCTAGGCCTGCAAGAAGTGCGTTCTTTAGAGACATGTTTTCAATATCTGCTGCCGCGTCAAAAACAAAACGTAGTTTGTTGTTGTCAGGATTCCTAACACCGAAATGCAGTAAATAAAAAGTCTTGTTAGAATGTCTAGATGCTTCTTCTTCAGAAAGAATTCGTGTATAACCTTTTTCTAAGTATTCCTCGAATTTTTTGCCATATTCATATTCATACTTTTAAAGCCTTTTTACAATATGTAAGAATCAGGAAATAACTTAAAATCTTGTCGCCAAAGTAATCCTGATTCAATCCTTCTTTTTGTTGTTTTATTCAGAATTTTTAAAGCTCTTTTAGCTTCTGCAGATAATATAGGTTCACAATAGATTCAATTCCAAAATAACTCTACATTAAAACCTCTAACACAATATTACACTAAATATCTCCACTAGATTTTCTAAAATGACATAAAAATAATATATGTGGGCATTCATCATTCTTTAAATTTCCATAAATTATCGAACCTAGCCTTGTTTTATTGACCATTAATTCACTTGGAGATAAAATTTTCTGTGTTTCAATTGGGACGGTTCAAAAAGCATTGGGCAAACTTATTATCCTCTTAGGTTTTATCTGATAATAACAGCAATTCGATATTTCTGCAGATAATTCATATTTTTTTTAATCATACTATGATATATTCAAACTTTGAGAAGACCTTCCTTCTGAGATGAGATGATACATACAAATTTTTGATATGGTAGGTATCTCAGATTATTGTTTTCTATGCCACTTAACATAACATCAACTATTAGATTTTGCTCTCAGAATAACTGAAAACTGTATTTCTAAAATATCCTCTCGACCAGATATTCCTAACTTTTGCACAATTTCAGAATTTATTATAGAAACGTCGACAAAAGCGTACATTTTTTCAGAACCATTTGAACCATACAAGAAAACAGGCATAATTTGGAAAAGAACATCAGTAGAATCAACATCTATTCGACAGCTTCAAGCTCGTTGATGAGTTAAATTTAAAAAATCTTTAGGTGTATTTGACTTTTGGTTCAGTGAAATATTTTTATGCAGAAGACTATGATGAGTTTTTTCACAACCCCTAACTTCACATTTCCTTTTTTTAATTGCAACTTTTAACATGGTGACCAAATTTAACAAAACAAAAACAAACCTTTAATGAGATAACTGTTCGCACTTTTGAATCAATAAACAAATCTCAAAAGGTTTTACAAGATTCCGTTATATAATTTACAATTTTTCTTTATAACTGGCATTTGGATTGGATAGCCAAATCGAGAAATTTGATATTGTGGGAACTTGGGCTTAAACATATTTCTGTCCATCGAAGGCGTTTAGATATGGATAGCTTGTTTAAAACCTCGATCAAAAGCAATGGATTCGACAAATGATAGCTGGCTCCAACTGATTTCAAGAATATTCTCAGATTACCGACTTTATTTGCAAAGTGAATAAGAGAGATTAGGTCCTATTCGCCTACGGATGGCAATAATCTTACTTTTTGAATTTGCAATTTAATTAAGTGCTCAAGTCGACAAAACATCTCCGGCAAAGTTTCAATGACTGCATTTACATTTTTCGAACTGACTATTAATGATTCCACGCACTCTCCCTTAAGGCTTTCTCTGAGACGCATTATATTATGAATCTCCGATTACTCGAATTCATGAGTTGAAGTCATGAATGATTCATAAAAACTTTGCCAATCTTGCGGTAAGTCCGAAAATTTTGGTAGAGATTACATTTTCTTTTGTTCATGATTTGTTAAGGATTGAGATAAACTTACTTACGGGTTACTAGAAATAAACGGTGAAGCATGAACTATAGGATGAGATTTTACAAACGTAGAAGTAGAGGAAATTGAATCAAATATGTGAGTATTTTAATACGACATACATGATGTACTTGAAGTAACTGGATCGAAAACTCTACTCGGCGTGATCGTATTTGTTGTAGTTGCAATATTATTTATTAGCTGATGCAAATGTTACCTCTGATATGTTCGGAGAATTACGTGCAACATTTGACTCTACAATTCGTAATATTTCCCTTATAGAAGTAATTGAATTCTGGGTATTTAAATTTTTCGATTCTATTACAGATTGTATAGATTTTATTTGATTTAATAATAGAATCTTCTATATGCTTATTAATTTGAGACTTACCTGTTCTTGGCCCTCTTGCGTCTGGTGCTTACCTTCCGGATTAATATAACCACAATTTCAAGCTTCATTTCAGCTTCATTATCGCCAGAATTTTGAAGAGTGGTAACGTTAGTTGTAATTGGAGATATTGTCATTGGCATTGTCGGAGAACGTTCTTAGAGTCTCTTCTCATTAACGGATTATTTTTTAGTCAGATCGTTATTAATTAAATTCTCAAAAATCGCACCTTGAATGAGAACACAAAGCAACTTGTTTCAAAAAAAGAAAACTTGGTTCTCCAAATAAAACCATGGTGTCCTTGTGGACAGCAACAATTTCCAAAAAGTAGATAAAAATTTGAATAAAAAATGTTTAAAACTAAAACTTCAATCAGTCTTGTTGTTTAAAACCAAGACTGATTTAAATAAACGATTTTTCCATTCAATTGGATAACGAAATGTTTTATTCACTGCAAAATATTATATATTAAATAGCAATAATATAAGTTTAAAAATATTATGAATTACTGTATTAGTATTTTATTTTTTAAGCACTAGAATTTTTATAAAAAAACTAGCGTGCCCATGACTGCTTTGCAAGTCATTTTTTTCATTTTTATGTGTTTTAAATAATTTTATCTTTTTCACAATTCAATAATTTTGTATGCTTATATAATACGTCTTATTCTAGTGCAATGCTTTTACATATACGACATTTTTCGGTCGATTTTGGTTCGTGGTATAAACAAACAGTTGGTTTATTAACACATGAATATGATACATACATATAATTGACCGTGCGAAAATTAGAGATCATTGCAAAAGCTACGCGTGTGGAGAACTGAAGCCGTTTAAAATCAAACGGCAAATCTGGAGGAATCATAGAAATGCGTGGCATCAGCACATCCTCGCCCTTTCATTTTTATATATATATAGATTTAATCTTTATAGTTTTTTAAACGATCTTTTTTATCTTTAGTAAATATCTGTTTTTTTTAGATCTTTTTTATATATTTTTTCTTTTCAATATTTCGCTTTCCTTTGGAAAGCTTCTTCAGGAAAAAATTTTAAAATTTTTGAAAACAAAAAAATTATTAACAAATTGAAAAAATGTTTTAAAACATTTGACAAAAACATAAAATATTTTTTCATACATACATACAAAAATTTTAAATTTTCAAATATTCAAACATACAAAAACAAGGAAACGGAAACAACAAAAAAATAACAAACAAAAAATAACAAATTCTCTCTTATGAAATGATTATAACAAATTATGTGTCTTTTTAATTAAGTACCTATAACTCTGAGCTAAATTGTCTGTGTCTGTCTTGAAATTTATTCTCCTTACATTTGGTACATTAACAATTTCTAACATTTCCAACATATAACGTCTCTTGTAGTTTTTTTCTATATCTAATACTGATGTTTCATCAAACTTTGGATAATGATTATATTTCTTACAATGTGAAGATAAGAATGTCTTCTGTGTTGAAATATTCCTATATTTTTGGTTACACCTGTGACCAGCTAATCTCGTTTTAAGTTTATTTTTTGTTGTCCCAATATAAACTTTGTCACAGTTCACCTGGTCATTTCCTCCACATGGTATCCTGTATACTACATCAGATATTTCCATTTTTCCTATTTTATCCTTCATACTGCTAAATAATTTATTTAATGTGTTATGTGTTTTGTGTGCAATTATATATTTATCTGTGTGATATATTTTACACTTTCTTAATCTTTCTGATATTCCAGGAACATAAGTTAATGATTTATAATTTCTTGGCTCTGCCGTAGAATTTCCTAAATTATGCCTATAACTACCATATTGTCTAATTAATCTGTTAGTTAATTCTACTGGAAAATCATTGTCATTAAGTATATCTCTTATTGTATCCCTATTCTTCAACTGAAATTCACTATCACTTATAGTCAATATTCTGTCTATCATATTTTTCGCTGTGTTTATTATCATTTTCCTTGGATGTTTTGAATAAAAATTAATGATCCTTCTTAGGTAGGTTTGTTTTTTAGTTGATGAACTTTTTAAAAAAGAAATCATTTCAGTGATGGAGAGAAATAGACTTAAGACTAATGTATCAAATTCTTCAAAGCTGTATGGAGTACCTAAGATCCATAAACAGAATTTTCCTTTAAGGCCTATTTGCTCTTGCATTAATTCCCCGGCCTATGGACTGTGCAAGTATATAACGAATATTCTTAAGGTGATAACAGGACAATCAATATATAATATTAAAAATTCGTTGGAATTTAAGGATAAAACCAAGAGAACTTTTTAAAAAAGAAATCATTTCAGTGATGGAGAGAAATAGACTTAAGACTAATGTATCAAATTCTCCAAAGCTGTATGGAGTACCTAAGATCCATAAACAGAATTTTCCTTTAAGGCCTATTTGCTCTTGCATTAATTCCCCGGCCTATGGACTGTGCAAGTATATAACGAATATTCTTAAGGTGATAACAGGACAATCAATATATAATATTAAAAATTCGTTGGAATTTAAGGATAAAACCAAGAGAATAAATATACAAGATAATGATAGATTGTTTTCATTTGATGTAGTTTCACTTTTTCCAAGTATTCCTGTAGGTTTAGCTTTAAGTATTATAGAGGAAAAATGGCAGATAATAGAACAAAATACGAATATTGAGAAGGAATTTTTTTTTACGTATTCTTAAGTTTTGCATTAAAGACAATAGGTATTTTCAATTTGATAATAGGATATATCAACAGAAGGAGGGCCTCCCTATGGGCTCTCCAGCATCTCCAATTATAGCTGATATTGTGATAGAGGAATTACTAAATTCATGTATTAGTAAAATGCATATTAAACCTAAGATAATCACAAAATATGTGGATGATTTGTTTTGTATAACTTCAGAAGATGCAGTGGATAATATTTTGTCAGAATTGAATAGTTTCCATCCGGATATTAAATTTACGATTGAAAGAGAATTAGAATCTAGACTTCCATATTTAGATATGTTGATAATAAGGAAGAAAAATAAGTTAGTATTTGATTGGTATAAGAAACCAATATCTTTTGGAAGAATCATTAATTTTTATTCAAAACATCCAAGGAAAATGATAATAAACACAGCGAAAAATATGATAGACAGAATATTGACTATAAGTGATAGTGAATTTCATTTGAAGAATAGGGATACAATAAGAGATATACTTAATGACAATGATTTTCCAGTAGAATTAACTAACAGATTAATTAGACAATATGGTAGTTATAGGCATAATTTAGGAAATTCTACGGCAGAGCCAAGAAATTATAAATCATTAACTTATGTTCTTGGAATATCAGAAAGATTAAGAAAGTGTAAAATATATGACACAGATAAATATATAATTGCACACAAAACACATAACACATTAAATAAATTATTTAGCAGTATGAAGGATAAAATAGGAAAAATGGAAATATCTGATGTAGTATACAGGATACCATGTGGAGGAAATGACCAGGTGAACTGTGACAAAGTTTATATTGGGACAACAAAAAATAAACTTAAAACGAGATTAGCTGGTCACAGGTGTGACCAAAAATATAGGAATATTTCAACACAGAAGACATCCTTATCTTCACATTGTAAGAAATATAATCATTATCCAAAGTTTGATGAAACATCAGTATTAGATATAGAAAAAAACTACAAGAGACGTTATATGTTGGAAATGTTAGAAATTGTTAATGTACCAAATGTAAGGAGAATAAATTTCAAGACAGACACAGACAATTTAGCTCAGAGTTATAGGTACTTAATTAAAAAGACACATAATTTGTTATAATCATTTCATAAGAGAGAATTTGTTATTTGTTGTTTGTTATTTATTTGTTGTTTCCGTTTCCTTGTTTTTGTATGTTTGAATATTTGAAAATTTTAAATTTTTGTATGTATGTATGAAAAAATATTTTATGTTTTTGTCAAATGTTTTGAAACATTTTTTCAATTTGTTAATAATTTTTTTGTTTTCAAAAATTTTAAAATTTGTTCCTGAAGAAGCTTTCCAAAGGAAAGCGAAATATTGAAAAGAAAAAATATATAAAAAAGATCTAAAAAAAGAAAAAAAAAATTTACTATAGATTTAATCTTTATTTTTTATATATATTTTTTTATATATAATTTTTTGTTTATCCTGAAGATGTCAACCAATGATTTGGCGAAATATTAAAAATTAATCTATAAAAAATTAAGATTAAATGTTTTTATATATAAGTTGCAATAAGACCCGTATACGTTTGTGAGAATCATGTTTTTTCTATTAATGAACTTTAAATTTCCGACTAAGAATTTAAAGCCAGTGTTCCGGGAATATCTCTGGTCGCTATGCTCACGGGATTGTAAACACCAAATAAAAAAAAACGCAAATGGGATATTTCAACGCTATTTATTTGTGTGTTTACAATCCCGTGAGCATAGCGACCAGAGATATTCCCGGAACAAAATTTATAATTCTTCTTTGTGTAAGATAGCGAATTTTTCCGGTCTCAATTCCTTACCGGAACATAAGTATTTTAAGAAATTATTGTAGTAATATTTAAACTAATTAATGCAAAAATCGTAAAAAAAAGGAAATGCTGTCTATCAAAAGAGTTAGAATTCTGTACATCTACTTTTTACTAGTGACATTAGATATCGGGTGTTTTATGAAAGTTTTTGTTAAAAAGAATCGGCAGTGTTTACACCTAATGGTCTCGGTTGTGGCGATAACAGCCAGCATTATTGTTTTCTGTATGTGAAAGCACAAATCAGCAATCGTTATTTAGCTCAACTGATTTAAATTTTTTTGCACTAACTAAATATTGTTTTTGTTGGGTTACCAGATTCTTTTCAAGATAATTCCCCAATTGGATCCCTAAAATTCTTAATTAACAATGCTTTAAATAACCTTAAGGTATACTTACAGTAAAAATAATTTAATTTGTAATAGTAAAAATAGAGAATATTTTTATTGATAATCGAATAAAACTAATATATTATTCAATTAGGTCTTGAAATATTTTCGCTTCATTCTTAGTAAATAAAATTCAATACTATAATACTAAACCTATTTAAAAACATCGAAATTACGTGCTTGCATTTACAAAAAGGTGAATTGTTTTACTTGCATGTAATATTACTGCTTTTAATCTTTAGGTGTGATTATACCGGTTTATATTTGTTTATTACGAACGTTGTATATAGATACCTTAAACAAATGTTTTCCTTCGAATAGAATTATTTTGTTTTCAAGTAAGAGAAGCAGACAGAAAACAATTTCAACTCATTGTGATTAATTTTGAAGATTGTCAAAAAAAGACGAGTGCATAACACTATATTTTAAACTTGGTCTTTAGTAACGCTAATAATACATTTCCTATATTATCAGGAATAGATTTCAAAACATCTTCATCCATACTGCGGGATTAGGTTTGTCATGCAATGCACATATTTTACACATATTTTGCGAAACGTATAATATGTATTAATTTTCTGTCCTTAAGTTCTTTGCCCTATTGTTACCTTAAATGGAGCGACCGTAAAGAATTCTATTATAACTATAATGTCGACAAACGAATTAATTAAATGTAAGTATTGCAAAACATTTTATAATAGTGTAGCCCTATGTTAGTTTTTAGTCATTTACTAATAAATTAAAAGAAATTAAAAAATTTACTTGTTTAACTTGTATTACATTAAAACTAATCTAAGAAGGCTATCGAAGCAGAATAACTAGTCATTAGTAGGACTATTTTTTCAAGAGAATTTTGTTGTATTTGAACATATTAAGTTTTGCAACTGAAAAAGCGAAACTGTATTTCCTGTAGAGAAATGATTATCTGATTATTTTTGCCAACGTAAAATGAAGCAGCAACAGATAAATATTTCCTGTGACATTTATGGTAACGAATACCGTGAGTTTTAATGCAGTTTATGTTTTGGAGATATGAATAGCATTATAATTTATGCATCCTTACATTGTTTACTATTTAAAAATAATAATTTCAATGTAATCTTTTAATGTATTCTGTTTTTCAGTATTGTAAATAACCTCTTTTTAAAAGTCTTTTTTCTACATTAACCCAAAAACACTTTTAGCGCGATGAAACCTCTATAGATTTATCGAAAATTTTTGACTCCAATCCGGCGGACGTAAACAAAACGGCAGCTTTAATGATGGGTTCTGGTCTTAACAATGGGGAATCTCTTAGTTACAGTCTCACAGCATTAAATAAAATATCGACAGACAGAAATGAGAATGCAGATGCTATTCAAACGATATCTCAGCAGCAAAAACCTGAGCTGATTGTCAGTGGAAGCAAGTGTTCAACTCCAATATCTTCATCTACACCAACTACTACATCTGAAGGTGGTAACAATAGCAGCGAATATGTTGCATCTTCAGCTTCTACTTCGCGTAAGGCCAGCACAGCTTCGGAGTATACATCTCTATCATCCGATTATACACCGGACAACACTATTACCCCAAACTCGGCATTCTTTGCAGAGAGTACTCTTAACACACATTATTTAGAACTTACTGATAATATCGATATCATAAGCTGTCCAAGTACTACCAAAGAAAATATGTCAACTTCTCCAATTCTAACAAAAACTGACTTAGAAAATTCTGAAGAAAATGTTTTTACAAGTTATTGCCTACCGTTTATAGATGGCGATGGAAATGCTAATGATAACCCAGGAGCTCAGCTTAACAGTTCAAATATGGTTCTGCCAGCAGCTCGTAAAATATCTAGATTTTACGTTAATCCAGTGGTAATGGCAACTTCCAGTGACATTTTTGTAATCAATACCACTGCACCATCGAAAGGTATAAAAAATTCAATCATAATATTTATATTTTATACATTTTATTAATACCTTAATCAATTTGTTTAGACACAGTTTTTATTTATCAATATTTATTTCAAAACAGCTTTAAGGCGGTTTAGATTAAATGGCAAACTGTACAAAAGTCAGTATAAGAAATATTCCTTCTTGCTGTTCTTATAAGCATCGAAACTACCAATTTAAGATCTTTAATCGATTTAAATTGTTGGAACTTGGCAAACAATTTCGCATATCCTTTTTAACACGGGGACCCTATGTTTAAAAATGCACCCTAATTCATAAAATTACCATTTAAAGTCAATTATATTATAAATACTTAATGATAATTACTGGTTAGTTAATGTTACTTACAAATAATTAGAGTTATTAAACATGATTTGATCAAAAATTATGAGAATTAAATGAATTTTTACAAAGAGACTATTGAGTATATTTTTAGCTCGACGCCTCTAAACCAACTCTTTAGCATTAATAAATGGCGTTATTTTACTGAACTTCTTATGAAATTATCCCATACTGATAAAAGATATTTAATTTTTACCCTTTTTCATGTGGTCAATATAGATCTCATTAGCAAACTCATTAGGAGGTAAAATCTGTTTCCAAAAAGAGCTAAACTAATGATTTAAAGTAACAAGATCGCATTTATTCTTGATTGAGCGGAACCTTCCTTTCTGATAAGTTTTTCATACCATAACTTTTTTTATGTACCAGCAAGTTCTCGCACTTTAGTTTATCGGTAACGGAAGCTAAATCGTGAATCTAATTAATGATTTCCGAAAATTGTTCCGCAGCATGACTTCCTCATCTAGGTTTATTATTTGTAACTTTTCTTCCACATCTTTTAAATAGAAGTGTTTTACTTTTGTTGCTTGCAGCAAATTATTTGTTTTAAAAAACAAACAAATAAAAGCAGGAATCATGAAATTTTCTACGGCTTTTTTCAGTAACTGCTATGTTTTTAGTTTTTGATAATCTTTGATCTTTATGCGATTTCGTAAATTCTTATTGACATTTTGGAGTAAAATGTTAAGCTGAAAATGTAAATTTTAGAAATAAGCACGGGAATTAAGTCAGGAAATCAACTTAGTAGTAGTTATTATCAAAGATAAATATAAAATAAATATAAGCAATTTTATTTTTCGTGCTTGATTCCTTTAAAGAAATATTTCATGATATTATCACGAAATATTTATTACAAAAATTTTTATTAAAAAATAAACATTTTATGATATTCTCATAAAACATTTATTCCAATAAAAATAAAAATATTCGAAATGTATTACTGCGGGGGAGAGCACATCCATATAGCAATTTCACTATTGCTCAAGTAGCTCATCAGTGAATTTTACCCCAATATTGTATAGAAAAACCTAAAAGTCTTATATCCAAAGCCAAACTGATTCTATGACAATTTTTCATAAAATCAACATAGCATAGAGACAGTAAAGGCCGTGTCAGATAAAACTTTTGCTTTGCGTTGCGTCAGAGTTTCGCTTTGACATTTGAGTTAAAATGTACGTAAATGTATGAAAGTTGCCACATAAAGCACTTCTGACGCAAAGCAAAGCGAAAAGTTAACCAACATTCAACTTTTTGTGTGCTTTGCGCTTCAATTCGAAATCAGTTGAATTTTTTTACACAAAACAAACACTTCTACAATTCCAAATCACTTCAATGTTTTACTTAAACGAAATACTTGTACAATTCCAAATAATTTCAATGTTTTAATTAAAAGAAAAACTTCAATAATTCCACATGTGTACCTTTTTCGTATGTAAACAAACATATTATGAGTGTTGTCAAAGTTTTCATTGTGACATACACGTTTTGCTTAACGCTTTTGCTTTAAAGTTTCAAATGTCACGCAAAGCAACATAGTTTTATCTGACACGGCCTTAAGACTCAAAAACACTTCTACACAAACACAGCAAAACATTTCAAAACAACAAAAAACATTGTTTATTTTTAATCATTTCTTGCTGTCTCTATGCTTGAGCAATAGTGAAATTGCAATATGGATGTGCTCTCCCCCGCAGTAATACATTTCAAATATTTTTATTGGAATAAATGTTTTATGAGAATATCATAAAATGTTTATTTTTTAATAAAAATTTTTATAATAAATATTTCGTGAGAATATCATGAAATATTTCTTTAAAGGAATCAAGCACGAAAAATAAAATTGCTTATGTTGAAAATGATTCCGATGAATTATAAATTACTTATAAAATAAATATTTAAAAACTAATACCTTCTGAAATTAATTACACGACTTTTCTTTATACTGGAATTAGAAAAAAAAGAGAACGAAACACACTCAAATATTGAAAATGATTTAGATGAAGTTGGTAACAATGTGGTCCAAGTTATAGATAAAAGTTTAACGACGTCGCCATCCAAAATGGGAAACAAGGAATGCTCAGAACAAGTACCTGACAGTTTGTCCACCAATTGCGATGCAGTTACACAAAGTGGAAGTGTTGTTGCAAGTACTACAGTTAAACAAATAATTGATGTTCCAAATAATGTTTTGAATACGACTAGTAACACGAGCAATTCGTTAGAGCAACTCAAAATCGAGCTTGAGAATATTACACATGCACAGGCGTTTGCTTCCGCTATTGTTGCATCCATTAACAACGATCACGTCTATCAGCAGCAGCAATCTCAGCCTCAAATTCAACAGCAACACTTCAATTCACACCAAAATCAAGAAGAGGTATAAATATTAATTTTTTATTAATAATTTTATTATTTTTAATTCCAGTATTGTGCGGTAGGGTAGTAGGGATAGACAAACACAACACATACATTAATATCTTTTGCTTGTAATATTAAGAGAAACAACTCTTAAAATGATTCAGTACAGTACAGAAAAAAGGAGAGCATTAAAATATACCATTTAGCAATCCTTTGGTTTACATACTTTATTATTTCAATAGAGTATTTACTTAAAATAGTCGGTTTTGCTTAATTCTTAAAGATTTAAGATTAACTTTAGTCAAACGTGCCAAAAATTTATTTAAATTTCGTTTAAATATCGAACTTTATAGACTTCAGTTTTTCGATGAAAGGTTTTATAATTAGGTTTTTTATAGCGATGACCTTCTCACTTATCTCAAACTAATTTAGTTTTTGTAAATTTTAAAAAATATGTAATATACATAAAAATATATAACATAAATAAATAATATAAATATATAATATAAATATATAATATAAATATATAATATACTTATAAATCTATAATATAAAAATAAGTCGGGTTTCCCTTCCTGACGCTATAACTTCAGAACGCACGAATTGATTTCCACGGTTTTGCGTTCATTGGAAAGGTCTCCGTGACGTTTATAGCAAATCAAATCCAGGAAAATTTTCAGGGAAAAAGCAGGAAAACAGGGAAAATCATTTTTCACATACAGCGCCATCTCTGATATACAGCGTGTACTACAACGGCACCAGTACGGGATGTGTGAGTATCCCTCACGAAAATGAGTACGTTTCATTTTAAGTAGAGGGCGCCGTGCGCACAAAATTTGATAAAAAACCATGACATAATCGCCAGAGTATTTCAGCAAAAACTCAAGATTGTGATGGATGTGCTTACTAAGTATCGAGTTTTTGGTGACACACGTTGTTATATGTACTCTGCGGAATTGCAAAACCGCGGATTACCGCATGCTCATGCCCTAATTAGGTTGCTGAGCAAATTACATTCAAATGAAGTGGATGACATCATATCAGCTAAAGTTCCTGATCCAGTCACTGAAACCCACCTACACGACATTGTGACGACACAGATGATGGACCGTGAGTTACATTCGCAACAGCCCAATTGATAATAACGGCTGCTAAAACGTAGGGAAACATTTAGGTATGAGTGTATTTAGTTTTTACGCTATTCTTCTTTGTTCCTACGTTTTGCCAGACAGCAACGTAAGTAAAATATTCTTACGTTGCTTACCATAAGCTAGATTTAGAAAAATAAGTCAGTCTTAAGAAGTAAATAAAGAAGCTAAGTACTCAATAAAATAATAAGATAATTGGCGCAGTCGGTAAAAACGAAAGAAAAACGACAAACGTAAAGTACAGGTTTTTTTTTTTATTGATTGTCGTATTAAAATTAAAAAGTCCATTTAAATTGGAAATAATTGTTAAAAAAAGGCCATATTACGATATATGAAAGACAAAATATAAAAAATGAAAAACAAAATTAATAATAAACTATATAAAACACAGCCAAAATTACAAATATATAAAAATATAAAAAACTTCTTAGTTGGTGTTTTATTAGACAAAAATATAAATTATCCAAATAACAACAATACAGACAAAATAAGAATTTTGCCCCTAAAACTAGTGTAACTGTTCCTTTTTCTTTTAATGGAATTTACAATAACAAAAAGAAAAAACACACACAAATACAAAAACCTCTTTGAACGCTTAATACTTGCTTAAAGAAACAATAACAACAGTGATCTTGAATTAATTTTTAAACAAATAAAAAGGAAAAGTGATACTAAATTCCTTAAAAAATGCGTTAATTCACGATTTTGGATAGAGAACATAAATTTGATAAAAACCGCGAATTAGAAAGGAAGAAGAAGCGCAACAGAAAATACTAGAACTCGAAATAGTTTTACAGCAGCAGGAATTAAAAATAAAACAACAGCAACAACAATTAGAACAACAACGACTACAAATACAACAACAATTAGAACAACAACAACTACAAACACAGCAACTATTACAGCAGCAATCACAAATGCAAAACCACTTCCAAATGAGACCAATAGACATTATTCAACAATTTCGTCAAATAAGACCGCTTGATAATATCAACAGCATCAAAGGATTTATTAAATCTGTTGATTTGGTCATGGGATTTTGCGGGAATAATGTTGAACTGATTAAATACGGAACGCAAATAGTGGTGAACGAGAAAATATTAACGAGCTTTGCGACATATATCCGAGAATTGGGAGATATTCCGTGGAAAGAGCTGAAAACAAAATTGAGGACCCAGGCTAGGCCGAAAACAACATATGCTGAAGTATTTAACAATTGTCGGTATGTAAGAGTAGGTAATTTAAGACAGCTTTTCAATTATTTTGAAAAGCTAAACATATGATAAGTGAAATATATGAATATGACGAAGGCAAACCTTCGTTAGACATAAAACCAGCCGAAACTTAAGAAATTTTGAAACTAAAAACAATAACAATAATTATAAGAATCAGAACAGACCTCAAAATTTAAACCGTAGTAATCAAGTTCAACATTTTCGTAATTATAAAAATTATGATAATCAGAATTTTAACTCTATGCAACAACGAAACTTGAACACACGTGATAACGAAAACGATCAGTACAAATTTCTTTATAATCAAACTATAAAAAATCTGGTTCGTCCCAAACACGTTTGTCACATATGAGTGTTGACTCTAACCAAAATTCACAAAGGTCTCATAATTCCAGATAAATGGAAGTTGATACCTTACAGGAAACGGAAAAAATTAATTCCGATGAAGAGGCAAATTTTTTAGAACTGCCTCAAAATTGAAATTACCGGTAGTAGTTTTGTCTATAGGTAAGCAAAGTTTCAAATGCCTAATAGACACCGGAGGAAGTGCAAGAGTAGTAAAACCAAACACATTTTTCCTCTTTGAGAAACAGAATTTAAAAGAACCTGTTTATATAAAAACACTTAACGGTTTCAACGAAGTAAAGCATTCTGTTGTTACTCCAATGCCTTCACAATTCCCAATCAGAGGTACCCTTACATGGAAAATAGTTAATTTTAAAAATGAGGACTATGACGCTATAATGGGTCAGAATTTTTTGGTTCCTTTTAAAGCCCAAATAAACCTTGACCAAAATTGCTTAGAAATCTTCGGTAATAGAATATTTTTTGAGGAAAATGCTTATCCATATGCATTCGATATGGTAACAAGTCTTCAGCAAACGGAAAATATAAACATAGAAAGTAAATTCCGGATAAATGACTTATACCAAAAGGAGAAAACCTATATTAAGACGCTGTTGGATGAAGTTAAGGATTTATTTTTTGTAGAAGGCGATTCTTTATCCGCAACGACTGAAATCTGTCATGAGATAGTCACTACAACGGATAAGCCTTTGTATTCAAAAATTTATCGATATCCACAGGTCCACGAAGGTGAGATTCAGAGACAGATCAAAGACATGCTTCGGCAAAATATTATAAGGGAAAGTAGTTCTCAATTTTTGGGGCCATAAGAAGAGCCAGATTAAAAAATTCAGGTAGATAAATGCGACTTTCTGAAGAAAGAAACGCAATTTCTGGGTCATTTACTGACTAATAAGGGCATTAAACCGAACCCCGGGAATGTTAAAATTATACAAAATCTTAAACTTCCTCAAACAACTAAACAAATCAAATCATTCCTGGGAATGACAGGATTTTACAGGAAATTTATCAAAGACTACGCGAAAATTGCAACACCTTTGACAAAAGCACTTAGAAAAAATGAAAGAATTAATATATTTAATCCTAATTACATTTTGGCTTTTGAAAAACTGAAGGAAATCGTCACCAATGCACCGATCCTTAGATATCCAATCTTTTCCAAAAGATTCAAGATAACCACTGATGCAAGCAATCTTGCTATTGGCGCCGTTCTTTCACAAGAAGGCCACCCAGTTGCATATGCCTCTCGAACTCTTAATGTGACCGAAACAAACTACCAACAATTGAAAAGGAATTGTTGGCGATAATTTGGGGCGTTAAATACTTTCGACCATATATCTACGAAGAGAGTACGATCTTGAGTGTGATCATGAGCCATTGAGGTGGTTGAAGATAAAGTACGAGGGTAAGGTTATCAACCCACGTCTTCAAAGATGGTTGGTCCAATTAGGAGAATATAATATGAAAATAAATTACATAAAAGGTGAACTAAATAAAGTTGCCGATTTTTTAAGCCGGATTAATTCCGACACAAATGAGATTAATCATTTGACGGAAAACGCAAACAATGAAACAGACGAAGACGAGGGGGGAGATTCATTGTCGGTTCAAACTGCCCACTCTCAAGAGGAGGAAAGTAATGATCACATATCTATTCTAGATACTGTGGTGAACCGCTTTAAAATACAGGTTCTCTTCGTTGAGGAAAAGAATATTCCAATACAGCTTATTTTCGGAAAGAAACGAATTGGTAAGAATGATTGTGAAAATGGAAATGTAGGAAATATTCTCAAAAGAGAAATTTCAAAGGGAAAAACTGCAATATTTTCCGAATTAAATGATCATGAATGCAATACATTACAAAGAATTATCTCTGAGTTTTCTGGAAACAGCAAAACGAAGTTTGTTAAGTGTTCTAAATTTGCTAAAGATATTGTCGAGGAAAACGACTTGATAAAGCAAATAGCATTATTTCATAAATTCGAAACAGGTCATGCTGGCATAATTCCAACTTTCGAAAAAATCAAACACAAAATATATAATCCTTATTTGAAAGAATTCATACAGAAAGTAATAAATAATTGCGAAACTTGTTCCGGAGCTAAATATGATAGAAACCCAATAAAAACAAAATTCGGGATAACAGAAACCCCTTCCACCACGAACGAATTAATTCACGTTGACACATATGTGAACAGTAAGCATTCATTTATAATTTTTATCGATAAATTTTCTAAACATGTAGTTTGATTTCACTTACACGATAGAAATAGTCAGACCCTAGTTGGAAAAATTCGGGCATTTTTGGCCATTAAAGGAAATGTTACTAAATTTATATTAGCTAATGAGTTCAATAATGCAAACGTAAAGAATTTCCGCGTTCAGGAGAGAATTCAATATCATTTTACAAAGCCAAATAGCCATACCGGTAACTCGGATATAGAAAGATTCAATAATACGATCACAGAAAAAATCAGAGCCTTTAATTTGAAAGAGAGACTTCCGATAAATACCCAGATAATTAAAGCAATAAAATTCTACAATAATAATTATCATAGCACAATAAAATACAGTCCTTTAGATGTACAGAATAAATTGGTTGATCATAACATCATAAAGGAAAGGTTGATAAATGCAAAAACGAAAATACATAATTCAAAAGAGAAATGAATTGCGAGAAAATTATATAGAAAATAGAACCGAGGGCTTTATAAAAAATTACAAAAGTGTACGACATAAAGAACAACCAAAGTTTATTAAAAGACCTTTGCAAAACGTTCACACTGACAATATCAAACGACCCTCTAAATTTTCAGATTATACTAATATTGTTGACAATGTCAACACTGACAATCCCAATCAAAAGCTATAATTTAGCAAATATAATATAATTATCAACGATCCCATTAACACAACAACAGAAAATAAAACTTGAAAAAAGAAAAAAAGAAAAATGAAAAAATAACTCTAAGGATTTCAAACAAAAAAAATTATAGTCGTTAATTTTTAGTTTGTATTTATCATTATTACTATTATTATTAATTAATTATTTAACTATCTTATATGTTTGTTATAATTGTAACTACACCCAGATAAATGAAGGAAACGTAAAAATACGTTACCGCCATGTTTTAAGCAGATATAAAAACAACTACACACTGCTTCTTCCATTTTCTGCATTAATATAAAATTTTACTATTATTAAAAAATAAATAAATTGATTTTTTTGTAACAATGTAAACATATACATAAATATAAATTTTGTTATAACTTATTTCAACTATTGTATTTTTCCTTTTTGTTAATGTCTTAACACATTTTGAAAAAGATGAAAAGATAAAACTATTGCAAATATTTATTCATTAAAATAATGATACTAAGTTTTTGTTTTGGAAAAAAAAGAAAAAGTATATATAAACAAACCATAACATTTTATTTATAAAAACCTTAAATATATTTTCATAAAATAAACTATATTCATAATTTTAGTTGCTTAGTATGATATCGTCTCTATACTTTATTAACTTTGTAAACAGCTTAATGTGTTTTTCACAAACTCTATTATATTTTATTAAATAAATATTTGTTTTGTCAACCATTGATTTAATTTATAATGATATAAATACATTATTTAAAAACTTTTAAAAACTAATGAAATCCTGGAGTATTTCAATTTAGAGGTGGAGGAGTTACATCCGCAACACCCCAATTGATAATAACGGCTGGTAAAACGTAGGGAAACATTGAGGTATGAATGTATTTAGTTTTTACGCTCTTCTTCTTTGTTCCTACGTTTTGCCAGACAGCAACGCAAGTAAAATATTCTGACGTTGCTTACCATAAGCTATATTTAGAAAAATAAGTAAGTCTTAAGAAGTAAATAAAGAAGCTAAGTACTCAATAAAATAATAAGATAATTCGTGCGGTGCATTAAATCCATTATCGCCCTGCATGGCTGATGGAAAGTGCACAAAACAATATCCGCGACCGTTAGTTGCGAAAAGAGTCACAGGGAATGATGGATGTCCAGTTTATCGTCGACGTTCAAAGGAAGATAATTGTCGTACTATCACAGCTAAAGTTCAAAATCAAGAGATTGAGATCGGAAATGAATTCATTGTACCATATTGCCGCTGTTATCACGAATTTTTGAAACACATGAGAACGTTGAGAGTTGTCATTCGCCCAAATCAGTCAAATATTTGGGCAAGTACGTCACAAAAGGCAGCGATATGGCTGTGTTTAGTATTGCGTCGGAAAATGCGAATGACAAAATCAGCAACTTCCAAATGGGCAGATACGTCAGTACTAATGAAGCACTATGGCGATTATTGTCATTTCAAATTCATGAAAGATATCCCACAGTTGTACATTCAGCAGTGCATTTGGAAAATGGACAAAGAGTTTACTTCACTGAGGCTAATGCGGCACAACGAGCTGAGAGACCACCATCGACAACATTGACTAGCTTCTTTCCAATGTGTAAAGCACATCCACTCGCAGCGACGCTGCTGTACGTTAAAATGCCCAAGTATTACACTTGAAATCAATCAACAATGAAATTCCAACGTCGCAAACAAGGAACCCCAGATCCAGATTGGCCACGGGTGTTTTCCACTGATCCGCTAGGTCGCAAGTATACTGTTCATCCTAGAAATGATGAATGTTTTTATTTGCGACTACTGTTGGTAAATGTACGTGGACCAAAATCATTTGCGCATTTGAAAACTGTGTACGGCTACCAATGCCAAACATATCGAGAAGCATGTCAACTATTGGGTTTGCTGGAGAACGATTCTCAATGGGATTTAATACTTGTGGATTCAGTTGTTTCATCAAATGCGTACCAAATACAAACGCTGTTCGCAATTACCATCACCACATGTTTCCCTTCACAACCAATTCAGTTATGGAGCAAATACAAAGACGACACATGTGAAGATATATTGCATCGCTTGTGCATTCGAACTAATAATCCCAACATGCAAATAACGGATGAAATATACAATGAAGGATTGATCTGATTGAGGATCAATGCTCGACTATTGCAAACAAAATACTGATTAAAGTAGGAATGATCGATCGATGCACGATGCATTCAACCAATAATAAAACCGAGAGCTACAACACAATTTTGATACGTTGCAGGAATTCGTTCGAAATAATGTGCCGTTGCTGAATGAACAGCAAAAACTAGTATACGAAACATTTATGCAAGCGGTGGACAATAATACTGGTGGTCTATTCCTCCTGGACGCACCTGGAGGAACCGGGAAAATATTTGTCATTTCCTTGATTTTGGTCACTATTCGATCAAGATGTGACATAGCTTTGGCTTTAGCATCATCTGGAATTGCGGCGACATTTCTAGATGGCGGTCGTACTGCACATTCTGTGCTTAAGTTGCCACTCAATTTAAACACAATTGATACTCCAACATGCAATATTTCCCGACCCAGCGCAATGGGAAAATTGTTGATGCAATGCAAGCTCATTGTTTGGGATGACTGCAAAATAGCACATAAGAAATCACTTAACTTCACGCTGAAGGATCTTCGACGAAATAACAAGATCTTTGGCGGCTTGTCAGTAATTCCCCATGCAACGCCTGCAGATGAATTGAATGCTTGCCTGAAGGCATCACCTTTGTGGAATAACGTAAAAACATTATCGCTAACCACTAATATGAGAGTTCAACTTCAAAATGATCAAAGTGCTGCACAATTTTCCAAACAATTGTTAGCTGTTGGAAATGAAAAAGTCCCACTTGATGCGACAGCTGGATCAATTACTCTTACCAACGACTTTTGCCGATTTGTAGACTCTTAATTAGCTCTTATTGAAAATGTTTTCCCAAACATTAGTGAGAATTATCAGAATTATGCTTGGTTAAGTCAACGAGCAATTCTCGCCGCAAAGTATAATGATTTTGTACATGCACTGAATTTCACCATTCAATCAAAAATCGATTGCGATTTCGTGACATACAAATCCGTTGATTCAATAACAACTCCCGATGGTGCAGTAAATTATCCAACGGAGTTTTTGAACCTCTGGAGTTGCCAGGATTTCCACCACGTAACTTGCAACTCGAAGTTGGTTCAGTTATTAAGATATTGCGTAATTTAAATCCACCGCGACTTTGCAACGGTACTTGCGGTGGAAACACTTATGCCGAATTTAATTGAGGCAACCATTATTAACGGAAAGTATGCAGGCGAACGATTGCAATTCGGTTCGCCTTGCGTTCATAATGACAATTAACAAGGCGCAAGGCCAATCGCTTAGTGTTTGCGGGATAAACTTAGAAAATCATTGTTTTTCACATAGGCAGCTATACGTTGCGTGTTCACGAGTTGGGAAACTATCCGCTTTATTTGTCTTATATATATATTATATATATTATATATTATATATATTATTTGATAATTTTTATAGTTTTTTAAACGATCTTTTTTATCTTTAATAAATATCTTTTTTCTTTTTTAAGATCTTTTTTTATATATTTTTTCTTTTCAATATTTCGCTTTCCTTTGGAAAGCTTCTTCAGGAAAAAATTTTTTATATTTTTGAAAACAAAAAAATTATTAACAAATTGAAAAAATGTTTAAAAACATTTGATAAAAGCAAATAAAATATTTTTTCATACATACATACAAAAATTTTTAAATTTTCAAATATTCAAACATACAAAAACAAGGAAACGGAAATAACAAATAAATAACAAACAACAAATAACAAATTCTCTCTTATGAAATGATTATAACAAATTATGTGTCTTTTTATTTAAGTACCTATAATTCTGAGCTAAATTGTCTGTGTCTGTCTTGAAATTTATTCTCCTTACATTTGGTACATTAACAATTTCTAACATTTCCAACATATAACGTCTCTTGTAGTTTTTTTCTATATCTAATACTGATGTTTCATCAAACTTTGGATAATGATTATATTTCTTACAATGTGAAGATAAAGATGTCTTCTGTGTTGAAATATTTCTATATTTTTGGTCACACCTGTGACCAGCTAATCTCGTTTTAAGTTTATTTTTTGTTGTCCCAATATAAACTTTGTCACAGTTCACCTGGTCATTTCCTCCACATGGTATCCTGTATACTACATCAGATATTTCCATTTTTCCTATTTTATCCTTCATACTGCTAAACAATTTATTTAATGTGTTATGTGTTTTGTGTGCAATTATATATTTATCTGTGTCATATATTTTACACTTTTTTAATCTTTCTGATATTCCAGGAACATAAGTTAATGATTTATAATTTCTTGGCTCTGCCGTAGAATTTCCTAAATTATGCCTATAACTACCATATTGTCTAATTAATCTGTTAGTTAATTCTACTGGAAAATCATTGTCATTAAGTATATCTCTTATTGTATCCTTATTTTTCAAATGAAATTCTCTATCACTTATAGTCAATATTCTGTCTATCATATTTTTCGCTGTGTTTATTATCATTTTCCTTGGATGTTTTGAATAAAAATTAATGATTCTTCCAGAAGATGTTGGTTTCTTATACCAATCAAATACTAACTTATTTTTCTTCTTTATTATCAATATACCTAAATATGGAAGTCTAGATTCTAATTCTCTTTTAATCGTAAATTTAATATCCGGATGGAAACTATTCAATTCTGACAAAATATTATCCACTGCATCTTCTGAAGTTATACAAAATAAATCATCCACATATTTTGTGATTATCTTAGGTTTAATATGCATTTTACTAATACATGAATTTAGTAATTCCTCCATCACAATATCAGCTATAATTGGAGATGCTGGAGAGCCCATAGGGAGGCCCTCCTTCTGTTGATATATCCTATTATCAAATTGAAAATACCTATTGTCTTCAATGCAAAACTTAAGAATACGTAAAAATAATTCCTTCTTAATATTCGTATTTTGTTCTATTATCTGCCATTTTTCCTCTATAATACTTAAAGCTAAATCTACAGGAATACTTGGAAAAAGTAAAACTACATCAAATGAAAACAATCTATCATTATCTTGTATATTTATTCTCTTGGTTTTATCCTTAAATTCCAACGAATTTTTAATATTATATATTGATTGTCCTGTTATTATATTATATATAATATTAAAAATTCGTTGGAATTTAAGGATAAAACCAATATATATATATATATATATATATATATATATATATATATGTATAATATATAATATATATATTATACATATATATATTATATATATATGTATAATATATAATATATATATTATACATATATATATTATATATATATGTATAATATATAATATATATATTATACATATATATATTATATATATATGTATAATATATAATATATATATTATACATATATATATTATATATATGTGTATATATATTATATATATATGTATATATATTATATATATGTATATATATTATATATATATGTATATATTATATATATATGTATATATATTATATATATATGTATATATATTATATATATATATATATGTACTTTTATTTTTATTCGACCTTTTTTTTAAATTTTATTAAATATGAAATAATCTTTTAACGGTCTTTTTAAATAATTTAACGATTTTATTTTTTTCGATATTTCGCTTTCCTGTGGAAAGCTTCTTCAGGAAATTATTTTTTATATTTAACAAAAACAAAAAATTATAACAATTTGAAAATAAAAATTTTTGAAAACATTTGACAAAACATATAAAATAATTTTCTTCATACATACAAACATACAAAAATTAAAATTTCAAATATTTAAACATACAAAAGCAAACAAACGGAAATTAAATAACAAATTTTTCCTATGAAATAATTATAACAAATTATGTGTCTTTTGTATTAAGTACCTATAATTCTGGGCTAAATTGTCCGTGTCTGTTTTGAAATTTATTCTCCTTACATTTGGTACATTAACAATTTCTAACATTACAAGAGACGTTATATGTTAGAAATGTTAGAAATTGTTAATGTACCAAATGTAAGGAGAATAAATTTCAAAACAGACACGGACAATTTAGCACAGAATTATAGGTACTTAATACAAAAGACACATAATTTGTTATAATTATTTCATAGGAAAAATTTGTTATTTAATTTCCGTTTGTTTGCTTTTGTATGTTTAAATATTTGAAATTTTAATTTTTGTATGTTTGTATGTATGAAGAAAATTATTTTATATGTTTTGTCAAACGTTTTTAAAAATTTTTATTTTCAAATTGTTATAATTTTTTGTTTTTGTTAAATATAAAAAATAATTTCGTGAATAAGCTTTCCACAGGAAAGCGAAATATCGAAAAAAATAAAATCGTTAAATTATTTAAAAATACCGTTAAAAGATTATTTCATATTTAAGGTGATTATTATTCACTAGTGGATAACTATTTAGCGATCTTTGTCTCTGCTCATACCAAGCTGTGACACGGCCAGCTACTCAACATCCGTCGATAGTGAACTGACTATGTGCATGGCGACATCAAAAACGGATACCAGTATAGTTTTTGATTATGGTACACTGGAACACGATATGGATTTGACGATCTCGAGATGACATCTGTAGTATTCCGTTACCTTAGTACACAGGGGTGAAATCCTAGGGAAATAGTTTTCAGACTGATTCTACAGCTGCAGCAGCCGCGCTAAAACCTTACAAGTCTTTGGCTATGTTCGCTGTCGCGTCGCCATTAAGTTGGTGGTGCAAGCTCAGTTGATTGCTCATTAGGTCTCATAAAGAGCTGTGTCAACCCTCGTGTGGTCTCCCTACGTGCATACAGCGATCGCAATAAGAGGACAACGAGGATGAGAGGAAATGGGTATAGCGAGGACAAAAAAGGGTCTTAAGGTTCAGTGAGCACGCGAACACTCACGACGAAGGAAAAGGTCCACCCCCATCACGTCAGTACAAAGAAAGAAACGGACAGTACAACCCGGATAGTACAAGCTACTACTATCTCGAACATAGTGGTTATTAAATATATAATTATCATATATGGACAGTATGGGAGATTAAATATAAATTCAGATATGTAGTCCTATATGTATATATATCTGTTAGTGATTATTCTTTGCAATTCTTTTACCTTTTTAAAATTTGAACTATTAAAAATGTATCTGTACAGTGAGATTAGAGCACAATTACCATAATAACATTAGTACGATGATTAAAAAGTTTTTCAACAACAGATTTTAGCAAGGAAGTAGTTCATAACGTATGAATTAAAAAGCTTTGCGCCGTAATAACCTAGGTTTTGGCTTACAAAATATTTGACAAAATATATTTTACTAACAAAAATTTATTTAAAATGTGTAACTAGTTAAATAATAAAAATTCAATTATTCACAAGTTTATAGTTAAAAACCTGGCAAGTTCGTTGAAAGTGGGTGTGCCCTAATTTCATCGTACTTCAACTCGATCAATATTTTAAACGAATGTCAAATATTTTTTTTTTCGTTTACTTACGTAGAAGCCGTTATCAGTAGCAAATACATCATGCCATTCGTTAGGACAAAGTACACCGACTGGTCCTTTGAGTTCTACTAGGACCTCTTCCACGTATAACTCTAGACGCACATCTCTCGACAATAGTGTCAGCAATGAGTTGCAAAATCTAACAGCAAATGTTATAGAATATAACGAAAACGTTCAAACCCAGCCAACTAGCGTGGAAAATACTGTAACCGAAAATACCCAAGCAGCCCAAAAACTCTCCAAGCAGAACAGTTTGGAAAAAAACGTGCAAACAATTTCTGCAGGCAGTGCAGATTCAACAACAAATAACTCAATCCAACGTCACGGTGGTCTTTCACAAAGTTCAATAACTGATCTAGAGAAAAAGTTAGCAGCTCTGAGGAATGCTGAAATACCAGATGAGGTTTCTTTTATTACATTAGTTATTATATCTTCCACTATGTTATTTGTTTATATTGCAAATTAAATCAACTTAAATATGTAAAAGAAAGGCATAAACGGTTGCACCACTATTGTTGCGGTTTCTATTACAACCTCGTTTAATCTGTTTCCATGTAATCTTGTTTTCTTGAATAGGCTAATAGGGTATCTTATAAAACCAGTGGGTATTCATTTTCTTTAGATAGATTAGAAAAATATATAAATATAACTGTGGTAAATATATCTTTTTTATTTGTAATTGTTTTTTGTTACAATTCGCCTATTAAAAAAATAACCAAAAATTTATTAAATTAAAACTTATATCTTTCTCTTAATTTGAAGTAGTTATCTGTTAATTATATTGATTTTTTACGCAAGATACTGACTAAGGGACTGGTCCGAAACTTTAGTTTCGGGCCAGTCATTTAAAGGAATTCTTTCTAACTAATTACAACGTACTTATGAATCTGAGTCCAGGTGCGTGTTTTTTACTGTTGGTATATGTTTTTTAAACTTAAAATTGTCAACAGGTCCCTATATTTCTATAGCATTCTTGGGCGATGCGGTCTTGAAGACTAGTTTCTCTTCCGTCTCTTTTGGTGAACTTCGTCACTCAATGCCGTAACTTCAGTGGAATTTTCCATTACGATACACAAGTAATGCAGAGTTCAAATTACGCAAATAATTTTTGAAACTAGAGGCCAACAGGTATCCACATACCAAGCTGACTGGCTTCGCATT
This sequence comes from Trichopoda pennipes, assembly GCA_030448955.1. Lineage (NCBI taxonomy): Eukaryota > Metazoa > Arthropoda > Insecta > Diptera > Tachinidae > Trichopoda > Trichopoda pennipes. Next base: position 946,780 of record JASKUP010000051.1, read on the forward strand.
GCTGGCGCATGATGTTTTACTATGGATTTTGGTGTTATTTTTAAGAATTTATTTCGATACGAAAATATAATTTAGCCTACTATAAGTGCTTTTTCGGGAGTAACATGGAGGATGTGGAAGTTTAAGTTTACCTCAATATATTTTAATAAATAAAACATCTCTTAACCTAAAGGAGGAAATGCATTTTGTAACACTCCACTAGAAAAATTCATAATAATAACGTTTTATATTTTTTGGCAAAACTACTTCTACTACTGTATTCATTCCATGTTTTTATAATTTCTACTGTAGTTACCACAGGCAGCTTTTTGGCCTATGTGAAACTTCATTTCTCAACTTTTTCAGTGCACGTGAGAATTCTGCATTGTCTAGCAATCTTCCCGTAAAATGCGATGCATTCTTACCCGCAGTTTGAGAGAAGCTAATTCCTTGCGCGCAAATCGCCCTATTGCGTAAGTAATTTTAAAGGTTGACTGGCATCCATAAGATCGTGGCTGAAGTAAATTTTAAAGATATTACCTCTCTCTGGCCGATTTATATAGTGAGCACTTTTAGCATAGCAAGCCGAAAAGATGTCGGTAAACAACACTTATTTAGGGTAGAAAATTTTTTACGTAAAAAACATGATGTGTGTAATCGTGTCTTTAAAAAACATGGTGGAAAATATATCCTAGTTCGGCTAAGCCGAATAATATGAAGTATATGCATATAAATTTTCTTTTCATAAAACATAACACCTTGTACTAAATAGTCAAAGGCATCATTAAATTCGCTAACGCCTAGTAGTTCTTCTACGTCAAACAGCCAAAGCCAAGCTGGAGAAGAGCAGCAACGTGGTGTTCGAAAAATATCACGATTTTGTGTAAGTCGTGTACAAGAACAAAAGTCTAATGAAATTACCAGCAATAAAAAGTCGATACCTGGCATGGCAACACCACCAATTGCTATTCCTTCTTCTATAGACTTGCAAATTTACAATTTCAATGAAAACGACAAAAGTAGTATGCTAAATACGCCTTCGGAGCACTTAGCTGGGCCATTAAACTACCCACTTCAGTCTCAGCTTCAACATTCTCAACAGCAGCCTACTACCGCAGTTGTTTCAGCTATTACTAATTTACCTTTGCAGTTACATTTGCAGCAACCAACGCAGACGGAGATTTTATACAGTACTTGTAATATTTCAACGGGACAGAATCAACAACAACTGCTGCAACAACATCAACCGACTGCTGTTTTACAACAAAAAATTCCTAACTTTGGAACACAAATTTTAATGCCAAACTTACACGTACAATCACCAAGCTTGCAACAATCTTTAACTGAAAAACTAAACTCAATTGCAAATCAGCAAAAATGCCCAATCTCTTCTTCTTTAGAGATGCAAAAACAATGTGTACAACACCCACAACTTACTGCTTCAGTGACATCTCAAGAAGTTTTTACATCTCAACCAGCTGGTGTACAGCTACTACAAAAGAATCTTAATCAGCCATATATTTCATCAACAGGAGCTGTTCCCGTTATTCGTTCCTTACTTACACCAACTTTACCACAAACTTCCACGTCATACATTATTCACCCATCCTCGCAACAACAACAGATGCAAACCGCCAATCAACAGCAACCTCTTTATATTCAAAGTGATGGTATGTAAATTATACAATATTGTTATTTGTTTCTTTTCTAATTTACTTTACAAAAGTACTCTACTTATAGTTAGATACATCTTTTCTAAAAGTTCATGAAAGTATCAGGCAAATGTGTGCGAAATCTAGTCTAAATTGTTAGAAAATCTTAAATAGAGGATTCCACTGATTTTACCTGTTGTGCGCGCTTATGAATTCTCTTGATTACACAACATATTATTTTAAGCCCAACGTGTTTCTTAAAAAATCAGATTCAATAAGAAAAAAAGTGTTAAGCGTATTAAATTTTTTGACATTTTTTTTTGGAGGTACCTCATTTATGTTTTAATTGTAAGTTCTTTATAGTACTGGAAAGTGAATGCACATAAAAACTGTACATAAAAAAACAATTTCTTTTCTGGAATACCACAAACAAAAAAAACCTGAATAATACCAAATACAAAATACAGAAACAAACTTTGTGTCTCGCCTTACTTTTTGAGATTATATTGTGATTTGGTCAAGTAAAAAATTTTGACTAAATTAGAAACTTTTAAAAATTTGTGAGAAAATTCTGAAAGGACAAAGGACTGTCAGCTGTAATAATCAAATTCTGTGAATTTAAATTATTTATTCGGAAATTTAACACGTTTGAGTTTATTTTATGTAAACCATTCCTGTGATTTAATTTATACAAAAAGCTGAGCTTTCATTTGCAAACAAAAGCATGTTCGTGAATTCAGTGACACAGGCAACTCATAATTTATTAAAAACAGCAAAACAACAAACAAAGAGCTAATAAATAACATTATTTTAATGTTGTTGTTATTTTTCTTTGTCGTACTCGTACTCAGTACGAATTCGATCACGGCTTGAAAATTAGGTCTTTACATCAAAAGCGCTTGCCGTTTACACCGAACGATAAACAGCCAGAAAAGACAGAGAAAAATAACAAAAGTATTTCATTTACTGGTGAAAAAAATCAAAGAACTTAATACCATTAATTTAATGATTAAAAAATTATTTTATTTAATTTCTCTACAGCATGGCTACATAAATGGAATAAAATCAATGGAACAAAAATCCAAGTAACTAATGAAAAATATTTTCGTTAAATTGTTATATAAATTGAAACCCAAAAAGAGTGGCGAAGATAAAAAATTAAAGTTTTTGAGAAAAACCACCTCTCTAACCTTTTTTTTTTTGAGTTGGATCGATCTTATAGATGTTAAATTAAAATAGAATGAAAATCATGAAAAAGTATATATATATATGTCGGCAGGCAAACGCAACATTGTTAAAATAAGAATTATTTTCTGTTGGCGCTTCGAAGCGAGCATCTTACGCTGTGTATTAAAATCGAATGGTAGTCTAATGTAAGTCCGGATATCGGCAAACAAGTCGCTTACGTACTCGGAACCCAAAGAATAAAGTCAAGTTTTTGGTTTAAGCCATTTGGAAGCCACAATCGAGGAATTATTGCAGACGGTAAAGGACTTCATCCGCTCATTCATACTGATAATGCCTCATTGGCCAGTGAATCGCACTACGCATTACAGGGAAAATTTGTTTCTTAGCAGAACAGTCCGTGTGTGGAATAAAATCCCTCTGGAGGTCTTTCCTGTCACTTTCAATCTGGGAAAGTTCAAATTGAATGTCCACAGACACTACTTCCTCTTTACTCCTTCCCATAAAAAAATAATGCCTCGAATAAAGCATTATTTTTTGTGCGATTTTTAGGAAAATTCCCGTAGAGCTTAAACTATATGCCTTAGACATATGTCAATACGGCTATGCTTTATATTAGCTGGTGACTATAACACAAAACGTAACGCTATCTTAAAATGTTCTGAGTTGTGATCTTCGAGTAGAGATTTAACTTATTGGCTTACTGAATAAAAAAATCCCTGATATTATTGCTTTTTGTGTTCTAAAGCATTTACCCACCATCCTTACTTTATAAAACCCCACAGACTTATAACTTCGTGGAAAGGTTCTTCCACCGCCAGGATCATTCTTTTGCTAATTTTGATACAAATTTTTGTTGCATTTGTTTTTTATTACTCGTATGATTTCCATATTACTATTGTACCCACGAAGCCTAATGACTTCCCTGCAATTTAGAACAAAATTTATTGTAATGATAATTAATATTTTTTAAGCAATTTCTTAATTTTAGGCTTGTTGGAATTACCTTGTAGATCTTTGGCAATAGTACTTTTAGGGTTGGGTCACCGTACCTGTTCTTGTGATTTCTACCTGTCGTTTACGTAACCTGATATTGTACTGATGATCAACTGTGTGTTCAAACAAGGGGTCATTTATGTCTGTTACGAGCCTCATTCTATGTATACTTTTAATGTTTAAGATATTGTTTGGTAATTGGTAGGTTTATGTTTGACTGAAATTTAGGTGTGTTTGGCGTGCTCATAAGGCTATTGCAGTTACTATTTGAATTATCACACTCATACTATTATTCCGTATTCCTGATACCTGTTTTTCTATTACTTTTTTTAATATACGAATTTGGGTGCGTTGTGTATGTAAGACTTAGCCAGGGAGAAGTATATCTAAGTACTAAGTACTGTTGTTACACCATAGGTGTTATAATGTCTACAATACTTTTCGTTTTTTGTTTTGTTTTATATGCAATGACCTATATGGATAATCTTTGTTTTAGCTGCATTAATTACAAGACCATTGTTATGACACCATTTAAATATGTTATCAAATCAATTTTGAATAATTTCTACTGCAGAATTAGCGTGTCGCTTGCGTACAATTAGTATAAACTCTGTGAGTTGCTTTAACTTTATTTCTATGTTTATTAAATACTTTTATACAATATCTGTGAAGTTTCATTGCTATATTTATTACTTATTTCAATACCTATAATTCGGAGGAGTTCTGTGCGTGATAACGTGTTAAAGGCTTTGCTGAAGTTAATAAATAAGACTAGGCAGTATGCGTGACGACGGTGGTCAATCGACAGGGATGATAACTTGGATTGTTCAGTTGGCTCCCTGCTAGACTTTATGGGACTGGGCTCCCTTTTACCCCCGGTGACACATGTAATGACGGTGAGATAAATATGCCCCCGGGGGGCATATATATCAATTTTGTTAGAAATGTGTTGTAGTCGTTGCACAATAATTTCTTTCAGTGCCTTTTCAATCGGCGATAATATTGCTATTGACCATGCATGGTCTTGTTTGTCACTTTTATAGTTAGGCTTGATGACAGAAATTTTTAACAAATTTCCCACAATGAGGTTTTCAATCTTCCATATCATTATTTTTAAAGTCCTTTTATGTAGTCGGTACCAGAGCCTGTTTTGATTTGAATATATCAGAATACTGTAAATGTCCTCCTCACTTGCTTGTTTGATATAACCGAGTTTGCCAAAGTAATTTCTGATTGTTCATTTGTTTTTACAGTTTATTTGTGAATTATCACGTATCAATTGCCAATTTATTTGTGGTTTGTTACGATATTCACCAATTTTTTTTTATATTTATTTTTTTCATAAAATATTTTTTATTCTAAATCTTTTGTATTCATTTTCGTAATTAAAAATTCTTTTTTTTTTCAATAAATTTTTATATATGTTATATAGGAATCACAGATCTTGTTTTGTGTTAATTTTTGTTTTTATATACTTTACCGAATTTTATACAATTACTATTATAAATGTTTCAATTTGTTTCTTTTATCATCTTGTTAAATTTGCTTGCTTTAATATGTGTATAGTCCTGTAAAGAGCTTGAAGACATTTAATTGTTTTCATTGTATACATACGTATGTTCGATGTAATAAAAAGTAAAAAAGTAGTCAGTTATAATTCTTATAACTGTACTTTGATTCAAGGTTTTAAAGGAATTGTTTTTGATATGCACTGGTATAGCCAGTTTCTGCTCTTCCTTAGAAAGACCAACAACATCTGAATTCTTTCCATAATAAATGTAAATATTATATACATAAAATATACTAGCATCACATGCAACTAGTATTTAATTGCCACATTTAGCCGGTTTCTTTGACATATACATAATAAACTTACATCTACTTCTAAGTGTAAAACAGAATACCAAAAAGTCCCTTTATTTCCATTAATCTGTACACGCTAATCCAATTCTGTTCTCATAAAGTTGACCTTTTTGTTGGTATATACGAATATTTTTTCTAACATTTCAGAATCGATAAACTCAGACCATGAAGTAGCAATATTAATACATTATTTTTCTTTCTTGGGTATAGATCTTGATACAGATTGTATCTATTGTTCCGGGAATATCTCTGGTCGCTATGCTCACGGGATTGTAAACACCAAATAAAAAAAAAACGGAAATTGGATTTTTTAACGCTATTTATTTGTGTGTTATAATTCCTACGACAAAAAATATTTCATTTTACATAGAAATAAAGAAATTCAGATTTTTCTTAAATATACCTACTTCTTTGTGTAAGATAGCGAATTTTAAGAAGTTATTGTAATAATATTTAAACTAATTTATGCAAAAATCGTAAAAAAGGAAATGCTGTCTATTAAAAGAGTTAGAATTCTGTACATCTACTCGTTACTAGTGACATTAGATATCGGGTGTTTTATGAAGGTGTCTGTTAAACAGAATCGGCAGTATTTACACCTGATGGTCTCGGTTGTGGCGATAACACCCCCCCAGCCTTACTTTCTTTCCCGGGCCACGTCGAGTACTGCTAACTTGATCGCGGGCTTTTCGACTACGCCAGCTGTTGTCTTTCCAATACTCTTCCTTTCGGTCAGGTATTTCGTGGATTACTGGGGTCAACCACCACTACAAGATCACCCACACTTAATGGCTTTGATTTTTCGAACCATTTTGCCCTACATGTCAACGAAGGCAGATATTCAGCCAGCCACCTCTTCCAGAACTGTTCAGGGTATTGTTGCGAGTATAACCAACTACTTTTTAATATTTGGCCACAGTCGTCGTATTGGGCTAATGGTTTCATACCATTTGAGCACCCTAATAGTAAATGATTAGGGGTTAATGCCTCTTGGTTTTCATCCTCAATTGGCACATACATACGTCAAGGGACGAGAATTTAAAATGTTTTCGACTTTACTTATTGCGCTGCGGAGTATCTCATCGTTTGGGGCGCTTAAGATATTCATCTTGTAAAAAACTGTCTTAACAGAACGTATCATGCGTTCCCACGTCCCTTCCATATGAGGGGATGACGGAGGGTTGAAGTTCCACTTAGTGTAAGACTTCTTTTATGGCTTCTCGCAGTTCTCTTTCTGCTCCTACGAAGTTAGTTCCGTTATCGCTAAAAAACTCACGTGGTGTACCACGTCTTGCGATAAAATTTCGAATTGTTAATATACATGAGCTTGTTGTTAGTGAATATGCCACCTCAATGTGGACTGCTCTAATCGTAAGGCAGGTAAACAACACACCGTAACTTTTCTCTTTGTGTCGGTTGACAGTGACTAAAATCGGCCCGAAGAAGTCTACACCTGTAAACGTGAATGGCGCTACGTATGATGATAAGCGAGCTCTTGGTAGTTTTGCCATCTGCGGGCTAGTTGGTTTTGCTTTGTTACCTTTACACATTTGACAATTTCTGATACATCTTTTAAAAACAACTCTCAAACGAGGCACGTAATACTTCTGTCGAATCTCGTTTATGGTAGTTTCATTGTTTACGTGGTGATACTGATTATGAAAATGTAGAACGATGAGTTCGATTATATAGCTGCATTTTGGCATAATTGCTGGGTGCTTGAGTTCATCTGGAGCGCTAGCGTTATCAATTCGACCGTCAATACGTAAGACTTGATCTATATCTAAATAAGCGGATAGTTTATAAATTGAGCTATTTTTTTATCTTACCACCGTTTTTCAGCTCTAATATTTCTTCTAGATATTCTTCTGCCTGTGCCTGTTTTACTAGAACGATTTCGGCTTGTTTTAACTCGTCTTGAGAAAATATATTTGATGTGTCAGTATTTTTAAGTTTGTTTACAAATTTTATAACGTACGCTACAGACCTTACGGCTTTACGGTACTGTGAAAATCGTTTAATATTAATGAAATGAAGGTTCTCACTCACATGCAGGACATGCTGTTTAAGCTCCCACTCTGTACCAACAATAAAATCTTCTACTGGCCAAAAACTTGCATTCTGCTTTAGGAAATCCGGACCATTAACCTTTTTTAGACCATTTTTTGGCATCATCGTCGACGTTAAGTTTGCCAGGAATCCATCGCCACTCCTCGATATCAGTGGTGTCACTCAATCGGAACGATACAAATTGATGGTATTTTCTCTGCTCTGGTCGTAACCAGCTGATCACAGTCTTAGAATCCGAGCAAAAAATTTTTTCACTGATTTTCAACGTTGTACTTTTTATAATATTATTAGCATATCTGGATGCTATGACTGCGGCCATTAACTCGAGGCGCGGAATAGAAGTGATTCTTAGCGGGGCTACTCTTGTTTTTAGCCAGCTAGCGAAACCACAACATTGTTGTTATTTGAAAGTCTAAAATAGGACACTGTGGCGTAGCCATTTTCGCTTGCGTCTGCAAAAGTGTGCAGTTGCACATAAATGTTATTGTAGTCATGAAAAGTTTTTAGATAGCATCGTGGTATTTTGATATTTTCAATTTGGGATAAAAATGACAACCACCTAGTACAATGCGTTATTTGTTGGGGTTGAATTTCATCATCCCATCCCACACCAGATCTCCATACTTCTTGAAGTGTTATTTTCAGATACATTAAATAATGTCCAATCAAACCTAAAGAGTCATAAATTGACATGAGAATTTTTAATATTTCACGTTTAGACGGAATTTTATTTCCCAGCAATATGGGCAAACTGTTAGATATATTTGGCAAGATTTTAAATGTAAAGAAATCTTCGGATGGTTTCCAGTAGACGCCAAGTACTTTAGCAACTTCGAAATCATATCCCAGATAGAGGCTTTTATGTTGTTGATTATTGCTACCATTAATTGCGGCTAAAAATTCGTTGCTGTTGCTTACCCAATTTCTTATATTAAACCCAGCTTCGCCATGGATATATTTTACTTATGATGCTAGTATTATTGCTTCCTCCACTTCGTCTACAGAGTCTAGATAATCATCCACGTAGTGATTGTATTTTATTGCGGATGCTGCTGTAGGGTACTTTTCGCTAAATTTGTCTGCATTTATATTTTAAACATACTGCGAAATGTACGGTGAACATGATGCTCCGAAAATCATCACGCTCATGACGTAAACGTCAGGCTCTTCCTCATTATCACTACGCCATAAAAATCGTTGAGCATTTCTATCTTCTTTTCTAATGAAAACTTGACGAAACATTTGTTCTATATCGCCACATATAGCTATCGACGTTTGGCGGAAACGAATCAGAATTGAGGGCAACGAACAAAGTATATCGGGACCTTTTAGTAGCATATCATTAAGGGCTACTCCATGAGCCTTTGCTGCCGCATCCCATGCGATCCTATGTTTGCTGGGTTTGTTTTTGTTGACAACTGAAAAAATTGGTAAATACCAAACTCTATCACTTTTAGTTGATGCCGAGCAATCCAAAGTTATTTTAGTAACGTACCCTTTGGCTACGTATTCGGAGATAGTGTTTTCGAAAATTTGTTTTAAATGGCTATCGCCCTTTAATTTTTTCTCCAGATACATGAGTCTTTTGAGTGCCATATTGTAGCTGTCGGGCAATTCTATATTTTCATTTCGCCATAAAAGCGCTGTTTCGTAATGTCCGTCCGATTTTTGCCTAGTGTGGCTTTTCAAAATCGCCATAGCTTTTTCGTCGTCTTTGCTCAAAACAGTTTGTGAATTAGCTATGCCTACCGTATCTAGACTGTAAAACTTTTTCATTAAGTCAGATAAGATTTTATTGCTGCATTCATTTGCATGGCAATGATGATGCTCTACTTGTGGCGAGTACGAATTGCCACAGGTTCGTTAGCGTTACCCTCTTTTATGTTATCATAGATACACACTTTAGCATTGTTTAGACCAATTAAAATTTGCGGGACAGCATCCACATAGCCTTGTACGGGTAAACCTGCTAGATAGTTAAAATCGTTTACGAGTTTTCCAGTATTTAAAGTTTGCTTTGGAAGCGAAAGCTGCCTTACTGTTCGAACGTCAATATTATAAACTTTCCTATTTGGACCAGAAACGTTTATTGATAATCGATGCGAATTATCTTCATTTCTTTCAACACTTCCTGTCCATTTAAGACACAAGGGTTCGGCAACACCCGAAAGCTTCAAGTCATCGATAAAGGCATAAGTATTACAGCTGTATGATTTTTTGTTATTGTTTTCATTTGAAACATTGTTTTTATTTGGTTCTAATACTTTAGATACAAATTTTGTATCAATATCTGCTCGCCTTTTATGTAGTAAACAATGGTGTTCATATTTACAATTATCTATGCCACAAGGAGTCGTGTTTGTGCAGTCGATCAGATAGCACGTGTTTTTTATAGAACGGAACAAACATATTGATTTTTCAAGTTTTGTTTTAATAGTTCTATTTTTTTGACTCGTTTTAAACTTTTTGAGAATCGCCTATAAGGCAAGCAAGTGTTTTTTGTTTAACGAGCTTTTTTTGTAATTTTTTGTTTTTAACTTTGTTGGCCCGGCTTGTGCTGATGAGTAACTCAGCAAAAATTGATGACGAGGATGATTCTTCCTCTGTCAAAAAAAGGAAGATGTTGTCCAGTGGTCCTGTTAAGGAAGGGAAGGACAGTTTAGAGGAAATATTGAAGCTGAACTCTATACTGATGTCAAAATTGGATGATGCTGGTCGAAAAATTGGCATGCTGGTGCATGAAAATGATGTGCTGAAGAAGAAGCTGAATGTTTTTGTTCAAGACAATGATAGCTTAGTATCAATAGACGGGCAAAATGATGTGGAGGTTGTCGATTTAGTTACAAGAAAGGATGTTTCAGAGCCGAAAAAGAACATTCAAAAAGTAGTTGCCGCCAAAAGTGGAACGAAACAAGTTCAAAATCAAGGTGTTTCCTCAAGACCCACGGAGCCTAGAGCGAAGGAGGTGGGTAAGAAGAATTCTAAGTCCATTCCGGTTATTACAACCCATAACATTAATGTGAAAAGTGTGATTGATAGTATTGATAGGTCTCCTGGACATAAAAATTTCAATGTAAGGGTGCTAGGGAAGAATGTAGCGAATATAGAGGTGTGCGTTCTCGAGGATTATCAAAAGGTAAGGGTGTTGCTTGAGGAGTTAAAGGTGCATTATTATACCTATACTCCAAAAAGCCTCCGCCCTTACACGGTGGTTATCGAGGGTCTTCCGGACTCTTTTGAAGGTCAGGATATTGGAGTATCTGAATAGTCTTCAAATTAGTTCGAGCGTCATAGGTTTAAGTCGATTGGGGGGTGATAAGTGGGTTCTTAGGTTGAAAAGAGACTCGGACATTGAGAAGTTTTACGCTATCCGGTACATCTTGAGATGCTGAGTTACCATTAGAAAGTTTAGACGTACTGGCATTACACAGTGTTTCAATTGCCAGCGGTACGGACACGTTTCTACGAACTGCCGAATGCCCTATAGATGCGTTAAATGTGGGGGATCTCATGGTCCGGGTAAATGCGAGGTGCCTCCTCGCGGAGAGAATGTTGCGGAGACCCTTATAACTGATCCTGTAACTGGGCAGGTCTCGAGAAGGCTGGGGCTGCCTGTGAGGTGCGTGATTTGTGGAGTAGAGGGGCATGCGGCTAGCTCGAGAGAGTGTCCCCGTAGGCTTGAAGCAAAGAAGATGCCGAGCGTAGGCCCGATTTCTCGAGTTCCTGGTCAGGGAGGGGTAAGAAAAGGGGTTTCCTATGCTGCAGCAGCTGGTGCTGCCCAGGTTCCAGAGTTTCCTAAAACTCAATCTTTAGGGCAGAAAAGGTGCGACAGGATAGAGGTATCATTAGGAGCAGCCATGGCCCAATATGACGTCATTGACAAGGACTGTAAGCGCTTCTTTGGCGGCGGACTTTTAAATTGTTTGAGCAAGATTGGTGGATTCGCGCTGAAATATCAACAGTTGGACAACGACGAGGACAGATACCGAGCGTTGCTTGGCATGCTTTTGACCCTTAGACATGGATAACTTATTCAAAATTATTTTTATTAATGTCAACTCGATTGTCTCGGGATACAAGAGGCACTATCTGAGTTTGTTCCTGACGTGACATAAACCTGACGTACTCCTTATGGTTGAACACCATTTAAGTGCTCGCCATATATTTGACATGACTGGATACAGGACTTTTAGACGTGACCGCCAGAACGGAAGAGGGGGAGGCACAGCCGTCCTCGTTAGGGATGATTTGCAGTGCGAGGAGATCGTACTACACAGTGGATCTGTTGAGAATACGGCGGTCCGTATTCGAAGGCAGGCCAATGTTGATTTGATTGCCATTGCAATGTACCTTAAACCCAGTGAGACTTGCACTGCGGAATGCTTTGATGAAATGCAGCCACTGGTACGTAATTGTAGTGTGGTCATTGGTGCTGACCTCAATGCAAAGCATCCCTACTGGGGGGATCGACTTACGAACGCGAGTGGGCGTAACCTTCGAGAATTTCTTCTCTCTAGCCCTGATGTTGAGATTCGGCAAACTGACGGGCCGACCAGAATAAATGACGTGTTCTCTTCCTTCATTGACTTTTTTCTCACATCAGTAGACATCACTACAGATAGTACGAACTACCTAAGAACATTGGACTATGAATCGGATCACAAGGCTGTAGTGATAGAATTCTTCACGAGTGACTTTCTGGTGCGAGAACGGTCCACCAGGTTTGACTATGACCATATGAACAGACGCAGTTTTACGCGCAGACTGTCTTTAAATCTGGATACGTGTGGACTACCTTTGGACAGAAACGTGACTGAGACCGAAATTGATGAATGTGTTGCCGCGATGGAAAGAGCCTTCCAAGATGCTATGGAATATTCCATACCGAAAGTCTCCACTGGAGGCAGAGGGTTGCGGAAGCTGCCTCGACACATTCTTCATTTCATCGACCAGAAAAAGCGACTAAGGCGGGTATCACATAGGTGTGAGGACCCTGGTAGACGGAATATTTTGAAAGCGGAAATTAGAAATTTGGACAGAATAATACAGGGGGCCATAGCTGCTTTTGAGCGTGACCACTGGGCAAATTTTCTTAAGAAAATTCGACTTAACGACAGGACGTTTCGAGATGTAAAGTCGGCCGTTGGACTCAACAAACGACCCGCAATTCGAAACTTGGTGGATGCAAATGGCGCTATTGTTTCTGATAGTGCTGGAGTGGCTAACCTGTTAGCAACCCGTTTCTTTCAGGTTGGTCTTTCTGGTCCAAGTGCACATTTGGATTCATTTGGTGCGAATGTGCGGGCGGTTGTGTCGACTTTAGACAGGACGACACCTTTGACGTTTTTTGGCAGGACTTTTACGGCGGATGGTAGCCTAATTGGTGCAAGCACAAGCGAAGACGGTATAGGGTTCATTAACTCTACATCTGTGGGTAATGCGTTGAGGCGTAGACCAAATAAAAGATCCTGTGGTATGGACGGGATTTCTGATGTTGTTTTTAAAAGAACCAATGTTATGGCATGGAGATTTCTAGCAATAATTTTCAATCATTGCTATAATATTGGCTATTTTCCAAAATCGTGGAAATTGGCCCTCGTCGTTCCGGTGCTGAAACCCAGATCGGACCCTGTGGTTTGTGGAAGCTATAGACCTATTTCTCTTCTATCTGCTTTTGGAAAGCTGTTTGAATTCATTCTTCTGGCAAAGATAAATGACGTTATAATTGACAAGGACATTTTAAAAGACTTCCAATTTGGATTTAGAACTGGACTTTCGACAACGCATGCGCTGACGGTGCTAACGGACTTCATTGCCAGGGGACTGAATAGAAAATGCCCAACAATAGCTGTAAGTCTGGACTTTACCAAGGCGTTCGACACGGTTTGGCATGACGGGCTTATATTCAAGATGATGGATATGGGATTTGGTGTGGGCCTTTGCCGCATAGTGGACAACTTTTTAGGAAACCGATCATTTCGAGTACGCGTGGGTGATGTTCGGTCAGACACGGGTTCGATTTCTGCTGGAGTGCCACAGGGCTCGTTACTGGGGCCTGTGCTTTACAATATCTTTGTTTCTGACATACCACAACCGCCACGGGAGAATCTTTTAATTGTATATGCCGATGATATCCTCATTGCCTCTTCAGGTGCTAGAGCAAGAACCACTAATGACCGACTAAATTACTATTTGACGATACTGACGGACTATTTTACAAAATGGGGTCTAACTTTAAACATTGCGAAGACCGTGGCCGTAATGTTTAAGGGAAGGCGGAAATATATTTACCCAAATTGTAGATCGTACAGACCTTGTTTGACTCTCGGACGAGAACAGATTGCGACTTCGGACAGGCTTAAATACCTGGGTATCACCCTTCATGAAAACTTTGAGAGTTATCGGCACATTGACGATATTTTGCAGCGAAGCAAGAGAATTTACTCCGCGTACCAGGGAGCCCTTAAACGTAGAGGAGGTCTTGATAAGAGGGTGCGTCTTCTTGTGTATCGCCAAATTATCCGCCCTGTCATCTCCTACGCCTTTCCGACTTGGTTTGGTATTTCTTCTCATCAGATGGAGAGACTAAGGAGATGGGAGAGACGGGTTTTGGTTGCTTGTCTTGGACTGAGGCCTTATAGAGGACCAAGTGGCGAGTTCCGCAGGCCATCATGTAGTTCAATCTACAACGCAATTGATTTTGCGCGAGTGGATGTCTATATGATGGAAATGGCTGTGAAGTTCCTGGAGGGCGCACGTTCTTTAGATAACTTCCTGGTTGCGGGGTGCTTTTCTGCGTCGCGTGATTTGGAGACTTTTCGGATGTCCCGGTATCTCTGTCCAATGGACTTATTAACTTTGAAAGAGGCTGGAATTCTTTACGAGAATGCAGACCTCTTATTTTATCATAGAAGGCTGCGTTTTTTAAGCATTCAGAACACGGTTTATAATACCGCCCAATAGTTAATTTTAGTATAATTTTCTCAATTGTGAATTCATTCTTGTTTTGTTTACTTTGAATTTGTTATTATTGTTTTTTGTTATTTCTTGTTTTTTACATTGTTCTTGTTGGAGTTTGAATTTATTTTTCAAATTGATTGGACGTGGTTTTTTAAGTGTTCTGAAAAATTAAATAAATAAAAAGTTTTATCTATCAAAAATTATAAAAGCAAAAAAAAAAATTTTTTTTGTTTTTTTTTTAAACATTTGAATATTTTTAATTGTGAAGAATAAAAATTAGTGAATAGAAAATATTAAATAATATTAATATGCATTCTTTAAAGAGAAGGAAAATGTCAGGCAGAGTACCAAAAGAAAAATTCACAGCCAGTGAAAACCGGTTTGGGATATTACGGGCTTTTGATATTGATGACGTCACTTTCAGCGAAGCAGAGGAAGAGGTTCGTGAATATAAAATTGTGGATTCTGTACATAACTTTCAATCTGTGTACAAGTTGATTGGTATTTCGTATGAGTTTAAGAGAATGTCGATTGGTACCAAAATTATCTCACCATCAATTACGCTCTTTGAACAAGCAAAGAAGATACTTATCGACTCAGGCTTTACATTTTACACTCATGAATGTAAAAATACCGGATTATTTAAATTAGTCCTTTTTGGTCTACCACAAATCGATACCAATGAAATTAAGGACGAACTGAAAAATTCCTACAACATCCCTATCGTTAGCATAAACGAAATAAAAACAGCTCGTTCCTCAGCAAATGACGCTATTTACATGGTTGAGTTTGATCGCACTATTAATTCAAAATCACAAGTGCTAAAAGTTAAACGTTGGTGCCAAATTGTTGTCTATTGGAGAAAACCTCAAAAAGGAAACAAAGGACCGACACAATGCTCAAGGTGTGCTATGTACGGACACGGTGCAAAGAATTGCTTCCGTAAAAATGCTTGCATCGCCTGTGGTGGCAATCATGACGTGGCCAACTGCCAAGTTGATAAAGTTCCGCAATCCAGCCCTACCGTCTACAAATGTTTCAACTGTGTTAGAAACAAATTGAGAAATAACGCTCATAGAGCTGATGATCCTCGTTGCCCCAGCCGCATAGAATATTTAACAATTCGAGAACACCTGAGGAAGAGGTCGCTTAGTAAAAATCGTCCCCTACCTGCTGTCTTCGATGCATCCGCTGATGATTTTCCCCATCTTAACAAATCTCCAAAGTTCTCTGCCCCGAATAACTCCTATGCCAATGTGCTTGGAAATCCTGATCAAAAATGTTCATCAGCAGCAGAACTTTACAGCATCGATGAATTATTTCAAATTTTTACGAGAGCTATCTCTGACCTTCGCAATTGCAGAACGAAAATGGAGCAGCTCAATGTTATCATGTCTATGCTAAAATATGCAATATAATCTCCCTCAAAACAGTATTAAAGTAATGCATTGGAACTGTCAAGGCATTACTACTTTTTCAAAATCCGTGGAACTTCATAAAATTATAGAAGATGAGTCAGTTGATATACTTCTATTAAACGAGACATTTTTAAAACCAAATCACAGCTTTAAGGTGCCCGGATATAAAGTCTATAGAAAGGATAGAACTTCTCATGGAGGAGGAGTGGCAATAGTCATTAAATCAACATTGAAACACAACGTCGATTTATCATTTCCAACGAAAGTGATAGAAAATGTTTGCGTATCTGTGGAGTTTCTTAACACTACAGTCAAATTCATATCGGCTTATTGTCCCCATTACACTCCTGATTTCATCCCCGATCTCGAAATGATGACATCTACAACTAGAGAATACTTCATCCTTGGGGACCTAAATGCACAACACCTCAGTTGGAACTGCACCAAATCCGACACCGCTGGTAATCTCTTATTTAACCATCAAATTAACAATAATTATTATATATACTATCCACCTAATCCCACTAGAATTCCTCAAAATCTTACTTTCAGACGGGCATCGACAATTGACCTTTTGCTTTCTAACTCTACTCTTCAATTCACAGATTTATTGACTTTCACCCATAGTTTATGTTCTGATCATGTCCCTATAGTATTTTCTATCAATGAAAATATTACTCGTATAGAAGAATATTACCTTGACTTCCGTAATGCTGATTGGAACAGTTTTAAAATCTCTTTAAACTCAAAAATAACCAGCTCAGAAATCCTTAACAATAACATTTCTCCTTTAAACATTGATGAATCTATAATTGACTTCTCTAAATTCGTGAGAGCTTCATGTCTCGATTCAATTCCCCTTAAACCCAAAAAAGTCCATACCTACAGTTTAAATACAATCTCCAAATATTTAATTGCTACTAGAAACCAATACAGACGAAAATTTCAGCGTTGTATTGATCCAAATCTCAGAACAACCTTGAGTGCAATACTAAGAGAATTGAATAAACTAATTTCTCTCAACATCAATAATGAGAGAAACGCACAATGGTCCAAATTTCTATCCCAATTTTCTATCGGAAGCAGAAATTTCTGGAAAATTACTAAGAAATTTAAAGGAAATAATACCCCTATGAAAAATTTAGTAGTCAATGGCAAAGAGATTTATTCTAGTAAAGAAAAGGCCGATATTATTGCTGATCAATTTGAAAGCGCTCATTTCACAACTTCAAATTTCCACAGTTCGATGGAAAGCAAAGCTAATGCCTTTTTCGATCTGTTGGAAAATGACACTTCTTCGAATTCTGATGTCCGCTCTCTGACGTCTTTGAACGAATTAAAGTATTTTATTTCCTGCCTTAGAAGCTTTAAAGCTCCGGGTATAGATCAAATTAGCAATATATTGTTAAAGAATCTGACTAATACTGCTTTAAATTGCTTACTAAAAATTTACAATTTCTGCATCATAAACTCTTACTTTCCAAGTACCTTTAAAACAGCTAAGGTTATACCAATCTTAAAGAAAGGCAAGGATGCAAGATTTCCATCCAATTACCGTCCAATAAGCCTATTAAACTCCTTGGGGAAATTATTTGAAAAAATTATTCATCATCGACTCCAATCATTTGTAGAGGATAATAACCTGATTCATCGTTATCAGTTCGGTTTCAGAGCGGAACACTCTACCGTTCATCAGATTAAGAGAATGGTTAATATTGTTAAATCAAACAAAAACCGAAGGTACTCTACTGGCATCCTACTACTAGATGTGGAAAAGGCCTTTGATTCTATCTGGCACAAAGGCCTCTTATACAAGCTTAACAAAATGAATATTCCCTTATACCTAACAAAACTTCTAAAGAATTTCCTTAAGGACAGAAAGTTTTTGGTTGATGTTGACGGAAATCAATCAACCCTGCGTAATATACCAGCTGGTGTTCCCCAAGGCTCTGTTCTATCACCATTGCTTTATTCTCTGTACATTTCCGATTTCAAAATTTCCAGAGGCAACGACGTGGCATTTTATGCTGATGTTATAGAGTTCACAAAATCCGTAAAATATCTTGGAGTTATTTTGGACCAGAAACTGAGTTTCAAAGAGCACATTGAGAGTGCACGTCTTAGAGCAATTAGATGCGGACGATCTTTGTATCCCATTTTGAATAGGAAGTCAAAATTGAATTTTAAAAATAAATTACTACTTTTTAAAATGTGCATAAGACCAATTCTTACGTATGGCTGCCAAATCTGGTATGAATGTGCTAAATCACACCTTAAAAAGCTACAAGTAATACAGAATAAAAATTTAAAAATAATTTACAATCTGTCTTCAAGATTCCCAACTGTCGAATTGCATTCTAAAGCAAACGTAAAGACGATTGTAGATTTCATAACTGACATGGCGCTGTCATTTAGAGAAAAATGCAGAAGGTCGAGCTACGCCCATCTGAGAGGTTTGATTTGATAACATCTGATTTTAACTTTGCTCTCAAGTAAAGTATCCATTAGGTGTTGTATTAAAGCTTCTCAAGTCATTCCTTTTTTTTTTTTTTTTTATATTATATCTTAGGTTTTTACTATCTTTTCCTATTAAATAGATGTATTTAATAAGTTTTTAATAATAATGAAAATGTGATAATTTGCTGAAATATCTTAATGATAGAAACTCAAATACTGTAAATATTGTTAAAGATAATATACCTATGATAGTTAATAAATAAATAATAAATAATAATAATAATAACATTGTTCTTGTTTTGTTTTTTGTTATTTCTTGTTTTCTATTGTTCTTGTTTTGTTTTAACTTATAAGTTATTAGTGTTAAATGTTTCTTATTTTTAAGTAGATTCTAAGAGCGTTCCTTTTTTTATTCCTTTTTTTGGGAAATTAATTCATAATTTTTAATAAGGTTTTTTTGCAAGAGATGACCACAAAAATGTGTCAATTGTGTTAATAATAAGGAAGTCTTTGAAAAATAATTTTTTATGTAAAGAATAATTTGTAAAATTTTGTAATATTTTTGTTAATTTTTAATACTCTTTTTTTAAAAGTTTTGGAAAATAAATTAACCTTTGAAATCTGAATCTATGCCACAAACTTTGTTGTTGTTACATTGTCTATAGTGTTTGCGTAAACATTGTTTATAAAGTTTAAACTGCCTTACCAAATCCCATCTACTCGCTCTGTCGGCATTTTTAAACTTTGGACATCTAGCAATATTGTTGCAATCACCGCATACAGTACAACTTCTATTATTTGAGTCGGTGTGATTATGTATATAAACATTTTTGTGTTTAACGTGTGTTAAATATTCCGCAGCCAACGTTATGCTGCTCTCAATATTGACGCTGCTTGCTGAGACTCCGATGTCAAAAAGCCACTCAGAAAACTCTGACAGATTTGCCTTTTTGTTTTGTTTTGCTAAGTTTATTTTGTGCGTTCCCCAATTTATTCTAAAATATGGCGGCAATTTTGCAATTAACTCCTGTAATAAGGACGGATTATTTAGTTCATCAAGAATACCACACGCTTCAATTGTTGCTTGAAGGCCTTTTACTTGTATAGCAAAGTTGGTAATTGTATCAAGATTATTAACATTTATAATTGGCAGTGAATTAATTTTTAATTTTAGTGAGTGCAAAATCTTTTCTGGCTGCCCATATAATAACTTAAGTGTAGATATGGCGGCAGGAACACATGACGGGTAGATTAGAAGATGTTGTACAGTTTTTGAAGCTTCACCGCGTAGCGCCTTTTGTAAACGAATTAAATTTTCAGCGTCAGTGAGGCCGCATACTGTCGTTGACCAGTCATAGGTGGAGCTGAACAGAGGCCATTCTGCTGGGTTTCCCGTGAATGGTGGCAAACCCTTAGGCACAGTTTGTCTTGCGTTTATTTGTTGATGCGTCAAATTTGCAGCAATGCCGTTTTGAGCAAAACTTAAAGTTGATGGACGAAAAGAGTAACTGAAGGGTAGTTGCGAAATTGTGTTTTGTGCTGCTATTGTTGTTGGGTTTTTGTTAATAAATGTGGTTGAGTTTGAAAAGTGATGTGTGATTCTAGTGGGATATTTCCTTGTTGAGATTGAGCTGTTACCGGGGCGTGATTTAAATTTGTAGACGTAGAGATCATATTATTGTTTATTGGGTAGTTATAACATTGGCGCTGCTCGGTGGTACAGAAACGTTATGGGGTTCAGTTAATTGTAGGGGGATTGGCTGATTATCCAACCAGTTATTAATTGAATTAAGGTTTACAGAATTATCGTCATTAATTTCCTCTGCGTCCTGCAAAATCTGATATTTTTGCCTTAAGAACTTATCATCACGTTCCTTAGCGAGCTGCCTTTCTTCTTCGAGACGCTGAAGTTCTAACGATTTTTTCCTAGCGTTTGAGCTGTTTGAGGTGTTTGATGCTTTGGTGCGGTGGCTAATGGTTGACTTTGGTGAGTTCGGTTCACGAATTTGTTCATTTAAAATTATGCAGCCGTTGCAGGTAACTTTGTTTATTCATTTTCTGCGTTGACACAGCTGCGGTGGTAGACCCTTTTGCATTTGTGACATGTTACGGACAGTTGAGTTAGAGGTTCGTTGCAAATAGAACAGTCTAATGTAGGATTTGATCTTGTGGCTTGTTCTGGTCGTTGAGGTGATTGACCCTGAAAAAGAGAGGTATCCATATTTGGGACTTATAGGTTCTACCGGTTGGATATATGTATGGTTAGCTTCAACGACTGCCGGTAGATTTCCTAGCCTTTTGAGGTTATGTTCGGATTCGTGAATACAGTTGTAAGGTAAAGAAGAATTATAAATTTTGTTCCGGGAATATCTCTGGTCGCTATGCTCACGGGATTGTAAACACCAAATAAAAAAAAACGCAAATTGGATTTTTTAACGCTATTTATTTGTGTGTTATAATTCCTACGACAAAAAATATTTCATTTTACATAGAAATAAAGAAATTCAGATTTTTTCTTAAATATACCTACTTCTTTGTGTAAGATAGCGAATTTTTCCGTTCCCAATTCCTTACCGGAACATAAGTATTTTAAGAAGTTATTATAATAATATTTAAACTAATTTGTGCAAAAATCGTAAAAAAGGAAATGCTGTCTATCAAAAGAGTTAGAATTCTGTACATCTAGTCGTTACTAGTGACATTAGATATCGGGTGTTTTATGAAGGTGTCTGTTAAAAAGAATCGGCAGTGTTTACACCTGATGGTCTCGGTTGTGACGATAACATCTATTTTTACCGCAATATGATTGTTTTGATATTTGCTGTGGTTCATTGTTAGTAGAAGGATTGACCGAGGACACGCAACGGGCTTTATTTTTATTTATTTATTTTTTTGAACCAGATGCTAAAGTTACACTAGGGAATGGCATGATATGAGCAAAGGACCCACACCAAGTGGAATCTCCCTAACTGAAGAGAGGAAATAGAGAGTTGCTTGGATATAATTGAGGTGACATAAGCCTTAGTTACCGCTCATGAAAACGTTTAGTATCATCCGAAAAAAATTAAAGTCCACTTTCTCAGGAAAAGCCTCGGGACAATAGCACATATTGAAGTACATTTGTTGTAAAACGATCTTCAAAAATTGATCTCAAATTTAAAACATATCGAGTATAAAAATAAGCGTTAAAGTAAACACTGTGGTAGGACGAACCAAAATGGCGGTAGTAACCGTTACAATGCAGAACGAAAAACCATTACGATCTTGCTGATCACGCATACAACATTACTCCTTTCAAAAATTTTAATGTTTTTCAGTTCAGATGGTTTTGCTCCACACAAAACACGAGTTTCCGCCACTGGCTTATTTACATCGGGATTCTCTAAAGTAAACATTACTTTTTTAGGTACGCATTTGGCCTACCACTTTTCTATCTGCCTAGTATAACACACGTAACACACAAGGTAGCTACTGCAGCTATTATAGAATTGTATTGTAGAACGATATTAGTGGAACAACTCTAGACTAACACCAGGACTTCTCAACAATTAACAAATATGACGTTAACTTTTCTAGTTCCAAATTACAATGAATAAAATAATTGCAAATTTATTTATTATTGCTTGTAATTCCTAATGCTGAATGCAGGAAGATTTTAAATTGAAATTGTAACCGTTATTTTACCTTTTTAACATCTACAGAATTAATGTCGTCGAGTGCTGCATCTAAGGCTTCCTGCCTTCTTTCTTCGTCTAAAATCAAACACCAGTTTAAAAATTTTATAAAGTATTTTCTCCTAGAGTTTGTAATTGTCTTTGGATTTGTAAACTTCTTGGATATTTAAAATAGACTGTGCAGATTGCTAAGAAGAGCAAATAAAAGTTACTAAATACACAACAAATAAGAATTAAGATTTTCACAAAAGGATAAAGCAAAATAGAGTTAATTTTTCCGTAGCATAAATGCTTATACTGTAGTAAATATAAAAGAAAATAATAAAAAATCAAAAAATTACGAGCTTATATTTGACACCAAACCCAATAGTTCGTCCACGTTCAAAATCAACTCACACCATTTGCTGTCGAATTTACGTCTTAATAACTTCGCAATAGCGATGTTGGCATATGATACATTTCATTCATTCATTGTATTCAAAAATTATAGAATTATAAGGAATTTTAGTACATATACAAGTTTTTTAGTACATATTTCAATATTTCTAAAATAATAAAATTGCATGTTCCGCTCACTTGTGGTAGTATATTTTTAATTGAAAGGTTATTGGTAGAGAGAGGCTATCCGCTACCCGAACCGAATCCCGCCCTAATATCAACAGCTGATGGGGTGAGCAACCACCCAATTCAATGTACAATAAAGTAATACGTCAGGTCCTCCGCGTATTGATACAAGTTCATTGTGCTACTCGAACGATGACGTAACTCTTCCCATGAACGGCGACCAAAGCTTGATTTTAATATTTATTCTTCTATTACATTACTATGAACTCTCCGTTACATCGCCTGGATCTGCATTTAATTTTTTGTTTTTTTTGGTTAGCTTGAAGCTCGGTTCGAATTGGACGTGTTGTCTTTATAGGTAGTATTTCTGTTTGTGTTGTATTTGTTGCGTTAGTTGTTTTTTATTGTGATTTAAACAATTCTTTTTTATGTATTATTTGTTTTTGAGTTCTGTACAGGATTTCTTATTGTGTTATATAACTTTCGTAGGTTCTTATTTAATCTGGATGGTATTACACTTGTTGGTGTAATACCATGGTTTATCTTACTGCATATCCGTAGATCGTATTGTATTTTTACCGCAGTTTTATTATCTAATTTCTAGTGTTTTTATAATTGTTAAGAACTGAGTGTTTAGGGATGTTTATTTTGTTTTCTTCGGAAAGTTTCCTTTTCAGGTTCATGAACAATTTCACAATTGTTGTGACATCTTAGTAGAAATGGGATGTAGAGTCTTACACGAGTTACCTGATAACCAAAGTTTAATATAACTGTACCTGTTTCAACCAATTTACCGTTTTATAATTCTTTAACATTTTTTTTTAACTTTAGTGATGTTAGTTACGATTATTGTGTATAACCAATTGAAAAAAACACAACTTCTTTTCACGTTTAAAATGTAATTCATATTATTTTTACTTTCACTTAAAAAGAAACTTAAATTTAAATACAAAAATGCTTACTCATATATTTCTCTTTAAAAGATTTCCCAAAAGGTTTAAGAATTTGTTCTAATTAATTTGCAGTACGTTTAAATACAAAAATGCTTTCTTATACATTTCCGGTTAAAGATTTCACAATAATAGTAAGTTTAATAACTTATTCTAATTAATTTGCTTTCTTAGCAATTATTTGTTTTCTTAATTAATATTGTTAAATTAATAAGTGCTGTTGTTCTTGTTCTTGTTTTTATTGTGTCTTGGTGGTTTTGGTGGGGGAAGATGTGAAGACATAACTCCTCCTTCTCTAAAATAAAGTGACTGCCAAGGGGCTTCGGCTGATTTGTTGCCGGACCTTCATTATTTATTTGCTCGAGTGAGTATGTTATTGTTAATTGCTTTCTTTTTATCACTGCAATTATTAATATTATGATGAGGATTGCTATTGATCCGAAAACGGAGTAAGTAACTTTCTCGTGTACTTCTGTATTTGCTTGCATGTTTTTAATAAATTTCTTATCTTGGAATCTATAGTTATTAAGTTTTGGGAGTGTTATCTCGTTTTTCTTTGAAAGAGCTGTAATGTTATTATTTAAATAAAGCGGCGTTTCCACGAATATTCCATTATTCCAATATGTATTATTTTCGTTATTGTACCATATGCTATTGATGGCAATTTTGCAGTTGATAAATTAAATTAGAGTTGTACTGTTAACTGTGTGTTGTTCGGTAATGTTATTGCGAATTGTATTAATCTGTTGTATTGTAGGATTAATAATGATAATAAAGTTGGGTTCTGGGTAAATGATATCACTTTTTTGTCCTATATCTCTTAAATGACAAGAGGCGATTTCGTTCCTATTTATTATATTTCTAATACAGTTTGTATTTCTACTAAATTCTGTTTCATAAGTATTTTTACAATATAATAGGTTTTCTATATGTTTACATTTTTACTTTTATTTGGGTACGGTTTTCCGTCGACCCTCGTCAAATTTGGTTTGTGAACAAACCGGTTTCGGCTGTTTGCCATCTTCAGTGTTCTTTTCGTACTAGTTGCGTTCTATTGTCAGTTGTGTTTATATAGTTCGTGTCTCCCTTCGTGTTATTGCGTTCGTCACTTTCTGTCTTGTTTGCCTGCATCTCTCTCTCCTTTTTTGTTTGTCTCTTTTTACCTAATTTGTCGCTCCCTTTTTCATTCGTGTTTTTTCTAAAGAAATCCTTTTACGATCATGCTTGTTGTCCGTTTTTGTTTATGTGTGAACCTATTGGGTTTTTTTTTTATGTGACATAATAATCTGTAATTGTACGTTTATGATGTTCTTTATTGCTTTCGTCTT
Organism: Trichopoda pennipes; assembly: GCA_030448955.1. Taxonomy (NCBI): domain Eukaryota; kingdom Metazoa; phylum Arthropoda; class Insecta; order Diptera; family Tachinidae; genus Trichopoda; species Trichopoda pennipes. The sequence continues at coordinate 971,876 of JASKUP010000051.1, forward strand.
GTGCACCTGCGTAACGTTTTTGTGCTGGTGTAGTGTTTGTTTTCCTGTAAAAATGTTTCAACTGTTCAAATATTGTGTCCGTAGCAGTGTTTAATAGTTCATTTATTATTCGTCCGTCAAATGTTTTTTGTTTGTATATTTCCATGTTTTCTAATACATTTAGTCTCCTTCCTTTGTGCTGTGTATGAAGCAGTTTAACCATTGCCTTTATATGACCTGGTGTACATTTGTTGTTAAATATATGGCTCGCAAAGTTTGATTCTGGAGTTGATTTTGGTTCTCGTAGTTTTTTGTTATAGTCTCTAATGTGTTCCCTAAATCTGGTCTTAATTTTTCGTCGTGTTTGCCCGATGTAGCTATAATGGCATGTACAAGTTAATTTGTACACTCCTTGTTTGTCTAGTATATTGTAGTGTGCCACAACATGTGTGTTGCACTGTAACACAAAAACACACAAACACACCAGACAACCAATCGCCAATAGTACAACATGTGTCGACTCAGATGCATACTGAATTAGAACACAAATAGAGTGACACCCTTTTTAGGTGTCATATTTCTTTGAGTGATTTTACTAAGCATACATTTGATTCGTCACAACAATTAAGAAGCTAGAATGCATGTCGTTGAAAAGAGTAAAATAGTGTTTGTAAGTAACTTATAATAAGTTAGAAAGGCTAAGTCAAAAATGTTAAAATAGTATATAAGGGAATGAAAATTTGAATAAAACAAGATTTAAACAAAAGACTTATGAGCGGTGTCTACTGCTCTTCGTACAAAACTATAATCTTCAAATATTAGGCACTTTGCAAAGAGAGCCTGCTTTCAAGCTGAATACCCTTTTCAGCTGTTGAAAATAAATATAAGGGCTATAGGAACTTTCTCTAGAAATCTACCCGAGGTATCCTCTGACGTCCCTGCTGGGAGATCTCTTCCCATCCTTACAAGACTGTAGAAGCCAGCATCCATCCTTTACATGGCAATCTTTTCCCTTTACATGGCGATCCTGCAACCGACCCTGGGTTCCTTCTGAAGATACTAATCCTGCAACCGACCCTGAGCTTCTGAAGATGCCGATCCTATAACCAACCCTGGATTTCTTTTGCAAATCGATCCTGCAACTAAGCCTACATAACAGCCTTGAACGTATATGGAAGAAGTCAACAGAATCTTCGCTCATTGGGTAGCGTATTTCAACAAGCATATACCCCAAGAGCCAACAGCAACAGCAACGACTCCAACCTACACACCACTGCCGCCAACTGCCGGGCCGAAGGCAATAACAATTGAGGAATACACAAAGCGCCAAGACAAGCGCAAAGAGGGACAACACAGGCAAGAGAAACGTGAGCAGCCCCAAAAGAAGAAAAGACGCGCTGGAAAAAAATTCCAGTTAAGGAAGAAACTAGCAGTAGAGTATAAAAAGCTGACTTTGGCGACAACGGCGGAGGAGAACAAAAGGATACACCAAGAAATCAAAAAGATCCTCAGAGAGAAAAACAGAAAAGAAAAATGAATTAATTATAAAAACAAAAAGAAAATTTTATTTACATATAGAAGTTAGCATTAATTGTATGAAATAATAGTAAATGAAATAAAAATAAGAAAAGCAATCAAGCATAAAGAATATTTAAATACAAATACAAATACAAATTCATGGTAGGACCACTTTGGGGAACAAAACCTAAAATCAACATGGGAAAACCCCAAAGCAAAGTAGAAATTCAAGAAAACATTGTAAACAACGGGAATGCGAATAATGATCGCCCCTTAATACAACCTATACCAGAGAGTATCATAACAGTTATAGTAGTTATTATTATTTTATATATAGCCTATAGAATAAATAAGTATTTTAAAAATTACATTCTAAAGCATAGAAATAATGCGATCACCAATGTATAAAAACGCAATAAAGAAATAAATGGAAAAACACCTACATGAACTAAAACTTATATGGAAAAATTTGAAGAAAAGTCCAGGTAGGAAGTATACTGATAAAACTGTCCAAAGTAAATTAGAAGATATTGAAAATATAAGGAAAAACTTTCAATTAAGTGAAAGTGAAGAGCAAAATAAAGAAATAATAATACCATTAAGATTAGAATTTAAAAGTATATACGATAATATAAAAACTTACCTTGTGAATAGTACCAAAATTACACAAAGCGATAAGATGACATCATTTAATTTAGAATTCGTTTCAAAGGCTTTACCTTTATTTGCGGGTAATCTTCAGGAATTAGAGAGTTTCTTAATTACAGCTGAACTCATTAATAAAACACTTTCAGAGACAGCAAAAACTGATTTTCTTCAATACGTGTACCACGCAAAATTAAGCTCAACTGTCAGAACAGCGATAGGAACTTATTCCAAACCCGAAAATTTCGAAGCCCTTACAAACATACTAAAAACCAGATACAGAGATAATAAAACTGTTTCACAATTGCAATACAGATTGAATGCACTATTTCAGGGACGACTGTCTATAAACGCGTATAAAGAAAAAATCGTATCACTTATAGATAATTTGAACAAACTAGGAATAGAAGAATTAGGAAACACAGCCACAGAAGCTGAAAAGAATGTGATCGTAAAATTAAACAATAAGTTAGCATTAGAGTCATTCAAGAAAGGCTTGAACGACAACTTTAAGTCAACCATATATGCAGCTAGGCCATCCACGTTACAAGAAGCATCTGAACTTGCATTGGAACTGGAAAATGAACAACAGTTGAATCACAACTCGGTATTGCATTTTAATAGAACAACACCGCGGCGTCAATAACACAATGATAACACAAATACACGCCAACAACAAAACAATTACAGATTCAACAACATAAATACTCGTCAACAACAAACTAATTACAATTCCAACAGACACAGTAATTTTCACAATAACAGACAAAATTATAACCATAGCAATAACAATCCAAACAGAAACACTAATAACATCAGGAGACCCAATGGAAACAATTACAATAACAACAATTATAATAGAAACAACTATAGTAATAACAACTATAATAGAAATAATTACAATAACAACAATCACGACAGGTACAGTAACAACAGAAACGTACACACAATACAGTCGGGAAACATGATAGGCCAGGAATACACAGATATTCCGGAGAGCCAGAATTAAGAATACACAAAGTTTCCAATAATAACACAAATTTCATTCACACAACATATAAGAACACACAACTTACATTCCTTATTGATACAGGAGCCGACATATCTCTTTGTCGCATGAACATTAATTTCGAAAATGAACAATATAACCCAGAAGAAAAATGCAAATTTACTGGCATCACTAAAGAAGAAATTTACTCACTAGGAACAATATCACTGAATCTAACATTATCCGACGAAACGTACGAACACAAATTCCAATTAGTAAATTCAAATTTCCCAATACAAACTGATGGTATAATAGGAAGAGACTTCTTAAGCAAATATCTTTGCAAAATAGACTATGAAACATTTACAATCTCCTTACTTAAAAATGACGTCACAACAACACTCCCGATGCACACAAAAACATTCAATACGTCACAAATAATTATACCACCAAGAACAGAAATTATTCATGCATTAAAAATACAACTTAAAGAAGATTGCGTCATATTTAACAATGAACTAAAACCAGGTATTTTTCTTAGTAATTCAATAGCACCAAAACATGGGATGACACACATTAAAATTTTAAATACAACAAACGACACAGTAACTTTGGACAATATTCAATTACAAACTGACCCACTAAGTAATTATGAAATATTAACCTACAATAATGTAAACAACGAAGAACGTTTTCATAAAATATTGACTGAATTACAAATAAATAATAATGATGATTCTGCAAAAACAGAGTTAATAAACATTTGTAGACAATATCAAAACATTTTTCACCTAGACAATGAAATATTAACAGTAAACAATTTTTACAAACAAATAATATCAACAACAGACAATACACCGGTTTACATAAAAAACTACAGACTACCACATTCACATACTGACATCATTAATGACCAGGTACAACAAATGCTAAATGATGACATAATAGAACCTTCCGTTAGTCCTTATAATTCTCCGCTCCTTTTAGTACCTAAAAAGAACACGGAGGATAAAAAGAAATGGAGACTAGTAGTCGATTTTAGAAAACTTAACGACAAAATCGTCAATGACAAATTTCCTTTAACCAGATTAGAAGATATTTTGGATAAATTAGGAAGAGCAAAATGGTTTTCTACACTTGACATGACTAGTTCTTTCCATCAGATAAAATTGGACAAACAATCAAGACATCTGACGGCATTTTCGACACCACAGAATCATTACCAATTCAAAAGACTCCCCTTTGGACTAAAAATTTCTTCAAACAGTTTTCAAAGAATGCTTACTATAGCACTTTTAGGACTAGATTCCGAAGCTTTTCTATATGTAGACGACATCATTGTATTTGGATGCAGTTTGAAACACCACAACCAAAACCTTATTAAAGTTCTGGACAGATTACAAAAGTATAACTTAAAATTAAATCCAAAAAAATGTTGTTTTTTAAGACCAGAAGTTGTATACTTAGGACATTTAATAACAAAAGATGGAGTAAAAACAGATCCCGCTAAGTACGAAATTATAAAACAGTACCCTATACCTAAAAACACTGACGAAGTTAGAAGATTCATTGCATTTTGCAATTACTACAGAAAATTCATTCCGAACTTCGCCGACATTGCGAAAAACCTGAACGCTTTATTGAAAAAATCAGCCAAATTCATATGGACGGACGACTGCCAAACGGCATTTGACACTCTTAGAGAGAAACTAATGAATCCCCCCTTACTACAGTACCCAAACTTTGAAAAGCCATTTATTTTAACAACAGACGCCTCAAACTATGCGTTAGGAGCAGTTTTATCACAAGGAGAGATAGGCAAAGACCTACCGATTTCGTATGCAAGTAAAGCATTACAAAAACATGACATCAATAAACCAATTATCGAAAAAGAGCTTTTGGCAATACATTGGAGTATTAACTATTTCAGACCATACCTGTATGGTAGAAAATTCATAGTAGTAACAGACCACAGACCACTAATCTCCCTATTTACACACAAAAATCCATCTTCAAAAATGACAAGAATAAGGTTATATTTATGTGATTATGATTTCGAAATAACATACAAAAAAGGAAAAATGAATACCAATGCAGACGCACTATCTAGGATAGAAATTGATTCAGATGTACTCAAACAAATGATACCAAATGAAATTGATGAAAAGACAAGTAGGATATTAATAACTACTAGGGCAATGAAAAATAAGAATAATGAAAATAAGAATACAGAGGCAAATAAAAATGAAGGTATAAATAATGAGGCATATAAAAGCAAAGAAGAAGTTAATAAAAATATGAGAAATAAAGAGGAATATAATGAGCTAGCAAAAGAAAACGATGTGGGAAGATGCAATTCTCAGAAGTCTGATCAACTTCACATATGGGAGTGCACATCCATGAATGATATTAAAAATGTAAAGAAACTGCAGTTTAATAAGATAGAAAGTATAGAAGAAAAAGATATATTTGTTAAAGATAATATTGTGCACATTGGACATAATGATAATTCTCCGAAACCAGTTTCGATTATGAAGAAGTTATGTGCCAAGAATAAGAACAAAGTATGTAATAATAATTCTCCGAAACTAGATTCGATTATGAAGAAGTTACATACAGAAGAAGGAAATAATAAGGAAATAAACAAGCATGCAAGATTCAGCTATAACTCAGCGAAACTAGATTCGATTCTGAGGAAACTGATATCTAAAATGAGAAAAGAAAATATTAAAGAATTAGCGCTATCAACGAATGATGAAATATTTAAAGTATACACAAAAGAAGAATTAAAAGAAACATATGCAAGAGCAATAAAAAGTAATGAAAGTCCTCCACTTAAGATTTTAATATACAATGCCCCTAAACAAATTGAAGAAGATATCCTAAAATATAAATTAATAAATGAATTCCACAATGCCACACACTCAGGACACTTGGGAATACGTAAAACAATCATCAAATTAAAAAAAAAAATACATTTGGAAAAATATGAGTAGAATGGTAAAAATGTTCATATCACATTGCGACGCTTGCAACAGGAATAAACAAACAAAACACATTAAAGAACCACTTACGCTGACAGACACACCAAATAATAGTTTTCAAGTAGTTTCAATTGACACCGTAGGACCACTTAGAATATCTAATGATTATCGCTACATTTTAACTATGCAATGCGAGTTGACAAAATTTGTCATCGCCCATCCAATGTCAACAAAAGATGCAGTTACAACAGCAAGAACGCTGGTTGAACAACTTATCCTAAAATATGGTCAATTAAAAGTACTTAAGTCTGACAGAGGAACAGAATTCACTAACGAGCTGATGCGTAACATATGTACACTACTTAATATTGAACAAATATTTTCAACACCTTATCACCACGAAACACTTGGTGCGATAGAAAGAAATCATAGAGTACTTAATGAGTTCCTGTTGACAACCGCAAATGATTATGAATGGGATAAATGGATTCCATATTTTACTTTTGCTTATAACACAGCACCCCATATAGACACAGGCTATTCGCCTTTTGAATTAGTTTATGGTAAATTACCAACACTGCCATCTGACACTTTGTCAAATAAACAAACATTTTATAATTATGATGACTACGTACAGGAATTACGAGTCAAGTTAAAATATGCATTAAATAAAGCTAAAGAGCTAACAATTAAAACAAAGATTAAAAGGGTAGATAACGATAAATACACAAATAAAATGAATTTAAATATAGGAGATTTAGTTCTAATCAAAGTAGAGAATAGAAAGAAATATCAAAGTCCATACAAGGGACCATATAGAATTATAAGAAAAAACAATGTCAATACAGTAATAGATTATAACGGAATAGAAAAAGAAATACATAATAATAATTTAAAACCATACAAACTAGTGTAAGATACAATTGTATTATTATTATATATGTATTATAAAAAAAAAAAAAAAAAAAGATTGTAACAATGACGTGCATTCTGAAGAAAAATTATTTTTTCATATAATTTTTCTCTTGAGGGTAAGGGTGTAGTGTGCCACAACACTGTAACACAAAAACACACAAACACACCAGACAACCAATCGCCAATAGTACAACATGTGTCGACTCAGATGCATACTGAACTAGAACACAAATAGAGTGACACCCTTTTTAGGTGTCATATTTCTTTGAGTGATTTTACTAAGCATACATTTGATTCGTCACAACAATTAAGAAGCTAGAATGCATGTCGTTGAAAAGAGTAAAATAGTGTTTGTAAGTAACTTATAATAAGTTAGAAAGGCTAAGTCAAAAATGTTAAAATAGTATATAAGGGAATGAAAATTTGAATAAAACAAGATTTAAACAAAAGACTTATGAGCGGTGTCTACTGCTCTTCGTACAAAACTATAATCTTCAAATATTAGGCACTTTGCAAAGAGAGCCTGCTTTCAAGCTGAATACCCTTTTCAGCTGTTGAAAATAAATATAAGGGCTATAGGAACTTTCTCTAGAAATCTACCCGAGGTATCCTCTGACGTCCCTGCTGGGAGATCTCTTCCCATCCTTACAAGACTATAGAAGCCAGCATCCATCCTTTACATGGCAATCCTTTCCCTTTACAATATTTGCCTCGGTTGTTTTATTCCGTAGTATTCTGCCTAGGTTGTTTCTTGTTCTAAATGCGGTATTGATGTTGTGTTTTCCAAATTTTTCACTTATAATTTTTAAAGTTTTATTTTTTGGTATTGGAATTATATGATAAAACGTAAATTCTTCTTTGATACTGGGATTTTTATGTTAAATATAATATTAGTTTTATTATAATATGCGGTTAACTCAAGCAATTCAAATATGTGTTCAAACGAGATAATGTTAATTACGTTTTTTAGTGTATTGTAAATTTGATTGAGTTCTATCGGGTCTAATATTAATTTTGGAATGATATTTAGTTTGATTAATACTATTGCTTCTGCAATATTGTTTATATGCTGTATGAGTATATCGATATTATAGTTTATCAGATTTAGTTGTTGAATTTGTGTTAATGTATTAATTGTAGGGTTTAGTGAATTAAGTGTTTGTTCTCGTATATTCTTTAAGGATTTTGAAATAATATCCTGTTCTCTGTTTATATAATTAGTTATGTTTTCAAACCTTTTTATCATTTTAGTGTTTAGGAGGAGTTGTTCATTTAGTGTATTGTTTATTTGCCCATTTTCCGTTAGTAGGCGGACAATGTCTCTGTTTAGTCTTTCTGCGTCTTCGTAGTCCATATTTCCAGTTATAAATTTTATTATTGAAGATAATGCGTTTATTAGTCCTCTCTTCTGTCTGTTTCTTGGTTTTAGAAGGTTTAGTTTCGTTGTGAGTTCTTTCAGTTTAAGTCTCAAAATTGGTTATGATTTTCTCTATCTCTTTTATGTTGTCTTCGTAAGATTGAAGATTGATTATAAGTATGAGGTATTTATAGTCAGCTATTGTTCTAGCAATTCCTAGCTTGAGAGGATGATTCCTTGGGTTGGTGAAACGTCTATAATTTCAACATTGGCTTGCGCCAGTACGAGTCTAAAAGAAAATCAAGTTTGGGTTTTAGGTTTTTGGTCTTTTTATTTTTGTTTTATGGAGTTTCTGATTGTCAAGTATTAAGAGTGTTACTTTGTTGTTTTGTTTAACAATTGTTTTTGAGAACCTAGGGTTTTGTTTCTTCTACATTCTTTCCTGTATATGCTGTCATTTTCTAAAAAGGTTTCGGGAGTTTCTCTATGTTGGTTTAATCGTTCGATGCGTTTTTCTGTGTCATGTATCAGTTTTTTCCTAATTGATTCCTGCAATTTGGTCTGAAATTCTTTAAGTCGTTGTAGGTATTCGTGGTGTGTATTGTAGTTTAGATCTTTTTAAAATGTGGGTGTTCTTCCATAGAATAATTCAAAGGGTGTCAGTTTTGTCGCGGTGTGTATGGAATTATTGTTTGTCATGATTACTTACGCCAGTATCGCCAGTATTTCATCATCTAATGGCGGTTCTAATGTCATATTTTTGCATAACAACAATAATATATATTTCTGTCATCGTTGAGTGTAGTCTTTCGACTGGTGAATTACCAGTACTTTGTTGGAACGAAGTGTAATGTATATTAATTTTATTAATTTTGCAAAAGTCCTTTATGATGGATGCACTGAATTCAGCACCTTGGTCACAAACAATTTTCTTTGGGGGCCCGTGTAAGCTTATATAATGCTTAATTTTTTTTTCTATTGATATGCTATTTCTGGAATCCAAAATGTACGATGATCTGAATTTTAAAAATTTATCGATATGGGTAAGAATGTTTCGTTTATTTATACAGTATGTGTCCATGTGAATAATATCTAAGGGTTTCTCCGGTATTTCAGATGTCTCAAATGTAGTTTTCGGAGGCTTTCTGTCATATTTTTGCGTTTGTGCATATATCACAATGATTAATGCATTTGGTTATTTATTCTTTCATGTGAGGGAAAAAATATTCCCGTTTATGAATGTCGTTGGTGTGATAGTCATTTATAAATTTATCTTGATCGTTAGTATTTCGAATATCCTCTAATAGGATTTTACTTGCACATGTTTGAAAGTTTTCCCATTTGCAAAATATTTAAAGTAAGTGCTTTGAACAATTCTAAAGGTGTCGTCGTCTGTTATTATTGCACAGAGTTTATTGGGGGAGAGGTATCGTTTAAATATGTCGGTCATTACAGTTTCGTCGTATATTGGTCTGGGTATTGTTTTTCTCATTTTATTTTTAAACACGGTTTTAAGTGTTAGGGGAGAGCCTTCGTTTTTCAGCTATAAGATAATTTAAAGGTTAAATGTGTTTAAAGATTTTTCAGAGATTGGAATACCGTCGTCATAATTTTCCTCGGCAGAGTGAATGGTCGTTCCTACTGTTCCCTGAATTGAGTCAAGATCGACCGTATTAATATTGACTTTTTCGTTTTTGAAAGGATTATTATCATAAATTCTAATACGGCTTAGGGCGTCTGCGTTCGTATTAAGTTTACCCTTTTTGTAAACGATTTCGTAGTCAAATTCTTCAAGTTTGAGCCTCCACCTTACTAATTTGGAATTTGGCTCTTTAAGGCTCATGACCCAGGTTAGTGGTCTATGGTCAGTTACAATTTCAAACTTATGTCCAAAAAGGTAGGGTCGGACGTATTTTGTGGCCCAAACAATAGCAAGTAATTTTTTTTCTATTGTTGAATAATTTATTTCACTATCTGTTAATGTCCTGCTAGCATAGCATATCGGTTTGTCACTTCCGATTGGACCTTGGGAAAGAACTGCTCCCAAAGCAAAGTCGCTTGCATCAGTCGTTAAGACGAATGGTTTTGAGAAATCCGGATACGGAAGTAAAGGGTCATTGGTCAAAAGATTTTTGCATGTTTCGAATGTTTGCAGATATTTGTCGTTAAATTTGATTTTCCTTCCTTTTTTTAAACATTCAGTAATGATGTGGTACTTATCACAAATTGTTTTTTCGTTCAATTTCCTGTAATCTATGACAATTCTCCATTTTTTATGGTACGAGCATCTTTTTTCTTTGGAACTATCCATACAGGGGCACTCCAAGGTGAAAAACTTGGTCTTATAATGCCTTGTTGTAGCATTTTATTTATTTGTGATCGTACGTCCTCCTAATGAACATAAGGGTATATAGATGATTTTGTAAAAATAGGTATCTGTGGTGTTAACTTTATGCTTTATTTGGTTAGAGAAGCTAAGGGAGTTCCCTTCTTTAAAGAATATGTCATCAAATTCTAAACAGATTTTCCTAAATGCTTTCTTTTCTTCTTCGTTCAAGTGGTCTGTTCTCAGAATTTAAGTTACAATTTCATTTTGGGGAGGCGTGTTTGAGTCTATAGTAAATTTTTAAAAAGGTTAATTTATATATTTTGCCGAGGTTAGGTTAGGTTTAAATTGTAGTGGTATTATGTAATTTTTTTTAATGAGAGTCTGGTTGCCTAGGTCTACTTTAGCTTCAAGTTGATTTAATATATTAAGTCCTATCAATCCATCGCAATAAATATGGAATTTCAAGACAAATAGTTCCATCTTACCCTTTTCTCTGAATTCTTCGAAGTATGGTAAACTGATTTTCTTGTTTAAAGAGTGTTTGTTTAATATTGTGGTAATCGTTATTAGTTCGCAGGTCTTACATTTGTCTTTATACATATATTCTGGGTTTATAAATGACGATGATGCTCCAGTCTGTATTAGAAATTTTAATGTTTTACCGAAAGGGGAAGATATATTTATATATGGTAAAATATATCCATGTTTGTTTACGTCTAAGTATCCGGTTGGTCCAGGGAGGCATCTAGTAGAAAATTTTGACCGTCGTCAATTGTGTTACTGTTGTTTTGGTTGCATTGATAGTTTTGTCCAAGAATAAGATTGTTTTGAACATGATAATTCTCTGGGTAATAATAGTATTCTTCTAAGTTTACGTATGTATTTCCTTCTATATCAATGTTGTGCATTTGGCGAGGTTTAAAACCATTGGTTGGTCTATCTTCCGAAGGTATTGTTAAGGGGAATGTTGTTACTGTTGTAAAATGTTCGTGTTGGTTCAAGTCCGTTATTTGGTGTATTTCTGGGGTAGGAATGTCTATTTTGTCCAAAAGTATTGGTGATTGCGTTAGTTGGAAGGTTTTGAGTGTTATTCATTCGGTTTTGGTATAAGGGTGTATTTGGATAGTATGTATTGTCTTGAGAACTGCTGTGGAAATCTGTATGAATAGTTAACTATTGGTTGGTAAGCCTGAGACATTGGAAAGTGTTTAAAAATCTGATGGGGAGCATGATATGCGTTTGTGTCTTTTTTGTGTAATATATGTTTTGTTCTTGTATACAAAATGAAAGGGCTTCGGCCATCGATCTAATGTTTGAGCCTGCAAATAGTTTTTGTTTTGTCTCAATGACACTAGAATTATTTTCGTGAATTAAAATATTATTATTGATGGACGACTGTATTTCTATAATTGAGCTATAAAAGTGTTGAACAGACTGATTTGTTTGTTTTAGATTATGTAGGTCCTTAATCAAGGAGGTTTCGTTCCTTTTATCACAATAATGCAGAATGAGATTGTTTTTTATGCTTTTCCAAACTAAAGGGGTGCCATACACATTGAGTACCTCGTTAGCTTGTCCAACTATTTTGTTCCCGTCCCGTCCACCCTGACTAAATACCCTAATATTTTCTCTACGTTTGTCAAAAAATCGTACAAAAGCCTGGGGATTCCGTCAAATTTTGAGAGGTCTTTGACTGCATCCGGAATTTTAAGTGAATCAAATATTTGATTCTGATATGAAATTTGATTGGGAATTTGGGAAATGGAACCTGAGAGATTATTGTTATCTAAGGATATTTCGGTGTTTTTTGGGATGGGTATAAAGTGTCTAAAAATGTTTGTGAAATGTTTTTCGCATTAATGAGGTAATTATATTTTTAAAATTTTATGTTCAAATTTACTAAATAAATATATATATATGCTATTATATATTATATTACATATGTATATATGCTATTAAATAAAAAATATTTGTATATTACTAAATAAAATATAACTTATTTACCATAGTGTTATTTAAGTAGTCTCATAATCTTCTTGTTGATGTTTTGATGGGTTTAGCTGCTGCTCAAATGAAACTTCTGATGAATATTATTAATTTGTATCCGTTTTCTCTGGATATTTGTTAACTTTATGCACTTAACTTTTTTTTACTTCTTCACTTTTAGAAGCCAAAGTTGATGTTTTGATGGCCTCGTGGGTTCAGTTGCTGTTCAAATGGAGTTTCTTATTAGTTACGATGAATATAATTATTAATAGAGTTATCAATGTTGTATATAATTCTAGAGGGACCCGTGGGTTTCGTATAATTTTTCTTTTATTTTTTGGATTTATTTTAATATTGGGTAATTGGATTTGTATCCTTTTTCTCAGGATATTTGTTAACTTTATTCACCTAACTTTTTCACGTTTTCACTTTTAGGAGCCAAAGTTGATGTACCTTCAACTTTTTTTTCGACTACGCCAGTTATGGTTATTGTGTATAACCAATTGAGAAAAACACAACTTCTTCTTTTCACGTTTAAAATATAATTCATTTTATTTTTACTTTCACTTAAAAAGAAACTTAAATTTGAATACAAAAATGCATACATATATATATCTCTTTAAAAGATTTCCCAATAAGTTCAGTAATTTGTTCTAATTAATTTGCAGTACATTTAAATACAAAAATGCTTATTTAATTATTTCCGGTTAAAGATTTCACAATAATAGTAAGTTCAATAACTTATTCTAATTAATTTGCTTTCGTAGCAATTATTTGTTTTCTTAATTAATATTGTTAAATTAATAAGTGTTGTTGTTGTTGTTCTTGTTTTTGTTTGTGCCTTGGTGGTTTTGGTGGGGGAAGATGTGAAGACATAACTCTCTCAGCTTTCAGTTCCTATGGCATTAATTTTCTGCAATATTTATTAGGTGTCATTACAGTAAATGTCTCTTTTTCAGTAATAAAGTTTGTTGCCTTCCTTTACTTCCACACTAACACTGAAAGAAAAGTTTTATCAGCTTGAATGCTTAAGCGACGTTTTCCTTTTTATTAATATAGCTCCAGACTGCAGATTTTTGCAAAAATCAGTTTTTGTTACTACTATAAATATCCAGGAACATGCTTTATAGTATCACGGCTTAGCAATTTTAAAGGTACTGCTTTGATTAGTGTTGTTTACTTATTGGATTTGAATGCGGTTTGCAGTGGAGAGTCATACTATCGGGCTGCTGATTAACTAAAAAATCCTGGGATTTTTGATTTCGTTACTTTAAAGGGAAAACGTCGCAAAGTGATAAAAACTGGAACTTTAATAAAATATGAACAGTACCAAGTATATAAACTGCTCCACTTAAAAATGCAGGGAAAAAAGTAAAGCAGATATGAGAATTATTAGAATGCAAACAAATTGCATTTCTAAAAAAATTCCTGGAAGAATTCAATAATTGGATTTAAAAAAAAAACTTGCCATTCATAGGGCATCCCAAAGAGTTGCCGTTTTATTTTGAATAGCGCCTTAAAGAACTAACCCTTCAGGATCTAAATTTCTTAGTTACCATGAAACCGATGCTAGGTATCGCATATTTATTAAAATATTAACAAAGAAACTGAACCCACTTCTAAGCGAGAAAAGATGTATTTCGAAACATCAATCCACATTCAGAAGATCACACATCACGAATAAACAAACACATTACACAAAAGTACAATTATTTTAATTTACAATTTTTTCTGAATATAAAATTTTTACGTTTTAAAAATATATTTACTTAATGAGTTGCTTGCTAAATAAGAACTTCCATAGTCTTCTCATAATTATATTGAATGCAATTAATGGAATTAATTTGTGTCTCGATTTATAATTAGTTCATAAAATAAATTTCCCTGAATTTGGCTTCTAGTGGTCCGTTTCATTGTGAACAATTACGTTCTTTGAAATATTTGAAAATTTGAACAATACAAAACTTGCTGTTGAAGACGAGCAATATAAAATAAAAATAATACCAGAGATATTGCCTTTCAGAATGAGTTCATATTTTGATTAAGCCAGTGTGTACTCAACAATACGTTCTTTCCGTTTGTTGCATTTTCATTACATTTCATTATGAATTTTTCATGTTGAGTACTTTATTAGACATTTTTTAACGTTTGCTACTGCCGAGCTTCCTTTTAAATCGTTTAACACTCGACTCCTCGGTAACCTCCTGACAATGATTAGAGTTTAAAGGCTCCTTGGAAGAAGAAAGAAAGAAATAAAAATTCAGCCTACATTTAAATATAAAATAACGACTTCTTCAATTCCCAAATGTGGTTGTAAACAAAAAGTATTGTAGCATCAGATGGACAGTGCAAGGGACATAGTAGATATTAGCTTTTAATTACGTACACTATCTGCCATCCACAATCTACGCATCTTAAATATTTTTATTGTTGTTGTTATATTTTCATTTGCCAGCTTTAGAGACTCTTCCTGTTCTCTGTTAAAAATAGGATCAAAATGGAAAATGGTTCTCCATTTTATTGGACACATCAGTCACAACCAAATGCTATAATTTTTTTTTATTATTCAAAAACATGTTCAATAATAATCTAACAGTAAATATTTAAATTGCATTTAATTTTAGGTAATGAAAATGCTTTGCGTCTTCAATTGCCTCAAGATGAACCAGTTTCCTTAGCAGCCACTCATCCTAACTTATTACCAACCGTAATACAATCGGTAAGAAATACTGCATTTTACTATTTAGCACATTATGATTAGATTAAAAAATCTTATAACTAATTAAATTAAATTTTCAAATAATTACACCTTTATATATAACATTAAATAACGAAAGGCTTATCTTAGTTTCTTTTTTATTTCTGAGGATTTTTAGTCTTTTGGGAGTAAAACGGTTTGCTATAATAACGTTTTTGAAAATGCTAAAACCTAAACTAAAATTATTGTATTAAACGGATTAAGGACAGCAACTTGTAATAGCTAGGATTTTTCAAAGGAGTCATATGTTTCACAATGGAGGAATATATAAGATTTATATTGTTGGTAAAAATGTTTATAAAGTGAAGAACACATCTTCGAAAAAGAATTAAAAATACAAAATATTTAAAATAATATTCTAAAAAAAATAGCAATAAGTTTATTGCAGTAAATAAATTTGTACAAAAGTTATTTTAATAACAACTTTAATTGATTTCAAAGGCCATTGTAAAAGTATTTTTGTGCATTGCTGATAAGAAATAAAGAATAAATGATAGAGAAACTACAAGAAAAAAAATGAATAAAAATTCGAATACAGTAGTTTAGGAGAGCAAAAAATAAAAATAATTAAAAAACTACTATGAAAAAACATACAATACTTATAAAAAATGGACATACAAAGTATGTATAAATAAAATTCTAAACTTCCTTTTTTAATTGTTGAATATTAAGTGTGAAATGTAAAAATTTCCAAAAGAGCAAATTTATTGGAAATGAAATAAAAATATTAACAAAGCTTAAAAAGAGCGCTATTAAATAATAATAAAAATAATGAATAATAATGAAAATTAGGAATAATTATGACAGCGTAAACTTCTAATAAAATAAAGCAAAAGAGTGTGGTATAAACTTTTTTTAGGTATTATAAATCATGTGTGAAGAAAAAATTTATAAACTTAAAAAAAAAAAAAAATAAAAATTGGCCTTACGATATCAAACCACTAATAAAATACATTACTACAGTTTCATAAATCGTGTAGTGAAACCTACATCAGGAAAAGACTATTTGTGTACCTAGTTTGTTCCAAAATGTTTTGCATTGATTGCGCAAACAGGGATAATGCCAAACAAATGCAAATGCAGAGGAGCCTTAGTGTTTTTCCTCCGGGAAATCTGATACCAAAAATATTTTATCCACTTTAACTGCACTCGAAACTTAAAGAACTAAATTAATCATATAAGTATATATAATAGATATAAAAATGAATTACTAATTGCCATTATAAATTTTTTTAAACTAATACGATATATCTATATTAAATGGCAAGCAAAATAATTTTAATAAAATTACGCATATTGATCCTATCGTGAATATTTAATTTTGTGTTAAAAATTACGGTTTCCTTTATAAAAAAAATACACACCATTATTATATATTTATAAATATTAAAATCATAATGATGAATTCTCTATAAAGGATATTCAGATTCATCGGACTTAACCTCTAAGCAGCTTTACGTACTACTTAGCTCTCTATTCAGAGTTCTTTTCAGTTTTCCCTTACTTGTTTACTATGGGTTTCATGGTTATCTTTAGTTTCAGATAGACTCTCTGGAAATGTCACCTAGTAATTATCAACGTTATACGAACCTGGAACCCTCTATAAGTAAATGGCCTCATTAAGGACTTGTTAATTTCTCATACTAGAAATTTGGAATTCCATATTTGCCATTTAGGCAAAATGACTTAGTGCTAGAGTCCACATTGCCTCGTATATATCATAACCTAAACAATAAGAAATGGCTAAAGTTTTCTTACAATAAAGGTACAAGGGTCGATTAAATTAGCTATATATCCACCCGGGAGGAGTCAGATTTATTAAATTTATATTTTATTACATCGTCTTTTAATTTCGCTTTATTATCAATAAAAAAAATTTATTGCATAAAAATTATATAACAGTATAATTGATCATATAATGATAGTTACAATAGATAAATATTTAGGTATGGTAAATATTAAGAAATCACGCAGACCCACACCCCCATATGTGTGAGGGAGAAAAATTTAAATGTTTTCATAAAAAGTTTAATTTCAGGGATTAGATAAAGTTCTTTCTATTTAATTACCGTTAAGTATGGAAATATTTGCGACACAATAACACAGATAAATACTAATTTTCGTTAAACAATGACAAATTTTCATATCCGTAAAAAAAGCTTCTATAACTACAGGGTCCGCCATATAACGTTTTTTTTTTCGACTAGTGCTTATTTCGTGAACGGTAACACTTAGCTAAGTTTGATTTGACAGATAATTAATTTTATCCTTCCGTTGAACGGATATGGTTGTGTATACGCTTGAACAACGTTTCGCTAAGTGGGCCTGCGATCGACTTAACAGAAGATGCCGATTTTGCAAAAAAATCATCTTTTCAGATAAGGCTCATTGATCTTGGCGGGTATGTAAACAAGCAAAATTGTCGCATTTGGGGCATAGAAAACCCGCACGCATACATTGAAAAACCGACGCACCCAAAACGGATTTTGGTCCAGAGGCATAATAGGGCCATTTTTCAGGAGGGGCCGTTACAGTCAACGGCGATGGTTATCGGGCCACGTTGAACGAATTTTTGTTCACAATATCCTCCGGCAACATTTGGTTTTATCAGGACGGCGCCACACAGCCGAAGCTGTGTAGTTTTGTTTATACTATTTAAAAAAAAAAGTTATTTGACGGACCCTATATCATTTGAAAGGCATTAAAGGAAAACAAAATGTAGTGTGCAACAAACCGGATTTAAAATGTAAAACATGGCTAACAAATGCAATTCAGAACAACTCTCCAATCCCTTTTTTCTAATTAAGTTTGAACCTGGGGACCTAAGTGTAAAAAAAAATTAAGCCTTCTCGTTTACATCTATCGTTTGCACCGTAAAATTATCATTGAATTGCCACATAAACGATCCTATTAGAGCTTATTATAAGTTATCTCCATTTTGCGTGCCATGGGGTACGTATACTGTTCAGTACAATAAATCAAAATACGAGTCTAAGGTAAAAAAATGCATCAACTGTGTTGTAAATCATACCCCAACAAGTTGACCTGTATATGTACCTTTGGCTCTGCAAATAAAAGTCAAGCAAGCCCAATAGCGCAGCCAAGTAGTCAACATATTTCTTACGCTGATATCATAAAGTCGAATCCTTTAGCTTCAAAGCTACAATCGAGACATTGTGCAATAGGTGATAAATTTGAGTTTGTGTTTTAAAGGGTATATCTAACAAGGTTGTAAAAACGGTAGTCTTACAGGAATTATCTTAAGACTATTCACCCATTCGGAGTTTTAGTATCGGCTGGAAAATTGTTAAAACACAAAAAATATTTAAACACTCACTGCACAGAATATATACCGCAGAACGCCAGAAGATACAAACCTTTCAGTTGCTGATTTTGAAATTGTATGCATGCAAGCATGCAGCACGAACTCAAAAAAATTTATTTTGTGAATATAGGACATATTTAAGTGAAAAGAGAAGAATTCTAAGAGATCTCAAAAAATATAGCGAAACGTTTGAGAAAATCCCTAGAAAAATTGCTTTCCTGCAAAAATTACTAGTAGAATTGGACGAAACACAATCGGCGTGTGCGCGCAAATTTAAAACGAACAGTAGTATGTAGGACTTCCTCACTAATCTCGAGCCGTGGTAAGGCAAGATATGATACTCAGAATGGTACTTTATTTAATTTTCAAGATATTACAAAGTAATTCCCGGTTCAAAGACTAAGAAAGCTTAGAGCTGATATGAAATTTGGCAAGTTGCTTGCGAAAACATTAATAAATAAGCTAAACCCTATTCTAAGAGAGAAGGTATGTATGCTGGGCCACCAACTCAAAAGACAGCGTAGTACGATTGAACAAGCACACAGGTTTGTAAATACGGTAAAATAAAAATGTTCAAAGAAAATAAATATCAGGGCTATGTCAAACATTCTAAAGATCAATATGTACTGATGACAAAACTGTTTCAAACATTCACAAAGGCTTCCAAAAAGCATCCGATATTAGCAGAACCATATACTTGGCATGGAGAGGTGGCTAAAGAAATAAAATAAAAAGCAAATCAAATGAATTATCTGATTGAGAGAAACTCTACGCTAACGTTAGACTGCAAACTTCAGTATAATGGGATATTTAAGCCAATATGATGCTGTATGTTATAGTTGCAGGGTACTGCTCCTTGTCAACTGTATAAAATGTTAAAGGCACCAAAAAAAGAAAATTACGAATGAACTTTCACACAGACTTGAGCGACCCCTTGTTTTTTTTAAAGAGAAGTAACACTCCAGGCAATAATACCTATTTAGTCCAGTACCGTGCTACATTCTTTAGGAAAGGAATAGAGAAGAGATGAGATAGGTGGTGAAAGTAGAAAGAAGTGTTTACACATAAATCGCGAAATATGCAAAATACAAAGCTAGAAATATACAAAATTCGCTGGCAACATCTTAAACGACTGTGGTTATTTCCGATTAAAACGGATAATAAGAAATAGCAAAAGAATGCAAAAATTTGTTTTTGTTTAGCGCTGGTTAGATAAAAAAAGAAAATTTCTTTCCTTATTGTTAGTGCAACTATGGTTAAAAGTGTCACATTATATCGCAACAAAAAGAAATAAGTATGGGAAAACTTCCGGTTTTATCTAATCACTTGTTACACGTTGTATTTACCAGCTACGTGGAAAGAATTAACAATGGGAATTAAGCCAAAAGTATGTAGATCTAGATGTGTAAATGATTAAAGAAATTGTCAGATATGATTTTATACATAAACTCCATTCTGAACTGATTAATAACTTGTTTCACAGGTTTAATTTTACTACGACAATGTTTCGTCTTCTGGAAATACTACGTGAACTATAAAGGAAATAAAAAGGTTGTGTATTAATAGTATAATAATAATAATAGTATTAATATATTAAAACAACTACTTACATATTTGCTTATCAGGAAATGCAAATTATTTTTTGATTAAATTAAATAATTGCCTTCTAACAAGTGTGCAACAATTTTTTTACAATTAAACTATTAGTTTGCCATCCCTATATTATTACAAGAGTTTACAAATAATACAAAGTTCTATATTAACAACACGTGAAGAAGTGTTGGAACTTATTTGTCATTTTATAGTGTATGAATCCATTTCATTTTGTTTTGTTAAACCTCGGAAATGGTTAGTAAATCTAAGGCGACGTGTCTATATTCGTTGGGCTTGAATAACATGTGGTATCAACAAGACGGTGCCACATCGCATACAGCCACGTTTACAATGTAATTACTGCCACCATAAGTTATTTCAAGAAATTGTGATGTTGATTGCCCTTCACAGTCGCCTGATTTGACTGCTCCGGACTTCTTTTTGTGGGGATATTTGGAAAGTATGGTTTATGCAAACAAACCAGAAACACTTGAGCAACTCAAATAAAATATGCGTGTTGAAATTGATGAAATACCTCGTGAAAAGTGTGAGAATGTAATGAAAAATATGCTCAGAGGCGGACATTTATCTGATATTGTATTCCATACATAATTGCCGATATTAAATAAAACATTTATCAATATAAGATCCATTCTCTTTCATTTTATCAAAAATTATAAACAAACAAAGTAGTAAACTTTCCCGTCGGACACCTTGGACGCATGTTGTATGCGCACTATGTTGAATTCTGATACTGAATTCTGATCTCTAAAATAGATAAAGTAGACATACTCGTATGATATCCCCCGGGGGCACATTTATACGTCTTGACGGAATCTCGCCGTCATTACATGTGTCACCGGGGGTAAAAGGGAGACCCCCTAAAGGCTAGCAGGGAGCCAACTGGACAATTCCACGTTATTTCCATGGGAATCAGTAAGCCCAAGAGTTCAACTTTTAGGTTTTTTGCCTTTTAGCTGTTCTCTGACTGATTATTTTGGTTGGCCCTTCGGGAGCATCGTGGTGGTTGTGGTTTCGCGGCCCTCACGATTTTGATTAAGAGGCCAGGATAAGCTCAGCTCAGAATAAAGGGTGAATTATTCGGATCCAGTGAGCATGCTTGTCATGTGTTCTGGACCAGGAGCTGGATAGTCTCCAACTCTTCAGCATCGAGTGGGTGTTGATGGTCCTGCTCTGAAATTTCCGAATTGCAACTAGGAATTATTTTGCTAGAATTATGTTTTCGACTTCCTAAGGCGTGGGTGCACCTATCATATCACCGCAGTAGTTTGATGACCGTCAACTTATGGCATGCTAGCTACCGAGATAAATCTTATCACACATGCTCGTATGATATTTAAATGTTTACGAAAAATTGCGCTCTTTAGAAAGCCATATAAAAATTTTGCGAATTTAAACATTTTTAGAATACTTTTTGCGAAAATTAAAAAATTTAGTTTTATTTTCAAGCTTGCGTATCGAAATCGAAGAAAATATATCATTGGTGAAATGTTTTAAAAATGTACAAAAACTGATATTTTTCAATTTCCGTACGTAACAAATTTCAACTGCACAGTGAGAATTGGTATATTGGAGCATTCAAACCAAGCTTTTCTTAATTTAGTTGTATATAAGTTTTGATAGAAAAATTTGTGTTTTTTTAATTTTAAAAAAAATTAGGAACATTGGAAGTGTTTTTTTGGCTACGTTAAAACCACAAATACAAATATGTAATTAAATTCTTAATTTTAAAATAATATTTTGCCAAGAAAATTCAATATACTACTAAAAAATGATAATAATAAATAATATAATCAGTAACATTTAGGAAAATGCAAATAAATCAATTTTTTATAAAACTTACATTAGAATTGGGATGCTGAACTACAAGTGAGAAAAATAAAAACGAAAAAGCAGAGATAAAAATCATGCTTGGCAGAAAAAGAAGAGAAAGCAAAAAGTAAAAAATAGCACAGGAAAGTTGTACTGAATGCATATTAAAGATATTTCATAAATGAACAGATAAACTTTACTTATTCGAGTTAAATTATTACTTGGATATTAACTCGAATAGCGAATTAAAGACTGTGTGAGGGAAAACTCACTTACTACAGATCTTTTACGTAAATGCTTGCACGTTATATTTTTAATAAAGAGACGTTTGCAGCACAAAGTATGTAATATCTGATATGTGCTTTGATTCTCCGACGGGGTAAAAATTTCTTTTGTTTGGGTACGGTTTTCCTTCGACCCTCGTCAAATTTGGTTTGTGAACAAACCGGTTTCGGCTGTTTGCCATCTTCAGTGTTCTTTTCGTACGAGTTGCGTTCTATTGTCAGTTGTGTTTATATAGTTCGTGTCTCCCTTCATGTTATTGCGTTCGTCACTTTCTGTCTTTTTTGCCTACATCTCTCTCTCCTTTTTTTTTGTTTGTCCCTTTTTACCTAATTTGTCGCTCCCTTTTTCATTCGTCATCTTTCCTAACTAAATTCTTTTACGATCATGCTTGTTGTTGGTGCGCAAGACCAAGGCAATAAAGAACATCATAAACGTACAATTACAGATTATTATGTCACATAAAAGAGGGAAAAAGGAAAAAAACCCAATAGGTTCACACATAAACAAAAACGGACAACAAGCATGATCGTAACGCAATAACATGAAGGGAGACACGAACTATATAAACACAACTGACAATAGAATGCAACTAGTACGAAAAGAACACTGAAGATGGCAAACAGCCGAAACCGGTTTGTTCACAAACCAAATTTGACGAGGGTCGGCGGAAAACCGTACCCAAACAAAAGATATGTAATATCTGATATGTCATGTCGTAGACTTTAGGTTTTCTATCACAATTAACAATTATATCAAAATTCTATAAAAATTTACAATTGAAAGTTCCACATGTTTTTTCGATCTTAGGACCAATGAGGTATTTTTCATTCTTTCACCAGTTAAAAACCTATAACTCTTTTAGAATTATTTTCGGTTGCACTAGAGGTGATTCAAATAAATTTTGTTTATATCATTACGCTAAAAGGATTCATTGTGCACTTAAACAAGTAACATTAAGTAGTTTTGCCGGTCGGTACGCCAATTAGTTAATTGCTTCCTCCGTATGACATCTAAATTCTTTAGAAATAGCACTTATCAAAAAACACCACCTTTCGGTAATTAGATATGCCAAGCAGGAAATATCGATACTTTTTATATTAATAAAGGATTTCTAAAATTAAATACAGAGTTTTTTCGAGACTAAAATTTTACGGTAAATAAAAAATGTGTATAATAAATAACATTTTTTAATTTACAACGTTAGCGTTTGGTTTTTTTAATCACTGATTTTGAGATGCAGCCAAAGACGTCACAATTGTGAATTTAGAGGATGTAATTATGTTTTTTTATATTCTTGTACTAAGCCAAATGTGTTTTCGAATTAAACCCAGTTTTTAGGTGATGTTATAAAAAATAAAATTAATTATATATTATATTAATTCGTTTCTTGAAGTATATTTTGCTTTCTAACACTTGTGGCCGATTAAATACAAATAACGCAGACATATATTGTGTTTTCACGAAGTATGTAGTAATAGTAATAACTAAAGAAAATGGAAAATACATTCAACTCCCTATTCTTTTAATTTGCACGTGTAATGTTAAAAATAAACAAATTTTATCACCACGCCGATGCTTGCAAAAAAAGAATCTAGTATCAGTTTCAATTTTTTACATAACCGAGAGGTACCCCCGATATGCATTAGATGCTCATGTTTCAAGTAGGTTTGATATCTCAAAATTATTTATTTTATGGAAACTTTTTAAGGAATAGGCTATTCTAGATACAGACAAATTCTACATTGGAAAAACCTACTGTAATTTAACGGCAGCGGTAATAAAAATTTTCGGAAACTTTGCCGCTTTAGTAATTCTGAATACGAAAAATAAGAGTGATTTTTATGATAACAGCTAACAATTTATATTTTTTTAATTATTTATATTTTTAAGGACATAAAACATAATCTGGATTCTTTGGTAAACCAACTGTGCAATCTGCGTTTGGGCTCAATTCAGCATCAACGTTTGTTGCTTTTGAGACAACGGCAGCTTATTGAAGAAGATGAATTGCGTTTAAAACATTATGTTGAATATGAAAAGTTTCAAAAAGTCATGCGCCAATGTAAGTGTTTTCAAACGATTGCAAAACTAATATCACTTAAGACTATTTCATAATTTACATTAATTATTGGTTAATAACGATATAATCAGGCTAGGCGCCGATAAGCAATTTTAATCTGTGTAACTTTTTATAAGTATTTTATGATGTTCTCATAAAATATTTATTAAAAGAATCTAGCATGTTAACGTAGATTAATTAAATTAGGAATTATTATTTTTAAATAAAATTTGTATAAAGTGTTTTATTTTAGATTGCCATTTTTTCATATATGTTTAACTTTGTAAAAAGCGGTCGGATTAAAATGAGATTTCCAAACCACATTAATTAATATTAAATTTCCTTTAAAATTATTGTTTTGTTTTAATAACGATATCACAATATTTGGAAATAACTATCTTAATAATTTCATCAACGTATTAATTAATTAATTGTTGTTGTTGTTTATTTTAAAAAGTACTTCTTAAATAACAAGAAAAGTGTTTGTTATTTTATGTGTGATTACAAAATTATTTAAAGTACAATTTTTAATTGCTAGAAAAATACAAAGATTATATAAATTACAAAATAATACTGACATTACTTTGCGTGTAAAAATTAAATGTTTTATTCTATATTGCACATAATAACTTAAATTGCTTTTATACAAAACGCAACACCTCTAATAAACAACAACATTTAAAATAATTTTTGCAGCCAAAGTAATAGAATCATTTAGACTTTTTATTTGCAAACTAAATTAAAACTTGTTTGATAATTTTTTTTTTGGAATAATTATTTAATATTAGTTCAATGCGCGCTAATAGCCATTTTGATTTTAAGTTAAATCAATTAATTATTGTTGGTGGTATATCTAGTTCCTATGTGTTTATTGATTTTTTTTGTCCACTTCTTAAAAAAAAAATTGCTTTAATATAATAAGCAGCTTTAGCTGATCAAATTTTAGTTAAAGGTTCCCTGACGCGTTGAGTTGAGCAATCAATCAAATGGCAAAACTTTATCACCAATAACCAATTTACTGATATTATTTAAAAATAAAATTTTAGCTTTTGCGTTATTTTAGAGTTTTTTGTACTGCATTTATAGAATTACGGTGTTATTTTAGAAATAATAATATACGTGAACTAGTTTTCTCTATTTTGAAAAAAAGGTTGTCTCTTCTGGTGACCAGGCTTAAGGAACTAGTGTTTTATTTGTAATAGTGATTGTGCACAACAATTAAAATGGTATCATTTTAATTAATAATTTTTTTTTTTTAATTTTTAAGGTTTCTATATACAAAATACAATTTTTCGCTACAAAATCTGTCTGTGTGATATAGTCCCGTATCTCTATAACTGTAGCAGGTGACTTTTAAAATTTTGTAAGGTGTATTTTGGAAGGTGTATTACTATAGCTGCTATAATAACAAATACTAAAAATTACCGTTATTGTGATTTGAGTTGCGATTTTCACATACGTGGTCTTAGCTTTAACCGCAATAGGCAATCAATTTAGGTCTACGTAAGTTTATGTCCGATAAAAAACTAAAATAAAAAACAAATTTATCCGCTACAAAAATATATGGCAGAAATGAAAATTAAAAAATATAAAAATTCAAAGGAGTTATAGGCACAGAGTATCTACTGCAATATCGCTATGTTGAGAAGTACAGTATATATTGCAAAGTTTTGATTATTAAAATTTGTTATTTTATATTCCAGTTTGTTTTGAATGCGGCGTCTGGTCGCAGTATTAATTTCAGTATTATTTTCAATGTTTGATTTCTTTATTTTTCTTTCATTTTCCTGTTTATAATTTCTTTTCTACTAAATGTTACTACACTATACCAATTAATTTTTCGTTTGTTAAGGATTCGTATACAATTCTGTGTGTTCTATTTATTTATAATTTATTATAAAAATATTAACCGTTAATTCTTACGGTTTCAAATTCATTCTTAAAATATTATATAAGTAATATCAGAAAAATATTAATATTCGATATATGGCGATCGTTACAGTTTGATATTATTTTTTGTGTTTTGTTATATATTATGGAATATATTCTTATATTTGCTACTTTTATAAGGAAGCAAAAATAAAAATTGACTGTCGGTGGGGCTGCTCAGCGATGAAGGCATAGTCACTGGTCGCTGTGCTGTTGTACGAGTACAACATTTACGACATTCGTTATTGAGCAAGAGAGGTGATGAGAAAAGAACTAAGAAACTATACACTACAGAAGTATTTAAGGAGAGGCATTACAGGACGAAGATACCAAGTTGTATAAGACCGGAATTTAGAAAGCATAAACAGGTAAAAAAATTATAATTGTAACATAAATAAAGGACTAAGAAATTCCTATAATAATTATGCGAATAAACGAAACAGGTGGTGAAAGTAGAAGGATAGTCGGAAATTAACTGCCGTATATAAGACAGCATAGCGACCAGTGACTATGCCTTCATCGCTGAGCAGCCCCACCGACAGCCAATTTTTATTTTTATAGTGAAAAAAAAACCAAGGTCTTCGTTGGGAATCGAACCCACAACCCCCATACTGACAAGCTAGTACACTACCTACTAGTCTACAGGGGCACCTTTTCACGCCTGGATCTCTTTTATTGAATGCTTATTACATGTTGCATACAGAAAAGACATTAAAAAATAGCAAGCTAGAGGAGATAAAAATAAAGCAAAATTGTTGAAACGGATAAAACATATTCAAAACCAAATTAAAAATAAAATGGCGGGAGTACTGGTCCATATGCCAAAACGAAAACCGGGAAATTGACACAATGAAAACACAGAGAAGACAGCAGAGATAATTGGTATTGACGTGGAATTAATTAAACATTTTCATAATATCTTAGAATGTTTAGCATCAATAAATTTCGCAAGTTTTGATGTATTTATTCAGAAAAATATTCATGGTTCTTCACGCCAAAGTATACAAAGTCCTACATCATGCAAATATCGGAAAAAGCACAGGAAGCTAGGAATAAAAGACATCGTCTACATATTACGAAAAAAACATTTAGAACTGATTTCAATATTGGTATATTATATACACTTTAGATATCATAAGATCCGTTTATATGTAGTTTGCGAAAAAATCCGAAAACTAGAAAGCATGTCTTGAATCCTAGAGTTTTTGCATAGCAAAGAGTTATACATTATTAATTGCAACTCTAGCTGTGATTGGGAATAAATAATATAAAAATAATTTTCATACAGCTAAAAAAAGCAATTTAATATTTATTTTTGCTGGTGTTCGATTAAGGCCAAGTTTTAAAAAATTCGTAGCTTTATCTTTAATAGTTTTCATAATACAAACTTTAGTCCGTAAAATGGCAGCTCCTGACACTGTGGGCCGGCGCACTTACCTTGAGTAAAGTTTGCTTCAGCGGTGGAATGATGTGTCACTGGGTTAGCAGCAACTCTGTTTCTCTGTCTAGGATATTTTTTATATAAAAAAAAATTTTTTTCGTTTCTCGACTATGGATTAGAGTTCATATTGTCTTTCTTATTAGAAGATAATCTTTAAAAATGTTTAAGAAATTTAATAGTTAAAGTGCATTATTATTCAAATTTGTTTTTACAATTACCAATGGTAAATATTCACTGCGCATTATCAGGTTAGCGACTCCTTGCTCTTTTATTTTCATGTTTAAATAAACGAATCAAATGGGAAGGCGAACAGTTACATACTTTTGAATCTTAAAATGTATTTAAAAAAATAAAACACTTTCACTTTTTCATTTTCAAATTAAGACTCCTTTCTTTATTTTCGTATACTTCCTTATATATTAATTTACAGTTAAAATATATAAAGTTTGCTTACCAATCATATTAATAATTAAATGGATTGTTGCAAAACAATTCCCAATAAATTAACAATTATATGGAAAAGAAAATAATGAATTGGGTTATTGCCAAACAATTCCCAATAAATTATATTGCTGAACAATTCCCGATAAATTTGTCTGTTTTTAGATTTAGTTATTGCAATTTATAATTTGGTAAACAGTTCTTGGAATTGCATTTAGGTTATGAAAATAAGTAAAATTAAAGTAAGTAAATTAAGGTAAGTATGTAAATGTTTATGTATTTATATTATACTAATGTATTAATATTATATTGTATTCATATTATATTGTTTTTATATTATACTAATGTATTCATATTATATTGTATTCAACTTATATTGTATTTATATTATATTGGTTCGTGTTAAGGAAATAACGGGAGACATTATAACACCCCCACCGTTAGATTGAGGCTCCGACGAAATATTAAGGATTTGTTTTGGTCTTAGAATATATATAACTACTAAAATGATGCATAAAATAATTACAATATCAACGCTATAACTAATAGTTTTTGTTCTTATCGTAGTATAATATATTGTTTAAATTTTCTTCGTATTTTAATTGTTTTAAATAGAGTGTTTCTAGTTTCAAATCATTTATGGTAACATTTATGTTATTTTTGATTTTTGTTATAATATTTGGTAGTAGGAAAATTATTGTTATTTGTTAAAACTTTACAATTTTCGAACTTTATGAGAAAAGTTCCTTTAATTTGTAATTCTTCCTTGTTACAGTTATGTTTAAGGTTTTGGTAATAATTTTTGAATATAAGTAGTCCGGGAAGTATTTCTACTACTTCTTCCGTTTCAAAATTTTCTCTATACTCCAAAATATTTTTTATAAAGTCACTTTTCAGAGTGACTAGATTTTTCTCTAAGTTATCTTGAAAAAATGGCTCATGTATATTTTTGCTTTGATCAGTAAGTATTGTATGCGGTTTTAATGCTAAGGTTTTATTCTTATTATCCGGAATTGGTTCGAAAGTGATTTTGCGAAGAGTGTGTTTTGAATAAAAGGGTATTTTGAAACTTAGTAATATGTTTTCGTCGTGAAGAGCCACAGACACTTTTATGTTTGTGTAGCTGTCAAAATCTGTTATAAGGTCCGTTTCCTTTGGCGTTAAAATATCTGTGTTAAAATATTACCTCATCCTCTAATGTTGCTATTATATTCAGGAAAATATTTCTGAATTGATTTAAGTATTTTTCTACGTGTGTTTGTTGTATATTGATATGTTTCGTTATATTCTGTATTTGCGCTGATAGTAAGTTGTTGACTTATGTTAAATTATGTATTGTGTTAGTTCAAAGTCCTTCGTTTTCATAGAGTTGTTTCAACGTAGTATTAATGTGTTCTTCATCTTCGCTGTCCATTGTTCCTGCTACAATTTTTAATCCTTTCCCTAGTATATTAATCAACCCTCGTTTTTCTCTAAATTTGGGACTCAAACTTTCAATCTTAGCTTTAAGTATAACAAAGTTTTTTTTCAACGGTATCTAGTAATGTCTTAGTGTCCGTGGTAGTAGTTTTTAGTATAGCCATGTTGTCTGCAATTAAATCAAGTGTTTCCTCATACAAGGTTGTATTAATCACGTGTATTATTTTGGAATAAGATTCTATCGGCCTCACTTCGTCTAGTTTAATTGGAATATATCCATTGTTGTTGGTTAGATTTTGAATATCTAAATATTGCGCTTTTGCGATTGTTAAGAGGGTGAATATTGGCCTTTTGTTTTGGTGTTTTCTTTTGTGTTTAACGTGAGATTTATAGTATTTGTGTCCAATAGGAACATATTGTCTGTATATGGTCCTCATCTATTTTATTTGTATTTACCTTTCTATATTTTCTGTGATTCTTCCATCTTCCAGTTCTATATATTTTCTATTCTAACTTAATTTCTGTATATATTTTTCTTTTTTGGAAATTGTTAGGTTCTCTATTTCTTTGTATCTATCTGTATTTTCATGTATTTTGCCATTCAAAAATGCAATGGGTTTGATTCCTGTGGTACTATGGATTGTATTGTTATAAAAACTTATTATCCTTAGCATTTTGTCTTCTATATTTCTGTCATCATGTCTGAGTAACCGTATGTGTTCGTTAATAGTATTGTGTAACCGTTCGATGTCCGCATTGGATGTGTGATTGCTATTAGAAGTAAAGTGTATTTCAATGTTTGTTTTTAAATTTTATTTACTTTGCCGTACGTATTCATAATTTGCAGTAATTTGGTTTTAAACTCTGTCCAATTCCTTCCATTACTTTGAAATGCCATTGCGAATTTAGAGAATTTATCTATTGCTGTCGTGACCAGTTTTTTTTTCTAAAGTGTAAAATATATCCAAGTGCATCACTTTGCAGGGTCTAGATGGTGTTTCAGTAATTTTGTACGGTTTCTTTGGAGGTTTCCTCTTATATTTCTCAAGGTTGCATATTTAGGAATTATTTACAAACTGTGTAATTCTTAATTTCAATTTAGGGTTGTACCTCAGTGATTTTTGTCAAGGTGTTCACTTTTTATGGTCTTCTTTAATGTTTCTTCATCTTCTATATCTTCTACTAAGTGAAAGCATCTTATGATCCTAAATTTTGTGTTATCTGTGAAGAGTTCGTCGAACGTTGTTTTTAGCACTGTATAAAATTCTTCTATTAGAACAGCATCAACTGCGTAGGGTTAAAATGGTTTTTGAGTAGGATGATTGCTGTTTCTCTATCCAGTTCTTTAGTATAGATAGTTTTTCTGTTATTTCCAAACATTGATTTATTTTTTATCCTTAATGAACCTGATGTTATTTTTGTAATAATAATTTGATTTTTGAATATGTTATCGGGATTTGGTTTCTTTTATTGTTGCGTGATTTAATTCCAATGTATTAATATTACCTGAATCAGGTTCGATCCTGGATAAGGCATCGGCGTTGCCGTTTTTAACCCCTCTTTTATACTTAATCTGGAAATCAAATTCTGATAATTTAAAGTCTCCATTTTACAAGTTTGGAGTTGGCTTATTTTATTGAGAAGAGCCATGTTAGAGGCTTATGGTCTGTTTCTATTATGAATCTGCGGTCTAAAAGGTAAGGCCTGAAATACTTCGAAGCCCTTATAATAGCCAGTAATTCCTTTTCTATGGTACTATAGTTAATTTCATGTATGTTTAGGGTACGGCTTGCGTAACTTATTGGATGGTCGTTCTGTGAGAGAATTGCTCCCAACACGTAGTTGCTGGCATCTGTTGTCAATGTAAACTGCTTCGTAAAATCTGGATACGCTAATATTGGGTCATGGATAAGTAAGGTTTTAAGTGTGTTAAAGCTTTTTTCGTATTCTGGGTCAGATACATTTAGTTTTGTGTCTTTTTTCAACTATTATATGACCAAGGCGTTATTATATGACCAAGGAATTCCGTTTCTCTCTTGAGAAATTCGGACTTATCCAATTGGATCTTAAGATTTGCGTCCCTTAAGCGATTAAAAATAAGTTTAATGGAATTCATATGTTCCTGTAGAGATGTAGAAAAAATTATTATATCGTCTAAATAAACAAGACAGATTTTGTTAACGTAATCTTTCAGGATGTTGTTCATTAGCCACTGGAACGTCGCTGGGGCTGTCTTCAGTCCAAACGGCATTCTGAGGCATTCCCTCGACGCTGAAATCGGTTTTTTGAATATCTTGCTCTTCTATCTCTATTTAATGAAATCCCTTGGCCAGGTCTAGTGTAGTAAAATACTGGTATTGGATATTTGTCATCGATGGTTACCTCATTTAATTTGCGGTAATCAATGACAAGTTTCCATTTTGTTTTTCCATTGGCATCCGCTTTCTTGTAAACAATCCATATGGGTGCCGAATATGGGGAGTTGCTATGTCTTATTATTCCGTTGTTGAGCATTTCCTGAATTTGATTCTATACTTCATTCTCATAAATGTAGGGGTATCTGTATGATTTCGTAAAAATGGGAATATTGGTCGTAGTTCTGATACTATGTTTTATAGCGGAAGTGAACAGAAGTTCCTTATTTTCCTGATAGAAAATATCGTGATACTTGTTCATTATTGGTAGTAATTGTGATTTTTCTTCAGATTTTAGATAATCAGTTCGAACCTGACTTCCTAATGATTGAGAGTTTGATGCAAAATTTAACTCGATGTTCAAAGGGTCTTTTATTATTCCATTCTTATGTAGTTCATTGACGTAATTATTTTCTTCTCGTTCAATGTTTTCTTCTCTGCTTCGAATAAAAAGTTGTAGTGTATTTTCTCCAATCTTTATTGTATTGCTTTCATAACAAATTCGTGCCTTTAATGGCCTGAGTAAGTCGTTGCCTATAAGTCCGTCATAGTATTCATGAAAGTTTGTTATGTAAAATTCTATTGTGTCCAGTCCTGTACCGATTTCTTTAAAAACTGGAATTTTGACTTTCTCCTAAATATTAGCGGATTCAAGATAGACTTGGTTGCACCTGTGTCTATTATCAATTTTAGATGTCCCAACTTAGTTCTCATTTTTATATATGGTATTTCCCTGAGGCTGAAGATCGAAAATTTTCATTTTTACATATGTTTGGATTATGATTGTTCGGTGTTTCGAATTTATTTATATCCATTGGTTCAGGTGTTGGAAGTTGGAAGGATTCCAATTACTTCGTCCATCCTGTTGGTTATAGTTATTCTGATTATTTCTTCGTGCACTATGTGGAAAGTATTGTCCATTATGTTGGATATATTTCTTTCGGTCTGTTCGTCCTTGTCTATTATGTGAAAAATTCTGTCCATTATTGCTTGTTTGTCTCTGTGTTTGCCGGTTGTGAGAGGAATTTTGAGTACTATTATGATATTGTCGGGATTTATTTAATGGTTTTCCATATGCGGAAAAAATCCCACCTGAAGATGAATTATATGCGTATCCCGCCTGAAACAATATTTCCATTGCATCTTCAAGAGTTTCGGGTTTTCTACACGTTAAGATCGCGCGCATTGGTTCAGGTATTTTTTCCCTGAACATTATTCCTCGCGCATTCGTTTGCTGCTGGGCCCGGGCCAACAGTTATTATTGTCTTAAGGTTCCTATGCCTTTTTTTATTTCGTTGTAGAATTCGACGCTGTTGTTAGTGAAATTAGTGATCTTTAGTTTGTCAAATAATTTTTCTAGACTACACCTGTCGCCAAAGTTGTGGTTTAATATTGTATTAATATCAACCCAAGATTGAGCTTGGCAGTTAATTTCCCGTGCCCTGCCAGTAAGTCTAGCTTTAATTAGGTCTGAGAATAAAAGTTGGGATGGTTCGTCATATGTGGGCAGAATCGGATGTACTCTGTCTATCAAATTAGTGAAATTTTGTAATTCGCCATAGTCTATATTAAATTCAGGAAGGCGACTTAAGTTTTTTATTGGGTTTATTCTAATTGAAAGCGGTTGATTTTGTTCAGTTATTTCTGTTGCTGTAAAAACGTCTTAATATTTTCCTAAAGCGTCTATTCCTAATATTTCTTCTACGTGATTCTGGTATTACAACTTCGTTAATGTCTGTCTGGTAATCGTCATTCGATTCAAATCCTGAGTCTAAAGGGTATTGTAGGTATGGGTCTATGGCTTCTTCTTCGAATTCTAAATCCGAAGGATAGTCAGATACTGAACCACTGTGCATTTATATTGAAAAATTCTGATCGAAACAAAATTTTTGTGCCTCTCCATCCTCTTTTCCTTTGTTTTTCTTTTTTTTTTTTTTAATTTGTCACCTAATTTTACTATTTAAAATAAATCTAATCTTACTCTTCAGTTAATTAGTGTAGTTGTTTTCCTGATGAACTCGCAGCTTTTGTTGATATTTAAGTTGATGCAGTTCTCGGCGTGAACTGGTTTTCTTCTTTCTTTTTCTTGTTTTTTTTTTTGTTTTGATGTATTTTGTAATTTTTTTAAGGATAAATCTTTATATCCTTGTTGTCCTTTTATAATATATATATATATATATATATATATATATATATATATATATATTTATTTTAATTAAAGGATAACTTTGTTCTTTTATTATTTTATTTAAAGGGTAACTTTGTTCTTTTATTATTTTATATTTTTTTTTTGCTAATGATATATATTTATATACTTGTTGTCCTTTTATAACATTTTTTTTAAATTATTTTATTTAAAGGATAACTTTGTTCTTTTATTATTTTATATTATATTAAAAGGGCAAATCTTATAGTCCTTATTTAAAAATTTTTTTTCTAGGATATATTTTTATATCCTTGTCTTATTAAAAGGGCAATTCTTATTGTCCTTGTTTGTCCAGAGTCTGTATAAAGGAATAAAATCCTAGCACTTTCACACACACACAATTTCTTTTTATACTTTTATGTTGGATAGGTCTTATGAATCCTACCGACTGCGCCACTTTTGCATCTTAAAATGTATTTAAAAAAAATAAAACACTAACTTTTTCATTTTCAAATTAGGGCTCCTTTCTTTATTTTCGTATACTACCTTATATATTAATTTTACAATTTATTTTCTTATACTTAGTTATAATTATAATAGATTGTTGCAAAATAATTCCCAATAAATTAATATTTATATGGAAAAGAAAATAATGAATTGGGTTATAAAATTGCTGAACAATATAAATTTGTCCGATAAATTTGTCTGTATTTAGATTTAGTATTGCAATTTATAATTCCGTAAACATTTCTTGGAATTGCATTTAGGTTATGAAAATAAGGTAAAAATAAAGAAAGTAAATTAAGGTAAGTATGTAAATATTTATGTATTTATATTATACTAATGTATTTATATTGTATTCATATTATATTGTATTTATATTACACTAATGTATTCATATTATATTGTATTCATCTTATATATATTGTATTTATACTGTATTGGTTCATGTTAAGGGAATAACGGGAGACATTATAACATAAGAAAGAAAAAGCCTAGATTTAAAGCTTACTGTAGCCCATACTGAGGCAAGCAACAAATTCGCATGACTCAACTGCAAAAATCAAAGAAAAAACTGGTGTTAAAGAGAGCTTTATAGCGGTTCGAAGAGTGATTAAGTAAGCTGTACACCTCAAGAAACAAAAAAGTAATAAAACCCCGAAATTTTTAGTCGAACGCACAGGACGTGGTTTACTCACTTGCATTACGTTATCGCCTCAGATGAAAATGCATTTCATTTAAAAGTGTTTAAGGGACATAATTATTATTTTCATGACGTACGTAACGAATAGCGATATCTGGATATCATGGAAGGTGTAGTGGTGTGAATAACAGTATTCAATCAACTTTTTCCTATTCTTAAAACTTACTAGCAAATCAAAGATACAATTTTCAGCAATACACTCCAATTTACAGAAGCCGTGTTTTGTAACCATATCTTCATAACCAAAAAACAAAGTTAACGTCCTTGAATGTCCATCATATTCGTCTAACCTTAATATCGTTGAGAACAAACACTTTGCAAAGTGGTTTCAAGAAAACACCGAACCATGCATTTTTAACTACTTTTAATAATGATATGTGCGTATATTTTCCGACGGGGTTTAATTTATTTTTATTTGGGTACGGTTTTACGTCGACCCTCGTCAAGTTTGGTTTGTGAACAAGCCGGTTTCGGCTATTTGCCATCTTTAGTGTTCTCTTTATACTAGTTGCGTTTTATTGTCAGCTGTGTTAATATAGTTCGTGTTTCTCTTCGTGTTATTTCTAGTGCATTCGTCACTTTCTCTCTTTTTGTCTGTATCTCTCTCTCCTTTTTCGTTTATTTATTTTTACCTGGTTTGTCTCTCCCTCTCTCGCTTTTCATTCGTCTCTCCTCCTACCTAAATCCTTTTACGATCATGCTTGTTATTCGTTTGTGTTTATATGTGAATCTATTAGGTTTTTTCCTATGACGTAATAATCTGTAATTCTACGTTTATGAGGTTCTTTATTGCTTTTGTCTTTTGTACCTGCTAAATGTGTTTGTGTTAGTGTAATGTTTGTTTTCTTGTAAAAATGTTTCAATGGTTCAAATATTGTGTCTGAAGCAGTGTTTATTTGTTCATTTATATTCGTCCGTCAAATGCTTTCTGTTTGTATATTTCCATGTTTTCTAAAACATTTAGTCTCCTTCCTTTGTGCTGTGTATGAAGCAGTTCAACCGTTGTTTTATATGTCCTGGTCAACATTTATTGTTGAATATATGATTCGCAAAATTTGATTCTGGAGTTGATTTTAGTTCCGCAGGTGCACAAGACCAAAGCAATAAAGAACCTCATAAACGTACAATTACAGATTATTACTTCACAGGAAAAAACCCAATAGATTCACATATAAACACAAATGAATAACAAGCAAAAGGATTTAGGTAGGAAGAGAGACGAATGAAAAGGGATAGAGACAGAGACAAACTAGGTAAAAACAGACAAACGAAAAAGGAGAGACAGATACAGACAAAAAGAGAGAAAGTGACGAATGCAATAGAAATAATACGAAGAGAAACACGAACAAGACGAACTATATTAACACTGAAGATGGCAAATAGCCGAAACCGGTTTGTTCACAAACCAAATTTGTCGGGGGCCGACGTAAAACCGTACCCAAATAAAAATTTTACTAATGTTTGAAATATAATTATTAATTGCTCAAAATAGAATATATATATTAAAATTATCGAAGATGGCGCTGTTGACAAACATTCAATAACATTTGTATATATAAATTAGTTCAAATATTGTCTTGGACATTTTTTTTGTTGCACTTCAGGCAACAATGCCTATTTAGTCC
The DNA here is from genome assembly GCA_030448955.1 of Trichopoda pennipes. Lineage (NCBI taxonomy): Eukaryota > Metazoa > Arthropoda > Insecta > Diptera > Tachinidae > Trichopoda > Trichopoda pennipes. The sequence continues at coordinate 1,009,049 of JASKUP010000051.1, forward strand.
AGCTCCATGCTACATTCTTTAGGAAAGGGATAGAGAAGAAATGAGACAGGTGGTGAATGTAGAAGGATAGTTACGAAAATTAACTGTCGTATAAAGACAGCACAGTGACCATGCCTCCATTACGGAGCAGCCCCGCCGACAGTTAATTCTCATTTTTGTAGTGAAAAAACCAAGGTCTTTGTTGGGAATCGAACCCACAACCCCCATTCTACCTCCTAGCCGACAAGGGCGCCTAATTTATAGATATTACAGTAGTAATTATTGTTTTATTTTAAACAGAATTAATATGAGTCTTTGAGTGTTTTAAGGCTATTCAATTCAATTACTTCAGATAATATTTACCATTTTAGCATTAGCGGTCAGTCAAGCTTGATGAGGCGCAGTGTATATATGTGTACATAATTATCATAAAACCATAAATTAAATATATAAAGTATATTTGTTGCGTAAAATCTGATTATTTACTTTTCTGTGACATACTCTTTTTTTTTGTTTCACTAGCTAATGACGTTCCTATTCAACAGCCTGTTTTGTATATACAACAATCTGGTGCAGGTCAACAAGGGTTTATTAACTCTGCTAGTAGTTTCTTGTCGAATTCTGCGCAATCCACTAGTACTCAGCAGCACATCGTGAATACGAATTCACAAACAGCTGCAATGTCAGCCGCAGCTCAAGGTTATACAGTAATGTTTAATCCACAACTAACAATGCAAGCACAGCCACAGCACACAACATCGTTGCAGCCACATATTACGTCGTCATATATATACGCAAATCAAAGTATGCAGCACCAACTTCAATTTTTTCCTCCTAAACAACTCAATACAGCTACAGCCTTGCAACAAGGCTCAGCTGATATCTCTCATAATCAACAGCAGACTAATGTTAGTACGTCTGGAACAGACATACATCGTAAGTAAAGCTATTAATTAGCAATAAATAGCAGAACTTAAGTAAACTAATTAAGTAACAAAAACTGATTACTTGGTTTTATCTTATGTTTAGTTATTATTTATAACCTATATATACAATACATATATGAGTATATATATTACAAATCGCTAAAACTATGATTTTAAGGTCTAGCAGGTTAAAGTTTTGTGTCGTCGCTGGTTACAAGTCACCCAATAACTATAAAATAAGTTGAAAAAATTGGCTTGCAGTAAATATAACGAGATATTTTAAAACTATTTTATCAACAATATTTCCATAAAACTTAAAAATTTTAAAATACAGATAGTACTTTTAGGTAAATAAAATATTCCTAAATAAGGCAAAGCTTAAAAATTTAATATTATTTATTAACAAATAATTTTTTTATTTTTACTTGTAAGATTCAATCATATCAGAAAAATAACTTTTCGTTTTTTTATGAAATATTCTTTAAATTCGAATTTATAGTTAAAAATTTCCTTATCTCCCATGTATGAGAAGTAGTGTATTAGAGAAAGTTCTGGCATAATTAATTGCTTTTAATTTCTCGATACTATTTAATATATTAAGTTTGGGACTCAGTACTATTCGATAGTTTTAACAAGTTTTTTTAAGCTGCAATTTATATTAGTATGTACATATCGATAGCTTAACATAAAAAAGGCGCAACTTAATTTTTTACCGGCCTTTTTTGCTTATTCTGTTAGACAAATTTCAAATATAACGATATCAAAAAAGCCCTAAACGAAGTCAAATAATTTTTGAAACAAAAAGTCCTAACTCGTTTTTTGTTTGGTTTTCTGCTGTTATAGAAAATCGCACTTCCCAATATAATTTAGCATACAAATATTTTAATTGTTTCGATCATTTTACTTTTTTGTGTACAAATATTGTTAAATAGAGGAACGTTTTTACATTACAAAGGAAAATAATATAATAAATATTATGAATGCAATCAGCAATAATGGTTCTGAATCTGAGAACGCAGATGATGTGCGTACTAGGATATATATATATGTTGCGCACAAGTCCGCATATGGAAAAAGGAATGGAAGGTGAGGAATATTTGGTAATGTAAAATAAAAAACCTTGACGTAAGGCTTTTAGGAAACTAGGAGAGTCATGTTCATCAAACTTTTGCAAAACCTTGCGTTTAGAAACTGTTTATTTTTTAAAAAGTGAGCATGAAAAAATATTTAATTTGTTTAGGAAGACGACCTGGGAGCAAAATGTGTGAGTAGTCTTACAAACGTTTCTACGAAAAAGCTTTAACAAACGGAAAATTCGAGACGAACTAAAACTGTACAATCTTGTCTCAGACATAATTCTGTCAGACTACAGGTATTTTTATTTCAAAGCTAAGAATAAAAAATGGTTAGAGATTTGATTAGTAAAGGTTCTAAGCATGGCATGCAAGAAAGTCCCGATGAAATTTCAAATCTACGCAAAGCTGTCAAATTTTGACAAGAAAGCATAACAAAAAAAGGCGTACATTTCTGAAAAGTTTTTATTACAGTTGCAAAAACCACAGTCCTATTATTGTTGCAAGCATACCAACAAATTTTGAGCCGGATTTTAAAACCTAACAGAAAAATTACCAACTTTGTCGCAGAGTGTGATTTAAAACATAAAATGGAAACATTTTTATGTTAAATTATTAAAAGAATCGAACTATTCTATTTTCCAACCTGGAAAATACCAATGCGATTCGTGTATATATCATTATATATCCGATAACAACTTAGATGAATGTTATAATAAACACAAAGATGAAATTAAAAAATGGCAGAAAAAAATGTATTGACATCAAAATGGGTGATACTATGTGCAGTTACATATATGTATGAATGTGCAAGCAGTAAAAGTAATGCCTCAGTTAAAAACGAGTGCTGCATTTTATAAAAAGAAACTACATAACTTCACAATATATAATATTTTAACACGAATCGAATAACTATGTCTGGGATGAAATTGATGGAAGTCTAGTATCTTCCGTATTTGCAACGTGTATTATTATATACATTGGGAGAAATGCTAACTCCATTATTAGAACTTCATAACATAATTTTATACTCCGATGGCTGCTTCTACCAAAACCGTAAAAAACAAAAATAACGATTGAACTCAACATTTGTACTAATCGATTGTCATCAATTCGTCCAGTTAAAAATATTGGTTACTATAAAAGCTCTCCAAATTTGAACACTTAAACCCTTATGTCAAATTTTAGTTAGGCATAGTTTAAAAAAGGAGTACTACGATATCTTATTTCTTTACAATTAATAAAATCAGTTACATTATAGGTATAAAAATGCAACTAATGCAATTTTTAATAAAAAGAAGCAACCAATCCTATTCTTCAATTTATTTTGTTTTTTAAATTAGAATTTTTTTAAATGCATTTTTTTGAAAATTTTCTCGTTTAACTTGCAATTGCATAAAATAATGAAGCAGTTTTGTTCGCATTATTAAAAAAATTTTATTATGGTTATTTAGCAAAATATTTTCGATTTTCATGGAAAGATGCTTCAATTTTGCTACAAAAAATACATACATCCATCAAAGAAGTTTTGAGTTACAGTCATTTTTGCATACTAAAAGGCTGCAGTTTAAAATCATTAATTTCAAAAAACCAAGCAATAAAAAGGCAACAGAATTCTTTTGTGTGAGGTCCCATTATTGTGTGCATCTTTTACTGCAGTTTTAAGAAAAGGTATACAAGTTTTATATCAGTCATAGGTAATTACCTCCACTAATTAGATGTATTAAAGATTTCAGTGGTATTTGAATTACAAGAAGCTGTAAAAATAACCGTTAAAAACAAAAAAATAAAATTTTGCTTTTTATATTACGCAACCCATAAAAGAATCGAAAACTCTTTAAAATCGAATTAAAAACCAATGTGGTATTGGCAACTAGCAAAAGCAAAAATTCTTGGCAAGCAAAAAATATAAGATTCCTTAAGTATAATTATACCGCAAGCTTATTATTATTATGATTTCTTGATATTAATGAGAATATTAATAGTTTATTTGATTTTAGATGCTTCGAATGTGCATACATGCAATACATCAACTAACTATACAACAAGCAGTCTATTCTAGTATATCCAAAGCAGTTGTATAGCCTGTGATGCCGCAACAAATGAATTCCATGGCTTACCCTGATTGAATCTAATTTCGTCGATTTAGCACTATCGCCATATAGTATATATATATATATATATATATATATATATATATATGATTAAAACTATGTATCGTATGTAAAATGCTCATATCGCAGAAATATAGAAAATGTGCGAGTGCCTTCACAAATAATTTCGAAAAAGGAAATTTTTAAAACTATGCATGGTTATAATTCGACTTTTTTATTTATAAACTGTTTAACTATTTAATCATCCCCAAATTGTTTGATAAGCAAAAGTTTAAACATTTTTGCTACATATGGCCAATCTGGAGATTCTTTCCTAAGGATGGACTGCAAAACCGTGCCGTGATATTCATCGTATTAATTACTTCAGATGCAAGTAGAAAAATACAAAAATTTTCTTGAAAAAGATTCAGAGTGATCAATTTCTAGCTACAGAAATACGATTTTTTACATAATACAAAATAAAAATTGAATTGAATGTGGTTTATATTTAATTTGCTGACTTATGAAAATTTCAAAATATATATGCTATTACAATAAATATTCTATAAATACTTTATAACCATATACAACTGCTTTTTACTTTTAAAAGTTTTAGTGGAACATCAAAAGTATTTTCATTGGCCGTAGAATGTTATTTGTTGCATGCATCTATCCCGATCAGTTTATTATAATCGTTTCAGGTTAATTATCAAAAATGTAGGATTATAGTTTTTTTTTTGAGGAAAAAGAAGTGCAATGAAAAAAAAATAATCCTAAGCTTTATAATAGCTATAAAATGAACACTTTTATATTTAACTAGCAGTACGACCCGGCATCGCTAGGAAATTATTTGCTAATGATTAACATTTCATATGGAGTTAGAAACAAATTTTCAGTACAGAAAAGGAACGACAACAATTTTTCTTAATTTATTGTTTAAATAGTTCTTAAGGTAATTCATTAAAAAATAAACAAACAAAAAAAAGTAGACAATATGTTTTGTTTTTCTGTTGGGAGAGTAAATGAACAGTGCTGACGGTGTACCATGCAGCATACAATTGCCCGTGGGAAAACATTGGGATTAACACATATACTTTTAGCGATTGCCCTTGGGATTTATTAATCGTCATTGCGAATGCAAGACGAACGGGAAATTGAACTTTTAAACGTAAATGGTAAATCACTTGGTATGATAGGAATACTTAGAGTAACCAGCTCTTCACCTACAAACTGTCCTTTAATTATTATTGCTTTAATTGCGTTTGGTATCAGCGTTTTAATAGCCCATCTAGTACCATCTCATAGTGTTGGCTGATTCAGGTCACATGACATGACTATTACCGGTCCAACCCTGAGCTGCAAGTCATATGGTGGCATTCCTGGTGAGTTCAATGAATTCAAGAACACTACGGGGTAGTTAACAATATTATAAGGATCGGTAATAGAATCAATCAATTTATACGAATACCATTCGCCATCAATTAAACTTTCACCTAACCAAAGTTAATCGCTGTAATTTTGAGCAATGCGTGTGAACAGTTTTGCAATTAGTTCGGAAAGGAAATCTGGCCAATGTCTAAAAATATATAAGAATAGATAGATATACCAAGTTTTACATAATCATTCAAATTTTAAGAAATGTTGTTGACTGCTAACAAAATCGTTCGAAGTTGAGCTTTTATTTTTTACTTTAGCAATAAAATTTTAGAACAAACGAATTTTGATATTGGATTTTTCAGCGTATAAGAGACATACATATGTATGTACCGTTAAATTTGCATAGAATAGAAGATTATTTTTTAACTTCAAAGTGAAGTGTAATTGTCGGTGACTTAATATTTTTAAACCCTCACTATCCAATATTTCAAGGTTTTCTTACTCTTTTTAAAACCTATTAATTTTAAAATTATGTGAATCAAATCGTACGATAAATTTTAAAGCACGGATAATGTGCTTACATACATACATACTTACGTACATATGTATGTAGAATATATACTCAAATTTTCACTTTTAATATTATCCAACACGTCTAAATTAAATCACTGAGCAAATAAAAAATATTGAGAAGTGAAATTCTGTAACATAAGCAAAGCTGATGTTTATTAAAACGTATGTATGCATATGTACATATGCAAGTCAATTTTTTATATAATTATATTTTTATGGTATAAATTTATACACTTTTAGGAAAAAAAATTTAAAAGTGAAACTTAAAGTACATATTTTACTAAATTGAAAACAAATTCACCACAGGATTTTAACTTTTTATTTTTTCCATACAATATACATATTTCAAAGTATTAAAAAAATATGCAATCTATTTATATACATATGTACATGTGATTTTATTGTGACTTTTATTTGAAGTAAGATTTTTTCCCCAAAATTGTGACGGTATTATCTCTAAGAAATCTGGCAGCTACGTATAGTAATGAATTTAAAAAAATCTTCAAACAAAATAATACATGCATTACTGATGACATGTTACAGCAATTTTCGGTTTGGCCGAAGTTGAAGATGTTGCCTCTCTTTACTTGATATTTTGTTTTGTTTTTTCTTTATTTGATCAATGCGTTTTTTTAGCGTGTGTTTAGAATGCATGAGTGTGATTACACGTACAAATAACCATATAGCTTCGTCAAACCTGTTCGAGCGAACATGTCGAGTGGTGAATAACTTGTGTTTACAACAACAAAAGCAAGAAGAAAATGAATAAATGAAGTTTTCGGAAAAATTTTATAATTTTTTTTTCATACAAACCATTTCCAGAAAATTTCGAATCGAATAAAAAAAATTGCCAAATCGCTTCAGCCGTTCCAACGTTCTTGCATTTCATTTATATATATATATATATAGATTTTAACCCAAATGGGAAACAAAGATAAAAGTTTTCCTTCTTAGAAAGGATTTTTTGTATAATTATTTATGCATATAAAGCTAAAGCAATCCTATATGTTTATTTGCAGAAACTACATTATGACGCAAATGATAAATAAGGGCATAAGGGGTGACGTATTTTAATGACAGATAGTCACGAATAATACATAATCTAAGAACATTGTGGTCAACAGTTTAACTTTCCTGTGCTACCGTAAGAGAATATAAAACCACAAAAACAATCCATACTGAAGAAGAGTCCTTTACCGTTGTTAATTAATAGCTTCGTTAACATATTTCTATATTCAGTACCTTTCCCTTTTCTCAACCGCATATTTTAATAATTAAAAGAAATTCCCTAACGGAATAATGCAAGTTAGGTTTAATAATTTGCCTGATGGAGCAACAATTATGGTTAATTTCCTATCAGATTTCTTCAGCAAAGGCTTATTCCCAAATTTTTACAAAATGCAATAATAACCACAAGGTGCTTAGAAGCTCGTTTCAGGTCAGAATTTGAAGAAGTTATACATCAGCTTGTAAAATTTTTTTAGAGTGAGCCACAAATCAGAAAATTACAATGCTACAAAGTTTTTTTAATTAAATTAGTTAGACATGTTGTCTAGATGGTTTTGTTTAATGTTCTTATTATCGAGCAACGTTCTGAATGGTAAGTTCAATGTGTATTGTCTGACCTAATATTGTAAACAAAACTAAAAATATCTGAGAAGAAAAACCATCCAGCAACAAAAACAACAATAGTAAGTATCAAATGATGATGAACAGTATTGATATTTGTTCTCTTCACTTTATGTTTATATTCAATAATAGATGGTGGATGTGGCTGTTGAACCTGAATTGTTCCCCTGGAATTTTTTTCATTGAATTCACAAATTTACAGTTTTTATTTATATCTATATAAATTTATGAAACATAAATGTTTCTTATTAAGTTTTTCTACAATTTAGTTAATTTTCATTATCGCCATTTGCGCTATGATTACACTGATTTGTGTTTCTATTGCTGCAATGTTGTGACGTTCACGTCACAGGTGTCAAATCAAGAGAGGGCAGTTCTAAAAAACAGAAACGGCCAAGCCAACTCTATATAACGCGGCGGCGTTTCTACACCATCCATTCGCACCATTTGCCAAATACTGCAATCCCAACAATCAGGTGGCGTGAACATTACTGCCCCCGTTGCAGTATTAGGACCAAGCAAACTGCATTGAACCCGTTGCAGCTAGAAAGTCATGGCAATCCGAATTACAATAATAGTAATCAAATAATCAAACGCTAATTTAAATTATGGATTTGTACTGTAGGCTACGTTAGTTGGAATAAGATATAATGGCAATAATACAAATGAAAAAATGAGAATATAATTTCGAGAAACGTTAGTTTAAGTTGAGTATGCAGTTTTATAAAGGCAATAATAAATGAGTAAGGGAAAAATTATAAATTCGGAAAATTCAAAATAATATATACATGTTTAATTTTATATAATAAAATTATAATTATAGTGGCCATATATGGTCCATCAGAATAAGGTGCTTTGTGCCGTCGGCAAACCTTTGGGTAAACGTCAACTCCTATTATTATGTCAACTGCCTTGGAAAATGTATGATCTGCTACAAGAAGATGCGGAATGATTGTTTGACTGTAACAGGCAATGAACTGTTGGGGGTTTTGAACATTATGTTATCATCCATTCGAAAAATTCCCTCAATTTTCTCAGTCGAATCAAATCTGGATTTCAGAACGATAAGACACATGGTCTCAGCTTCCATCGTCAGCGTGGTCCATCGGAGCCTATCAGTCAACCTTTTCGAAATTCGACTGATTGGTGAACCCATGTCAAGTAGGCAACATACGTGACTCATGGTGGAGCCGATCTACACTAGACCTTCGGCAAAAAAGTTACACTATTTTGATGCAATAAGGAAGACAAAGTTGTGTCGCCGGCAGCAGTTATTTTTCAACACTGATCGGTTACTAGTCGATTTGGAAATGGATGGTTTGGGTGATGGCGATCTTAAGCTAGAGCGAGAGTGACAACGTGGAGGACTTGTCCCAAATCTTTCAACAACCGTGGATGAATGTGAAGTAACGTGTGATGTAATTAATTACAGTATTTCCTTTAAGTACCCATTCTTCCAACGAGAACAGAATGATGGAGTAATTTATTCGTTGCCATCTCTTAAGCACCGACATCGGCCTCTCAGTGAATTTGGGATGCATCGGACAAAGGATCTGAGAACCTATAAGAAAATGGCCTGGGGCCAAAGCCGAAAGATCCAGTAGATCTTGGGATTGCGGGGAAATAGGTTGAGAATTTAGGCATGCTTCTATGCGAGTAAGAAGGGTTGAAAATTTCTCAAACGTGTACTTGAAAGAGCCTGCTGTTTGGGGAAAATGGGATTTAAGGCTTTTAACACCAGCTTCTCAGAGACCTCCCATGTGCGGATCGCCTAGAGGAATGAAATGCCATGTGAGATTCTGGTGAGCGTAGCCAGATGTTATGGCCTCTTCCAATATCCGAATACAAGTGTAAAGGACAACCTCATCGAGAAGCAAATCGATGAAAAGCAGCAAAAAATCCTGCTGTAGACAAATCAGCTGTAGCTTCCAAATGAATTGCCTTCGTCGAGAAACATACGAAGACACATACATACCCTTTAGTCATTCGGCAGCCCCTGCGCGGAGTACGTTTTGATGTTAAATGGTCCAGCAAAATCGAGTCCAGTATGTGTAAAGGTTCAGGATATCTCAGACCGCTCCGGAGTAAGGCAGCCATGATCTGCTTTTGACACCTTTTCCGATAAGTAGTACACGATTTGCATTTAAGTATAATGAGACTTCTTACCCTTGGAATCCAATAGTGTGTGCCAATCAACCGTTGGACTAGCTTAATCCCTCCATGAAAACTTATATCATAAACGAATTTGACCAACAGGCGGGAGTACTGAGAGTTATAGGAAAGTATGACGGGGTGTCTTCATTATATGAAAGACCCGGCAAATTTTCCAGCCTTTTGCAAGCTCTAATCAGACCCTTAGAGCCGATAAACGGATTTAGGTTAAAAATGGAACTGGAGAATGCTAAATCTTTACCGACGAGCAGCGCTTTATATTCTAGGATAATTAGCTTTTTGACAAGTCGAGATAAGGCTATCTCGAACAAAATTGATCGCCGAGATAGTGAGTCCAATGCATCGTTAATAAAAACTGGATTTCGAGCGGGGATGCGTTCGGAATAGAAATCGAAAAATGTAGCCTATGATTCGGACTCCCCGAGGAAACGAGGAAAATCTTTTTAGAATATCCTCGTTTTGATGATAATATGAGAAATAGACTTTTCTTCTCTTGCTTTCGAGGTTGGTTTCAGGAATAGGCGGTTTTTCAATATTGGGCCAGTCTTTTTCTGGATCCATTAACCAGTTTGGGCCAGACCACCAAAGGTTATTGTCTACGAGTTCCCTTGGCTATACACCGCGACTTGCTAAGTCAGCAGGATTGGACGTCGAACCTATATGATGCCAAAGAGATGGGTCAGTAATTTGGATAATTTTTGATACCCTGTTTGCTACGAATGTTGGTCATGTACAAGGAAGTTTTGCTAACCAAGATAGGACAGCATTATTGAAGGGAATAAGTCGCTACCAATTAATATGTCAATCTTCGTGCTTTCAAAGAATTGTGGAGATTATCAGACAAATGAAGAAGAACCAGAGCAGTAATTGGTAACCTCAGGTAGAAGTCAACGCGAAAAAACACTGCATAAACACGTGCAGATATTTTTTAACTATTATCTAAATGTCAAATATTAACCACTGCCATTCCCAGTAAAACCTCTTTAGAATAGATGGCAAAACAAGATCTTACCACATCAGTCTCGGATTTGGAAGCGCACTGTATTGGAAGTGAATTCGAATGAAGCTGAATTAGGATTAAGTTTGGAAGTTGTTGTGGTACTGGGAGTAGAATATGATGCCGTCTGCCGCAACGAAAACAGTTATTCTTGCTTTTAAAATTCTTCACCGTGTGATTCTTGGAGAAGCAATGAGGCTCAAGCTCTGCTTTTTAACCTCATTAAAGCGTTAGTTGCACTCCATCTTTAGGAATTTTGAAGATTTACGAATGGGATGAATTTCCGGAGGGCATAACGGACATTTCGGACCCGAAACATGGCTCTGATGGAAGCAGGGGGTTTCTATAGCGACTTGTCAGAAAGGAACCCAAGTCCAACCGTGTAGGAATCGCCATTTTGTCGCCTAGTCCTTGTTTCGGTTTGCAGAATCGTAGTCTGCAGATAACATCCGGTAAGCAGGATCTTATGGTCTAGTATGTAGGATCCCCATGTATTGTATAATGTGTAATGGCAGGATCGCCATGTAATGTTTTATTAAAAATGGAACGGGCAGGATCGCCATGTAAAGTGTAATGTTTTTTTTTATCTATTCCCTATAGTCCTCGGTTATATTTATCTAGTTGTCGAGGAGAGCAGCTAAAGTAATAGACGTTCAAAAGAACTGCCAACAGATTGAAGAAATAAAGGGAACGCTAGGCACGTGAAAGCCGATTAATGTTCAGTTTAAGTCTTATTTTATTTATAAATTAACCTAGCTTATATACTATTGGATTTTTATCTAAAATTGAGAGACTTTCTATTTTCACTCAATATTTTTGTATTCTGTTACTTTTACAATTTTAAAGTATTTAATTTACAAGTGTCAGCAACATGCAAGCGGACAGCCACAAAGTAAATTATATATATTTAAGGAACTTGACACTTTTGTTATATTAACTTTGGTGGTAGTTTCCCACACTTCAACATGTGTAATTCAAGTAGATGTTGTGCTACAATGTTGAAGTTGGCATGTACGCACTTACAGTCTTACTTACAAGTTGCATGTAACCGGCGATGGACTGTGTTGACCGCTGTATTTACCACCTACAATCCATCTAAAGATTGTATTACGAGACAAGGGTTACCTTGTCCCAGCGAAATGCGTCCATCGAGCAAAATATCGAAAAACATTTCAGTACTAATTAACAACTCGATTGATTGTGGCTTGTAGAATAATAGTTCGGCAAATTCTTTTGCTTCAGGAATTTTCAGCTTCGATATGTCTATATATTCACCAGAATGACTGGCAGAAATAGATTTTGTCACAGCGAAGGTTGATGACCACTGATAGCAGGATATACGAGATTTTATTGTGGCAGCAACAGAAAATTTAATTTTTGTATGCACTTCCCCAATTCATGAAACATCGTGACGACTTGATTGAAAACGAAGTTTAGGTCTTGTTGCAACTCCTTTCGTAATAAAATTAATTTCTGAACATGAGTTTAGAAGTACTCTTGCCGGCTGAAAAGAACCAATATTATCCTTAATAAGAACTACGGCAGTTGGAATTATGGCTTTTCTAAATGAACGAGCAACTAATGACATAGCATTATTTTTATTAGATGATGATGGTGAATCTGCATTCACGAAAATATGAAGCGTAGTATAATGAGCAGATTGGCAAATTCGACAACGACTTTTAGAGGGACATTTCGATACTAAATGGCCCTTTCGAAGACAATTTATACAGTGCCTATTTCGTTTTATAAAATAAAAACGTTCCGAAACTAAGAGCGACAAAAACGAGGAACATCTTGCAAGATAATATTCTGCACTGTTTTAATACGAACAGTTCATATTTGAGTTAGAAGTGACACATGTGGTTGTATGATGGCTATAATTCGATTTGGGTTTTGTACTACTAGAGCTTTTCTTAATTTCACTTTTCTTACCATGACTTTCTAAAAATTGACAGCGATGGCTTAGAATTTCATAGCAAAAATCCCAGAATGGCAATGATTATAAATCCATTTTTTAATTTTTTCCATTTTGTTTTGAGGCACCATCTAACTTTGATAAAACTATGTGAATAATGATAGCATTCATTATATCCATTTCTGAACCAAGTGATAAAAACTACGAATTGCAGAAACGGTATTAATTATGTTGCGCAACGAAACACTATCACCTTTAGAAATTTCGTTAATATCAAATAGGGTTGTAATATTTTCGAGGAAAATAAGAACATTGTTATTATATCGCTCTTTTAACGCTTTTGTGCAGAAAGGCTCATTATATTTTTGAAAAACTACCGTTAATATTCCTTTAACCTTAAGTTTAATACAAAATAAATGTAAGAATAAGAAAAAAGTTATATTTATAATTGTTTAGAAACTATTATTATTTAGTCGTTGACTTAAAGATGAGCGGCATTCTGTTTCTTAGCGGCTTCGTGGCGACTGAAAAATCATATTTCTTGAAATATATGTCTAGGTGTTCTGGTCTTGAATAATATTATTATATAAAATTAGACCATTTTATTATTTAGAATCATTTTTTAATTTAATATGTGGTATACACAACATTATGCAGTGTTACCCACACTTTTAATACTAAATTTTGTATGTTTTGCAAAGAGTACTCATTAAGTGCACAACTCTGACTAATGCGCTTTTTAGCAGTCACAACTTCATTCTCTTCCTTTTTGAACTCTGACAAGAAAACATCAATCTCAAGAATTTGCCGGCACTTAAATATATTAATAAAGTTTTGTGACTTAAAATAAATTGAATTAAAGTAAAATAAATTTGTTGTAAAAGTGTAATCACAAATAAATCAGTCAAATAAATAAGTAACTAAATATATATATATATATATATATATATATATATATATATATATATATATTATGACATTCGCATAAATATTTTATGACATTCTCATAATATATTTATTATTAAAAAATATATATATTTGAAATGTATAACTGCGGGGGAAAGCACATCCATATGGCCATTTCACTACAGCTCATATAGATCTTCAGTGGATTTTACCACAAATTTTGTAAAGAAAATTCAAGAGTCTTACATATATCGTAAACCAAATTGATTAAATGAAAGTGAGCGTATCTCAGACTTTATCCATGCCAATTGTGCTATATGTTTAGCCTGTTGTGAGGCGTAGGCTTGGGATACTTTGACTAAACATGGTATATGCCACATATTTCAACAATTTTTGGACAATATTCGTGATAGGGTATAAAACCAAATGAGTGTGAACTACGAACAAATAAATCGAAAATTTACAAATCTAACAGAACGGACCGAAAAGCACACCAAACCAGAATTCCATTCACGCATGAAGAACCTAACAGCCACAAGATTCAATGACAACGAAACAAAACTAACAGAGAAAGGACTGAAGCATAACCTACTTTTGACAAGATATAAAGAACAATTAAAACACAAATTGCACAAGCCGATGTAGCCATTGCTCAGTTGCCAACCGACCGACAAGAACACATAAGACACAAAGTAGCTGTCGCACTCGAGAAAACGATAAAGCAACACAATAAAACAAAGAAAAATCCCAACGAACAAAACACTATCAAACAAATTAGAGCAAAAATAGGGGGTAACAACCTGCTAATTGCAAAAGCGGACAAAGAAAACACGACTGTAATAATGTACAAAAAAACTATATAGAAAAAATACAACAATTTATACAACAGACCAACTGCACTAAATTGAAGAATTACCCAACAATATTTCCAAAGGGAAATACGCAGCGCTGTAGAACGTTTACTGACGGAAAAGTATAAAAATGCATAAACATGAACCCAGGACCACATACATTCAAAGTACACCCAAATATACACAAAGAGAACATACCAAACTACAGACCTGCACCTGGATATCACCTAGCAAAACACTTAAGTACCCTACTCAGGGAAAAAATAAGCTTAGAAAATACATATACGGTACGGAATACACAGGAAATTATCGAAAAACTTAAAGACTTAGAGATAGCCGAAAACGCACGACATGTCTCCTTTGACATCAAGGATCTATACACCTCAATACCAACACAAGAAACCTTAATTATCCTACACAATAAACTAAACACTTTAAACGACAACCAATACGTTACCGAAATTATGGATATCGCAAAGACGATAATAAAACAAAACTACTTTAGCTTTAATAACCAATTCTACAAATTATCTGATGGACTCGGTATGGGAAACCCAACTTCATCCATCTTCACGGAAATTTTCATGCAACATCTCGAATTACTACACATAAAGATACTAATGGAAAAACATAAAATAACACATTTCTATAGATACGTGGTTGAGATCATATGCGTTCTCGCCACTCACAAACAAACAGCCGGGAAGGACGTTTAGAGGAGGATTTAAAATTTAATTATTACTTATAAAGGATTTTTTTTCTAAAACAGATTTTTATTGTAGTACGAAGAGATAAGTTTGGCAATTATGAATAAAAAGTGATATCTAGCAAATGTGCATCACGACTACGTTGACAGATTCTGTCATCAAACTTTTTAATCACTTTTTTGGCAAAATAACAGTCCTATTTCGTTAACCAAATCACGGATTTTGAGTTTTAACGCTCAAATCGATCCGATTGGCTCCGTCTAGACTCCATACTTAACATAGCCCCACAAAATATAATCTAGTGTTGTTAAATCACACAATCTAGCTGGCCTCTTAACTGCTGGTTGTCGTGAAGTTATGCGATCGGGAAATTTGGTTTGCAATAAATTGATCGTTTCATGTGGCACCGAACTGTTGAAACCACATGTAAGTGATATTTACTTCGACTAAATTGACAACCGTTACCGCATTTCCAGTCTCATCTTAAAAAAAAGAGCCCGATCACGCCTCCAGGCCACATAGCGCTTCATTCACGATGAGCCTGCAAAGTTTTCTCAATAATCGGTCTTGGATTTTCAGAAGCCCAAATGCGGCAATTTTGCTTGTTGAGAAGTAAAATGGGCTTGTCTGAAAAAAATAGTTTCAACCAGATGTTCCTGAATGAATTGATCAAATCTACTGCGATGTGAATGGTTGGTCGGTTTCAATTCCTGTACCAGTTGAACCTTTTAAGGCTTCAAAATGAAATCCTTACTAAAAATTCGCCATGTGGTGCTTCTGGATAACCCCAATTGTTGAGAACGTCAAGAAATTGAAAAATTTGCATCTGCTTCAACACTGTGGCTCACGCCTACGATGTTTGCAGTTAAACGACCCGGTCGAAACCGCGTTGGTGTTTGGACATTTTGTATCAACCCTGTCGGCTCAAATTTAATGACCAAATTCTTAATAGCGCTCTCAGAAGAACGATTATATTGTCCGAAAATATCACAAATTTTATGCAATGTAACTTTAACAGAACCATCATTTTCATAGTGAATTTTAAATATTTTAATGCGATTTTAGTGCGAAATTGAATTCATTATAACAAATACCCATCTACTACGAATACGTCAAAAAGCTCAATATTAAAACTATCATGTTGTTGGTGTTCCACAATTAAAAAACAAACATCTTGTTGAAAACTCCGATATTTGGAAATTAGTATATAAATCTGGTTATGAAATGTAACGATGAAAACAGCAATTTTTGGCACTCATTGGCAAAATTCAAACTTATTACCAACTGAATTGATATTTGAATGCTGGTACCAGGAAAGTTTAAATTTTATAAAAATAAAATTTTAAGTGATAAAATATTAGCCATTTTACATCATTTTAATGTAATTCATAAAAGATATTATGACGGAAATGTACAAAATAAGCACGAATTTGAAAAAGCAGATAAGGTATGAGTAAAAAAGGGAAGATATTGGTTTTCTGATAAAATTGTAGAAAAAAAAAACACAATGCACAAGTTATCAAGATGATAGCATTTTGAGAATATATTCATGTCAGTTGCAAAAGCGCTTATAATCTTCATAAATTTACACAAATAAACCACATAATTAATAAATTTAAGTCATAAAAACAATCTGAAATGAGTAATCAAAGCGACAACATCTCTATTTTCATGTTCTTTTTTTTGTTTAAAGCAAAATCTATAGTGCATTTATTTACATATTGTTACGTTTATACCTTTTATAAACGTTTTGTTGTGAGTTCTTTATTGCAAAATAAATAACACCAATTTTTAGAATTTTTAAATTAATAGCAATTTTATTTGCTTTAACTACAAAAAAGTTGACACTTTAGAACAATTTACTTAATATGCACGTCTTTACTTGATAATTTTACACTGATTGATTATCCACTCAGACGCTTCCCTATTTATATTTGTCCATTTAAAGTTTAGAAGATATAAGAATACTCTACTCTCTATTTATCGCATTTTGTTTTTGTATGTTGTTTATTCGATGTATAGGCGCCCGTATGTCTGTGTATAGTTGTTTTTGTTTTTATGCTGATAAGGTTCTACTTGGGATTTATTTCAATACATTTGTTGTTGTCTCTTGTCGAAAAGGGTTGCTTAGAAAACTACGCAGATGGTAAACAACCTGTACGTTTGTTGTTGTAAAATTAGTTTTTGTCTTGCGCGTTTAGATGTTAAACAGCATACATGCATTTTTTTTGCATTCCAGGCAGTTAGTAAACAGCATATCAAATTGTAATTGTGTGTATTTAAACTTGTACGCAGTTTGTAACCAGTAGTTGGTTTATTGCTTAATTATTTTATTTTAAATTTAAGCAAGACACATTCGTAACAACATTAATAAATAAAACAGTGAAAAAACAAAACTCTTTGCAATTAAATTCTCTCAGAATTCTCTCTCTTTCTAACGTATTCTTGTTTGTTACATAGTATTTCTTTAAAAATTAAAACTGTTGAATACTAAAAATGAATGAACCTCTCAACATTGGGAACAAAATTAATCTTTCTCAACCCAGCTTCAAGCTGGACAAGGAAAGACATCTCAAAAACCAAACATATGGAGCAAAATATCTATTAGTGACCAGAAACAGTACAAATCCTACCGAAAATCGTGAAAAAAAAATGAAAAGCATCGAAAATGATTCTAAATGGAATGGGACAATGCCTGTGGAGAAATTGACATGTGCAAAAAACTACAATCTGGATCTTGATGAAATCTAAAAACTTGGCGCAAGCAAACACATTAATAAAACTGGCATTTCTCTCCCCTACTATTCATGTGGAAGTAAAACAGCATTGTAATGACCTAAGAAATATTACTGAAAATGAAATTGAAGAGGAACTTAAAACTTAAAAGGTTACTGAAGTCAAAAAGATACTAAAAAAGAGTTTGATAATTTGATTGAAACTGGTCTAGTTTGCATCGATAGAATTTATATACCAATATTGGTTACCAAATAACTCGTGTGAGACTCTACATACCACTTCCTCTCAGATGTTACAATTGCTTCCGATTTGGTTACATATATAAGTTTTGCCAAAACGACAAGCTATTATAACCTGCGGAAATATTGATAACTTGCAACAATTGCGAAGAAAACAAAATGAGCTTCACAAGGAGAGGCACTCACATACCAACTACTCAAATTCAGTTGGGTCAACAAAAATATACGATACGCCAACAACTGTTGCACAATAAACATAAAATAACAACATACCAACAGCAACAACTAGCGACATCACTAGATCAATAACAACGAATCCCATACTGAAGTCCATAACAAGCAATAAACAAAAGTACTATTGAGAAAGCAACCAACTCGAAAAATATAGCAACAAAAACAAAACGTTGTTCTAGAAGCCAACTTTAAGCTAACGCAAAAAAACAAACAAATTCAAAGGAGAGACAGGATAGTCAACGGACTGACGATAGTAATATAATGGAAAATTAAACATAAAATTAATGCTTTAAGGACCGTTGATAGGGAGAATGGCCCGAACGCTCGGGCTGGACAAAACCTCGTATCGATACTATAATATGTGACGCACTGCGGTGATTTCCGACTTCTGCTGTTGGTGTTGGGGAGACTTCTGGTTCCGGTGGCGGATCCTCCCTAACTTTATCCTTCCAATTAATTATACTCTAAATATGTAATTTTCTATTTAAGCTAACAATTTTTTTTAGCATATAGATATTGCTAATAATAATAAGTACATCGACCTACAAATCCTCATAAAAAAATACAATCCTAAAATAATATCCTTACAGGAAACATATCTACAAAATATAAAAAAAATCATAATACCCATTTCCTCAAAAATGTACCTTTCAAACTTAATTCACAATACCTTCGAAAGCTCAGCCCTCCTAATACATAATTCAATACAGCATGAATCAGTACATACACAATAATTTTGACTCTATAGCAATACTTATTCACTCAAGACAATCGTTTTTAATGTCTCCACCTACATTCCCCCTACTAAATTATGAAATTATAACAACCATTTAAACTTATTCAATACAAGATACCCAATATTAATTACAGGCGACTTCAACAGCTGGCACATAAAATGGGGTTGGAGGGTTACTAATAAAAGAGGAAAAATATTAGTAAAATATATAACTCAATCAAGACATACTATTTTAAATAATGCTGCCCCAAACATCTCTCTGCACACAAAACTTTTACAAATATTGACATTTCGATTATTTCCTCAACTCTCACCGTTTACGCACAATTAGAGATGGGTTAAGGCCTGGGTGTTTACCCAAGGCTAGGAATTTAACCATTTATACCCACTTTCATACCCGGGTATTTATCTAATTTTGGGTAAATACTCATTTGAGTAACAAATACTCGTTGTTACGTAGAGTAAGAGAAATGTGAATATTTTCGAATTTATTTTGAACATATTTTGTTAAAAGTGTATTTTGTTTATACATTTCTTGAAGCGTTTTGTTCAGATAAGGCAGTTTTGACTGCTTCAAACACAACAATTCTTAATAAGAACTGCTAATCAGCGTGCTTATGGCAATTTAGTGTAATGAGTGGGAGCGATGGCAATAACAATGCTGAAACAACTAGAAAGATTAAAGGTTCGAAACGCAAGCATAAAAAGAATTCGGTTCATTTATTCTTAAATATTTGTTCCCAGCACAAGGAATTGATCTTGATCCGTCTGAGGAGGTGAATGCATTGGAATTCATTTACACAATGTCACAGGCGCTAAATATAAATATAGTGGCAGTAACTGGGTGGCAAGGAATTTGTGGAAGCACGTAATTAAGCAAATTAGTTGTTCGAATTAAACAGCTCGCTGTACTGCAGCTGCCATTGAACATTCCATTAGCAGCCGCAGCTTCATTCACTAAAAAAAGAAACCATTTAGCACCACAGAGAGCAGGAAAAATAACATATATGGACAAATTAGCATATTGATATTAATTTATAATTTTATATTTTATTTATGCCTTTATTTTTATTATATTATTATTTTTTAGTAATTAATTTTAAGCACTAGGTCTTATTTAATAAAAAATTTTTAAAAAACTTTATTTTTTATTTTTTTTCGATATTTCGCAACACCGTTGGTTGGCATCATCAGGAAAAACAAAAATAATGAACAAACAAATTGAAAAAATTTTTTGATTAACAAATTCAAAATAATCAAAAAATTTTTCAAAAAAAAAAAACAAACAAAAAAATAAAAAACAACAAATTGAAAATTTTTTTTTGTTTTACATACATACAAACAAATTTTCAACATTTTTTTTAAATACATAACAAATTTACAAAACAATAGTATCTTACACATATATTCTAAAACATAAATTTAATGACCAAACGTTACAAAAAATTAAAGAATTAATTATTAAAATTATGCAGATACAGAATTTTGTTTTATAATTTTATGCACTAAATGTCTATAATTTTGAGCAACTTTCTCCGTATCTGCTTTAAAATTTATTCTTTCGGTTAATGGTACTTTAATTATTTGTAACATTTCCAACATATAACGACGTTTATAATTATTTTCTAAATTTAAAATTGAAACATTTTCAAAATTAGGATTGTGATTAACTTTAGAGTAATGCGAAGATAATGCTGTTTTTTGTAAACTAATATTATTCCTGTATTTCTGTTCTGACCTATGTCCTGCGATTCTAGTTTTCAATTTATTTTTTGTTGTGCCTACATAAACCTTATTACAATCTTCCTTATCATTACCGTTACAAGGAATTTTGTACACTACATTGGACATATTTAATTTTTGAATTTTATCCTTAGTTTTACTAAACAACCTATTTAATGTATTTGTATTCTTAAATGCCGTTTTGTATTTATTTGTATCATAAATTTTTGAATTCTCTATTCTTCAGACAAGACAGGTATATAAGTTATCGATTTATATATTTTGGGTTCCGTTCCACTACTTATAACTCTTTTCCTCCTATTATTAAATTGATTAATTAACCTATTAGTTAATCGTAATGGAAAATTGTTCTCAGTTAAAATATTTCTAATCTTTTCTTTGTTCTTTCTATGGAAATCTTTGTCGCTAATTGTTAAAATTCTCTCTATTAAATTATTGGCCGTGTTAATAATAATTCTTTTATTTTGTTTAGAATAATAATTAACAATTCTACCTGAAGCAGTTGGTTTTTGGTACCAATCTATAACTAATTCTTTATTTCTTCTTATTATTAAAGTGCTAAATATGGAAGTTTAGCATCACATTCCCTTTCAGTTGTAAATTTTATTGAAGGGTCAAATTCATTTAATGTTTCTAACATTCGTTAATGGCAGATTCAGATATAATACAAAACAAATCATCTACATATTTTGTCATAATTTTTGGTTTAACATTTAATTTTTCAATAACATTATCTAACAATTTTTCCATAACAATATCTGCCACAATTGGAGAAGCTGGAGAGCCCATCGGAAGTCCTTTTTGCTGGATATATATCTTTTCATTATACTGAAAATATCTATTATCTTCTATACAAAACTTGAGAATACGAAAAAATAAACCTTTCTTTATCTTTGTAAAATTTTCCAAAACATCCCATTTCTGTTCTATTGTGTTGATCGCCAAATCAACAGGAATACTTGGAAATAATGATACTACATCAAAAGAAATTAGCTTTTCATGATCCTGCACATGAAGGTTTTTAATTTTTCCTTTAAATTCAATTGAATCTTTTATATTATACTTAGAACCCTCGGTGATCTTTTTCAATATGTTAGTAACATATTTACATAATTCATAAGATGGTGAACTAACAAATGAACAAATTGGCCTAACAGGATATTCCTCTTTGTGAATTTTTGGCAGTCCATATAACCTAGGTGCAATAGCAATATTTATTTTAAGCTTATTTCTTTCTGTAATATTGATAATTTAAAGTTTAAAAAGTTCTTCTACTATATCATTATTAATCTTCTGCAATTTGGTAGTAGGGTCCTTATTTACTTGGGTGTATTTAGTTATATCTCCTACAATATTGTTAATCCATACGTTATAGTCAGTTTTATTTAAAGCTACAGTAGTGTTACCTTTATCTGCTTTTAAAATTAATAAATCTTTATTATTCTTCAAGAACCTTTCAGTTTCTTTAACTTTATCTAAAATGAACCTATCTCTGCTTGTCAATATCATTTTGTTCAAATGATTATCTACAATTGTAGTTAATTTTATTCTTGCTATTTCTTGATCTTCTTTTTCCTGAAATGTCTGTACAAAATATTCTCCATCTGCAATAATCTTTAAAATTGGGATATCCTCCTTCTTAGTTGGTAAGGCGTGTTTATGTCCTAATGATAAAATCCACTTAACGTCCGTTGGAATATTTAAGTCAGTTTTGTTAACAAACCACTTATCATTTAGTCTTACATTAAAAATCCTCTTTTGTAACTCATAAAGTGAATTAAATTTCTTAATATAAATATTTTTTACCTTTTGTTTAAATGAATCTGCCAATACGTTTTCATAATATAAAAATTCCCTCATTTCTTCTGCTCCAAAATGATTTCTTAAATTTCTTTCTATAGCTATCCTTTCCCTTTAAAAATGTCTCAATATCACATATTTTTCTTTTAATGTTAACTTTAAAATTTTGTTATGGAAATCTTGATTATGCTTTCCAATTAAATTTCTCATCTCTCCAAATTTTGTTGATTTAAAAATGTTTAAATCAAGTTAATCACTAAAAAATATTAAAAAAGGTCAAAAAATTGTAACTATTATTATATTATCATTGTTATATTTATATTTTCCATTATGTCATGAGTAAAATGAATTGAAAAGAGCAACCGTAGTTTTAGTTTTTGATAACATATATTGGAAGTGGCAATGGAACAATATAGACTTGAATTGTTAAGTTAAGGTCTTCTTAGCAAAGTACGAAATTTAATCAAACCACCTGGAAAACTAATCCCTTTTGTTTTACTTTTTTTTGTTAACTATTTTCTCTTTATAATTTCTCATTGCTTGAGAAATTATAAGCAAAAAAAAGATTTATTAATTGACTAAAAAATCCTCCAAATTATCTAAAATTTTATTAATGGTCCTTCGAGCCGGATGTAATTTAATGTATCGCATGACAAACGGAGTACTATATCCCTTCTTTAAAACTTCGGATAAAAAAGCTTATAGGTTATTGTAAAATATGCAAAATACGTAAAATACAATCCTATTCTCAGATTATGGCAGCTCTGCCATCGGATGGATATTCTCTCTCTCTCTTTTCCTTTTAATGTTACAGGGGTTGATTTCACAGGACCGTTTGAGCTTAAAACCTAAACTCTTCGAAAGGCTTCGCTTGTAAAGGGTTATGCATGCGTCTTTGTTTGTTTCGCTATGAAAGCGATGCATTTAGAACAGTGATGGGCGAACTTTTTGGGTGGCGGGCCAATAAATTAAAAAAAATCTTGCGGCGGGCCATTAAATTAAAAAAAACATAGAGAGTCATTCATTAAAAAATTATGGGATTGCTGTTCAATTAAAAGCTCGGTTTTAGCAATATATTTATTAGTTACATTACGTAATATTTTAAAACGACATAAAATTTTTATAAGATACGGTTTATTATGATTTTACGATTTTCCAGATGTATGGGAACCATGGATCTGTTTCTGACTTCACATAACTTCCTCAAAATCTTTTTCAGCTGGGAGGATGCGCCTTTTAATAAATTAAATAGACTCTCGTCTCACAATCGTTTTCTTATTGAATTTTTTTCAGCATTTCATTACTGAAAAGGCCTGTTCACATAAATATGAGGAAGTAAACATTTCCATAATTTTCTGCGCATGATTAATTAGCTTTGGAAATTCATCTTTTGGTAAGATTTATAGAAATTAAGCTTATCTGTATTTAAAAATAGCGGTTTTAAATTATTATTACATTGCAATTCTATAATTCCCAATTGTAGATCAGATGGAACATTCTCAGGATTAACATTAAATGGCATTGAAAAAATATCTAAACATGGTTGGATTTGTTTAAAGTCAGCAAATCTGGCCTCAAATTCTGAATACAGTTTTAATAAAGATTGCGAAAAGACTTTTAACTTCTCTTCACTCACAGGCCTTAAAGAATTAAGTCTTGGAAAATGAGTCAAATCATTTTTTCCCAAACATTTAGAAAATATAAAAGGCCTGTTCACATAAATATGAGGAAGTAAACATTTCCATAATTTTCTGCGCATGATTAATTAGCTTTGGAAATTCATCTTTTGGTAAGATTTATAGAAATTAAGCTTATCTGTATTTAAAAATAGCGGTTTTAAATTATTATTACATTGCAATTCTATAATTTCCAATTGTAGATCAGATGGAACATTCTCAGGATTAACATTAAATGGCATTGAAAAAATATCTAAACATGGTTGGATTTGTTTAAAGTCAGCAAATCTGGCCTCAAATTCTGAATACAGTTTTAATAAAGATTGCGAAAAGACTTTTAACTTCTCTTCACTCACAGGCCTTAAAGAATTAAGTCTTGGAAAATGAGTCAAATCATTTTTTTCCAAACATTTAGAAAATATAAACAATTGAGTTTTAAAAAACCTTAAACTGCCCCAAGTTTCATATATAAATTGATTTCATCCCTGTAACTTCTTGTTCAGTTTATTATAGTGCTCGAGTAAATCCGTGAAAAAAGCAAACTCGATGCACCAATTCTTATCCTCCACTCATCCCAAATTTCAGTTTTGGTTTTTAGAAAAACTTTAATTTCTTCGAGAAAACTCCAAGCTCTCGAGAAGGCATGCCCACAGCTCAGCCACCTGATCTTTATGTAATAAAGTACATCTGAAAATTCCGCATCAACTTCCGATAAAAACTCTTGAAATTGTCGATGTAACAAACCACGGACTCGTATGGTATTAATTAATTTTAAAATAATATTAAGTACGTGGTTATTATCCAAGGCAGCCTTTCAGAGAACATCTTGGTGGATTATACAATGTAAAAAAATTGTTTCGCTTTCAGGATTCTGACTTTTATAAACTCCTGCAAACCCCGTATTTTTCCCCACCATGTTAGGTGCTCCATCAGTTGTTAAATTAATTAATTTGGAAATTGGGACATTAAGAGATTCCATCCCCTCTCTAAATTCATCATAAATTATTTTTCCTTTCGTCTTTCCTTTCGAAGATCTCAAACAAGCAAGTTCTTCGGTTATTACAAAGTTTTCATAGACTCCTCTGATAATAATTAAAAGTTAGGCTATATCACTCCTGTCAACACTCTCGTCCCCTCATATTGATGGGATCTGGCAATCAGCCGTCAAAAACTTTAAATATCATTTGAAAAAAGTTGCTGGCGCTCATCGTTTTAATTTCGAAGAGTTCGCTACTGTATTAGCTCATATAAAAGGCGTATAAAATTTGCGTTCATATCTGCTGTCGCTAAAGTCCCGTCTGATTTAACTTCTCTTATTCCCGGACGCTTTTTACTGGGTCGTCCTATAATGGCACATGCCAATTGTGCCATCGCTTCCACTCAATACGCCTTCGTAAAACGTTTTTGGCGATGCGCCCTGCTGAACGTGGCATAGTGGCTTGCCGGTTGGAATACTGCTTAAACTGCTTTTCGAGGACGCACAAAGTGTATAGTTGTAATAGCCGTGACATTTATAAGTCTTTATGGATCACACAGCCATCTAGATTTGTGTCTTGCGGGGGTAAAAGGGAGCCCAGTCCCTTTAGGCTAGCAAGGAGCCAACTGGAAAATCCACTATATTTCCACGGGAATCAGTAAGCCCCAGGGTTCCGCTAATTGTCTTTTTACGCTTTTAGCAGTTCTCCGACTGATTATTGAGGTAGGCTCATAGGGAGTATCGTAATGGCTGTGTGTTTCGATGCCCTCATTTGAGTTTGTGGGTCAGGTCATTCACAATGAATGGCCCAGGTCCAGTGAGTATGAATGCCGTCGTGTTCTTAATTATATGAAGCTTCATGCATTCTGGACCAGGAGTTTGATAGTCTCGAGCCCTTTAGCAAGGAGTAGTGGTTTGCAACCCTGCTTTGGAACCGCTGAATTTGCAACTAGGGATAACCTGTTGGTAGAATTTGTTGTCGGCTTCCTAGGGCGTGAAAGACGTTGCTTTATATTTCCAGCGGTTTGACCACCATCTGATTAAATCTTACAGCCAGGCGCGGATGTAAATCGTATCACGTAATGTATTGCGGACAGCTATACCACAAGCTCCTTCACGACAGGAGGCGTACGAAGACTCCAAGCGCAGTGTGCACGACTGTTTAGGCGTCAGTATATAGGACCGCCACGCAGACAGTTCACCGCAAAACAGTCGCCACTACAGCAACTGTACTGATAACGACAAAAGACGAAACATCAGCATCAGGAGGCAAAGCAACAACAGTCATCGCGACAATAGTCGACACTACATCAACAATAGTAGACAACGCAACGATCTTCATCGCAACAACAGCAACCGTATAGACGGCGACAATAGTCGCCGCAACAACAGCAACAGGCCTATCACGGGCCAGAGCCAGAAGCGAAGTAGCCGCAGGGGCAACAACACTAACCGACTTCAACCAAACAGCAAATTCTATAGGAGGCAATTCGTTTTTTAGCGGATGTGTTATGCGCATCTACCACAATTTATCCATGATTTGCCCCAACGCAACGAGGGGCGCCATGGACAAATTAGCATATTGATTTTTCTTATACATATGTATAAAAATGAAATAGTCAACGTATGTAATGTAATGGTGTGAGAACGGCTGGAGCGATTTGGCTGATGTTTTATTTAATTCGAAATTTTCATGAGATGGTTTGTATGAAAAAAAATTATATAATTTACTGGAAAACTTCGAAAATTCATTTATTAATTTTCTTCTTGCTTTTGTTGTTGTAAATGCAAATAAGTTATTCACGACTCGACACGTTCGTTCGAACTGGTTTGACGAAGCTATGTGGTTGTAAGTTGTACATTTATCCTCTTAATTTTACTGTTTGTGTATAGGAGTTTGTATACTAATGAGTTTGTGTATGTGCAAACACACTTATGCATTCTTAGCATACGCTAATAAATGCGTAGATCAAATAAAAAAAAACAAAACCAAATAAAGAGTGGCAACAAATTCAACTTCGGCCAAACCGAAAATTGTTCTTAGATGTTGTGACGACCAAAAGTCGGCAGGCTTATTTTTGGACCAAATAAGACATTCAATTAAACTGCATGTATTTTTCATATTTCTTAATTTCTATTGAGTAATGAATTTTATATTTTTTTTAAAAAAGGAACATTATTATTAAATTAATTCCGTTATACATTTTTCATATTTTATAATTGCAATTATTGTTTTTTTATTTGTTTAACTTTGTTATTGAATAAAATACTTTAAATTATGT
Source organism: Trichopoda pennipes (assembly GCA_030448955.1). Classification (NCBI taxonomy): domain Eukaryota; kingdom Metazoa; phylum Arthropoda; class Insecta; order Diptera; family Tachinidae; genus Trichopoda; species Trichopoda pennipes. The sequence continues at coordinate 1,036,672 of JASKUP010000051.1, forward strand.
TATTATTTTTAAGAACAGCCGTTAAGAAGCGCCACCTATTGACATGTAGAGGATACATTTTTAAGAAAACATACCATTAAACACAACCCTAAACAGTCCAAGCAACTGGCGTTTAGTGGTATGGGTGTGTATGTGTGCGTAGCAAAGACCTATAAAAGCGGTATACTTGAGTTTTGTAGAGGAGTTAGCCACGGGCAAGACTTCTTTTAAGTAAGTTAGAATTTTATTCAACTAAAATAAAATAGACTTGGGGAATAGGTTCAGCTCATTTAATTAAAGTCAGAATTTTATTTTATTAATTGAGTATTCCTAAGGTTTCCGGTAAAGCAGGTTCTGTCGTTGCTTCACCTGGTCAGAATTTTATTCGTCTAGGTGACGGAGGACAGAGTAAGGCAGCACTTTGTTCAGCCAGGCTAGAATTTTATTCGCCCTAGCTGAACAGGATGGCCAAAGTAGTGAAAAAGACTGACATCACAGACGTTGAAAGGCTGTCTCAGAATTTTATTCGTGACAACCGTAAGTAGTCGAAAATTGGTGAACAGGCAAACTGTTATGCTCAAGCTGGACCAGAATCTTATTCGCTTCAGTGTGAGAAGCAGAAGGCTAGCCGGCGGAGAGTAGGTGACGACCTGCGAGAACTCTTGAAGGCCGCGAAACGGTGGAATCGTCGTTGGCGTGCTCAGTAGTGTAGTATAATTTTAAGCTAAATTTAAGAGTGGACAGTAATAAATATTATTAGTAAAAAGAAAACCAAAAGTGTCACTTGTGTTATTGGAAACTAAAATTTTTGTAACGAACACTGGACGTGGAAAGCTCTATCCTAGTGTATCGTGAGAACACGTCGTTACAATGTCAACAGTCATGTATGTATTGTTTTGTATGAAGATTTTTTTTAATTCATTACTCTACATAGCTGCTAGATTTTTTTGAGATAATACCGTTACAATTTTGGGTAAAAGTTTACTTCAATTAAAATTCACAATAAAATCACATGTTTTTCAATACTTTGAAATATGTATATGGTATGGAAAATCTAAAAAGTTCAAATCCTTTGTTAAATTTATTTTAGTTTCATTTTTCAAACTTTTTTCCTAAAAGTGTATAAATTAATACCATAAAAATATAATTATATAAAGAATTGGCTTACATATGTACATATACATACATACGTTTTAATAAACGTCAGCAAGCTTCGAACGTTTGCAATAACTAGACTTTATTTCGAAGTAATTTTTCTTCGTATGAGAAAATTTAAAGAGCAACTCGAAGAACTAATGTTTTTAACACATTCTAAGTACATGAGCTTTTAAAAAAAAGTTTTAATTTTTTTATACATGTTTTTCTTTTCACTTTTCAATATACTCTGCATTAAAACATATTAGTGAAAACATAAATAAATCGTTTTCACTTCTCGTTTTTTTTTACTTAGCCTACGTTTAAACTTTATAAACATTGCTCAGTGATTTAATTTAGACGTGTTAGATAATATTAAAAGTGACCTGAACCATTCATTGTGTTCATTTTGAATGATCCGACCCACAAACTCTCACGAGGGTCTCGAAACCAGAACCACCACGATACTCCCATATAGGGGCCAACCTCAATAGCCAGTCAGAGAACTGCTAATTGTCTCAAGAGACAAATAGTAAACTCTGCGAGCGTACTAATTCCCGTGGAAATATATGGATTGTCCAGGTGACTCCTACTAGCCTTTAGAGGTCTGGACTCTCTTTTACCCCGCAAGACACCAGTCTAAATGGAATAGTAGGTTCCAAAAAGACTATCATGTGCCCCCGGGGGGAAACTGCGTGGCACGCAAGACAAAAACAAATTTCTGTTTACTAACTGCGTAGAAATTTTATAGGCACAAAGCAACAATAAACATGTATGCTTACCATCTGCGTAGTTTTCTAAGAAACCTTTTCTACACGAGACAACAACAAATATCTTAAAATAAATTCCAAGAAGAAATTTTATCAGTATAAAAACAAAAATACACACAGACATACAGGCGCATATACATTGAATAAACAACATACAACAACAAAATATGATACAAAGGGAGTAGAAGATTCCTAAATTTTCTAGACTTTTAATGAACAAATGTAAAAGGCCATCGTCTGAGTGAATAGTCAATCAGTGTTAAATTATTTCTCATAAAGTAAAGACGTGAAGTGTCAACTTTGTGTAGTTAAAGTAAATAAAATTGTCATAAATTTAAAAATTCTAACTGGTGTTATTTATTTTGCAATAAAGAACTCGCAACAAAACTTTTATAAAAGGAATAAATATAACAACTGGTGTCAGAAGTGGGATTGCAAAAAAAAATAAATCAACCACAATGAAGTTGGAAGAGCCGAAAGTTGAGCAGCTAAAGAAGGAGCTAAATAAGTTGGAATAAGAGATAGAGATATGTAACCCATCCGCAAATAAAAATGTAAGCTTGAATTCAATACTTGCGGCTGTGATGGCGAAAATGGATGCAATTCAAGAAAGCTCTAGAGCCAGCAGTGCGAAAATGGATGGAATTCAAGAAAGCTCTTGAGCCAACAGTGCAAAAATCGATGCCACAAATGAAAAATTCCTAGGTGTTATTCAAGAAAGCTCTAGAATCAGCAGAGCGAAAATTGCTGCAATTCGAGAAAGCTTTAGAACCAACGGAGAAAAACTTGTAAGTGAAATTTCAAGAAATATCAGAAATATTCGCTAATTCTGGCCTTAAAAGGTGCAGCTGCCGAAATCCCCGAAAGCTGACCAGGAACCTGCAGAAATAATTACGAGGACTAATGGTGGCCTTACAATGCAAGTATGGCGGCGAGCATAAAAGAGAACTCTACAGAATGGAGTTACGAGGCAGGATGTGATGGAGATTGAACGTTTGGTGCAGCTTACTTATTCCAGTTCGAAACAGTGGCCAGCTAAAATAGTTGGAACAATGAAGAGAAAGCCATTGAGCTAATTCTGGCCTTAAAAGGTGTAGCTGCCGAAATCCTCGAAAGCTAACCAGGAACCTGCGGAAATAATTACGAGGACATAATGGTGGCCTTACAATGCAAGTATGGCGGCAATCATAACAGAGAACACTACAGAATGGAGCTACGAAGCAGGATGCGGTAGAGTTTGAACGTTTGGTGCAGCTTACTTATCCAGGTGAACAACATCCATTTCTGGATCAGTTAAAAATTGAAGCATTTGTGAATGGCATAAGGGATCCAGATATAAAATATACAGTTTGGGCAGCGCAGAAAGGATCCTTCACCGAAACAATCTCGTACGCGCTGGCCCAGGAGACCGCCAAAGTTATCTCAAAGCCACAAGTCTACAAGGTACGACGTCTTGAGGTTGCTATGGAAAGTTGTGGAGACAAGAAAAGCGAAATGAAAGAAATAATTGAGCAAATACTAGAAGAAAGAAGTAAGTTGCGCGTAAAATCCTTCAGCTGCGGTAGGGTCGGACATTTACAGCGCAACTGCAGATCTCTTAAGAAAAGATCAAGATCTGCCTCATCTTCAAGGGACAATAAACGAGCAAACAACACGAAATGGTGGAAAACACCATAATTCAGACGCCCATGCAACTTAGAAGGCAGGCACTACACAAAAGTCGAGCAAAAGGAGTCCATCATTGATGTGAGGCGTTTCCAAATTGGCACAGGAGAAGATTGGTCTGAGGCCCAAAAGAGGATCCCATTTTGTCAAAAATTATATCGGCCAAGCTGGAGAACATAAGACTGGACCGTAACCAAATATCGACAGAAAGCCCGTTTGCAAAATCGTACTGGGCTCAGTGAAATAGCCTTAAAGTCGTAAATGATTGCCTATATCGAAATTGAGAAGGTGCAGATGCAAAAACTACAACGGATTTAATCCAGTTCCCAGATAAAAGACGTAATGAAGCAGTTTCATAATGGTCCCAGCGGCGGCCATCTGGGTGTAACAAAAAAATGGAAGAGAAAATACAGCGGCTTTACTGGGTAGGCTGCCTACATTCAGTAGCCGAATGGATAGCTAATTGCAAGCAATGCATTGCCGCCAAGGGTCCAACAAGGAAAAGTCGTGGCAAGCTAATACAGTACAATGCAGGCGGATATCAATGGATATCGCAGGTCCATTCCCTGTCAGTAATGCTGGAAATCGGAATCTGCTAGTAGTAATGGATTATTTCAGCAAATGGCTCGAAGCCTATCCCATTCCGAACCAAGAGTCCAAAGCGGCGGTAGACGAATTTGTGGACAATTGAGTATGTCGATACGGTGTTCCAACAGAACTTCACTCCGATCAGGGACGAAACTTTGAATTAGCCATATTTAAGTAAATGTGCGGCCTTTATAGGATCAGAAAGACAAGAACGACACTACTGCACCCACAGTATGATGGCATGGTAGGGAGTTTCAACCGCACCCTAGAAGAATATCTCAGAAAAATGGTCAATACACACCAAAAGGATTGGGACGAGATTGGGATATCAATGGATATCGCAGGTCCATTCCCTGTCAGTAACGCTGGAAATCGGAATCTGCTAGTAGTAATGGATTATTTCAGCAAATGGCTCGAAGCCTATCCCATTCCGAACCAAAAGTCCAAAGCGGCGGTAGACGAATTTGTGGACAATTGAGTATGTCGATACGGTGTTCCAACAGAACTTCACTCCGGTCAGGGACGAAACTTTGAATTAGCCATATTTAAGTAAATGTGCGGCCTTTATAGGATCAGAAAGACAAGAACGACACCACTGCACCCACAGTATGATGGCATGGTAGGGAGTTTCAACCGCACCCTAGAAGAATATCTCAGAAAAATGGTCAATACACACCAAAAGGATTGGGACGAGATTGGGATATCAATGGATATCGCAGGTCCATTCCCTGTCAGTAATGCTGGAAATCGGAATCTGATAGTAGTAATGGATTATTTCAGCAAATGGCTCGAAGCCTATCCCATTCCGAACCAAAAGTCCAAAGCGGCGGTAGACGAATTTGTGGACAATTGAGTATGTCGATACGGTGTTCCAACAGCACTTCACTCCGATCAGGGACGAAACTTTGAATTAGCCATATTTAAGTAAATGTGCGGCCTTTATAGGATCAGAAAGACAAGAATGACACCAATGCACCCACAGTATGATGGCATGGTAGGGAGTTTCAACCGCATCCTAGAAGAATATCTCAGAAAAATGGTCAGTACACACCAAAAGGATTGGGACGAGCATGTACCAAACTTTTTTCTGGCATACCGATCAGCTATCCACGATTCAACATCATGCAGTCCAGCAAAACTCGTGTTTGAGAGAGAGCTAAGACTACCAGCCGACTTAGAATTTGGCGCTAAACCGATTCCTGCACACGACGATAATGAAAATGTTCCTCAGATACAAGAAGACCTGCACTAGCTTCGTGAGTTTGTCCGCAATCGCATCAAAATGTCCAGCGACAAAATGAAAGCCAGGTATGATCGAGCAGCAAATACGGAAGGATTTACAGAAGGACAACTGGTTTTACTATATAACCCACAACGAAAAAAATTACTGTCTCCCAAACTGCAAACCCACTGGGAAGGACCATACAAGGTGATCAAGAAATTGAATGACGTGGTTTATACAGAAATATCAAAGTAGATACAGAAATATCAAAGTCCGAGGTCAAAGATGAAGGTGGTCCACTTGGAGCGACTGGCCATGTATGTCCGAGGGAATATGCAGCCTGTTCGGGACGAAAAGGCTTAAGTGGGCGGCAGTGTTACAGATGTGTCTTACTAAAGTTTTAAAAGAAAATTATTAAACAACATGTAAGCTGTTTACCATCTGCGCAGTTTTTTAAGAAACCTTTTCTACATGAGACAACAAATATCTTAAAATAAATTCCAAAAAGAAACTTTATCAGTATAAAAAAACAAAATTACACACAGGCATACAGGCGCCTATACATTGAGTAAACAACATACAACAACAAAATGTGATACAAAGGGATTAAAAGATTCCTAAACTTTCTAGACTTTTAATGGACAAATATAAAAGGGCATCGTCTGAGTGGATAGTCAGTCAGTGTACAATTAAACCTCATTAAGGAAAGACGTGCATTTAAGTAAATTGTTCTGAAGTCTCAACTGTGTGTAGTTCAAGTAAATAAAATTGTTATAAATTTAAAAATTCTAAAAACTGGTGTTATTTGTTTTTCAATAAAGAACTCACAACAAAACGTTTAGAAAGGTATAAACCTAACAATATGTACGTATGTATGCATGCACATTATCCGTGCTTTAAAATTTTTCGTGCGATGTGATTCACTTAATTTTAAAGTTAATAGTTTTTATAAGAGGAAAAAAAACCTTGAAGTTATTGTATAGTGGCAATTACACTTCACTTTGAAGTTAAAAAATAATTTTGTATTCAATGCAATTTTAACGATATATACATATGTATATCTTTTGAAAAATCTAATATCGAAATTCTTTTGTTCTAAAATTTTATTGCTAAAGTAAAAAATAAAAGCTCAACTTCAAACGATTTTGTTAGCAGTCAACATTTCTTAAAATTTTAATGATAATCTAAATCTAGGTATATCTATCAATTCTTATATATATAAATGAAATGATCCACAGATTTCCAGATTTCCTTTCCAACGGGCTTTAGCCAATTCACAACGTCTAAAGACGAACTAATTCCAAAAGTGTTCCTACATATTGCTCAAAATTACAACGATTACCTTTGGTTAAGTGAAAGAGCCAAGTTAGCTGCAAAAAACAAATATGTTTATGAAACAAATTTAAAAATCGAAAGCTTAATTAATGGCGAATTGTATTCGTATAAATCCACTGATTCCATTACCGATGCTGATAATATTGTTAACTACCCCGTAGAGTTCCTGAAATCATTGGACTTACCGGGAATGCCACCACATAACTTGCTGCTTAAGGTTGGAGGGGTAATGTTACGTAAACTGAATCAGCCAACATTATGCAATGGTACTAGATTAGCAATCATAAGCAATAATAATTATAGGAAAGTATGTAGGTGAAAAGCGGCTTGTTCCAAGGATACCTATCATACCAAGTGACTTACCATTTAAGTTTAAGAGTGTCCAATTTCCTGTTCGCCTTGCATTCGCAATGACGATTAATAAATTCCAAGGACAATCGTTAAACCTAGAATCTCAATGTTTTTCCCACGGGCAATTGTATGTTAAATGCTCGACAGTTGGTACACTGTCTGCACTGTTTATTTTCTCTCCCAACAGAAAAACAAAAAATATTGTTTACTATAAAACTTTAAAATGCTTTCCTTTTTTGCTTGTTTATTTTTTAATGAATTACATTAAGAACTAATCATTTTTATTAATTGGTCAGTCCAGAAATTTTGTGTTGTTGATTTCATAAGCTTTAGCTAATCAGGCCTAATATATTTGTGCCAATAAAAAAACAGTTTTTTATCTCACTTTTGCCCAACGTTTCGTCAATTTTTTGTTGACTTCCTCAAGGGCTTCGTCTATTTAAAAATTAAAATCTTAATTTAATACAATTTTAATACACCATTAATCACATTTATATTATTATTATTAAAGAAATTAACTTACAATTCAAATTCTAAGCTAATTTAAAATAGAGGCAATAGCAACTAAGGCCTTCAGCTCACAAACAAATAATAATTATTACTTCTACAACAAAGTTGAAATAGGATAGGATTGGTCTGTTTCTATATTATAAATTTTAGTAATCAAATCTGGTGGTACAGATTAGTAGACTTTAAGTAATTTACTATTATAGATATGTTCTTATCAGTTGGATCGGCTAATAGTTGTAACGGATCTTCGCTTTTGAATATGTTGGCTCTTTGCGTCGAGAAGAAAGGACAAGCTGTTAATAGATGTGTTGGATCAGTCGGGTAGGAAACGCAGCAACTGCACGGTGGGGTGATTGGTAGATTAAGAAGGCACCCATGTGTTATTTTTGTGTGACCTAGTCGAAGCCTGGTGAATTTGATGGAATCAATTCGGTTCGTGTTCTTAATTTTATCAAATATATGGCCTAATTCAGCGCTATTATTAACTTTTTTGTACCATTCCGATGTTTTTTGAAGAGTGGTGTTTCTACTTATGTAATATGAAGTAATATATCGGCATAAGTCCGTGGGGTTAAAATTGTTCATTGTAATATGAAGCGACTTAAGAGAGAACTTTGCTGCAATGTCGGCATATTCGTTTCCCGCAATATTGCAGTGGCTGGGTACCCAGATTAGTTTTACGTCCGGATGTCTCATTATGATTGCATTTCGAATTTTAACGGTGTACATGTTGTTGTTAGATGGATTTAAAATAGACTTGAGTGATGAAAGGGAATCAGTACACAGAGCGAATTTTCCCTTTTTGTTTTCAATGTATTGCAGTGCTCTGGTGATCGCTATTATCTCTTAATTATTTTATTTTAAAACTTAAGCAAGACACATTCGTAACAATATTAATAAATAAAACAGTGAAAAAACAAAACTCTTTGCAATTAAATTCTCTCAGAATTCTCTCTCTTTCTAACGTATTCTTGTTTGTTACATAGTATTTCTTTAAAAATTAAAACTATTGAATACTAAAAATGAATGAACCTCTCAACATTGGGAACAAAATTAATCTTTCTCAACCCAGCTTCAAGCTGGACAAGGAAAGACATCTCAAAAACCAAACATATGGAGCAAAATATCTATTAGTGACCAGAAACAGTACAAATCCTACCGAAAATCGTAAAAAAAAATCCAAAGCATCGAAAATGATTCTAAATGGAATGGGACAATGCCTGTGGAGAAATTGACATGTGCAAAAAACTACAATCTGGATCTTGATGAAATCTAAAAACTTGGCGCAAGCAAACAAATTAATAAAACTGGCATATCTCTCCCCTACTATTCATGTGGAAGTAAAACAGCATTGTAATGACCTAAGAAATATTACTGAAAATGAAATTGAAGAGGAACTTAAAACTCAAAAGGTTACTGAAGTCAAAAAGATACTAAAAAAGAGTTTGATAATTTGATTGAAACTGGTCTAGTTTGCATCGATAGAATTTATATACCAATATTGGTTACCAAATAACTCGTGTGAGACTCTACATACCACTTCCTCTCAGATGTTACAATTGCTTCCGATTTGGTTACATATATAAGTTTTGCCAAAACGACAAGCTATTATAACCTGCGGATTGATAACTTGCAACAATTGCGAAGAAAACAAAATGAGCTTCACAAGGAGAGGCACTCACATACCAACTACTCAAATTCAGTTGGGTCAACAAAAATATACGATACGCCAACAACTGTTGCACAATAAACATAAAATAACAACATACCAACAGCAACAACTAGCGACATCACTAGATCAATAACAACGAATCCCATACTGAAGTCCATAACAAGCAATAAACAAAAGTACTATTGAGAAAGCAACCAACTCGAAAAATACAGCAACAAAAACAAAACGTTGTTCTAGAAGCCAACTTTAAGCTAACGCAAAAAAACAAACAAATTCAAAGGAGAGCCAGGATAGTCAACGGACTGACGATAGTAATATAATGGAAAATTAAACATAAAATTAACGCTTTAAGGACCGTTGATAGGGAGAATGGCCCGAACGCTCGGGCTGGACAAAACCTCGTATCGATACTATAATATGTGACGCACTGCGGTGATTTCCGACTTCTGCTGTTGGTGTTGGGGAGACTTCTGGTTCCGGTGGCGGATCCTCCCTAACTTTATCCTTCCAATTAATTATACTCTAAATATGTAATTTTCTATTTAAGCTAACAATTTTTTTTAGCATATAGATATTGCTAATAATAATAAGTACATCGACCTACAAATCCTCATAAAAAAATACAATCCTAAAATAATATCCTTACAGGAAACATATCTACAAAATATAAAAAATATCATAATACCCATTTCCTCAAAAATGTACCTTTCAAACTTAATTCACAATACCTTCGAAAGCTCAGCCCTCCTAATACATAATTCAATACAGCATGAATCAGTACATACACAGTAATTTTGACTCTATAGCAATACTTATTCACTCAAGACAATCGTTTTTAATGTCTCCACCTACATTCCCCCTACTAAATTATGAAATTATAACAACCATTTAAACTTATTCAATACAATATTAATTACAGGCGACTTCAACAGCTGGCACATAAAATGGGGTTGGAGGGTTACTAATAAAAGAGGAAAAATATTAGTAAAATATATAACTCAATCAAGACATACTATTTTAAATAATGCTGCCCCAAACATCTCTCTGCACACAAAACTTTTACAAATATTGACATTTCGATTATTTCCTCAACTCTCACCGTTTACGCATAATTAGAGATGGGTTAAGGCCTGGGTGTTTACCCAAGGCTAGGAATTTAACCATTTATACCCACTTTCATACCCGGGTATTTATCTAATTTTGGGTAAATACTCATTTGAGTAACAAATACTCGTTGTTACGTAGAGTAAGAGAAATGTGAATATTTTCGAATTTATTTTGAACATATTTTGTTAAAAGTGTATTTTGTTTATACATTTCTTGAAGCGTTTTGTTCAGATAAGGCAGTTTTGACTGCTTCAAACACAACAATTCTTAATAAGAACTGCTAATCAGCGTGCTTATGGCAATTCAGTGTAATGAGTGGGAGCGATGGCAATAACAATGCTGAAACAACTAGAAAGATTAAAGGTTCGAAACGCAAGCATAAAAAGAATTCGGTTCATTTATTCTTAAATATTTGTTCCCAGCACAAGGAATTGATCTTGATCCGTCTGAGGAGGTAAATGCATTGGAATTCATTTACACAATGTCACAGGCGCTAAATATAAATATAGTGGCAGTAACTGGGTGGCAAGGAATTTGTGGAAGCACGTAATTAAGCAAATTAGTTGTTCGAATTAAACAGCTCGCTGTACTGCAGCTGCCATTGAACATTCCATTAGCAGCCGCAGCTTCATTCACTAAAAAAAGAAACCATTTAGCACCACAGAGAGCAGGAAAAATAACATATATGGACAAATTAGCATATTGATATTAATTTATAATTTTATATTTTATTTATGCCTTTATTTTTATTATATTATTATTTTTTAGTAATTAATTTTAAGCACTAGGTCTTATTTAATAAAAAATTTTTAAAAAACTTTATTTTTTATTTTTTTTCGATATTTCGCAACACCGTTGGTTGGCATCATCAGGAAAAACAAAAATAATGAACAAACAAATTGAAAAAATTTTTTGATTAACAAATTCAAAATAATCAAAAAATTTTTCAAAAAAAAAAAACAAACAAAAAAATAAAAAACAACAAATTGAAAATTTTTTTTTGTTTTACATACATACAAACAAATTTTCAACATTTTTTTTAAATACATAACAAATTTACAAAACAATAGTATCTTACACATATATTCTAAAACATAAATTTAATGACCAAACGTTACAAAAAATTAAAGAATTAATTATTAAAATTATGCAGATACAGAATTTTGTTTTATAAATGTCTATAATTTTGAGCAACTTTCTCCGTATCTGCTTCAAAATTTATTCTTTCGGTTAATGGTACTTTAATTATTTGTAACATTTCCAACATATAACGACGTTTATAATTATTTTCTAAATTTAAAATTGAAACATTTTCAAAATTAGGATTGTGATTAACTTTAGAGTAATGCGAAGATAATGCTGTTTTTTGTAAACTAATATTATTCCTGTATTTCTGTTCTGACCTATGTCCTGCGATTCTAGTTTTCAATTTATTTTTTGTTGTGCCTACATAAACCTTATTACAATCTTCCTTATCATTACCGTTACAAGGAATTTTGTACACTACATTGGACATATTTAATTTTTGAATTTTATCCTTAGTTTTACTAAACAACCTATTTAATGTATTTGTATTCTTAAATGCCGTTTTGTATTTATTTGTATCATAAATTTTTGAATTCTCTATTCTTCAGACAAGACAGGTATATAAGTTATCGATTTATATATTTTGGGTTCCGTTCCACTACTTATAACTCTTTTCCTCCTATTATTAAATTGATTAATTAACCTATTAGTTAATCGTAATGGAAAATTGTTCTCAGTTAAAATATTTCTAATCTTTTCTTTGTTCTTTCTATGGAAATCTTTGTCGCTAATTGTTAAAATTCTCTCTATTAAATTATTGGCCGTGTTAATAATAATTCTTTTATTTTGTTTAGAATAATAATTAACAATTCTACCTGAAGCAGTTGGTTTTTGGTACCAATCTATAACTAATTCTTTATTTCTTCTTATTATTAAAGTGCTAAATATGGAAGTTTAGCATCACATTCCCTTTCAGTTGTAAATTTTATTGAAGGGTCAAATTCATTTAATGTTTCTAACATTCGTTAATGGCAGATTCAGATATAATACAAAACAAATCATCTACATATTTTGTCATAATTTTTGGTTTAACATTTAATTTTTCAATAACATTATCTAACAATTTTTCCATAACAATATCTGCCACAATTGGAGAAGCTGGAGAGCCCATCGGAAGTCCTTTTTGCTGGATATATATCTTTTCATTATACTGAAAATATCTATTATCTTCTATACAAAACTTGAGAATACGAAAAAATAAACCTTTCTTTATCTTTGTAAAATTTTCCAAAACATCCCATTTCTGTTCTATTGTGTTGATCGCCAAATCAACAGGAATACTTGGAAATAATGATACTACATCAAAAGAAATTAGCTTTTCATGATCCTGCACATGAAGGTTTTTAATTTTTCCTTTAAATTCAATTGAATCTTTTATATTATACTTAGAACCCTCGGTGATCTTTTTCAATATGTTAGTAACATATTTACATAATTCATAAGATGGTGAACTAACAAATGAACAAATTGGCCTAACAGGATATTCCTCTTTGTGAATTTTTGGCAGTCCATATAACCTAGGTGCAATAGCAATATTTATTTTAAGCTTATTTCTTTCTGTAATATTGATAATTTAAAGTTTAAAAAGTTCTTCTACTATATCATTATTAATCTTCTGCAATTTGGTAGTAGGGTCCTTATTTACTTGGGTGTATTTAGTTATATCTCCTACAATATTGTTAATCCATACGTTATAGTCAGTTTTATTTAAAGCTACAGTAGTGTTACCTTTATCTGCTTTTAAAATTAATAAATCTTTATTATTCTTCAAGAACCTTTCAGTTTCTTTAACTTTATCTAAAATGAACCTATCTCTGCTTGTCAATATCATTTTGTTCAAATGATTATCTACAATTGTAGTTAATTTTATTCTTGCTATTTCTTGATCTTCTTTTTCCTGAAATGTCTGTACAAAATATTCTCCATCTGCAATAATCTTTAAAATTGGGATATCCTCCTTCTTAGTTGGTAAGGCGTGTTTATGTCCTAATGATAAAATCCACTTAACGTCCGTTGGAATATTTAAGTCAGTTTTGTTAACAAACCACTTATCATTTAGTCTTACATTAAAAATCCTCTTTTGTAACTCATAAAGTGAATTAAATTTCTTAATATAAATATTTTTTACCTTTTGTTTAAATGAATCTGCCAATACGTTTTCATAATATAAAAATTCCCTCATTTCTTCTGCTCCAAAATGATTTCTTAAATTTCTTTCTATAGCTATCCTTTCCCTTTAAAAATGTCTCAATATCACATATTTTTCTTTTAATGTTAACTTTAAAATTTTGTTATGGAAATCTTGATTATGCTTTCCAATTAAATTTCTCATCTCTCCAAATTTTGTTGATTTAAAAATGTTTAAATCAAGTTAATCACTAAAAAAATTTTAAAAAAGGTCAAAAAATTGTAACTATTATTATATTATCATTGTTATATTTATATTTTCCATTATGTCATGAGTAAAATGAATTGAAAAGAGCAACCGTAGTTTTAGTTTTTGATAACATATATTGGAAGTGGCAATGGAACAATATAGACTTGAATTGTTAAGTTAAGGTCTTCTTAGCAAAGTACGAAATTTAATCAAACCACCTGGAAAACTAATCCCTTTTGTTTTACTTTTTTTTGTTAACTATTTTCTCTTTATAATTTCTCATTGCTTGAGAAATTATAAGCAAAAAAAAGATTTATTAATTGACTAAAAAATCCTCCAAATTATCTAAAATTTTATTCATGGTCCTTCGAGCCGGATGTAATTTAATGTATCGCATGACAAACGGAGTACTATATCCCTCCTCTAAAACTTCGGATAAAAAAGCTTATACGTTATTGTAAAATATGCAAAATACGTAAAATACAATCCTATTCTCAGATTATGGCAGCTCTGCCATCGGATGGATGTTCTCTCTCTCTCTCTTTTCCTTTTAATGTTACAGGGGTTGATTTCACAGGACCGTTTGAGCTTAAAACCTCAACTCTTCGAAAGGCTTCGCTTGTAAAGGGTTATGCATGCGTCTTTGTTTGTTTCGCTATGAAAGCGATGCATTTAGAACAGTGATGGGCGAACTTTTTGGGTGGCGGGCCAATAAATTAAAAAAAATCTTGCGGCGGGCCATTAAATTAAAAAAAACATAGAGGGTCATTCATTAAAAAATTATGGGGTTGCTGTTCAATTAAAAGTTCGGTTTTAGCTATATATTTATTAGTTACATTACGTAATATTTAAAAACGACATAAAATTTTTATAAGATACGGTTTATTATGATTTTACGATTTTCCAGATGTATGGGAACCATGGATCTGTTTCTGACTTCACATAATTTCCTCAAAATCTGTTTCAGCTGGGAGGATGCGCCTTTTAATAAATTAAATAGACTCTCGTCTCACAATCGTTTTCTTATTGAATTTTTTTCAGCATTTCATTACTGAAAAGGCCTGTTCACATAAATATGAGGAAGTAAACATTTCCATAATTTTCTGCGCATGATTAATTAGCTTTGGAAATTCATCTTTTGGTAAGATTTATAGAAATTAAGCTTATCTGTATTTAAAAATAGCGGTTTTAAATTATTATTACATTGCAATTCTATAATTTCCAATTGTAGATCAGATGGAACATTCTCAGGATTAACATTAAATGGCATTGAAAAAATATCTAAACATGGTTGGATTTGTTTAAAGTCAGCAAATCTGGCCTCAAATTCTGAATACAGTTTTAATAAAGATTGCGAAAAGACTTTTAACTTCTCTTCACTCACAGGCCTTAAAGAATTAAGTCTTGGAAAATGAGTCAAATCATTTTTTCCCAAACATTTAGAAAATATAAAAGGCCTGTTCACATAAATATGAGGAAGTAAACATTTCCATAATTTTCTGCGCATGATTAATTAGCTTTGGAAATTCATCTTTTGGTAAGATTTATAGAAATTAAGCTTATCTGTATTTAAAAATAGCGGTTTTAAATTATTATTACATTGCAATTCTATAATTTCCAATTGTAGATCAGATGGAACATTCTCAGGATTAACATTAAATGGCATTGAAAAAATATCTAAACATGGTTGGATTTGTTTAAAGTCAGCAAATCTGGCCTCAAATTCTGAATACAGTTTTAATAAAGATTGCGAAAAGACTTTTAACTTCTCTTCACTCACAGGCCTTAAAGAATTAAGTCTTGGAAAATGAGTCAAATCATTTTTTCCCAAACATTTAGAAAATATAAACAATTGAGTTTTAAAAAACCTTAAACTGCCCCAAGTTTCATATATAAATTGATTTCATCCCTGTAACTTCTTGTTCAGTTTATTATAGTGCTCGAGTAAATCCGTGAAAAAAGCAAACTCGATGCACCAATTCTTATCCTCCACTCATCCCAAATTTCAGTTTTGGTTTTTAGAAAAACTTTAATTTCTTCGAGAAAACTCCAAGCTCTCGAGAAGGCATGCCCACAGCTCAGCCACCTGATCTTTATGTAATAAAGTACATCTGAAAATTCCGCATCAACTTCCGATAAAAACTCTTGAAATTGTCGATGTAACAAACCACGGACTCGTATGGTATTAATTAATTTTAAAATAATATTAAGTACGTGGTTAATATCCAAGGCAGCCTTTCAGAGAACATCTTGGTGGATTATACAATGTAAAAAAATTGTTTCGCTTTCAGGATTCTGACTTTTATAAACTCCTGCAAACCCCGTATTTTTCCCCACCATGTTAGGTGCTCCATCAGTTGTTAAATTAATTAATTTGGAAATTGGGACATTAAGAGATTCCATCCCCTCTCTAAATTCATCATAAATTATTTTTCCTTTCGTCTTTCCTTTCGAAGATCTCAAACAAGCAAGTTCTTCGGTTATTACAAAGTTTTCATAGACTCCTCTGATAATAATTAAAAGTTAGGCTATATCACTCCTGTCAACACTCTCGTCCCCTCATATTGATGGGATCTGGGAATCAGCCGTCAAAAACTTTAAATATCATTTGAAAAAAGTTGCTGGCGCTCATCGTTTTAATTTCGAAGAGTTCGCTACTGTATTAGCTCATATAAAAGGCGTATAAAATTTGCGTTCATATCTGCTGTCGCTAAAGTCCCGTCTGATTTAACTTCTCTTATTCCCGGACGCTTTTTACTGGGTCGTCCTATAATGGCACATGCCAATTGTGCCATCGCTTCCACTCAATACGCCTTCGTAAAACGTTTTTGGCGATGCGCCCTGCTGAACGTGGCATAGTGGCTTGCCGGTTGAAATACTGCTTAAACTGCTTTTCGAGGACGCACAAAGTGTATAGTTGTAATAGCCGTGACATTTATAAGTCTTTATGGATCACACAGCCATCTAGATTTGTGTCTTGCGGGGGTAAAAGGGAGCCCAGTCCCTTTAGGCTAGCAAGGAGCCAACTGGAAAATCCACTATATTTCCACGGGAATCAGTAAGCCCCAGGGTTCCGCTAATTGTCTTTTTACGCTTTTAGCAGTTCTCCGACTGATTATTGAGGTAGGCTCATAGGGAGTATCGTAATGGCTGTGTGTTTCGATGCCCTCATTTGAGTTTGTGGGTCAGGTCATTCACAATGAATGGCCCAGGTCCAGTGAGTATGAATGCCGTCGTGTTCTTAATAATATGAAGCTTCATGCATTCTGGACCAGGAGTTTGATAGTCTCGAGCCCTTTAGTAAGGAGAAGTGTTGTCGGCTTCCTAGGGCGTGAAAGACATTGCTTTATATTTCCAGCGGTTTGACCACCATCTGATTAAATCTTACAGCCAGGCGCGGATTTAAATCGTATCACGTAATGTATTGCGGGCAGCTATACCACAAGCTCCTTCACGACAGGAGGCGTACGAAGGCTCCAAGCGCAGTGTGCACGACTGTTTAGGCGTCAGTATATAGGACCGCCACGCAGACAGTTCACCGCAAAACAGTCGCCACTACAGCAACTGTACTGATAACGACAAAAGACGAAACATCAGCATCAGGAGGCAAAGCAACAACAGTCATCGCGACAATAGTCGACACTACATCAACAATAGTAGACAACGCAACGATCTTCATCGCAACAACAGCAACCGTATAGACGGCGACAATAGTCGCCGCAACAACAGCAACAGGCCTATCACGGGCCAGAGCCAGAAGCGAAGTAGCCGCAGGGGCAACAACACTAACCGACTTCAACCAAACAGCAAATTCTATAGGAGGCAATTCGTTTTTTAGCGGATGTGTTATGCGCATCTACCACAATTTATCCATGATTTGCCCCAACGCAACGAGGGGCGCCATGGACAAATTAGCATATTGATTTTTCTTATATGTATAAAAATGAAATGGTCCACGTATGTAATGTAATGGTGTGAGAACGGCTGGAGCGATTTGGCTGATGTTTTATTTAATTCGAAATTTTCATGAGATGGTTTGTATGAAAAAAAATTATATAATTTACTGGAAAACTTCGAAAATTCATTTATTAATTTTCTTCTTGCTTTTGTTGTTGTAAATGCAAATAAGTTATTCACGACTCGACACGTTCGTTCGAACTGGTTTGACGAAGCTATGTGGTTGTAAGTTGTACATTTATCCTCTTAATTTTACTGTTTGTGTATAGGAGTTTGTATACTAATGAGTTTGTGTATGTGCAAACACACTTATGCATTCTTAGCATACGCTAATAAATGCGTAGATCAAATAAAAAAAAACAAAACCAAATAAAGAGTGGCAACAAATTCAACTTCGGCCAAACCGAAAATTGTTCTTAGATGTTGTGACGACCAAAAGTCGGCAGGCTTGTTTTTGGACCAAATAAGACATTCAATTAAACTGCATGTATTTTTCATATTTCTTAATTTCTATTGAGTAATGAATTTTATATTTTTTTAAAAAAGGAACATTATTATTAAATTAATTCCGTTATACATTTTTCATATTTTATAATTGCAATTATTGTTTTTTTATTTGTTTAACTTTGTTATTGAATAAAATACTTTAAATTATGTTATTATTTTTAAGAACAGCCGTTAAGAAGCGCCACCTATTGACATGTAGAGGATACATTTTTAAGAAAACATACCATTAAACACAACCCTAAACAGTCCAAGCAACTGGCGTTTAGTGGTATGGGTGTGTATGTGTGCGTAGCAAAGACCTATAAAAGCGGTATACTTGAGTTTTGTAGAGGAGTTAGCCACGGGCAAGACTTCTTTTAAATAAGTTAGAATTTTATTCAACTTAAATAAAATAGACTTGGGGAATAGGTTCAGCTCATTTAATTAAAGTCAGAATTTTATTTTATTAATTGAGTATTCCTAAGGTTTCTAGTAAAGCAGGTTCTGTCGTTGCTTCACCTGGTCAGAATTTTATTCGTCTAGGTGACGGAGGACAGAGTAAGGCAGCACTTTGTTCAGCCAGGCTAGAATTTTATTCGCCCTAGCTGAACAGGATGGCCAAAGTAGTGAAAAAGACTGACATCACAGACGTTGAAAGGCTGTCTCAGAATTTTATTCGTGACAACCGTAAGTAGTCGAAAATTGGTGGACAGGCAAACTGTTATGCTCAAGCTGGACCAGAATCTTATTCGCTTCAGTGTGAGAAGCAGAAGGCTAGCCGGCGGAGAGTAGGTGACGACCTGCGAGAACTCTTGAAGGCCGCGAAACGGTGGAATCGTCGTTGGCGTGCTCAGTAGTGTAGTATAATTTTAAGCTAAATTTAAGAGTGGACAGTAATAAATATTATTAGTAAAAAGAAAACCAAAAGTGTCACTTGTGTTATTGGAAACTAAAATTTTTGTAACGAACACTGGACGTGGAAAGCTCTATCCTAGTGTATCGTGAGAACACGTCGTTACAATGTCAACAGTCATGTATGTATTGTTTTGTATGAAGATTTTTTTTAATTCATTACTCTACATAGCTGCTAGATTTTTTTGAGATAATACCGTTACAATTTTGGGTAAAAGTTTACTTCAATTAAAATTCACAATAAAATCACATGTTTTTCAATACTTTGAAATATGTATATGGTATGGAAAATCTAAAAAGTTCAAATCCTTTGTTGAATTTATTTTAGTTTCATTTTTCAAACTTTTTTCCTAAAAGTGTATAAATTAATACCATAAAAATATAATTATATAAAGAATTGGCTTACATATGTACATATACATACATACGTTTTAATAAACGTCAGCAAGCTTCGAACGTTTGCAATAACTAGACTTTATTTCGAAGTAATTTTTCTTCGTATGAGAAAATTTAAAGAGCAACTCGAAGAACTAATGTTTTTAACACATTCTAAGTACATGAGCTTTTAAAAAAAAGTTTTAATTTTTTTATACATGTTTTTCTTTTCACTTTTCAATATACTCTGCATTAAAACATATTAGTGAAAACATAAATAAATCGTGCAACAGTGCAAAAATCGATGCCACAAATGAAAAATTCCTAGGTGTTATTCAAGAAAGCTCTAGAATCAGCAGAGCGAAAATTGCTGCAATTCGAGAAAGCTTTAGAACCAACGGAGAAAAAGTGAAATTTCAAGAAATATCAGAAATATTCGCTAATTCTGGCCTTAAAAGGTGCAGCTGCCGAAATCCCCGAAAGCTGACCAGGAACCTGCAGAAATAATTACGAGGACTAATGATGGCCTTACAATGCAAGTATGGCGGCGAGCATAAAAGAGAACTCTACAGAATGGAGTTACGAGGCAGGATGTGATGGAGATTGAACGTTTGGTGCAGCTTACTTATTCCAGTTCGAAACAGTGGCCAGCTTAAATAGTTATAACAATGAAGAGAAAGCCATTGAGCTAATTCTGGCCTTAAAAGGTGTAGCTGCCGAAATCCTCGAAAGCTGACCAGGAACCTGCGGAAATAATTACGAGGACATAATGGTGGCCTTACAATGCAAGTTTGGCGGCAAGCATAACAGAGAACACTACAGAATGGAGTTACGAAGCAGGATGCGGTAGAGATTGAACGTTTGGTGCAGCTTACTTATCCAGGTGAACAACATCCATTTCTGGATCAGTTAAAAATTGAAGCATTTGTGAATGGCATAAGGGATCCAGATATAAAATATACAGTTTGGGCAGCGCAGAAAGGATCCTTCACCGAAACAATCTCGTACGCGCTGGCCCAGGAGACCGCCAAAGTTATCTCAAAGCCACAAGTCTACAAGGTACGACGTCTTGAGGTTGCTATGGAAAGTTGTGGAGACAAGAAAAGCGAAATGAAAGAAATGATTGAGCAAATACTAGAAGAAAGAAGTAAGTTGCGCGTAAAATCCTTCAGCTGCGGTAGGGTCGGACATTTACAGCGCAACTGCAGATCTCTTAAGAAAAGATCAAGATCTGCCTCATCTTTAAGGGACAATAAACGAGCAAACAACACGAAATGGTGGAAAACACCATAATTCAGACGCCCATGCAACGTAGAAGGCAGGCACTACACAAAAGTCGAGCAAAAGGAGTCCATCATTGATGTGAGGCGTATCCAAATTGGCACAGGAGAAGATTGGTCTGAGGCACAAAAGAGGATCCCATTTTGTCAAAAATTATATCGGCCAAGCTGGAGAACATAAGACTGGACCGTAACCAAATATCGACAGAAAGCCCGTTTGCAAAATCGTACTGGGCTCAGTGGAATAGCCTTAAAGTCGTAAATGATTGCCTATATCGAAATTGAGAAGGTGCAGATGCAAAAACTACAACGGATTTAATCCAGTTCCCAGATAAAAGACGTAATGAAGCAGTTTCATAATGGTCCCAGCGGCGGCCATCTGGGTGTAACAAAAAAATGGAAGAGAAAATACAGCGGCTTTACTGGGAAGGCTGCCTACATTCAGTAGCCGAATGGATAGCTAATTGCAAGCAATGCATTGCCGCCAAGGGTCCAACAAGGAAAAGTCGTGGCAAGCTAATACAGTACAATGCAGGCGGATATCAATGGATATCGCAGGTCCATTCCCTGTCAGTAATGCTGGAAATCGGAATCTGCTAGTAGTAATGGATTATTTCAGCAAATGGCTCGAAGCCTATCCCATTCCGAACCAAGAGTCCAAAGCGGCGGTAGACGAATTTGTGGACAATTGAGTATGTCGATACGGTGTTCCAACAGAACTTCACTCCGATCAGGGACGAAACTTTGAATTAGCCATATTTAAGTAAATGTGCGGCCTTTATAGGATCAGAAAGACAAGAACGACACCACTGCACCCACAGTATGATGGCATGGTAGGGAGTTTCAACCGCACCCTAGAAGAATATCTCAGAAAAATGGTCAATACACACCAAAAGGATTGGGACGAGATTGGGATATCAATGGATATCGCAGGTCCATTCCCTGTCAGTAATGCTGGAAATCGGAATCTGATAGTAGTAATGGATTATTTCAGCAAATGGCTCGAAGCCTATCCCATTCCGAACCAAAAGTCCAAAGCGGCGGTAGACGAATTTGTGGACAATTGAGTATGTCGATACGGTGTTCCAACAGCACTTCACTCCGATCAGGGACGAAACTTTGAATTAGCCATATTTAAGTAAATGTGCGGCCTTTATAGGATCAGAAAGACAAGAATGACACCAATGCACCCACAGTATGATGGCATGGTAGGGAGTTTCAACCGCATCCTAGAAGAATATCTCAGAAAAATGGTCAGTACACACCAAAAGGATTGGGACGAGCATGTACCAAACTTTTTTCTGGCATACCGATCAGCTATCCACGATTCAACATCATGCAGTCCAGCAAAACTCGTGTTTGAGAGAGAGCTAAGACTACCAGCCGACTTAGAATTTGACGCTAAACCGATTCCTGCACACGACGATAATGAAAATGTTCCTCAGATACAAGAAGACCTGCACTAGCTTCGTGAGTTTGTCCGCAATCGCATCAAAATGTCCAGCGACAAAATGAAAGCCAGGTATGATCGAGCAGCAAATACGGAAGGATTTACAGAAGGACAACTGGTTTTACTATATAACCCACAACGAAAAAAAGGACTGTCTCCCAAACTGCAAACCCACTGGGAAGGACCATACAAGGTGATCAAGAAATTGAATGACGTGGTTTATACAGAAATATCAAAGTAGATACAGAAATATCAAAGTCCGAGGTCAAAGATGAAGGTGGTCCACTTGGAGCGACTGGCCATGTATGTCCGAGGGAATATGCAGCCTGTTCGGGACGAAAAGGCTTAAGTGGGCGGCAGTGTTACAGATGTGTCTTGCTTAAGTTTTAAAAGAAAATTATTAAACAACATGTAAGCTGTTTACCATCTGCGCAGTTTTTTAAGAAACCTTTTCTACATGAGACAACAAATATCTTAAAATAAATTCCAAGAAGAAACTTTATCAGTATAAAAAAACAAAATTACACACAGGCATACAGGCGCCTATACATTGAATAAACAACATACAACAACAAAATGTGATACAAAGGGATTAAAAGATTCCTAAACTTTCTAGACTTTTAATGGACAAATATAAAAGGGCATCGTCTGAGTGGATAGTCAGTCAGTGTAAAATTAAACCTCATAAAGGAAAGACGTGCATTTAAGTAAATTGTTCTGAAGTCTCAACTGTGTGTAGTTCAAGTAAATAAAATTGTTATAAATTTAAAAATTCTAAAAACTGGTGTTATTTGTTTTTCAATAAAGAACTCACAACAAAACGTTTAGAAAAGTATAAACCTAACAATATGTACGTATGTATGCATGCACATTATCTGTGCTTTAAAATTTTTCGTGCGATGTGATTCACTTAATTTTAAAATTAATAGTTTTTATAAGAGGAAAAAAAACCTTGAAGTTATTGTATATTGGCAATTACACTTCACTTTGAAGTTAAAAAATAATTTTGTATTCAATGCAATTTTAACGATATATACATATGTATATCTTTTGAAAAATCTAATATCGAAATTCTTTTGTTCTAAAATTTTATTGCTAAAGTAAAAAATAAAAGCTCAACTTCAAACGATTTTGTTAGCAGTCAACATTTCTTAAAATTTTAATGATAATCTAAATCTAGGTATATCTATCAATTCTTATATATATAAATGAAATGATCCACAGATTTCCAGATTTCCTTTCCAACGGGCTTTAGCCAATTCACAACGTCTAAAGACGAACTAATTCCAAAAGTGTTCCTACATATTGCTCAAAATTACAACGATTACCTTTGGTTAAGTGAAAGAGCCAAGTTAGCTGCAAAAAACAAATATGTTTATGAAACAAATTTAAAAATCGAAAGCTTAATTAATGGCGAATTGTATTCGTATAAATCCACTGATTCCATTACCGATGCTGATAATATTGTTAACTACCCCGTAGAGTTCCTGAAATCATTGGACTTACCGGGAATGCCACCACATAACTTGCTGCTTAAGGTTGGAGGGGTAATGTTACGTAAACTGAATCAGCCAACATTATGCAATGGTACTAGATTAGCAATCATAAGCAATAATAATTATAGGAAAGTATGTAGGTGAAAAGCGGCTTGTTCCAAGGATACCTATCATACCAAGTGATTTACCATTTAAGTTTAAGAGTGTCCAATTTCCTGTTCGCCTTGCATTCGCAATGACGATTAATAAATTCCAAGAACAATCGTTAAACCTAGAATCTCAATGTTTTTCCCACGGGCAATTGTATGTTAAATGCTCGACAGTTGGTACACTGTCTGCACTGTTTATTTTCTCTCCCAACAGAAAAACAAAAAATATTGTTTACTATAAAACTTTAAAATGCTTTCCTTTTTTGCTTGTTTATTTTTTAATGAATTACATTAAGAACTAATCATTTTTATTAATTGGTCAATCCAGAAATTTTGTGTTGTTGATTTCATAAGCTTTAGCTAATCAGGCCTAATATATTTGTGCCAATAAAAAAACAGTTTTTTATCTCACTTTTGCCCAACGTTTCGTCAATTTTTTGTTGACTTCCTCAAGGGCTTCGTCTATTTAAAAATTAAAATCTTAATTTATTACAATTTTAATACACCATTAATCACATTTTTATTATTATTAAAGAAATTAACTTACAATTCAAATTCTAAGCTAATTTAAAATAGAGGCAATAGCAACTAAGGCCTTCAGCTCACAAACAAATAATAATTATTACTTCTACAACAAAGTTGAAATAGGATAGGATTGGTCTGTTTCTATATTATAAATTTTAGTAATCAAATCTGGTGGTACAGATTAGTAGACTTTAAGTAATTTACTATTATAGATATGTTCTTATCAGTTGGATCGGCTAATAGTTGTAACGGATCTTCGCTTTTGAATATGTTGGCTCTTTGCGTCGAGAAGAAAGGACAAGCTGTTAATAGATGTGTTGGATCAGTCGGGTAGGAAACGCAGCAACTGCACGGTGGGGTGATTGGTAGATTAAGAAGGCACCCATGTGTTATTTTTGTGTGACCTAGTCGAAGCCTGGTGAATTTGATGGAATCAATTCGGTTCGTGTTCTTAATTTTATCAAATATATGGCCTAATTCAGCGCTATTATTAACTTTTTTGTACCATTCCGATGTTTTTTGAAGAGTGGTGTTTCTACTTATGTAATATGAAGTAATATATCGGCATAAGTCCGTGGGGTTAAAATTGTTCATTGTAATATGAAGCGACTTAAGAGAGAACTTTGCTGCAATGTCGGCATATTCGTTTCCCGCAATATTGCAGTGGCTGGGTACCCAGATTAGTTTTACGTCCGGATGTCTCATTATGATTGCATTTCGAATTTTAACGGTGTACATGTTGTTGTTAGATGGATTTAAAATAGACTTGAGTGATGAAAGGGAATCAGTACACAAAGCGAATTTCCCCTTTTTGTTTTCAATGTATTGCAGTGCTCTGGTGATCGCTATTATCTCTGCTGAGTAAATGGAACTGTAATGTGGTAGGTTTCCTACCTCAATGACTTTATTTTCTGTCGTAACACTGTACCCTATTGCATTTTCATTTTTCGAACCGTCGGTGTATATGAAGGTGTGGTTTTGATGTTTCCGCATTATTTCTTTAAAAAAAGTAGGAAATAGAGTAGGGTCCAGGCTTTTTGAGTGCTGGTACAGAGACAAGTCGATATTGTCCTTGTTAACACTCCATGGCGGAAAAAGTTTCCTTTTGTTGCATGGCATTGAAATTGGTACATTAAGACCTTCGCAGTTACTTTTAATTCTACTAATGGCGGATGGCATTCTTGGCACTTTTTTGGATTTCCAAATCTTAGACATAGTTTTACTAAGAGGTGATGTAGTATCCAGAAAAGTCTTATACAGTTTTGCACTAAGAATGTCCCTTTGAATTTCTAACGGTAATATATTAGCTTCTGCATATAGGGAATGTATGCAGGACGTGGAAAAAGCGCCTAGACAATATCTTAAGGAAGCGTTTACTTGCGAGTTAAGTTTTCTAATGATTTATTTTGGTGCATGTCCATATATCGGTAACGCATAATTTATTTTAGACAGCACGAGAGCCTTTGTGATTCGAATCAGGGAGTTTGTGTTACAGTTGAACTTGTAAGATGAAAGGCATTTTATTATATTTAATTGCTTGTTCAAGGATTCCACTAATCTGTTGAGATGTTCATTCCAACGATATCTATTATTAAAATGTAGTCCTAATAAGCGTAGGCTCGTAACTTCAACTATCTGAATTTGGTCGCATACGATTCGGCAGGTACAATTTTTCTTACGACAGATGTGAATATATTTACATTTATATGGAGATAGCACTGCTCCAGAGTATTTCGCCCAATCAATTATGTTTGAAAAGATTAAGTTTAAATTTATAACGGGATTTTTGTTTTTGTTTGATTTAATAATTAAATTGAAGTCGTCGGCATATGAGGTTAAATCGATTTCCTTATAAAAAGAGATGATCTTACATAATTTGTTGTAGGCAATGAGAAAGAGAACTACGGAGAGCGGTGATCCCTGCGGTATACCATTATGGAGAGGGTATACCTTTGAAAACTGGGATCCAACTCTTACGATGAGTTTCCGATTTCTCATAAAATTAATTATGTAATTAATTATTTTTGGTCCAGTTTTCCAGGTTTTTAATTGGTCAATGATAGTATGTATACCAATCTTATCAAACGCTTTTTGGAAATCAAGCGAAATTAATGTTAAATGTTTCCGCTGAGAGAGGGAGTCACCAACTTGATGGTCAATATATAAAAGACTGTCGATTGTAGATTTACCTTTAGTAAAACCAAACTGTCTGCTGTCTAACTATCTATTAGATGTTAGAAACAACCATAGTCTATTTGCCACAATCTTGTCCAGTACTTTTGATAAGCAAGCGTTGAGCGAAATGGGGCGATAAGAACAAAGAGAAGTTTTATCAGAGCCTTTTTTATAAATTGGAACAGTAATGCTAGTTTTAAATTGTTGTGGTATGTAAGTAATCATAATATTGTTGTAGAGATGTAGAAGACGTTGTTTTAATATTTGTGGTAGTTGCTTGATGATGGGGTATGAAATACGATCCATTCCGGGTGTTCTACCCTTTAATTGCATAAGAGATGCGTTGAGCTCTGTAATGCTTACATTAGATTCCATAGTAAGAGCCTCAAGGCTTGGCTCATGAATTGAAGTATTCGAAAGTATTTTATGTTTTTGGTTTACAAATTCCTGAGAAAAGTTTGAGTCAAGCGAGCATTAATTTTCTTATAAGCTATTAAGTTCTGTGTTATCATATTTCGTTTGAATGTGTGCCAGGCTTTATTTTTTTGTTTTTTAAGGCTCTCAAGATGAGCACTCCACCAAGGAACTTTCTTGGGCTGGCCTGGGCGTGTTTGGGGTATAGAAGTATTGGCGGCTTCTGTAATAATTTTGTAAATACTGGCGACTTCTTTGTTGAGATTATCACTAACTGGTCTTTTGGCTTCGCTAGAAGTACAACGTCTTCTGAAAGACAACCAGTCGGCCTGATTGATGATATACCTTGGTCTAAAGCTTAGTGGTTGTGACGAGAGATAACTATAGGAAAGTGATCGCTTCCATGCAGAGTGCTATCTATATTCCATTCAATGTGGGGAGCAAGTGATGGATGACAAAAGGATAAGTCGATATGAGTAAAGGTGGAGTGAGTGTTGAAATGCGTTGGTGAAGAATTATTTAACAGTATGAGGTTATTGTTGGTAATGAAATCCGCTTAAATCCTTCCCATTCTATTAACCTTGGTAGAGCCCCAGGTATTATGCCAACAATTAAAGTCGCCTGTTGCAAGAATAGGACCTTGGGTATTGTTGAAGATATTGACGAGGTTTTGCTGAGTAAAACCCTTGTTTGGCGGGATATAGGAAGAGAAAATATTAAACTTCATTTTGGAATGTATTTCAACACAAACAGTATCAAAATCGTTATTCATTATAATTTGTCTGTGTTGTAAAGATTTATGAATAAGTAAGGCTACGCCTCCAAACCTTGTATTGGAAGTGTTGTGTGCATACATAATAAAATTTATTGGAATAGGAATGTTGGTAAGCGTTTTGAAATGAGTTTCTTGAAGTGATATAATTTTTGGCGCGTAAAGCTTAATAAGTTCTAAAAGTTCATTATAGTTATTGCTAAATCCATTTATGTTCCATTGAATAATATTGAACGTCATACTATACTAAACAGGGAAAATAACCTAGCTTCCAATCGGAGTATTCTTGTTAAGAGAGGTAATGAACGCATATTTATTTCAGCTTGAAGTTCCACTTTATACCTCCTTGGAACGCTTAACGCCCTTACTTTTCGCCAGTTCTTTAATTAAACGCTCTTTTGCTCTTTTAGAAGTAGTTTTTGGTAGAATTAAACCCTTAGTTTTCTGGTCTACATTTTGAGATGACGTGCTGTCGTAATCCGTTAAATCCATATTTGTATTGTCATCAGAATAAGTTATAATTACACGTTCGTTTGCTTGTTGGCTTGAAGGTAAATTACCAACATAGTTAGAGCAAGAGCTGTCATTGCTAAGAGGTACTGGGTTGAGAGTTGTTGTTCTTTCTTTTTCGATACTGTTAGGATTTATGCTACTGCCACTAGTGCTTGGACTGTTGTTAATTTTAGTTACAAAAAAGTAAGTTGATATAGAGTGGTGACGCTCATTGTATTTCCTGACTGCGTTCTTCCTTCCTGTTTTCTCAAGCGTTATGATTGCCTGGATTTCCTTTTCCTTCAAAAAAGTTGGGCATAATTTGTCGTTAGTCGAATGATTGGTGTTAGGGTTATTGTTTTCTAAGCAGTTGACACATCGCCTTGTGTTTGAACAAATTTCACCATCTGCTTTAATATGATATTCTTCTGAACAATTAAAACATGCTTGTGTATTAATGCAAAACTTTGCTAAGTGACCAAATCTGAAGCAGTTCTTACATTTGAGTGGTAGAAGTATATAAGGTCGTAATTTTACCTTTTCATAACCGATTAAAATTTCAGACGGCAGGGAGACCGCAGCAAAAGTGATTACCACTAAGCCTGTTTCTCTGAGCACATTGTCCACTTTTTTAGGGATTTTGTTTATTTTGAAGACTTTGTGTGATTTAAGTTCCTCAAGAATTTCGTCTTCTGGAATTCCGCGAAGGTCATTTGAATAAATCACGCCTTTTACGAAATTAAGAGTTGGATGCTCTGACATTTCAATTTCTATTGTAGGAGCTAGAGATTTTAATTGCATGAGGGCTTTTGCTTGATTATGATTTTTGGTTTTTATTAGAATTGTCCTATTTAGTAATTTTTTGCACATTTCCACTTCACCACCACAAGCATTGTCAATTACTTTTTTTATTAAAAATGGGGATACTTCCGTAAGAGTTTTTGGACTGTTAAAACGGCACATCAATAAATATTTTGGACCGGGAGATAACAAAGAAGATAGTGACCTCAATAAAGGTGGTTTTATCGTACCTCCCTCATCCGGCGGGTCTTTCATTTTGAAACTGTTATTTTTTTTTCCTTTTTTTAAATATTAATATTAGTATTAATTTCGCCTTTCGATTACAAGATAGTAACAAAACAACACAAAAGTTCCACAAAAATTTAATTGTTGGCCATTGCAACACTGTAGCTTGTGTTTATGTTGTCTGTGTCCTCTTTTAGATTCATAGTATTGTCAATGTTTTGTTGAATGCGTAGACTTTCTATTGTGTACCTTTTCCTTTCCCTGGATTCTATATCTAAAATCTTGACTTCAAAATCAGCTTCATGTCTAGTCTTAAGTATGTGTTGCGATAATGCTGTTGTCTCTTTTCGTTTTGTAATATCATTTTTGTGTTGAAAAAAATTGATGATAGTCTGTATCTAACAGCAAAGCAACACTTTCGCGTTCGTACAAGTTCACTACCGCAAACCAGTGAATTATTATCGGTTCCAGTGCCACTCAAATCGGCAACTTCATCCGCGTCGGGTTCCTGCTCTTCAGTTAACGAAGCTGCTACAACTGCTATCGACATCGAAAAACCTAAGATCCAAGTGGGAATGGACAGATACCTAACGGTTACCAAACGTGGGCGAAGTCCCAAATCGTCCCAGGTCGCATCAGTTCGAAAGTTATCTAGAAATAGTGACGCCGCTTCAGTAATTTCTCAAAATCGATTTTCTTTGTTACAAGACGACAACGAGAAATCTGTCTGCACAACCAAATCCTCTAAACCTCCACCGATCTATTTGAGGGAAAAAAATTCAAACGCCCTTGTTAAGAAATTAATTTCGACTATTGGTGATAAAACGTTTTATGTCATGCCAATAAAACGTGGCAAAATTGATGAAACCAAAATACAGGTTCACGAAGAGGCGAATTTCCGTAAAGTGGTTAATGAACTTGAAAAGAGTAAATTAAGCTTTTATACATATCAGCTTAAAAGTGCAAAAGGTTTGCAAGTTGTAGTAAAGGGCGTAGATCCAAGTGTTGAACCAAACGAAATCAAAGGTGCCCTCATTGATCAAGGTTTCAAAATTAAAAATGTCGTAAACATAATTAATAGGGAGAAAATACCACAACCTCTGTTCCGAGTAGAATTGGAGCCCAATGACATAAAATTGAAGAAAAATGAAACTCACCCAATTTACAATTTGCAATATCTTCTGCATAGAAAAATCACGGTAGAAGAACCCCGCAAACGTTCAGGGCCCGTACAGTGTCACAACTGTCAAGAGTTTGGGCACACAAAAACATACTGCAAACTTCCATCTGTTTGCGTTATATGCGGAGAATTGCATGCTACTGCTAGTTGCAATAAACCTAAAGGGGAAACAAACCTTAAAAAATGCAGTAATTGTGGCGGTAATCACACTGCAAACTACAGAGGTTGCCCCGTTTATTCTTTCATAAGACAGGGTGCAACACCGGCACCTAAAGTTACATCGGCCCAAAAACAGCATATTTTATCTACTTCGTATCCCCAAATGGTCCGACCAATCAATACTCATGTATCGTATGCCGACGCCGTAAAAATCAACACTGTTCCACCAAAAAATGTTCCATCAGCAAATACCAATGCAGACGCTAACTCAAGCTTCAATTTTACTCGTCTTGCAGCTACTATTGACAACCTTGTGCAGACAATAAACAATTTCACAACTAGTATGACTAGCATGATGCAACAAATGCTGCAAATGCAGACTACTTTGCTTCAGGCAATCGTAAATAGAAAATGAATTCGTTGAAAATATGTTTCTGGAATGCAAATGGCATTCGCCAACATAAAAACGAACTCGAATACTTCCTCACGGAAAATAACATTGACATCATGCTGGTCTCTGAAACGCATTTGACCACAAGGGGTATTTTTAAAATTAATGGATTCACATTTTATGATACAAAGGATCCGAGAGGTAGAGCATGCGGCGGCTCAGCAATTTTAATAAAGTCTAGACTGAAACACCATTTTTTAGACAGCAAGCAAGAAGACTATTTGCAAGCCACAACTATTTGTGTTGAAAATCTTTTAAATGATATAGTAATATCATCAGTCTACTCTCCTCCCAGGTTTTCAATAACCGAAGAGCAGTATAAAAAATTTTTTAAAGGTCTTGGACCATGTTTTCTGGCAGCTGGCGATTATAATGCGAAACACAATTACTGGGGTTCGCGCTTAATTACACCTAGGGGCCGAGCATTGTACAACGCTATTAGCAGTAATGATTTAGATGTTGCTTCGAGTGGTCAGCCTACATACTGGCCTACCGACAGACAAAAAATTCCGGATGTAATAGATTTTGCTGTCACAAAAAATATTTCAAGAAATTTAGTCACTGTAGAATCTTCCATGGATTTATCATCGGATCATTCTCCAACCATTGTAACTATTTGCAGCCCGCTTAGAAGACATTTGTTTTTTCCTGATACAAATATGATCAGTCGCATCAACTGGTTGAGTTTTAAAAAATATCTCAGCACCCATTGTTCGGAGAATATTTTGCTAGAAACAAAGGAGGATGTGGAGTGTAGCCTTGCAACTTTTAGTGAAAATATTAAACAAGCAGCACAGCTTGCAACAACTAAACATCCGCAGACTACTTTAGGTCACATCTATTCTGCAGACATTGAACGTCTCGTAGCGGAAAAACGAAGAGCTAGAAGAGATTGGCAACAACACAGATCGCCCCTGCAGAGGCAGAGACTTAGAGAATGCACAAAGCGGCTTAGAGACTTACTAGCATATGAAAAAACTGCATCTTTCGAGAAATATCTGGAGGGCCTTGATGCTACACCAAACTCCAACTATTCTTTATGGCGTGCTACAAAAAACCTTAAAAGGCCCGTTGAGTACAAGCCACCCCTACGTAATATCAGTGGAGATTGGGCAAGAAGGGACGCTGAAAAAGGTGACTTATTTGCCGATTACTTGAAAGATGTATTCACCCCACACATATGTACTGATGATGTTAGTTTGCCAAGCGTAGTTGGATTACCCCCTCGACCCTTAAAGTTTAAGTTGCGTGAGGTACAAAAGCTAATTTCTGAAGTAAATCCGAAAAAAGCTCCTGGTATGGACGGCATAAGTAACAAAATGTTGAAGGAGCTCCCCAATATTGCAGTCAGAATCATGCTATTCATTTTTAATGCCATTTTACGGCTTGAATACTATCCTGACCACTGGAAGATTTCTAAAGTTAAAATGATTCCAAAACCGGGTAAAGACCTAACCAAAACCGAGTCATATAGACCCATAAGTCTATTACCAACTATTTCAAGGGTTTTCGAAAAGTTGCTTATGGATAAATTGTCTCCAATGCTAAGGGATAGTGGGTGTATCCCAAACCATCAATTTGGTTTTAGGAGTAGACATAGCACAATTGAGCAAACCCATAGATTGGTTCAGGTGATAAGAAGGACTTTTGAAGAGAAGAAGTATTGTTCAGCTATTTTTATTGATGTTTCACAGGCTTTTGACAAAGTTTGGCATGAAGGTCTATTTCTAAAACTTACCGCTCACTTGCCTTGTAATATGAGCAACCTACTGAAAAGCTACATAATTGGACGAAAATTTGCTGTCGTTGAAGGAGACTTCGTAAGTGTATCCAAACCAATTTCCTCAGGTGTACCACAAGGTAGCATTCTTGGACCAGTTTTATATTTGATATATACCTGCGATATGCCTGTAAGTGAAACTTCTACGTTTGCTGATGATACAGCGTGTCTAAGTTCGCACGAAAACTCCTATCAAGCCTCAATAAATCTTCAGCAACATATAACTCAGTTGGAGTTGTGGTTAAAATTATGGAGAATTAAAGTGAACGTTCAAAAGTGCATTCATGTGACTTTCACCCTGCGAAGAGATAATTGTTCACCCGTTCGAATCAATAATCACATTGTTCCTCACCATAATTATGTGAGATATCTTGGTATATATCTTGATCGTCGCCTTACATGGAAACATCATATTGACTCAAAGCTAACACAAATGAAACTTAAGCTAACACAATTACACTGGCTCATTGGCAGGAACTCGAGACTTGGCCTAGATTGCAAACTTCTAATTTACAAGAGTATTCTGAAACCAATATGGTCTTATGGAATCCAACTTTGGGGCACTGCCTCAGCTTCAAACGTGGATAGAATCCAACGTATGCAAAATAAAATTTTACGGTTGATAACTTCCGCCCCATGGTACATCAGAAATTCAAACATACATTGTGACTTAGACATACCGCTAGTGACTACAGAAATCATCAAATACGCAGGCAAATACTTGATGAAGCTCGAAGACCATCCTAATCCCCTTGCTCGCAATATCTTGGATTATAGTGGACATAGCCGATTAAAAAAGAGGGATACCGCAGCTTTAATCCTCAATGCTACAGATGACACATCTTAAAACATTTGTTTTGTTTTTTTTTTTTTAATGTCAATTTTTTTCTTTTTTTACCCAAAAGGTTAGTTCTGACATGGTCGGGACTAATGTAACTTTTTTTAGAATTTAAGATTTTAAAACTTATTGTTAGTTCTTTTTATAGAAGATACAATAAATAATTTTGAGAGTTAAAAAAAAAAAAAAAAAAAAAAAATTTTTGTGTTCCTTCATTCTTGTCTCCAATGTTCGTTTCGTTGTTCCAATGTTTGTTAGATTACAGCTTTCGTTTTCACAACATTTGCACTTTATTTCATACACTACATTGCATTGTTTTTGTTTTTCTATTTGATCTTTCATGTTCGTGAATATTCTGTTCAATGTGCTGTTTGGTTTGTATGAAAATTGTATTTTATCAGTTTTTATTATTGACTTCAAGCTTTTGCTGTCAGTCAAACCTGGTATATATTTTACACCGTAAAAAGCTCTCTGTTGATTGTCCTGTTCAGTAATGTTAGTTTGAGGATAATTTGCCTTAAGTTTAATTCCTGCCTCTTTTATTAAATTGTTTATAAGTTTAATCGGAAAACTGTTGCGTCTTAGTATTGTCGTTATTTTATTTATGTTCTTGGTGTAAAATTGATCGTCGCTAATGTTTAAAACTCTAAAGATGAAGCTTCTTGCAGTGTTAATTATTTGTGCCATGGGTTGCGTGGTATTGAAATTCATCAACCTCCCAGATGCTATATCCTTTGCGTGCCAATCGAAAAGTATTCCGTCATTATTTCGTATCAATGTTGTGTCCAAATATGAAAGTTTTCCATTTTTCTCTATCTCCACAGTGAATTGTATTTTCGGGTGATAACTATTAAGGGATTTTAGAACTTCATCTTTATCGTCAAGTTTAATTAAAGCTAAAATGTCATCTACATACTTAGTTATGTATTTTAGGTTGATGTTCTTATTCTCAAGTTCAGCTAATGCCTCGTCTAATAAGTTATCTAGTATAATGTCAGCTATAGTGGGCGAGAGAGGGTTACCCATTGGCATTCCAAACGTTTGGTTATAAACTTTACCATCATACAAAAATAATTATTATCAGTCAGACAAAAGTTGAGTATCTTCAAGAATTTAGATTTCGGTAGCTTAGTGAAAGTTTGAATAGTGTTCCAATTTTTCATTATGTTTTTAATTGCAATATGTACCGGAATGTTCGTGAAAAGAGAAACTACATCAAATGATATTAGGATCTCGTTATCCTGAAGTTT
The DNA here is from genome assembly GCA_030448955.1 of Trichopoda pennipes. Lineage (NCBI taxonomy): Eukaryota > Metazoa > Arthropoda > Insecta > Diptera > Tachinidae > Trichopoda > Trichopoda pennipes. The sequence continues at coordinate 1,071,635 of JASKUP010000051.1, forward strand.
TACCGATTTATATTTCAAAGATACAATATTTTTAATTACTTTCCCAATATATTTGGATAATTGGTAGCAAGGTACATTCATTGATGATACAATCGGACGGAGAGGGGTGCCTTCTTTGTGAATCTTAGGTAGACCATAAATTCTGGGAGCTATTGCAGATGAGCATATTAGACAATTTTTTTGTATTTTACCAATATAATTCTCTTTATAAAGATTTAAAATTATATTGTTATTTTCCCTTTGTAGTTTAATTGTTGGGTCAGTCCTCATTGTTCTATATGTATTTTTATCTCCTAAGATTAATTGTTTTGTTTTTGTTAATTGTCAAAAAATATATAAATGTGATTAATGGTATATTGTAAGTAATTTATTTTGGTGTATTAAAATTGCAATAAATAAAGATTTTAATTTTTGAATAGACGAAGCCCTTGAGAAAGTCAACAAAAAATTGACGAAACGTTGGGCAAAACTGAGATAAAAAACTGTTTTTTTACTGGCACAAATATATTAGGCCTGATTAGCTAAAGCTTATGAAATCAACAATACATTAAGAACTGTTTAAACAATAAATTGAGAGAACTTGGTGTCTTCTTTGTACTGAAGTTTTTTTAACTCCATATAAAATATTAATTATTAGTAAAAAGTTTCCAAGCGAAGCCGGGTCCTACAGCTAGTAATTTTATATTTTATTTATGCTTTTACTTTTATTATATTATTATTGTTATATTTTCATGACTTAAATGAATTGTAAAGAGCTAACCATAGTTTTATTAATTTTTTTTTAACATGTATTGGAAGTAGCAATGGAACAATATAGCATTTAATTGTTAAGTTAAGGTCTTCTTAGCACAGTAAGAAATTTTATAAAACCACTCTTGCTACTTGATAAGATTTACATCAGCGCCTGGCTATGGAGCCTTAATCAGATGGCGGTCAAACCACTTAGAATGATTTTAAAACAAACGTCATTGGCGCCCTAGGAAGCCGAAGACTAATTCTAGCAACAGGTCTTTCCTAGTTGCAACTTTAGTGATTCCAGAGCAGCGCTGAAAACCACCACTCCTTGCTGAAGGGCTGGAGACTTTCCAATTCCTCTCGAGAACACATATCCAGCATGTTGACTGGATCTAGGAACATTCCATCAGGTAGGTGTTATTAAAGGTGAAATGAACCTGGCCACCATAGAAAACTGACCTGTCTGTTATGGGGCCGCTAAATCACAACCACCACGATACTCCCGAAGGGCCAACCTCAATAATTAGTCAAAGAAACAGCTAAATGCCTATAGAGACAAATAGCGAAAACTCTGCGGGCTACTGATTCCCGTGAAAATAACGTGGAGTTCCCAGTTGACCCCTGCTGCCTTCAGGAGACGGGACTCCCTTTTTTCCCCCAGTTTCACAGGTTCTATAAAGACAATATAGGGACCATTCTTGTGACATCATCAAACTGGTAAGCATTAATTTATTTCAATTATAAGAAACTAATCCCTTTACTTCTTTTTTATCTATTTTCTTTTGCCCTTATAATTTTTCATTGCTTGAGAAATTTCTACTTACATGAGAAATTATAACCTAAAAAAGGTTTTATTAATTGACTAAAAAATCCTCCATATTATCTAAATGTTATTCAATATTTATCGTGAAACTGGAACTTGTTTTTTAAAAATAGTTTACCACCTGTAACAGAAAGCACGCACTCCACTCAATTTGAAAATGATAAGAAGACGATATCCCTTCAACTTCAACTAGAATCACGCATTCTACCTGATATGTGTTATTATCGGATACGGACAGCGATAAAAATTATTTCATTTGTTATTAAAAAATCTAATTGATAATAAACAAATAAATTCTTTTAATTTATTTAAATTTTCCTTTAATATGATTTATACGCAAATTTTGGGTAAATACCCAGGTTCTTGAATAAACCCAGAAACTCCAGTACATTGCATTCAAAATGGTTATAATACTAACAGTAAAATCACAGACTCATCACCAACAGTTTTTGCGAATACTGGTGAACCAAATATAGCGACAGCAAGTAAAGTAAAGTCGCTGCTTATATAGAAACAGAAGTAACACTGGTGGAACTATCAATTGCACTAAGCAAACTTTCAGGCAAAACATCTGGTATAGATCGTATATCATATCCCAGGATAAAACATCTATCATCACAAGTACACACAAGGTTAATTATAATTAACAACAAATAATTATTACTCTTAGTACCCGTCTTTTTTTAATAAATTTAACACTATATTTTTTTAATATTTCCCTTTCCTGTGGAAAGCTTCTTCAGGAAATTATTTTTTTAAAAGCAAAAATTAGAACATTTTTAAAAAAATGTTTGAAAAAATCGACGAAAAACATAAAATAATTTTCTTCATACATACAAAATTAAAATTTCAAAAATTTAAACATACAAAAAACAAGGAAATGGAAATTAAAAAAGAAATTCTTTCTTATGAAATAATTATAACAAATTAGATGTCTTTTGCATTAAGTACCTATAATTCTGCGCTAAATTGTCTGCGTCTGTTTTGAAATTTTTCTTCTTACATTTGGTACATTAACAATTTCTAACATTTCCAACATATAACGTCTCCTATAGTTTTTTTTCTATATCTAATATTAATGCTTTCTCAAACTTTGGATAATGAAATATACATATTGAAATATTTCTATATTTTTGGTCACATCTGTGACCAGCTAATATAGTTTTAACTTTATTTTTTGTTGTCTCAATATAAACTTTTTCACAGTTCACCTGGTCATTTCCTCCACATGGTATCCTGTATACTACATCAGATATTTCAATTTTTCCTATTTTATCCTTCATACTGCTAAATAGTTTATTTAATGTGTTATATGTTTTGTGTGCAATTATATATCTATCTCTGTCATATATTTTAGACTTTCTTAATCTTTCTGATATTCCAGGAACATAAGTTAATGATTTATAAATTTTTGGCTCTGCCGTAGTATTTCCTAAATTACGCTTATGATTACCATATTGTCTAATTAATCGGTTACTTAATTCTACTGGAAAATCATTGTCATTAAGTATATCTCTAATTGTGTCCTTATTCTTCAAATGAAATTCTCTATCACTTATAGCCAATATTCTGTCTATCATATTTTTCGCCGTGATTATTATCATTTTTCTTGAATGTTTGAAATAAAAATTAATAATTCTTTCAGAAGATGTTGGTTTCCTATACCAATCAAATACTAACTTATTTCTCTTTCTTATTATAAACTAGCGTGCCCGTGACTGCTTTGCAAGTCATTTCTTCGACATTTTTTCGCGGTATTAAAAAACAAAGCACGTGAACGTGATACATATAACTGAAAGTGCAAAAAACAGGGATCATTGAAAAGCAACAGGTATGGGGAACTGAAGCCATTTAAAATCAAACGGCAAATCTGGAGGAATCATAGGAATGCGTGGTTTCAACACATCGCCCTTATATTTTTCTTTTAAAATTTTTGCTTCAATCACATTTTTCATGACTTTTTTGACTACTAACAGATGTCATTGCATCTGCCAAGTGTGCATACAACGCCATCTACTGGCAATATAGCATTTACAATCATGTTTTTTTATGGGTTCTTGAGTTAAGATAGCGTTGTAAAAAAAATGTATGTGAAAATGAATTTTCTTCATAATTTTTTTTTTGGGAAATTTTCCAAAATTTTCTTCAAAATATTGTATTAAATCAAATTTAATTTAAATAAATAAGGAAAGCTGATAAGAGCTGAAGAAAATTCCAATATTTATGTTACTAAAACTCCAGTCACATATGTCATTGCATCTGCCAAGTGTGCATACAACGCCATCTACTGGCAATATAGCATTTACAATCATGTTTTTTATGGGTTCTTGAGTTAAGATAGCGTTGTAAAAAAAATGTATGTGAAAATGAATTTTCTTCATAATTTTTTTTTTTGGGAAATTTTCCAAAATTTTCTTGTGTATTCTTCTTATTTGGCCGGAGACCTGTCCGAAATGGTGCTAATCACCGAAATCGGTCCAGGCATTCTCGAGTTATAAGCGTAGTAACTAACATCACTTTCTTTTATATATATAGATATACATATCTAAATTTGTGATAATCTTCGGTTTAATATGAATTTTACTAATACATATGTTAGAAATTGTTAATGTACCAAATGTAAGCAGAATAAATTTCAAAACACAGGCAATTTAGAGCAGAATTATAGGTACTTAATGCAAAAGACACCTAATTTGTTATAATTATTTCATAAGAAAGAATTTGTTATTTAATTTCCATTTCCTTGTTTTTTGTATGTTTAAATATTTTAAATTTTAAGTTTGTATGTATGTAGGTATGTATGAAGAAAATTATTGTATGTTTTTTGTCAATTGTTTTAAAAAATGTTATAATTTCCACAGGAAAGCAAAATATTAAAAAAATATGTTAAATTTGTTTAAAAAAGACCGCTACTAAGATTAATAATTATTTATTTAAAAAAAGAGATCGAATAAAAATAATAATCAAATTATAATATCCTACATATTCACGTCACTTAAGTTTACAAATCAAATCTGATTTTACCTATACTCAAACCAAACAGTGACAAAACCTAAATACCGTTTGATAGGCCCATTTCTTTCAATCCATGCTGTTCAAAAGATCTTGAAAAAATTGTGGCAAACAAACCAAGCCGTTAACGTAAACAAACTACTTAATAGTAACCAATATGGCTTCATAAAAGGAAAATCTATATCTGACCCAATACTGCTTTTTAAATTCAAAATCAGCCAATCATTACGAACTAGACTTTGTTGCATACGCTCATGATTGCGTTATAAAAAAAAAGCTTAACAAAATCAAAAACCAAGACGTTGACATCAATTAAGGAAATCAATGAACTCAAAATACTTGGAATTACCTTCGATAACCGTACTGATGGAATTCTCATATTACTAACCTTAACTTTGCAGTTTCCAAACGATTAAATATAATTAAATGCCTCTCCTCCAGAAAGTTTGGTTGTAACACAACATCCCTTTTAAATGTACTCAATTCTACCTTTATTTCCCAAATTAACTACGCTACCTATTTATATCGATTTTCTCCTAAAAGCAATTTAAATAAAATAAAAACAATACTTAACTCAGCCATAACGCTATCCCTAGGAGCTTTTAGGACGACTCCAATTAGAAACATGTTTTTTGAAGCAAACGTTATCTCGATCGAACAATATAGGGACTTTGCAACAATTAAGCTCTTTAAATCCATAATTTCAATTACCCCCATCCATTGTCCTAACTGGCACATGAACCCAATAATAAATAACACATCCCTCAAAGAACTAAAAAAAAGCCTCAACAAATACAGAAATATATCAACAAAGATTTTATGAAATCCACGAATTCATCTACACAGATGGCTTTGAAGGCGTTAAGGGCAGTAGCTTTAGCATTGTCGACAAACACAAAACATTAATTAATTCCATTTTGCACTAATTTCTTAGCTGAAATAATAGCAATTTACGAGTCTGTCAAACATGTTAAAGGACGCATGGATAGACAACCTGAAAATAAACTCATCTGGATCCCAGGTCATTCTGGAATAAAAGGCAATGAGGCAGCGGATGCACCCGCAAAAGCAGCAATAAATGCTTCTCTTATAACTACACCTAACCTATTTTCTGATGATATTAAAACTTAACCACTAACTGGTACAAAAAAAATAACGTCAAAAAAGTTAATGCCTACATAATATTCAAAAATATAAATCATAACCTGCTACCAAAAAGAGACCAAATTAAAATAATAAGACTAAGACTAGGTCACACTAGAATCTCAAATGCTCATATAATTGATAAGAAAATACCAAAGCCATGTCTCCACATTAATACATTTAAAAACTCATTTAATCTCAATAATAACGAATTTTCTCAACTAATAAACTGTACTATGACCAATGATACTTTTAAATTTTTTTAATTATTGTAACCAATACAATTCCATTTAAAACTAATTAAAATAATAAGCTTAAGCTCATCGTTGCCGTAGCTTTCCTCTGTTATACTAATAATTTACTTATAAGTATAACATGTAAATAAAAAAAGTCATACAAAATTTTAAATCATGAAATCCTTAATTAAAAAAAAAACTAATAAACACTAAATTCTACGGACGGACAAGGAGTAAGTTCACTAGTATTACAAACACATTAATAAAATAAAACTGTGTAGAATAACAGATTTTGCATAAAAGTTGTTTTATTTAAAGTGTGAAGGTGTGTACTATGCATGAATTCAGAAATTCACATGTCTCGCTAGCTAAAAACTCCTTTATAGTTCCTTTAATATACGGCTCGGAGGCACATAATCTATATATATATAAAAATGAAATGGTCCACGTATGTAATGAGTTGGCGTTAGAACGGCTGGAGCAATTTGGCTGATTTTTGTTTTATTCGATTCGAAATTTTCAGGAGATGGTTTGTATGAAAAAAAAAAAAATAATAATAAAATTTTCCGGAAAACTTAGAAAATTCATTTATTAATTTTCTTCTGTTGTTGTTGTAAACACAAATAAGTTATTCACGACTCGACATGTTCGTTCGAACTGGTTTGATGAAGCTATGTGGTTGTTTGTATGCTAATGAGTTTATATACGTGCAAACGCACGTATGCATTCCTAGCATACGCCAAAAAAACCCGTAGATCAAATTAAAAAAAAAACAAAACAAAAAGAAAGCAAAATAAAAGACCAAATAAAGAGAGGCAACATCTTAAACTTCGTCGAAACCAAAAATTGTTCTAATGTGTCAATAGTCAAAATTATGTTTGAAGATTTTTTTTAATTCATTACTATACATAGCTGCCAGAGATACTTAGAGATAATACTGTCACATTTTTGGGGAAAAAATCCTACTTAAAAAAAATAAATCTTTATTTAAAATTCACAATAAAATCACATGTACATAGGTATGCAAATAGACTGCATGTTTTTCAACACTTTGAAATTTGTATATTGCATGGAAAATATAAAAAGTTCAAATCCTTTGGTGAATTTGTTTTGAATTTTAAGTTTAAAGTTTTTTTCCTAAAAATATATAAATTTATACCATACAAATATATTTATATAAACAATTGACTCACATATGTATATATACATATGTATATACATATGTATACATACATAAATTTTAATAAACATCAACAAGCTTTGCTTATGTTACAGAATTTGTCAGGAGAGCCCATCGAGCATGATACGTCTATATATATAAAAATGAAATGGTCCACGTATGTAATGTAATAGAGTGAGAACGGTTGGGGCGATTTGGCTGATTTTTTTTTATTCGATTCGAAAAATTATAAAATTTTCATTTATTCATTTTCTTCTTGCTTTTGTTGGTGTAAATAAAAATAATGTATTGAGGACTCGACATGTTCGTTCGAACTGGTTTGATGAAGCTATGTGGTTGTTTGTATGCTAATGAGTTTGCATACGTGCAAACTCCAAACAAAACAAACAAAACAAAAAGAAAATAAAAGACCAAATAAAGAGAGGCAACATCTTCAACTTCGGGCAAACTAAAACTTGTTCAAACATGTCAACAGTTAAGTATGTATTTTTTTGTTTGAAAATTTTTTTAATTCATTACTATACATAGCTGCCAGATTTTTTAGAGATAATGCCGTCACAATTTTGGGGAAAAAATCTTACTTCAATTAAAACTCGCATTAAAATCAATAAAATGAATTTGTTTTCAATTTAGTAAAATATGCATTTTCAGTTTCATTTTTAAAATTCTTTTCCTTAAAGTGTATAAATTTATACGAAGAAAAATATAATTACATATATAAAAAATTGACTTACATATGTACACACACATACATACGTCTTAATAAACATAAGTTTTGCTTATGTTACAGAATTTGCCAGGAGAGCCCAACGAACATGATACGTTTTCAATAACTAGACTTTATTTCGAAGTAATTTTTCTTCGCATGAGAAAATTTAAAGAGCAACTCGAAGAACTAAAGTTTTTAACACATTGCATGAGTTTTTAAGAAAAAGTATTAATTTTTTTATACGTTTTTATTTTCACTTTTCAATATACTATGTATTAAATCATGTTAGTGAAAACATAAATAAATTGTTTTCACTTCTCAATTTTTTTACTTAGCTTACGTTTAAACTTTATAAAATTCCTAAACAGTGCTCAGTGATTTAATTTAGACGTGTTGAATAATACTAAAACTAAAAATTTTAATACATATTCCATATACATATGGAATATGTATTCATTATTCATTATCCGTGCTTTAAAATTTTTCGTGCGATTTGATTCACATAATATTAAAATTAATAGTTTTTATAAGAGAAGAAAAACCTTGATATATTGGATAGTGAGGGCTTCAAAATATTAAGTCACCGCCAATTACACTTCACTTTGAAGTTAAAAAATAATTTCTACTCGATGCAATTTTAACTATACATACCGATACATACATATCGCTTATATGCTGAAAAATCCAATATCAAAATTCTTTTGTTCTAAAACTTTATTGCTAAAGTAAAAACTAAAAGCTAAACTTCGAACGATTTTGTTAGCAGTCAACATTTCTTAAAATTTGAATGATTATCTACGTCTAGGTTTATCTATCTAATCTTATATATTTTTAGACATTGGCAGTGGAAAAAAACGACTGAATCTTCAACAGGCCAGATTTCCTTCCAATGGGCTGTTGCCAATTCACAACGTCTAAAAACGAACTAATTGCAAAACTGTTCACATACATTGCTCAGAATTATAGCGATTAATTTTGGTTAAGTGATAAAATAAATTCAAAAATCCTAAGCTTAATTAATAGCGAACGGTGTTTGTACAAATCGATTAGTTCCATTACCGATCCCGAAAATATTGCTAACTACCCCGTAGAGTTCCTGAATTCATAAACTTACCGGGAATACCACCACATAACTTCCAGCTTAACGTTGGAGCGGTAATAGTCATGTTACGTAACCTGAATCAGCCAATACTATGCGATGGTACTAGATTGATTATTAAAACGGTGATGACAAAAACTTAGCAATAATAATTATAGGAAAGTTTGTAGGTGAAGAGCTGCTTACTCCAAGGATACCTATGATACCAAGTGATTTACTATTTAAGTTTAAACGTATCCAATTTCCTGTTCGCCTTGTATTCGCAACGATGACCAAGGACAATCGCTAAAAGTGTGTGGGTTAAACCTAGAATCCCAATGTTTTTCCCACGAGCAATTGTATGTTGCAAGCTCAAGAGTTAGGACGCCGTCAGCACTGTTTATTTTCTCTCCCAACAGAAAAACAAAAAATATTGTTTACTATCAAGCTTTTAAATAAACTATATGCTTACCCTTTTTGTTTGTTTATTTTTTAATGAATTACCTTAAGAACTATCAAAACAATAAATTGAAAAAATTTGTGTCGTTTCTTCTTTGTATTGAAATTTTTTTTGCTAACTCCATATGAAATATTAATTATTAGCAAATAGTTTCCGAGCGAAGCCGGGTCGTACAGCTAGTTCTTTATAAAAAATAGTATCCAACGTAACTCTTAACTATATAATTTAACACTAAACTTGTTAAGATAAAAGTAGATATTGTTATCGTTTATGGCGATGAATAATCAATAAAGAAACAATAATAATTGTGCAAATTATTTGAAAAAAAAAAAAAACAGTCAGCGGGTTGTACTTAAATTTGGAACTTAACTGTAATTTTAATCTTATTAAATGAATTTTATTATCTTTAAAAATAGTACTTTGTGTTTAAAGCATTTAGTTTATGTCAATATTTTTCTGTTGAAAATATTTGTTTTAACGATTGGTCGTTATACATATGTACATATATGTAAGTTCTTTAATTTTTTAGTTGTAAATGTTTTATATATGGTGTTCCCATAATCTTTTGAAGAAATATTTTATAATTCAGCTTATTAAACCGGTATTCCGGTGCGATCTTTTATTTTGCCCAGCACATTATGATGCACTTTGGCATAACCGCTTGACGTTTTCGTCAGAGCAGCCAAATTAGATGTCGGTATGTGACACTGCGGCGGAGTAGAAGATTCACCTTGCACATCAGCTGAGGAAATGGACAAAAGAGAAGAATGTTTTGATTCAAATCTATGGCTTGTTTCGTGTGCTGGTAATAATTCATCACTACTTGGGCGCATTTGTGATGTCGATGATATATAAATTGGCTGCAGCTTTTCTACTTCATCGTCTATGGCTTTGAATTGCCAGCTCCAGTTGGCCCGATATAAGAAAGGGCGATGATCGAAACGATTATCATCAGGGCTATAACTTTCAGCGTGCACTGAAGGCGTTATTACAGTCATTTTATGCCGATTTATGGCATAGCATCTGAAGAAATGTTTAACTTTATCGGCCACTTCTTTGGGACTGAGATCACCTTTCCAAGTGGATACTAATTTACAAAACATGCTATACGGTCCACAGCATGCCTGCTTGCGAAGACGACCATACTCACTTAGTTCAGCATAGGTCATGCCCATATCTTGCTCATCGGTCTGCATAAGTTGACCATTTAGTAGGGGTTCCAATTCAGCTGTAGGTGAAGCATCAACAATTGAATCAAGAATAGGAAGACTAAATCTGCAACGTAAACAAATGGATTTATTTAAATCGTACAAAAGAAAATGAATGAAAATTCGGGTATTCTTAGAAATAACAATAAGAACCTATAAATACATATGTCAGTACTGTAGTTTAATCAATTGATTTGTTCCTTTCTTTTTTTCAAGTTCTGACTAAGGCCTTTGCAATCTTTGCACTATATGAAATTAATGAAAAGATTTTTAAGACGATCAGAAAATACATTTTTTGCATTCAATTTAAACTAAATCTGGACATAGTGTAAACATCGTTTTAAGTATGGTAGTCTATGGTACCAATGTAAATGACTTACTTGTCTTTGGCATAAATTAAAAATCGTCTTAGATCAGTTTTTGAAATACCACCGATTGGATTAATATCAGCGGAAGAGCAGTCGTATTTTGTCAAATATCCTCTCAATGATTCATCAACATTAGCCGAACCCAAAACTAGTAAACCACCGGGACGATTGCGAACCCATAGCATGAGTTGGGCGAACATGTACGATAGAACCATTCGTATACGAGACTGTATATTTTGTAGCGCCAAATTTTGTCTGGCGCAGCCTCCCAGAGTACGAAAACTAGGCGTTAGACCGGTCACAGCATTAAAAATTCCCAACAAGGCATTGACGGCAGTGTCAATATTAATTTCGATATGGTAACTACCCAACATATTAGCTAATAAAGAGGCACGTCGACGGGTTTCTTTGCTAGAATTTACACTACCCATAAAACAGGTGACAAGCAGACGATTACATAAGGCAGTTGGATTATCAGGGGTGTAATCCTGATCTGCTAGTATTTTACGTATGTCATACAGAATTTGCGCGTCACCTGCCTGCACAGCACTAACAATCATTCTGCACATAGAATGTACAATTGTGGCAGAACTGCTCGAATCAAGACCACCCGAAAGGGGTAAAAAAAAACCACCCTGACCAGATCTACGTAGATAGTCCCAGAGCCAACAAGCAGGTCCCATAGCTATTTCCTCTTCTGGTGTATGATAAAGCCATTGTATGGGCATGTTGGCAGTTTTGAATATGTCACAATATGTGGACATTTCAAAATCACAATCGATGCGCGTGTAATTAGGAGCATGTGCAGCTTCGCTACATCTAGAACGGCACGATAGACGATAAGAACGTATATCCTCCAAATCTATGGTGGCAATAGTTACTTCAACATCCTGTAATGCAAACTGTTTACTTCTGGCCACGATTTCGCCATTAACAGCAACTGCAGAGCAGCCATTAAAATACACACGTTGACCATCACAGCCTCTAAGATTGCTAAACAGATATGCACCACCAGACTTAAAACTGGCACTGCGTATTAATTCGTTTGTTACATATGCTTTGCGTAATTCCATGTAACTACCAGATCCATTCGATATAATCTCAACGCCTGATAAAGACATGTCAATATGCTTGCTAAGATTACAGAAAAAATATAAAGGAAAAATGTTGATATATATTATTATATGTTAAGTGGCTATTACCTTTTTACATTCCACAATTCCTCACAAATCTCAAATCCAATACAAGTATCTTTGGTAGATATAACAGCATCACCAAATGGCACTGTATCTTGGCCAGTGTGATGAGAAATCATGCGCGGCAAATAATAGTCTTCAGTTTTAAAATTCTAAAGAGAACGCTGCATTTGATTTCAATATATAGATACACCAAAATTAAGCTTACCTTGGTCCAAGCAGTAAACCATCTTGACTCTCTGTAGTTACCATCATCACATATAGCCATTTTCGGCCTGATAAGCAAAATTTTACGATTGAAAAAGACGACGCGGCAATTGTAGGCCACATTGCGATGCATGACAGGCATACCAACATCAACAAGGATATTTTCACTGTAAAATATTTATTTTAATTAAGCAGATTTCTGCAGATTAAAGTAAGTTTGTGGTTACCATATGGGCGTCATCATAATTTCTAAAAGAACTTCCCAAGAATGCAAATATGTATCAGGTTCTCTAAAATGGTCTTCACAACTGTAACCACTTTAAAAATAAGATTAATTTAAAGTTAGGCTTAAGGTTTAAATTTAATACTAATAAGAAATGTGAATTTTTTCACAGAAGTTGTATATAATAATAGTAGTAACATCGTGATCGTGGCAAACAATTTTTAAGTGAGACAATTTCTTCTGATGCGCATAAGTAAAACTTTTCCTTAAGCTTTAGTAAATGATTAAAACTAGTACTTGTAATTATTTACAAAAAAATACACACAATTATTTTCAGACCTTACATTTCAGATACATTTTATATAATTGCTAAGTCCATGTTTGCAAACTGATTGTTGTGCAAAATTTTTTTAATTATAACTCTGTCTGGTTAAAACCATTCATTCTTTTTATAATTTAATGAACTATTATCCATCCTGTTAACTTATTCTTATGTAGTGTACTACAGTATTCAGACAGCATACATAGTGTATGCGAGCCGACACAACTCATGTTGTGGCAGTTTCTTTGAACGCTTTCCTCCACTAGCTGACACCCTATACAGCTATTAAAATATAGAAAGGGCTATAGGGATAATCCTTTACTTAAGATCCTGCCATCATCAACATACCTTTACATGGCGATCCTGTTATACCTTTACAAGGAGATCCTCTCATACCTTTACATGGCGATCCTGTTATACCTTTACACTTACATTAACAGGATGAATAATTAGTGATGCATTTAAAATCTGCATTTTCAAAAGGGATGTTAACCAAATATTTGATGATGCCTGGTTGAACATAAACGATTTAAAAACGAAAAATACACGGTGGATGCTGATAATTGTTCATTATAGTTTTAGTACTTTTTCGATAATGATTCTAACATTTTTAATTTTGCAAAGTTTATAGCAAAAGAATGTCAAAAGAATTTAATCCCGTTAGAATTATGTATACTCAAATCTGATTGTTTTATTCTACAAATATAATTATAATAATATTCTGATAATATTCTAATAATATTCTGACCGAACATACTTTCAATCAGCTTCGGTAGGTAGTGGTGCAATTTTGTGAATCGGTCGTCGAAGCACGCTTTTATTGGATTTAAGGTCGACCACTCTGACTTTACCGTCTGGACCAGGAACAGCTTTGAGAACACTAGCGAGAAGCCAATGTTGCAGTGGACTGTTGTCTTCATGAACAATTACGAGTGTACCTTCTTTAACGTTTTCACAAGACTTGAACCATTTGTTCCTTTGTTGTAAATTTAATACGTGGTCTCGAACCCACTGGAGCCAAAATTGCTGCTTAAGATACGTCACAAGCTTCGACTTCGATAAGGATAGTTTGAAATTCTTCATATGTCAGGTTAGCTTGAGACATATTCTTCACGAGAAAAGTCTTAGTAGATTTAACTGCCGATTCCCAAAGGCAACCATAGTGAGGAGAACGAGGAGGGATAAACGAAAATGTAAATCCAGTAACTGCGCAGGTTTTAGTGTTTTTTATGATCGCCGGTAATAAATTAGGATTGCAAGTTAATAATTTACCTTTGTATTTTTAATATAATTATATATTTTATTTTATTGGTTTATACTTGAGCTCAACGAGGAGCTTAATAGGTTTTAAATTTATTGGAGCTCAACGTGGAGCTCACTTGTTGGTTCATTAATGAATAATAATAATTATTAATAGTTATTATTACTTGGGCGAAAAGTGTAACGCGATCTAACTGTTATTACATTTATTTTGGCATTGTTTTTCTACAAAATAAATGTGTCAAGATAAATGCATCGCTCAGCACATTTAGTCGGAACAACAACAACATAAAAGCAATGTGGAACCTTTTGTTACAACTGCATGTGTGTGTGCATATTTAATTAGGGTGGTTCCGCTACATCTCCACTTTTCGCAAGAATGTTCATATAACGGTAGTTCTATGGACATTCATTATATTATGTATCAGTGTATTACTGAATAAGTTTAATGAACATATGTTTAATTTTAATTCTTAATTTTATAATTATAGTTATAATAGTTATAATTATAGTTCAATATACTATATATTAATTGTAATTATAAATGAATATGCCCCGGGGTATTAGGTTTATGGTATGCTTTAAGTCTATTCTTATTTACTATTTGTGTTTTATTTGTTTTCTTATCTTCTATGGTTACATTATTTCTTGAGTCTATTTTTTTAATTTTAAATGGACCCTTATATTGGATGTCTAATTTGTGTCCAGTCTCATTTCTAAGTAAAACTAAGTCTCCTACATTAAAGTTATAGTCTAATAGAGATTTATCATAATAATGTTTTTGTTTAAGTTTATTTCTATTTAATAATATTTCAGCTCTGCTAAGCGCTATTTCTAATCTATATTTTAGTTCCTTAACGCAGTTATTTAAATTATAAAGTGGTGTATTGATATTTCCACTGTTAAGCTGTTTAAAGTCATTAGGGATTTTACCAACTACTAGGACAGTAATTGTGTGCTGTAGATGGAGTAGTGTTAAAGCAATATGTGAAATATTTTATCCATTCGTCGCAGTCAGTTTTGTCAACTGAAATATATGAGCGAATGTATTCGTTAAAAGTTCTATGACTTCTTTCTATTGTACCTAATGTTTGATGTTGATAGGCTCTTGATGTTATTTTGTTTATTTTTAATAAATCGTACTGTTTTTGCTGTAAAACGTAACGGACGTAAAAAAAGTGCTTTGAAAAATAAATCAAAAAATTAAAATAAAAAGGAAAAAAACTAAACTTTAAAAACTTTTTATTTCTCCCGGATTTAAATTAAAAGGAGGAAACTGATTTAATCTGCAGAGGCGAGTCTTTACTCAACAGTGGTTGTGAATAGACATAAGCATATTGAAAATATGACTACGATGAGTGGAGATGATGATAGTGATGAAAATGATGGTCCTTGGCAGCAAATACCAGAAAACAAAAACAAGCGTACACATTCACCCAATATGCATTTGCATAAGAAAGCAAATCTGACTACGGAGCCTAGTACATCTAACAAAACAAAAATCCCAATCAAGAAGACGAAGAAGAAAAATCACCAAAACCCCCTCCGATTTATATACCGTTTGTTGAAAATATTAATGCTATGGTTAAGTTTATATCTAAGGTTATTCCTAATAATGATTTTAATTATAAGTCTGTGAGGGATAATCAGGTTAGGTTGATGGTTAAGAATGTTGAGTCGTATAGAAAAGTAGTTAAGCACCTTGATTCCAAAAATATTTCCTTTCATACTTATCAGCTAAAACAGGAACGAGCATACAGAGTAGTAATTAAGGGTATTCACCATACAACCCCAGTTGCTGATATAAAGGCAGAATTGGTAGGACTAGGCCATCAGGTGAGAGATGTTTTTAATATCAATAGCCGTGTCACAAGGCAACCTCTTTCCACGTTCTTTGTGGATCTAGACCCAAACCTAAATAATAAAGATATTTACAATATACGTCACTTAAATAATGCTATAGTAAAGATTGAACCACCCAAAAGAACAGGCGATCTTGTTCAATGCTACCGTTGTCAGGAATTTGGACACACCAAAACTTATTGTAAAAAGCCGTATAAATGTGTAAAGTGTGGATGTGATCATAGAACAGCGGATTGTACCAAGAACTCCAGTACCCCACCAAAATGTGCACATTGTTTGCAAAATCACCCAGCTAATTATAAGGGATGTAGAATATATCAGGAGCTTGTTCGTAATAAGAGAAATATTAATTTACGATTGCGAAATCGGGCAAATAATCAAAATCTGGATTTCTCTCAAACAAATCCTACAACTAATAATAGAAACCCTGGTAATGAATTCGGAAATATGACATACTCGCAAGCTGTCACAGGAAATCATAGTAATACTGGTAATAATGTCATGGTTAGATTAGAAGCGATGCTTGATAAGTTAATGAATTTAATGACAGTACTTATAACAAAGCTATGCAAATAAATTTAAGATCGCAACATGGAATGCCAATGGGGCTTCCAGTCATGTAAAGGAAATTGAAATTTTTCTTAAATTAAATTTTATAGATATACTGTTGATCTCAGAAACTCATTTTACGGCAAAAACTTATTTTAAACTTTTTGGTTATGATCTTATTGAGGCAAATCATCCAGATGGAAAAGCGCATGCAGGATCTGCTGTGTTAGTAAAGTCAAGCATTAAATATCAAATTTCAGACGCAGTAAAGAAACCTACAATACAAGCTAGTGGTATTCAAATCACTTGTAAGAATGTCGATGTGGCAATTTATGCTCTATACTCTCCACCAAGACATAAAACAACGCAGCAAGATTATGATAACTTTTTTAAAACCTTGGGGCGCCGATTTATTGTTGGGGGCGACTTTAATGCGAAGCATACTTGGTGGGGATCAAGACTTATTAATCCAAAAGGAGGAGAGTTGTATAAATGTATTAATGCAAATAATTTTAAGGCAATATCTACTGGTAGGCCTACTTATTGGCCAAGTGATCCAAATAAAATACCTGATTTACTTGATTTCTTCGTTACCTCTGGTATATCATGTCATTTATTTGACATAAAAGATAGTGATGATATGAGTTCAGATCAAACGCCAATAATATTGAACTACAATACATCACTGCAAACTATGTGCAGAAATTTGAAATTGCTCTCCAAGAAAACTGACATGGATTTGTTTCAATATTGGATGGATAAAAACTTAAATTTAAATATATCCCTGAATTCTGGTGAAGAAATTGATTTTGCTGTAGACAACTTTACAAACATTCACGAAGCTGCTTTTCTTTCAACGCCGTAAATGGATCAATCAAATGGTAATTAATTATTAGTATCAATGGAGATTGGAGAGCTAATAAGAAACAAAAGACGGCAATTAAGCAGAAATCCATTAGATAAAACTAACTATAATCGTGCTGCTAATGGTCTCAAAAAATGTATAGCTGAGCATAAGAATGAGGAACTTGCTAACTTTTTAAAAAAACTTAATACAAAAAATAATAATAATAATGAACACAGTCTATGGAAAGCAACAAAATTTTTGAAAAGGCCAGCTAAGAGGAATGTCCCAATAAGAGATGAAAATTGCTCTTGGTGTAAATCATCCAAAAGTAAAAGTTCTGCTTTCTCAAAACATTTAGAAAAAACATTCCAATCATTCCCAACTACAAATTCAGGTGACGAAAGAAAAATTTTTAACTTCTTAGATTCTCCATGTCAGATGGATCTTCCGATTAAATCATACTCTCCGTCAGAAGTAAAAAACGAAATTCTTAAATTAAACAATGCAAATCGCCAGGTTATGATAAAATTGACTCGTTGGTAGCTAAGCATTTGTCTAGGAAATCTATATTGTATTTGACTCTTATTTTTAATTCCGTAATGAGATTATCTTATTTTTCCTTACAATGGAAGTGTGCGGAAATTATTATGGTTCACAAGCCCAATAAGCCAGAAAATCAGATAACTTCATACAGACCAATAAGTTTGCTGCCAACGTCTTCAAAAGTAATTGAAAGATTATTGTCTTTTCGTTTGCTACCACTTTTGGGTAAGGAAAACATAATTCCGGACCACCAATTTGGATTTCGCCATAAACACGGAACTCCAGAACAATGCCATAGAGTTGTTGATATAGTTGCGAATGCTCTTGAAAGAAAAATGTACAGCTGCGCTGCATTTTTAGATGTTAAACAGGCATTTGATAGGGTTTGGCATGAAGGTTTCTTGTTTAAACTCAAATCATTTCTATCAACGCCAGTATACTTAATACTTAAGTCTTATTTACAGGAAAGAACATTTTATGTCAAGGTGGATGATGAAATGTCTAAAATTTGTCAAATGAACTCAGGAGTACCTCAAGGCAGTGTTTTAAGCCCTATATTATATACGTTAAATACATCAGATATGCCTGTAACGGCTGATGTAACCATAGCGACGTACGCTGATGATACAGCTATTATATCGTCGGATGTGTCTCCTATAATTGCATCAACCAAAGTTCAGAGTCAACTTAACGTGTTAGAAAATTGGCTTAAGAAATGGAAAATTTGTATCAATGCGGACAAATCAGTACATATAACTTTCACGTTAAAGAAAGATGATAGTCCTTCGATTTATATTAATGGATGTCAAATACCTACCTCAAATAGTGTGAAATACTTAGGAATGTATTTTGATAGAAGACTCACGTGAAAAGATCGCATTAAAAAGAAAAGGGAGCATTTAAATATAAAGACAAGAAAACTACATTGGCTGTTAGGACCAAAGTCTGAACTAAGTCTTGAGAATAAGATCATACTTTATAAAACTGTATTAAAACCAGTTTGGACATATGGTATACAGTTATGGGGAACTGCAAGTAATTCGAACATAGAGATCCTGCAACGGTACCAGTCGAAAGCTTTGGGACAAACGATTTATTGTATCAATAATTGCTGTATCAAACGCTTGCGCAGGTGTAGGTGTAATTATCATTTGACCTTTTAAGTGTTTTGTTATTTTAGAGTTTTGACACATTTGGCATGACTTGACATATTTTGTTACATTCTTTAGTGATGTCTTTCTAATAATAATGTCTTTTGATTTTATTTAGAGTTCTAGAAACACCTGAATGTCCACCTTCTGCAGGGTCATCATGGTATTGTTTCATTATTTTCTCTATAATTTTACTATCTTTAATGTGGCTCACCTCATTTAGTAGCGCTACTATTAAATTATTCAAATATATTTATTGTTAATTTGGAACTTGGGTTTTTCATTGAAAATAGGTAGGATAGTGGTCTGTGGTCTGTACGGACAACAAAGTGTTTTCCGTACACGTATGGTCGAAAATATTGCCCAGTGTATTTCGGCTAGCTCTTGTTCTATAGTTGATTTATTGCTTTCACCTTGTGTGAATGTTCTTAAAGCATATGCGACTGGAAGATGTTTGTCTTGGTATTCCTGTGTAAGGTATGCATCGCAAGCGTATTTATTTGCGTCTGTTGTGATACAGAATTCTTTATGAATGTCGGGGTATTGAAGTAAGGTAGGATTCATTAGTGCTTTCAAACGGGGCTACTTTTTTGATAATTTTGTTAAATGTCTGGAATATTCTGAGAAGTTTGCTATAAATTTTCTGTAATAGTTACAAAAGGCTACAAATCTTTTTGCACTGTCAGCGCCCGTAGGTATAGGGTCATTTTCTATTATTGAATATTTAGAATCGTCTGGTAATATTCCATTGTCGGGGCATTTATGTCCTAGGTAAATAACTTCTCTCCTGAAAAAGGAACATTTTTCAGGGTTACGTTTTAGATTATGTTTGCGACATAAATCAAATATGTCTTGTAAATTTGAAAGCATGTGTTTTTCGGAACATCCTAACAGAACTAAGTCGCCCATGTATAAGAAAGCTTGATTTGGCTTTAGGCCACTGAAAGCAATTGTTATCATTCTTTGAAAAGAGTTTGGTGCTACCTTTAGGCAGTCTGGTGAATCTGTATGAGCCACTATTGGTTGAAAATGGCGTGTATTTATTATCTTCCAATGAAATTTGGTGAAAACCTGACATTAAATCCAGTCTAATATGTCATCAATTCTAGGCGAGGGGAAATTTGTCTGCTATAAGTATTTTAATAAGATAAATATCTGTCGATAATCAATCACAAGTCTCAATTTTTTTTCTTCCGAGTTTGGTAGTGATTTCTTTGGTACAAGTAAGACTGGACTCTCATATTCAGAATATGAAGGTTCCACAATCTTGTCTTGTTTTAATTTTTCAATTTGTTAATTAATCTCTTCTTTGTGCGTGTGGTACGCGATAATTCTTTATATATACAGGTTGTGTATCATTTAATCTCAACTTTTGTTTATAGAAATTATTACTGGTTATTGGTTCAGATTCCAACCAGATAACATCACTATATACTGTGCATAATTCTGTGAGTTTACTTTTAAATTGTTCTGGAAAATTTTTTTTCAATATGTTAATTATTTCTTCTTTTCGTTGTGTATTTTTGATTGGTTTCTTGTTAATAATGTTGTAATCAGTAAGGTTTTCAGTTTATATTGTGCTTTTTGATTGTTGCTATTGTGTTATTTCTGCTTAAGATACGTATAAAGGCGTTGTTAGATTTTACTAATATGTTTGGAATTAGAACATCTGGTTGTATTTCTTGATTTGGAATTAATATGTCGTAATTAAAGTTATTTAGTTTTAATTGGCGTATTAATTCTAATCTAGGTGGTAAAATAATATATTCAATATTATTTGTTAGTGGTATTTTTATTGTATCTGTTAAGAAGTGTGGTCTCAAGACGAGGTTTTCATTATTTTCAGTAAAATTTAATATACAGTCGATTCCAATGATTCCATCAAATGATATTGGAAAGTCATCTTGAACTGTTTTAAAGTCGTGTGCTATTAACCACTTTTGAAAATGTAAATCCAAATATATTTTTCCTAAGGATTTAATTTTACCTTATCCTATTCCACTGAATGTAATTATATGTTTATTTATTTTTTGTGTTTTGGTAAATTTTGTTTTTATTAAAGAAATGTCTGCGCCTGTATCTACTAAAAGTGTGGCTGTGTGATTAGTGTTGTGTATACTAATTGAAATGAAATAACATAAGTTGAGATTGAGATTGTATATTTTGTTCTCTATTGGTTTAATCTTAGGGGTTCCTCTGAGTTTTCCGGCTGGAATGAGTCAGTTGCGCGAACATAATTTCGCGTTCTGAAATTACGATTGTTATTTTGTCTCTGGGTATTGTTGAAATTATTATTATTATTACTGTTAGTATGGTTGTTGTAGTTATTGTTAATGTTACCGTTGTTTCTATTATTTCTTGCGAAGTTGTTTCTTCCAAGGAATTTTGTTTGGTTACCTCGGAAATTATTATTTCATGTATTGTGTCCTTGCCTATAGTATAGGATGGAATTCTGTAGTCCAGTTGCTTCTGTGCAACTGTTGACAAATTTGCTTATAGCTTTGTTTATGCTATTAAAGTCCTGCTTTCATGATAAGCTTTACTTCATCTATGGTGCAGTTCTTTGTAAGTATTTACTGACTCGTCTTTTACTTATGTTTTTAATTTGTTTATTATTTAGACTATTGTGTTCTCGTCATTAATGAGGTTTCTGCCATTACCCTTTAACTTTGTTTTTATGAGGGTTATTGTCAGTGCTTCGTCATAGGCTTTAATTAAATCTAGTAAAAAATCAAGAAATGATCGCAAGTTATCAGATTTACTATCGAAATCTCGAATGAGCCTTGCATCCGTACTTAAAAAGTCAATTGGGGTTTGTGCCATTATTGGGCCTTTATTGTTAGGTATTTGTGAAAGAATTTTTTGTATTTCTATTTGTTCATGCAAAGTGAGTTGCAGTTTTATATTAAATCCCTTTTTGTTAGCTACTTGTATTATTTTTTCTTTAGTATCTCAAAAAAATGCTTCAGCCGCTACTTTGTGTGCTCCGTTCAGCCTGTTGTAATGTACGTTAAAAATGATTCTAATTTTGTTTAAGTTTTCTAAGAGAATTATAAAATGTTTCTGCAGCGTTTTATTTTTAGTTGGTATATCTATGTTTAGGCATTTGTATGATTTGTCAAATTCTTCCTTTTATATTCTTACTTTACTTATTATATTTGTCCATTTCATTAAACTTTATCTACTGCAATTTATATTCTGTTTTTAACAATGCCTTTTGTTCTTTTGTGTATGGTATTAATCTTAAGTCATGCTTGTTATTATATTTTATGAATGTAAATGTCTTTTTGTTTTCTTGCTTATCTAAGTTTTTAAGTTCTCTAATTAAATCTTCTTCTTGTTTAATTTTAACATTCATTTCCTCTTCTGCTCTATTCTGAAATTCTTTTCCTGATTTAAATAATCTTTCCAAATTTTGGAGTTGTTTTTCTAATTCTATTTCAAAAATGTCCATTATAATAGTCCATTTATAAATTACAACAATTGTTATTATTAAAGAAACTGCAAAAGAAAATTAAATTACTTAAAAAAAAAATAATGAACATGGGCGATATCGCCTCCGGTAGTCCAGTATGGCGGTAGACTACCCTCTAATACTCAATGGAGCAAAGCCATCTCCCTTCTCTTCTTTGCAAAGGATCCTCCACGTCTTTTCGGAGATTTTGCTATAGGGACCCGTGTGAGGTCCTTTTGTTTTACTGTCAATTTTCGACGAGCTCTGTACTCATTAAGGGTGAGACGCTGTGGACCTTCCTTCATTGATGTGTGGCTTTACAATTCCTCACCACCTTTCTAACGACTTCTTTGGCGTTGATTATCCAAACTTGTTGACGAATTATTCCGAGGAGAGCTTTAGGACGTTACGCAATTTCACTTTTCCTTATAAAGAACACGATGAATGTAAGAAATAATACGAAGAATATAAAGATACGAAGAGTAACGAGATATTATTTGACTAATTATTGATTCGATGATTACTGTTGTTGTAAATGTAGTCTTTCTCATTATTTGTTTAGGTAGGTCCACATTTTCGATAACATTTTTTGGCCAGTTAGTTTCTGACTTAGATAGAAAGTCAGGGCCTGTAAACCAAATCGCATTTTCTAACTCATTTCCTAGGCATCCACGTGAAATCACATCCGCGGGGTTTTGTTTGGATGGTACATTCCTCCACGTTATGTTGTAGGTGAGGTTTTGAATTTCTGATGCTCGATTTGCGACAAAACATATATACGACGGTGAATGATTCGTTAGCCAAATTAAGACGATTCTTGAATCCGTCCAAAAAAACATACGATAAGTAAACCGCTCAAATTTATGTTAGAGTTTGTCCTATGTTCGACTAAGTAATAAGGCGGCATACAGCTCCAAGCCCGGCAATGATTGTTGAGCAACTGGAGCCACTTTCGATTTTGCTATGAGCAATGTTGATTTCCATTTATTTCCATGAGATAAACACACGTAAATGCAGCATCCATATGCCATTTGCGATGCGTCTGCGAATCCGTGAATACCAAATTTTGTTAGTGGAGAAGTACCTACAAACCGTGAAATTTTTATTTGTTTTATGTGCGAAAAGTTTCTTTCATTTTGCTGCCAGCAATTTGATGTGTTGGGTCAACGGAGTATTCCAGTTTAAATTTTGTGTCCACATCTCTTGCAGGAAACTATAACGGGTCCTATTAAGTCAGGAACATCAAAAATTTTTTCTACAACTGAATGCTTTGTTGGAGCCTTGATAATTGCTAAGTCAAAATGAAAAGAAAAAAATTTATCCTTTCGTTTCCATGATATTCCAAGAGTCCTTGTAAAGTCTTCGTTTGTCGTTTTTAAGATTCTCTCCTCGGTACAAGGTGCGACGTTTAAACAGTTAGAATTCTACTTTGCCATTTGAAGACCTGCCTTTTCTAAAAGTTTTACAATTTCTGATTTTTTTGTTAAAAGGTCGGAAAAGTTATCTGTCCCCCGTAAGAAGGTCATCAACGTAAAGATCTTGCTTAAGAGTTTCTAATAGGGAAGTTGGCCTTGCAATGATCAGCGATAAAAAACAGACTTCTACAAGCTAAGAAAGGCGCAGCGGATGTACCGTATGTTACAGTATTTAATTGGTATAGTGTGATAGGATCAGAGGTTTCATTTCTCCATAGAATCAACTGGAAGTTACGATCTTTTTTATGTCCTGAAAATTGTCTATACATTTTGCAGATATCAGCTGATAGAGCTAATTTATTTAATCGAAACGATAAAATTATAGTAATAAGATCTTGTTGAATTGTTGGTCCGACCATTAAAGTTTTATTTAACGATATATTATTGGACGTGCGACACGAAGCACCAAAGACAACACGGAGCTTCGTCGAAGTGCTTTGAGGACGCAAGACTGAGAGATGAGGAATTGCATAATGCGGCAATTTTAATTGATTAATTTAATGTATTCTTTCATGAAATTAACATACATTTGTCTGAGATTTTCATTCTTCAAAGGGCGTTTTTCGAGATATAAAAATCGTCTATAAGTTGTATTCACTGAATTTCCCAATTGATTTACGGAGGCTTTAAAGGGTAAACATACCTGAACTCTTCCATTCGTATCGAAATTTGTGTTGTTGACATAATGCTCTTTACACAGTTGTTCATCCTTAGCCCAAATCGGTTTCGATTTATTGAATTCCTCGATTTCCCAAAATTTTGTAGACAGAGCCACCAATAAGCCAGCCAAGGGTTCTGTTGACAAGACGTGGTAGGCCAATTGCGAGAGAAAATTTACCATCAGGAAGTAAATAAAAAAAAAATATATCCGAACTTAATAAAACGTCGATACGTTGGGGTAAATCAATTTGAGGATCTGCTAACTGAAGGCCTTCAGGAAAAGCCCAGCTATTAGCATTGATTTGTTCAGCTGGGTGATGCGACGAGATTGACTTTGTTACTGCGAAAACTGAAGTCCATTCAAATTCCAAAATTAGATTTAATAGTAGCTGTTACGTTATACTTGATCTATGTTCGAATATCAGAAACCCCAGCTATTTCTTGAATAATTTTAATTTGTTTAAACCGAAGACAATTGACAGTATCTTGCGTTATGAGGTTTACTTCTGAGCGTGATTCTATTAAGGCTCGAACTGGTTGCCAAGTACCAAAAATATCTTTTATAAAGACAATAGCGGTTGGAAGCAAAGCAGACTATGTGTGATAAACGACGAAATCTTAGTAAGATGGTTTGAAGTTGAATTAGTTAAGTTCGACAGCACTGATTGTTGCAACACTGAAAATGCTGGCTTAAAAGGCAATGAATGTGATGGTTCAAATGACGAATTTGGAGAAGTTATATTCTGATATGACGAATTTGAAGTCAAAGAACGATGGTAAGATAACTGAGAACTTTTTGGTTCAGTTGATGTTTGATAATTTGGATTGTGTAAAGTCGTATGATGTGAAAGCCGACAATAGCGACAACGAGATTTAGAATGGCAATCAGATACCACATGCTCTTTTCTCAGGCAGTTAATACAAAGCTTGTAGCTTTTAACAAAGTCAAATCGACGAGGTATTGGTAACGTTTGGACAAGTTCCTACAAAATGTTCTTTGCTATTGCAATATTTACAAAATATGTTTGACATCATAAGGGATGATCCAGGACGTTTGGAGTTCTGTTTATACTTTGTATCATGAAACTGAATTTTGTCTAGTTCTGCACTGCGACTTGCTACATACGACGACTTAAAATTGAGTAACAACGTTCCCATGTTCATCATACACCCTTTTTGATTCTCCATCTATTTTGTGAATTATAACTGGATTCATAACATCTAGCTCAGATCCCAAAGAAAGAAGAGAACTACGAAAAGCCTCAACGGTGTTAAGGATTGAACGCAACGATGAGGCATTTGGTTAAGTTATGGGTGTAATGGAAAATAAGGAGTTAATATTTTCGATAAACATTAGAGATTTATTGTCGTATCTTTCAATTAAACGGTCCAAAGTTCTTTGATAGTTTTATTCAATAATTTGAAAGGGTTCTATTACCGCTAATGCTTGTCCCGTTAAACAATTAAGAAAATAATTGAACTTTTCAACAATTGGTATGCTAGGCTCGTTATGTACCAGTGTTTTAAATACGCTTATCAATCGCGAGAATTCTGAGTACTTTCCATCGAATTTAGGTAATTTTAATTAAGACAAACGATTCTGATGCGACACAGATGAATGAGTCACATTCAAAAAGCTTTGTTCGATATCGCCAGAAGTCCGCTTTTGATTCAGCAAACTTAACAATGGTGCCTTTACAGATGTAAAAGGACTACGATGGCAACCATGGAACATTGATCGTGTTATCATTGCACTTGCATTGCTTTGTTATCATCTCTTAAGCCTATCATATTACTTTTAAAAACAGATTCGTAGATCATAGACATATTGATTTTTTTGCACACTTTTAGTATAAGTTCTTGTGAAAGGAAATTGAAATTAAATTATATAAGTAAAATAATAGCTTTTAGTGTCGTTTCACATTTTACAGGTAGGAATGAGTTAAATTTTGTAAATCCGAAATTATAATAAATAAAGAAAACACATTTTACAGTGAAACTCAATTCAGTTGTTATTTCAACTTAAGAAAAAAGGAATAAACTTATTATACAGATACAAAAAGTTCCTCTATATCTGATCGGCTGAGATCCGATTCATCCAACTTTTCAATTTGTGTTTGAATGTTGCTAATTTGTCCAAAATCGTAAAGTCGGATGATGCAGCTTATTTTTCAATTTTTTTTTTTTATCTGTGTCATATTCCTTTTCATTGTTGTCGTTTGAGACTTTAATGTACTCAGCGAACTTGCATCCTTTTGTCTTTTCGGTATTCATTTTGGTTTTAAAAATATTCAAGTTCGGTGTATGTGAAATTTTCACCCTTCATTAAAAAAAGTACCAAGTATTTTAAAACACGTTCAAAAAAAGGTATTAAAGTGTCAACACTATCGAATTGGAAATAAATGCCAACGCTGTTTGGGATGTCGTGATCTGCTGGTTGTTGTTATAAGTGACGACGATGTTGGCTCTGTTTTGGCAATTGCAGCAGGGAATGATGGCCAGCAAAGCAGAGCGAAATTACGAATATGATAGTAACGATGACGATGATTGCAGTGGAACAAACGGTATTTTCCTGCTAACTGCGCAAGCTACGACGATGCAGATAATTCTGATGATGATTGTTGTAAGACAATGCAGGTGCTTGATAACTACAACAACGATGACGATGATAATGATGAAGTTGTTTGTATGTTCTTTCTAGAAGTTTTTTAAGTTATCTAACAATCAACTTTTTGTTCAATGTTTTGTTAATTGATTTATTGTTTTGATTAATTTATTTCAATAACCTGTTGTTTATACACTTTAACTTAATTTTTTTAACACAATTTTTAGCTTATTTTTTCTTTTTTTTTTAACACAAACGTTTAGAATTTTCGCAAAATGTTTATTAATTCTTAATTTTTGAACACATTAATGTTTCTTTACTTTTAATTAAACTTTTTTAACAATGTCCTGTCACGGTCGGCAAATTTATGGTTGAACATAAACGATTTAAAAACGAAAATACACGATGGATGCTGATAATTGTTCTTTATTGTCAAAATAATTTAATCTCGTTAGAATTATGTATGCTCAATATCTGACTGTATTATTCTACAAAAACAATTATAAGATTATATACTAATAAATAAAAGAGCAACAATATACTAGAAAGAGTGAATTCACAAAATGCATATATAAAATTCTGGCCGAACAATGCCCTTAGAATCAAGATAAGAAATTTCGAGAGGAAGAATACATCTCTATTTATGTCCTTATATCCAAGGAAGAATATTTTGTGATACACTGCATCAAAAAATCACTTTTCGTAACCCTGGTTCTCAATAAGAAGTTGGGATTTCTATAAGGTCCGAGCATTCACAAGATATGTTTCTTGTCCTCTTCCGTTCTAATGCTATTAATGAGCATCTCAATTATAAAAGTCTCCTAAGAAAAAAGACAGACAGCTTATTAGAGGTACTTATTCAATAATCTTTTGAAAGAATACATATTACTAATGTATATTTAACCCGCTCTCTCTAGAAATGTAGGTCGTTATGTTTGCAATTCCATTTATTTACCAATCCGTTCGATTTTTCAGCTTGGTAGCTTAATAGTAGAAAGTATGAAACGCGTGTGGAAAAAAATTCTAGGTGGAAAAACATCACCTCAAAATGCCCCGCCATTTTTGCATGTTATCCTGTCAACAACAATTCAGACCATTTTATTAATTAGCACTGTTTGTACGTCAATTCTTCGGAGTCGTCTTTGGCACATGTCAATAGCACTTCCTCTTCTAGCCACAGCAGAAGGCGGTTCACCATCACAATATTCAAATCTTTAGGATGGGATATCACTGAGAGTACAGAATAGCCTACTTATGTGGGAGAAATTTGTAATCGTCAGTTTTATATGTTTTGAAATAAATTGATCCTGATGGGCCATATCCCATATATCCGATTCGTTTGTCAAAATATTATAAATTATGAAATTATGTAGTTGTAGTTTCTTTTTATCATCTACAGCACTCGTTTTTAACTGAGGAATTATGTTTACCACTTGCACATTCACACATATAAATGCACATAGCCTCGATTCACAATTTTTTATGTTTTCTTCTGTCATATTTTTAATTTAATTTCTGTGGTTTTTTATAATTTTCATTAGTTCGAATCTTACAATAATTCCGCTGCTATAATAATCCCACGTTGCGGCATAAAGCTTGTAAATTTCCTGATAGGTTTTAAAATACAACACAAAACATAAATTTTTGGTATGCTTCAATACAATAATAGGACACTGTTTTTGGCACCTCCGCTGCAAAATTTATTAGAAATGTACTTGTCTTTTTTGTTTCACTTAATATAAAAACAGTACTATTAAATCTTAATCTTTTAAACGGTCCTTTAAATTATAACGATTTATTTTTTTCTCGTTATTCGCTTTCCTGTGGAAAAAAAAATATAATATATATTTTTCAAAAAAAAAAAAAAATATAAAAAATAATTTTCTGAAGAAGCTTTCCACAGGAAAGCAAAATATCGAGAAAAAAATAAATCGTTATAATTTAAAGGACCGTTTAAAAGATTAAGATTTAATAGAAATAAAAAAAGGTCGAATAAAACTGAAAATAATAATAAAAACATTACGTCACATTTTTAGTGATAAAATTATGTTTAAAAAATTTTCTCTGCTTTTTCACCTCGAATTTACCGCGCAATTAAGTTTTTCAGTTATTTTTAATATTTTATTTCATGTTTTATTTGTTGTAAAATTCTGATGACCTGACTCTCCCCGCTGCTTCACGGGCTTACAACACAGTTATATATTTGGCATCCCAAAATATTCCTTCCTCACCTTCCAATCTTCTTTTCCTATTTATGTTATATGTCCATCCGGACTTGTGCGCAATATTTCTCTTTGTTCGAGCATCATCTATGCTCTCTCGCTTTTGTAAGGTGAAAACGTATCTCGCTTTACCAATATTAAAAAAAAAGAGTGAACTAATCACCAACCAGTTAAAATTTTTATGTGCTTAATTAAATTGGAAAGTACCGTTTTGTTGTAAACAAACTTTTTTGATGAGATAGTTTCATGAAAAGCAAACAAACGATTTAGGCTTAGGGTTTTTCTTTAAATTGCAATAAATCCATTATTTGCACATATAGTGCACTAAAATCTTGAACCAAAGTGTATTTGACATTTGTGCAACAGAATAATCTTTTGATTTAATTTAATTAAGCTCAATCGCAATAGTAACAGTTATGGAAGTATTTATATGAAAGATAAGGTAAGGACAATATGCTATTTAAATTAAATCCAAACTGAAAACTCTAATCTTATAATCCTATAAATAGTCGGCCGCTTTAAATTATCATAAATTCTATCATTTGCTATTTGGGGTGTTTTAAAAATTTTTTTTTTTTGTTATTTACATATATAACAAAGTTCTAATTTTATATAGTTTTCTTTTTTATTACTAAAGATTCACGTCTGCCATGACATAACTCCATAGGCTGTAACAATAGATGTAACCATATCCGTAGCCATAGTCGTAACCATGGCCATAACAATATTTATTACTCGATGTAGTTGTGTCGTAACCATAAGCAACTCTTATATTTGTAATATAAATTAAAATTCACCAACACAATTTAGTGGACGCACAAAATAAAACATACAGTTAAACCTACATTCAATATCAAACTGTGTATAATAATGATCAAATCAAAATTCAATTAATATAAACGGTTACAGTTTATGACGTTATGGCATGTCACAAATAATCGAATACAGTGCTTCACATAAAGCTGGTTTACAAACCTGTGGTTATGGTTATGTCGGTTTAATTCAGCCTTTAACCAAAGTAATTCGAGAAAAATTTTTGTTATTCCAGTAATTAGGGTGCTTAAAGAATTTAATTAAAAAGGCTGTTTTAAAGCAGGCAATTGGTTCTTTTAAAACTACTAGTTTTCGAATAATGCAATGTTTTGCTGTGTTTGTATAGAAGTGTTTTTGGGTCTTGCTGTCTATGCTATGTTGATTTTATGAAAATTCTCATAGAATCGGTTGGGCTTTGGATATAAGACTCTTAGGTTTTACTATACAATATTGGGGTAAAATTCACTGATGAGCTACTTGAGCAATAGTGAAATTGCAATATGAATATGCTCTCCCCCGCTACAATGCATTTCAAATATTTTTATTTGAATAAATGTTTTATGAGAATATCATAAGATGTTTATTTTTTAATAAATATTTCTGTAATGAATATTTTGTGAGAATATCATGAAATATTTATTTAAAGGAATCAAGCACGAAATAAAATTGCTTAAATATATAAAACGGTTACTTTTTTTGTATAAAATGTTTAGTTCTTTGTCTTTTTGACTTATTGGTAAATACAGTTGTCAATCAATCTATTTAGCTGGAGACGTGACGTCTTGAATTATCTATAAAAAATTTTGGTAGAACATATTGATGAGCACATTATAATTTAAATATAAAATATTTCATGGAATACTATGAAATACTTAAGCGTTAAGGCATCAAAAATGTCATATTGATGTAAAACTTTTAATTAATAAATCTTAACTTACCACACTTCCAACTCAGGACCTGTACGATATGAAGCGCCCATATCCTTGGCTTCTAAGATTGATTGCAGTATACGAGCCAAATTACCCTCAAAATCTAAGGCCCACTGATTTAAAGTAGAAACAGCAACAGTTACTTTACGACCCATATTCGTGTTATTAGTGCCTCTACAGAGAATGTGTTAATATAGTATCCAATTTTAAAAATGACACTTATAAAATGAATGGGTAAAAATTTTAGTTGTTTATTGTCAAAATTTTAGTCGCTGTAAGCAAATACGAAGATAAAACTAATTTCAATAAAACTTGGTAGATTAGTCTTTTAAACGTTGGTTTAGAGGTTATTAGTTTATATTGCAATGATTTTCTTTTAACCAAAACACGAATATTAAGAAAAGCGGCAGTAAAAATCAACAGCTGCAGCATACAGGTTCAATAATCTAAAATAAATTTATAAAATTTAGTGTTAGTGTAATGATAACATAATGTTATTAAATATAATGCAAACAAATGAATAATTAGAATATTTAATTGCATTTAAAAGGTATACGAGAGCAAGCGTTTAAAACTTATATTAGCATTCTACTTCGCTAAGAGATAAGTTAAAACAAAGTAAAACGAAGCGTAGATGAAAATGAGGGCTCTACTTCCGTTGCATTAATTTATATCAGCAATTATATAAATAAATCATAATGTGTAGAGCTGTTTGGATGAAAACTGATTTTATTGATCACAACAATAGAAAGACGTTGGAAAGTTTTACATAATGAACTACGTTATAGTGAAGTGAATTAAGCATTTGTTTCAAAAATTAGGCCGATTCCAATAAATTGATAATAGGCAATGGTCAAACTCTGTTACGCATCTTCTTTAATGCTCAAATCACTAACGTAAATTAAATATAAAAAAAAAACTTTTAGAAGTTTGATAATTGCGTATATTCTCCGGAGTGTACATGTTAACTTGTACATGCCAATATAGTTATAACGGGCAAACAGGACGAAAAATTAAGACCAGATTTAGGGAACCACATTAGAGACTACAACAAAAAACTACGAGAACCAAAATCAACTCCAGAATTAAATTTTGCAAACCATATGTTCAACTACAAATGTACACCAGGGCATATAAAAACATACACAGCACAAAGGAAGGAGACTAAATGTATTAGAAAACATGGAAATATAGAAACAGAAAAATTTTACGGACGAATAATAAATGAACAAATTATTTAAACCATTGAAACATTTTTCCAAGAAAACAAACATTACACTAACACAAACGCCTTACGCAGGTGCACAAGTCCAAAGCAATAAGGAACTCCATAAACGTACAATTACAGATTATTATGCCATAGAAAAACCCAATAGATTATCATATAAAAACAAACGAATAACAAGCATGGTGTAAAACGATATAATTAGGAAGAGAGAGACAGACAGAGAGAGACAAATTAGGTAAAAACAAACAAACGAAAACGGAGAGAAAGATACAGACAAAAAGAGAGAAAGTGACGAAGGCATAGGAATAACACGAAGAGAGACACGAACAAGACGAACTATATTAACACAACTGACAATTAAATGCAACTAGTATAGAGAGAACACTGAATATGGCAAATTAGCCGAAACCGGTTTGTTCACAAACTAAATTTGACGCGGGTTGACGTAAAATTATACCCAAATTTTAGAAGTTTATTTCAATATTATTTGTTATTACAGGTTTCCACACGTCAAATCTGGGCCATTTTATTGAATTAGTCATAAACAGCACATAATATTAAGAAATATGATTTGATCAGAGTTGTTTACATTAATTTTATTTGTTTTAAATATTTATTTTATTTATCGGAATCATTTTCAATCAAAGCAATTTTATTATTCGTGCTTGATTCCTTTAAATAAATATTTCATGATATTCTCACGAAATATTCATTACAAAAATTTTTATTAAAAAATAAACATTTATTCCAACAAAAATAAAAAATATTTGAAATGTATTACTGCGGGGGAGAGCATATCCATATTGCAATTTCACTATTGCTCACATAGCTCATCAGTGAATTTTACCCCAATATTGTATAGAAAAACCTAAAAGTCTTATATCCAAAGCCAAACTGATTCCATGAGAATTCTTTCATAAAATCAACATAGCATAGACAGCAAGACTCAAAAACACTTCTATACAAACACAGCAAAACATATCAAAACAACAAAAAACATTGTTTATTTTCAATTATATCTACATAAGGGTTGCCATTGGAATCCATTCATATGTAATTTGAAAATTCAGAAAATAAAAAATATTTGTAAATAATTTTACAAAATTTCTAAGAAAGCAACGGGCACATGCAATGGAAATAAGTATTTTATTTATCGGAATCATTTTCAATCAAAGCAATTTTATTATTCGTGCTTGATTCCTTTAAATAAATATTTCATGATATTCTCACGAAATATTCATTACAAAAATTTTTATTAAAAAATAAACATTTTATGATATTCTCATAAAACATTTATTCCAACAAAAATTAAAAAATATTTGAAATGTATTACTGCGGGGGAGAGCATATCCATATTGCAATTTCACTATTGCTCACATAGCTCATCAGTGAATTTTACCCCAATATTGTATAGAAAAACCTAAAAGTCTTATATCCAAAGCCAAACTGATTCCATGAGAATTCTTTCATAAAATCAACATAGCATAGACAGCAAGACTCAAAAACACTTCTATACATGTGCCCGTTGCTTTCTTAGAAATTTTGTACAACTATTTACAAATATTTTTATTTTCTGAATTTTCAAATTATATATGAATGGTTTCCAATGGCAACCCTTAAGCATGGTACTCTGTTCATAATTTCGTGCGAAATACTGTCAAATCCCATATAAAAATAATTCATACGAAATAAATAAGAAATAATGTTGCTGAACTAGTACTCTGTTTATTTTTTAAAAAGTCACGAAATGTTTCTGTCAGCATGTTTTTCTAAATGAAAAACGTTTCAGGCAACATTTTTTTTTAACTACGAAACAATATGAGCAGCACTTTTTTTCGCACGGAATTGTGAGCAACAACTGTATTTTTAATTTTAAATTGGTTGTGCCAAAAAGTAAAAGTATAGAGAAAAGCGTGAAAAAGTGAAAAAGAAAAAAGAAAATTTAGTGACGCAGAAAAGTGTATCCTTATTTCTGCAGTAAAAAAAAAGTTATTTGGGATAGATATCGCTAAAGAGATTGGAAAACCTGGTAAGGATTGAAATATATGTATGTATATACATACATATGTATGATCTTTTTTAATTATTATTAGAAGAAGTATGTGAGCAAAACTGGAGGAGTATTTCGAGTAGCAAACGGTATTACAACCAAAAAAGAAAAGCATCAAAAAATCTGGTAGTAGATGCGACTTGCAGTTCTATTCAGACGAATCTCAGGATCCCTGGTAGTTTTCTGAGGATTTCACTGAGACGTCGAAATCGAGAACGTAAGTGTTATTATTCTAATTTATTGTTGCTTATTGTAGCTTTCGTAAGTGATGCAAATTTTGATTGTAGAACCAGTTGCTCACAGCTTTTAAGCACGCCAGATCGGCAGCCCACGCAAGATATATTATCTGATTCTGAAATGCTGCCTATTACGCCACCGGAGAAAACAACAACTTATTTATATGTAAGTAGACACCAAGTCTTATTATTCTAATTTAAAACATAACTTTAATTAAAGTTTTACAGATTTTTATTTTAGAAAAACACAGTTGTTTCATCGAAATGAAATGTGAGCAGGTGTCTCAAAAGTGGCAGATGTGATGACAACGTTGGTGGATATGGCAAAACAACAAAACCAAAATAATGTCAAAGCGCCTTTCCTCAATTATATATAATTATATTAATTCCTTGTAGTTAAAATTGCCTAATGAGATTGGCGAAAATGTACGATGAAAAATTATTGTTATGCTTTACGATGAGATCTCTGTTCTACTTATTTTTAATATTAATGCATAATAGTAATTTTTACATAGTAAAATAAGAGTTACACATTTTTTAAAGACTGGCCACACAAAACAAAAGGCTGAATAAGTATATGATTTTTTTTATAATAGCCAAAGTTTTTCTTTAAATAATAGTATATGCTTATATTATTCTTTGCAATAAAATCTATTGCCTTATGTATCCACCTTATTAAAAGTTATTTAATAAAAAAAAATTTTTTTTGTTTAAAAACAGATTTTAATTAATAAAAACAGAATTTTAATTATTTTTAAAGCCTCTTTAGTGATTATAAATTTTTTATTTCGTAAACATCTTGTCTGCCGTACTGCGCAACATTAATATTAGATAAAAAGAGAGAATCAGCTGGCAACATATTGTCAAAATTTTCAAGCGAAATATGTAATGTTGCTCAACACTTTTCGCAAGTTAGAACAGAGTACTAAGCTTTATGTAGAAATAATTGAAAATAAACAATGTTTTTTGTTGTTTTGAAATGTTTTGCTGTGTTTGTATAGAAGTGTTTTTGAGTCTTGCTGTCTATGCTATGTTGATTTTATGAAAGAATTCTCATGGAATCAGTTTGGCTTTGGATATAAGACTTTTAGGTTTTTCTATACAATATTGGGGTAAAATTCACTGATGAGCTATGTGAGCAATAGTGAAATTGCGATATGGATATGCTCTCCCCCGCAGTAATACATTTCAAATATTTTTTATTATTGTTGGAATAAATGTTTTATGAGAATATCATAAAATGTTTATTTTTTAATAAAAATTTTTGTAATGAATATTTCGTGAGAATATCATGAAATATTTATTTAAAGGAATCAAACACGAATAATAAAATTGTTTTGTTTTAAATATCATTTAAGTTGCTATCTCTATAGTTATCAATTAATTTTAACTTTTGGAAACACATTTTACAAAAGCAAAAAATTCCCTTTTTATTGTT
This sequence comes from Trichopoda pennipes, assembly GCA_030448955.1. Lineage (NCBI taxonomy): Eukaryota > Metazoa > Arthropoda > Insecta > Diptera > Tachinidae > Trichopoda > Trichopoda pennipes. The sequence goes on from JASKUP010000051.1 coordinate 1,107,858, forward strand.
GTATGTTCTGTAAAATTAAAATGCCTTGGTTTCAGCACTATTTTTACAATGTTTATTTGCTAAATACAGTAAAAACAATAAATATTTTACAAAACTCCAAAAAGCACATATTCCAAAGAAAATTCTAGATTCTTTTGTTTACTTTTCTAGTGTATTGTACTTACAATTTTACTAGTTGTTTAATGTTTTCTATCAATGAGAGTTCAAAAAAAAAATAAAAATAATTTTATTAATGATAATTTAATTTAACAATAAATAAATTGGCGAGCTCCCACAGATATGTTAAACACAAAACTGTACTGTACTGATACTGTAACTATAATTTTATTAGCTACGAAAAGTTGTTAATACTGTGTAAATTATTCAAAAGAGCTGTCCAAAAAAGTGCCACTGAGAAATGAAATTGTCAAAATTATTCTGTGAGTGAAGGCTTTTAAAATTAATAACAAAATGTATAGTACACCAGTAGATTTGTATTGTATGTATGTATATAGTAACAAAAGAAGTTAGATGTGTTTCCGCAAAAATCTCCGAAGATCAACAAATTTAACTGTTTGTTACAGTGGATAAGTATCATTAATGTGTGCATTGTCTAAAAGAAGCTATGAAATCTTTGGATTGTTTTTTATAAGGAGAAGCAGCACTGTATAGTTATCTTGTATTCGTGTTACATTCTTTTGTGAAAGAAATAGAGAAGAGATAGTACAGATCATCATTTTAATAGTGAAACTCCATATGATGTTGATAGGACGATATAAAAAGCGAATTTTTGAGTTACTTTACTTCGCGGCCTAGGCCTCAAAATAGATAAATTTGTCAAAATATTATATGAATAAGATTAATTACAATATCAATATCTACTGTTTTTCCAAATTTTGTATTATTGTCAATATATTAAGATCCTGTAAATCCGTGGATAAATTATTATCGGGAAAGGTGGATCTCGAATCAATCATTAGATTAACAATATTTATTTTTTGTATTATATGTAAATATAAAAATGGTGTAAAAAATGTATAGTAATTCATAAAATAAGAACGGCTGGGCCGATTTCTGTAAAGTTTTCTTTATCAGTTGTTCGTATTTGCGAGGAGAAGGTTTTTACGGAAGAATTTTGGAACATCTCTCCGAAAAAGTCGGAAAACGAGTTTCTGTATGAAATTTTGTGTGCAATTATTCCTTAATTATACGTTGACTTTGCGCAATCTGACAGTTGTCATTTTGGTATTGTAATTTTCTAAAGTAAATGTGCTATTTTTCTTGCTGCAATTTATACGACAAGTCTGTAGGATTAATCTTGAATTTTCTGGGTTTTCCACAGTCAGCTGTACGTTGCATGTTCGCGTGTGGAGAAACCGTCTTCATTATTTGTTTTTGCGCAGGAAAACAAATCAAAAAACATTGTTCATCAAATCGCTCTCTACTGATTCTATTCAAATAAATTACATTGAAAATTAAATATTTGTGTTGTATTATTACTCTAAAGTTTGTCTGAAGGCTAATATTGGGGCAAGGCACAATGACAGAAGGCGGTCAAAAATATATAACTTTTGAATGGGTCGTAATTTCGATACACGTTTTTTTTATCTAATGAAATTTTACAATTGGGGATCATGAAAAAATGACTTTTGGTAGCCTTCTCGTAAAATGGTCCATTGTGCGAGGCGAAGTTCGCTGGTCCGCTAGTATAATATAAATTTTATTACATTTCAAAGAATGCACGATAAAAACGAGCTTGGAGAAATTCTGATATAGATTACATTAGAAGAAAACAAATCTTTACAATGCTTCCAATTCAAAAACCTTCTAAAGATAAGTTTATCTGCAGGTGAATTCATATAAAAATTATTTTATCAAAAGTTATAAATTGTTTATGGTTTAAAAAGCATCAATTCTAATGTTCACATTATTTAGCAATATCTTAAAATTAGTCTGATATTGAACAATTGATATTATTGAACAATTTACTGCTTTGTGGACGAAATACAATAACAACTATTTATTTTAAAAAGAGTAACACAATTTAGATAATTAACATAAAAGTCACCACTTTAAAATGGGTTTTCATCATAAATTGACCGTCACGAACCACTGTTCGCCAAATCTTGCTGTTAAATAAATAAAAACTGTCCAATTGTCTTTATTTTATATTTGCATAGAAAGGCTTAGAAAGGTGTTTGTACACTCGTATACTTTTTTTCTCCTAATGGGCGTTTCTGGTGTAATTATAGTTTTAATACTCTGTTAATTGAAAGAGTCGCGTTTGTTTGACAGAAGGTTAATAATGAAGCCATAATATTCTTTAAAGCACAGATTTGAATTCAATGTAGCAAATGCCAATGAAAAAATTTTTGGCAACACTTCTAATATTTCTTATTTTCTCGAGTGTGTCTTGCAATTAATTGTTAATATCAATATTTTTAATCAAGTGTTATAGCCTGCGGTCAAGATTTCAGCCCTATATATTATTAGGATCACGTTTTTATCTCCAATAAAAAATATTCGTACTTGTTTTTTAATCAACATTCAACAAAGATCTATTTTAAGTATCAATGCTGTATTTGCGAAGAAAATGCTTGTGATATTTAAAAATAATCGAATGGCAAATGCTGTTGTCTGTAAGTTCAGTTTTCTAGTCGTAACGAAATTTCAATGCAGAAAAACTTAAACTGTTAATTAATTTTAAGTAACTTAAAATATCGACATATAGGCAACATGTACAAAAAATTATGTTGCTTTCCAGTTATTTAAATTCAAGTTAGCGTTTGGGTGGAATGAGATGTCTGTTGTTGCTTTAACAATGAAATTAACATATCGACCAAGCAAAATGATTTGCAATTTAGCTGTCTTGAAATTTATTACAATGTTTGCAAAAAGATTTTGCAAATTAATGCCTTTCTATTTTTTGATTTTAGGTTTATTCAAAGAAATTTTATTTCCGAAAATAGTTCTTTAAAGAAAGTTAAGATTTTCATTTGTATGCACGTTTGTATAACACAGTTTTAAATGTCTACGAATACTTTTTTAAAATTATTGAAATTTTTTCTTGTAATTTCTAGCATTGGCCTAAAAGAAAACTAGAGATTATGAAAATGTTGGTTTGGCTGCTACATGTAAGGAAGTTTAAAAAGGGTTTTTATTTAAAAAAAAACTTATTTTGCAGCTATTTTTCTTGTTTGCAAAATACAAATACGATATTATTTAATAGGTGTAAGTGTATATTTTGTACTTCACGGCGACGAAGTGAAACTTTACACGGTAAATGTCAGCAGGTTTGTGTCAAAAATTATAACAATTTAAAAAAAAATATATGTGTTAAATTTAATTAAAAAATACCTACACAAAGATAAATACTTATTTACTGTTATAAAAATAATTTTCCTGAAGAAGCTTTCCAAAGCGAAATATTAAATTTATATGTATTAAATCTATTTAAAAAGACCTAAAAAAGAAAAACACTTATTTATTAAAGGAAAAAAAAGGTCGAATATAAATAAAATAAATTAAAAACCTATAAAAACTCTAAATATCTTTTTATCTCTGAAATCTGCAATGACATGGTTTTCGATTGTTGTAGTTCGCTAGGGCGAACCTTTTATAATTTGTTTTATTTTGACTTTTTGTGTTTTGCTATAAATAAATAAAGTTATATTCACGCACTTGGGTTTTTTCGAAGCTTTAAAAGCAAATTATTTTAGCCCTTTTGTTTTAGTTAATGTTTCCAATAAAATTATCCAGCTATCAAGTTCAGCATTGTTTAAAGTTTTAATATCTTGTCAAAGCCATTCCATTATTTGAGCTTAAATTTTCTACGAAATAAACTTCGAAGGCAAAATTAATATAACTAAAGGGTAAGGCGGTATGCTCATTCGATCGACATTTAATCGGAATCATAATCAAACTAGCATACAAAAATAATTTTTCACAATGAACGTTTTCTTTCCGGTTGTATAACATGAGTGTAAATGGTGGAACGTAAAATCATCTTTACCTCAATTTCACCTTCCATAAATACTTCGCTTATTAGAAAATTTTTAAATATAACGAGGAAATATAATAACGATTATTGTTTCAATAGAAAATATTATTATTATAATATTTTATGAACTAAAAAATTTTTGTGATTTTTGTGTGTGTGATTTTTGTTATTTATTGTTATATACGTTAACAAGAATTTATTCTTTTGTTTAACATTTGCTTTAACGACAATTCTATTATTTTTATTTAACTTTTGCTTGAACTGGATATTGTTAGTTTATTGAACCTAAAATAAACTTAATAGAGTTAAATAAATTTAAAGAAATTAACAAGACGAAGTTAATTTATTAAAAACAAAGTCGCGATTCATATTGCGACATGTGTATTATAAAATTAATTAAAATTTGTCGCAGTCAAGAACTCGAACAAACAGGTTTTATTATAACTTATATTGCATTTTTATGAATGGTTACATGTTCTTCGTAAGAATTAAGTCGACAAAAACTAGAATGGAAAAATGCACTGACTGTGCAAACTTATTTAGCTAATCGTTGCTTTATAATAAGAGGAGAGAATTTCATAAGCTCGCTCTAGGCAGTTGATACCGAACCTTACAAGAAAGTATCTTTGGAACAGTTTTATATGACTACACCAGATATGCTAAACAGCATTCATTCCCTATGTTTGCAGGATCATATATTTAACTAGGAGAAGTGGCTTAAGAAATGGAGAATTAACGGTTATGAGAACATTCACATAACATTTACCTTGCACAGACGCTCTTCTCTTACTACAAGATAAAGAAAACCAAATTATTTCGTAACTTACAATCAAATATCTCGGAATATATCTTGATAACGTTGGTGTCTAAGAACTATGTCGAAGCAAGATTCAAGCAAAGGAACTGGCCGATTAACAGAAAATCTACACTACAACTATACTTCAAACTACTTCTTTATAATGCAATGCTTAGCCAATAGCATCCTAAAGAAAAAATCAGAAAAAAATTAAAAGGTGCTAAAAGAAAATGCTATTAATAACAACTGTTATCCTCTAGTATATAAAAATTCGAGCATTTACAAAGACTTAAACGTGTCCTTGATTTTGGCAGAAGCAACACATGCAAGCCCGAGACAAACCCCGTGTTAATATATATATTTAGATATTTCACATCTAAATGTCTTTAACTTTAGATGTATTATTAAAAGAGTGTAGACGTTGGGTGAAAAATTGCCATGGAAAATATTATATCATTTATTTTGGCTAGTTTGAAGACTCTTTATGAGTTACTCTCTAACATCATTCCATACTCGTGTGCCGTAGGCTTTTTAATATTTTTATTAGTATTTCATTTTTTAAGCACTAGGTCTTTTTTTACAAACAAATTTTAATCTTTATTTTTTATACATTACTTTATATATTTTTTTATTGCTTAAAAAATAAAATATTAATAATAATTATAATTTTGTTAGCCCGGCTCAAGGAAGAACTTCTATTTAGAAAAGGGTACAAGAATCTAGTAATATTGTTTAGTTTATTTATAGCATAAAAAACGTCCTGAATTTATTTTTTATTTAGAGGATAGCTCCTAAATACTTAACACTAGGTTGTATATTTTTAATTGTTAGAATTTTTAATTTTATTACTTTTTTTAATTTTTGTTTTAATTATATCACCTTAACATTTTTATAATTTATAAAGTTTTTTCACTTTTGCATAGGCTTTATTTGTCTATAGCAGCAGCGTTCTAATGCACAAAAAAACTTTCTAACTTCCAAAAGTCCATAAAACCCATTTAATATTGTACAATTTTTTTACGAAAAAAAAAACGAAATTAAAATCAATATAATACCAAAAGCACGGCAAGGGTAATATTTAAATAAACATTTAATCGAATTTCTCCATTTAGCATTTTTGGCACTTCGCGCATCCGTGGTTAGTAATTATTATTCTCTGGCTAGAAATGCTTTTTAAATTAAGTTTAACCTTTGACGTAAAATTATACCTCCGTTTAACCTTTCCTTTACTATATATGTAATTACATTTGAATTTATATTTTATGATTATTCGTATTTATACTATTAGATCAGTAAAACAAAAAAGGCCACATGCATAAAAAAATAAATTAATTACTAGAATATGACATAACTTTTTTAGAAAAACAATCTCTTCAGTAAGCCATAAATTTCAAATTTTGTTTATATATTTTTTCTAGTTTTTTTTTTTTTTTAATAATCAAAATACTTCAAATTTTTCTTTCATGTATATTTTTATTCTGATTGCCTTCAACGGAAGAAGGCAACAAAATACATATGTAATTATATTTGACATAGCGTAAAATGATAAATTGAACATTATAATTGGCAAATTTGTTTCTAACATATTTCATTTTATATTTTATTTTCGAAATTTTTGAAAACAAACAACGCGATTCTTTTACTTTATATCAAACTAATCAATCTGTGTCTAAGATTTATTAGAGTGAGAAATAAATGGTAAATGGACTAAAAACAGATAAGCTAAAAATTATGTGATTGTTGTAAATTAACGTTTAATCTTTTTTAAATGCACATACATAAATACGTTTGTATATGTGTAGATGTTTCTTTTACAAAATCTGCGTTCAACAAACTCAAGATAAATTTTTGAAATATAAATTTGCAGACAAAAATAATAAGGCACATTATGAAAGGAAATACGGGTAAGTTTGGCAAAGATGTATGCTAAACAGAGATATCTAATTTTATCCCAGTTTAAAACTTGAAAATAGATTTTCTAAGATATCTTTTTGTGTACAATAATAATAAAAGAAGATATGTAATAAGTTTAAAAAATTACAGAAGAAAGTGATGATTTGGTTAGTTTTTATATACAATTTGCAATATTTAAAATGGTACAATGTAAATATTACACAAAAGCTTGTGAAAATTCCTATCGAAAAACGTATGTATCCATCAAAATTTTAGAAAATAATAAAATTTGCCGATATTAAGTTGTTAACGTAAATACGGTTTTCGATCGCCATATCCCAAAGAAAAAATTCATTTAAACCCAACAAATTTAGGCCAATAGGTCTAAATTTTAAATGAATCAGTCAGATAGAAATATAATTATTTGCTTATATGTAGTTTGTCCCAGTGTAGTTTATATATAATGTAGCAAAAGTAATCATCACAAACTATTTTCAACCTATTTTTTTTCTTAAGAAATCACTTAACTTTAAAGTGTTTTCATTTTGTTGCATGCCTATTTCTCATTACCTGCATAATAATCTTGAAACTCATAGCTACTTAGAATAGGTACCTTCAACAAAAATTATTTTTTTTGCGCCAACGGTTTTTAATTGTCATTTAACATTTTTTTTATTTTTGGCGTTTGTTGTTGTACATTAGAATCACAATAACATAACTGAGATTATTGGAATAGTTTAAAGTGAAAATTAAAGTTAATGCACCATTTAACAAATAACCAGAGTTTGACGATCGGAGATAGACGACAACTATCTTAAGTCATAAATGTAGCATTTGGAGTTCAGAGAACTAACTGTTATTTGTTGAAAAACGAATTCATTTTCATTTTCTTTTTAAAATATATCTTTTCTTCCCTCTTTCTTCATATGATACTTTATAAAAAAACTGTAAATAAAAAAAGTTTAAGAAAAACCAATCTGCAAAATAAATTAAAAATGTCAAAAGGATATAACAACAAATAAATCAGTCACCAATATCGTGGCTCATAATTTAGAGTTCACTTAATAATAATTCACTTGTCAAGGTTTTAGATTTTCAAAAGGCAAAAGACGATCCAGACAAAAAAGGGGTAATGAGGTGGCACAGACGGGTTTCGACAGAAAAATAAATACTGTTAATAAATAATAAATAAATTTCGGACAAAAATAAGAGAAAAAATACGCAAATTAACATTTCGGAATTGTATGTGCAGTTATATATGTTAAAATGCGATCGATTTTTACCTGTGATGTTAATTTCTGAAATATTCTAAAAATTTTACATGTAAACTTTTTTTAAAGGCAACTCATTTTACTTTTGGTAGCAAGGAAAAAGGAAGGCATGTTATGTTTTTGTTGGTTTGCTTTCAATTGATGACAGAATTATAAAAGTTGAATTTTTCTACAACTCACAAATCTGAAGATTAATAACTAATGTCGGAAGCAATGAATAAAGGTATGATCACATATAACATATATTTGACTAAATTGCATTCGTTCTTGTTTCTCTAAATTATTTTAAAGTTATACAAAATTTGTTTATGCAAGCAGCGACAAAATAGTGTCAAATAAAACACGGGAAACACGGTTCAAGTGCCTAAAAATATTTGATTAAATTGTAAAGAACATAAATGTATATTTTTAATGACGCTGCCCATAGCATGCTTTCATAGGGATTTAATTTCTTTTGCATTATTTCGAAGTAATTGCACGAAATATATGAATACTACGAAATTCTAATAAATTTTGAATTACAGTTAAATTTAAAATAACGTACTTATAATCGCAATATGTACAAAACTTCTTATTTGTTTATTTATTTGTTTGTTAGCATAGATAAATATTGTAGCTAATGAGAATTAGAGAACTTTTTAAAAAACTTATCTAACATGTTGCAGGTATCGGAAAATAGAAGAAAACACTTCTTAAATTATCGTTTATAGTCAAACATTTGTAAATATATTTATGAAAAATTCAGTTGACATATCTTTTAGGGGGTATATTTATGATTACAACGGATTAATTTACTATAACCTCATTATTTTAAGAACACATGAGCTAATCGGGATCAGAGTTCTCTGCGCTCTGAACTTATTCACCATATCACATCAAAATAAAAACAAAATTTTGTTACGGGGTAGGAAATATTATTTTCAATCTTCTATAGCTTGTTACCTTCTGTATATAATATGGGATATTCGATTACTTTACTTTGGAATAGGATAAAATGATAATATATAATATATGTATATAAACATATCGAAACTATTACTAAACGTCGTGCTTAAACGAAAATCTATAAAGGAAAACTTAAGGTATCCAACCAGTAAACTTTTTTTACATATATTTTGCAACCTTGCCCCATTTTCACACAAAATTCAAAATACAAATGTTAATAGCGTATTACATAACAGATTGATAACGAACAGTGTGATTTATGTACTTTTAAATAACCTTTAGACAAAAATTCAATGTAAAGATTAATTTTCCAGGTAACATCGAAATGCTTAAATAATTTTTTTTTATGAAGAAAAATTCTATCCACATTTGCGAAAGAATGTGTTCTAAAAATTTGGACAGTACTAGAAATGCACCTGTAGAATTCCAAAGTTTTAAATCAGGAAACCTGAAAAACCTGTTACAAGAATTACAAAATTTTAAATTTTAAAATTTGCTTTTTTTTCCAAGAGTATAGTTGGGGCATTCCTTCATAATTTCTAAATCCTTCGTAATTTTAATAGCGCCAATTTTGTTTAAAAATTTATATAACTTATGTTCAAGCTTAAAACGTTTAAATATTTGATTTGAAAATTCTAAATAAAAATTTTTAAATAATTATTAAAGCTTTAATTCTGATATTAAATATAAAATAGCTTTGACAGGTTCATAAATGATCCAAATATATCGCCATTGGGATACAATTTTGTAAAGCAATACACATATTCGCCCGCATCGTCGTTGTCTAGCATCGACTTATTCGGCTGTTGATCTTGTCAAGTCGACTTAAATTATCCGCCGTATACCTTATACTACTTTGTTTATAATTTTTGATTAAATGAAAAAGAATGAATTTTATATTGATAAATGCTTTATTTAATGTCGGCAATTATGTATAGAAATCAATATCAGATAAATGTCCTCCTCTGTTAACCTCACTAATGCGAGCACTTTAGGTACATTTTTCGTTACATTCTCACACATTTCACACGGTATTTCATTAATTTCATCACAAATATTTTGCTAGCGTTGCTCAAGCGATTCTGGTTTGTTTGCATAAACCTTGCTCTTGGTTTAGATCGCATAATGGAATTTGATTTCATTTATTTTTGTTTAATCTCTAACATTTTATTTTTAATTTTTTAGTTGCACCCTAATAATAATTATATTACACTTAAAATTTAACACAAAAAAATTCAAGTAGATGTTATGAACAAGATCATCACATCTTCCGTGGTGTAATTTTGTACCCGCTTATTATATGTAATTGTTTATAAGTACATGCGTTTTTTTTTTAACTCTCAAAATTATTTATTGTATCTTCTATAAAAAGAACTAACAATAAGTTTTAAAATCTTAAATTCTAAAAAAAAGTTACATTAGTCCCGACCATGTCAGAACTAACCTTTTGGGTAAAAAAAAAATTGACATTAAAAAAAAACAAAACAAATGTTTCTAAGATGTGTCATCTGTAGCATTGAGGATTAAAGCTGCGGTATCCCTCTTTTTTAATCGGCTATGTCCACTATAATCCAAGATATTGCGAGCAAGAGGATTAGGATGGTCTTCGAGCTTCATCAAGTATTTGCCTGCGTATTTGATGATTTCTGTAGTCACCAGCGGTATGTCTAAGTCACAATGTATGTTTGAATTTCTGATGTACCATGGGGCGGAAGTTATCAACCGTAAAATTTTATTTTGCATACGTTGGATTCTATCCACGTTTGAAGCTGAGGCAGTGCCCCAAAGTTTGAATCCATAAGACCATATTGGTTTCAGAATACTCTTGTAAATTAGAAGTTTGCAATCTAGGCCAAGTCTCGAGTTCCTGCCAATGAGCCAGTGTAATTGTGTTAGTTTAAGTTTTATTTGTGTTAGCTTTGAGTCAATATGATGTTTCCATGTAAGGCGACGATCAAGATATATACCAAGATATCTCACATAATTATGGTGAGGAAAAATGTGATTATTGATTCGAACGGGTGAACAATTATCTCTTCGCAGGGTGAAAGTCACATGAATGCACTTTTGAACGTTCACTTTAATTCTCCATAATTTTAACCACAACTCCCACTGAGTTATATGTTGCTAAAGATTTATTGAGGCTTGGTAGGAGTTTTCGTGCGAACTTAGACACGCTGTATCATCAGCAAACGTAGAAGTGTGGACAGTTTCACTTACAGGCATATCGCAGGTATATATCAAATATAAAACTGGTCCAAGAATGCTACCTTGTGGTACACCTGAGGAAATTGGTTTGGATACACTTACGAAGTCTCCTTCAACAACAGCAAATTTTCGTCCAATTATGTAGCTTTTCAGTAGGTTGCTTATGTTACAAGGCAAGTGAGCGGTCAGTTTTAGAAATAGACCTTCATGCCAAACTTTGTCAAAAGCCTGTGAAACATCAATAAAAATAGCTGAACAATACTTCTTCGCTTCAAAAGTCCTTCTTATCACCTGAACCAATCTATGGGTTTGCTCAATTGTGCTATGTCTACTTCTAAAACCAAATTGATGGTTTGGGATACACCCACTATCCCTTAGCATTGGAGACAATTTATCCATAAGCAACTTTTCGAAAACCTTTGAAATAGTTGGTAATAGACTTATGGGCCTATATGACTCGGTTTTGGTTAGGTCTTTACCCGGTTTTGGAATCATTTTAACTTTAGAAATCTTCCAGTGGTCAGGATAGTATTCAAGCCGTAAAATGGCATTAAAAATGAATAGCATGATTCTGACTGCAATATTGGGGAGCTCCTTCAACATTTTGTTACTTATGCCGTCCATACCAGGAGCTTTTTTCGGATTTACTTCAGAAATTAGCTTTTGTACCTCACGCAACTTAAACTTTAAGGGTCGAGGGGGTAATCCAACTAAGCTTGGCAAACTAACATCATCAGTACATATGTGTGGGGTGAATACATCTTTCAAGTAATCGACAAATAAGTCACCTTTTTCAGCGTCCCTTCTTGCCCAATCTCCACTGATATTACGTAGGGGTGGCTTGTACTCAACGGGCCTTTTAAGGTTTTTTGTAGCACGCCATAAAGAATAATTGGAGTTTGGTGTAGCATCGAGGCCCTCCAGATATTTCTCGAAAGATGCAGTTTTTTCATATGCTAGTAAGTCTCTAAGCCGCTTTGTGCATTCTCTAAGTCTCTAAGCCGCTTTGTGCATTCTCTAAGTCTCTGCCTCTGCAGGGGCGATCTGTGTTGTTGCCAATCTCTTCTAGCTCTTCGTTTTTCCGCTACGAGACGTTCAATGTCTGCAGAATAGATGTGACCTAAAGTAGTCTGCGGATGTTTAGTTGTAGCAAGATGTGCTGCTTGTTTAATATTTTCACTAAAAGTTGCAAGGCTACACTCCACATCCTCCTTTGTTTCTAGCAAAATATTCTCCGAACAATGGGTGCTGAGATATTTTTTAAAACTCAACCAGTTGATGCGACTGATCATATTTGTATCAGGAAAAAACAAATGTCTTCTAAGCGGGCTGCAAATAGTTACAATGGTTGGAGAATGATCCGATGATAAATCCATGGAAGATTCTACAGTGACTAAATTTCTTGTAATATTTTTTGTGACAGCAAAATCTATTACATCCGGAATTTTTTGTCTGTCGGTAGGCCAGTATGTAGGCTGACCACTCGAAGCAACATCTAAATCATTACTGCTAATAGCGTTGTACAATGCTCGGCCCCTAGGTGTAATTAAGCGCGAACCCCAGTAATTGTGTTTCGCATTATAATCGCCAGCTGCCAGAAAACATGGTCCAAGACCTTTAAAAAATTTTTCATACTGCTCTTCGGTTATTAAAAACCTGGGAGTAGAGTAGACTGATGATATTACTATATCATTAAAAAGATTTTCAACACAAATAGTTGTGGCTTGCAAATAGTCTTCTTGCTTGCTGTCTAAAAAATGGTGTTTCAGTCTAGACTTTATTAAAATTGCTGAGCCGCCGCATGCTCTTCCTCTCGGATCCTTTGTATCATAAAATGTGAATCCATTAATTTTAAAAATACCCCTTGTGGTCAAATGTTATTTTCCGTGAGGAAGTATTCGAGTTCGTTTTTATGTTGGCGAATGCCATTTGCATTCCAGACACATATTTTCAACGAATTCATTTTCTATTTACGATTGCCTGAAGCAAAGTAGTCTGCATTTGCAGCATTTGTTGCATCAGGCTAGTCATATTAGTTGTGAAATTGTTTATTGTCTGCACAAGGTTGTCAATAGTAGCTGCAAGACGAGTAAAATTGAAGCTTGAGTTAGCGTCTGCATTGGTATTTGCTGATGGAACATTTTTTGGTGGAACAGTGTTGATTTTTACGGCGTCGGCATACGATACATGAGTATTGATTGGTCGGACCATTTGGGGATACGAAGTAGATAAAATATGCTGTGCTGTACATGCGTGTGCATGATTTTTTCTGCTTAGTAAGTACATACAAACAAACAGTTAGGAACTTTGTCAATTTGGTAAACAAATAAGAATGCAAAACAAGAAAACAAATAAAGTTTTTTAGCCTACCTCTAGAACTAAACGAATACAGTTGTGTATCATAATACATATAATAAACTATAGAACCACCACGGATTTCAGGAACATTTTTTTATTGCTGTGTGGTTTTGAATATTGGAAATATGTTTTACATCCTACTAAATCTATTGTGGTTGCTGGTTCTCTTCACTACAAAATGGAAAAAGACGAAATTGAAGTTCATGGTAGCTAGATTTACCGACGCTCAAACAAGAACGTACTAATATGAAATAAACCTCACAAATTTGAGAAAGATGGTGATAAAATGTATGCCACGATTCTCGAATGTCGTTTAGAAATTTTGGAATCGTACTTTAGGCAATTGATCCACATCCAATCAAAAATTGGTAACGTTTTTCTGGGCGACAATACACGAGGAGACAATGAAGATTTATTCATCGGCACTAAAGCAAAATTATTGGAGTTTTTAAGGCCTTATCGTAGCTCTGTATCAATGGAAGCCAGCTGCATAAAAGCAAATATTTCCACCGCACCACATTTTTCACGTCTTCCCACACTGAAGTTACCCAAATTTGATGGCAAGTATGCAGAGTATAAACGATTTATTAACAGCTTTAATAATATGATCGAGGCAACTACTATATCAAACATTGGTAAGTTCAACTATTTGCTCCAGCCCTGCTCTTGCTATAGTGGAACCATAGCTGGTAACTGAAGACAACTATCCAAAAGCTCTCAACAGACTAAAGGAAAGGTATGACAAAAAAGTACTCATATTTTTGGAGCATATTAGCTCTTTGTTTAATATTACTAATATGGCAAAGGGAGATAGTGAATCTTTAAGAAAAGTTGTAGACACTGTTTCGGTAATTCGTGGTTCACTGTTATCGAGTGGTTCGGAATGGGAAGTGCTAAATAGGGTTCCTATTCATATCGTGTTATCAAGATTACATTGCGCTTCTAAATTAAACTACGATGAGAAACAAGACTTTAAATCCTTGCCCTTGTGGGATACATTTCCTTTTAAGCAATCGGTGTCAATTTTTGCAAAGCCATGCAAAAAAGGTTGATGTTTTGGAAAAGTTAAAGAGCACAAAGCCAGAATATAATATTAGTCGCTCTTCGCATACGTTCGTTCAATCTAGCTCAAATTGCTACTATTGTCGTCCATCAGTCGTTAATTTCGTAAAGCGTGATGGATTTTGTATTAATTGTCTTAGTAAAAGGTGTCGAAACGCCCTTCCAAGTCTCGATCCATACGTAAGTTTATTAGAAAAATTCACTTTTGATTAAAACCAACCTAGTGGTTCTTCAGCAAACAACGCAAACACCAAGTCGATTTAGTAAGCAGTAATCCCGCTTCGTTTATAACTAGAGCATTTAAAAAGCATTAATTCCAACCGCAGTCGTTTTAGTGACAGACTCGGATCGGATCAAAAGCTACAATGAAAACATTGTAGCTTCCGATCCGTTGTGCTATAAGCCTCAACGTATTGATTTGCTTATTAGAACAGAAATCTTTTGGGACTTGTTAATCGATGGACGATTAGTGGATTGAAATTTCACATCCAAATCTACTTCAGCTCCACTTACGTGCAATTTGGCTATTGGACGTGCTGAAAACTCTCCTGACTCCAGGTAAGAAAATTTTGGAAAGTTGAAGAATTTGTCAACATGCCTTCAAAATTCACTGAAGAAGAAGCATGTGAAAAACATTTTATCGAAAAAGTCGTAATTAAAACTAATGGCAAAATTTAAGTTTGGTTACCCTTCAAACATTCGCCTGATCTACTAGGCAATTCATTCGAAATGGCTGGAAAGCATTTTCTATCAGTAAAAAGGCGCTTGGATCGCGATATACAGCTGAAAAATATGTACGTTCAGTTTATGGATGAGCACTTGTCACTCCACAAGCAACTACTAGTTGGCTCGCACTTCATCATACCACATTATTGTGTGCTTCGCCCTCAGAATACAACCACAAAACTTCGTGTTGTCTCTGATGGATCTGCTTGCACCTCATTAAAAAGTCTTTGAATGACATTTTAATGGTTTTTCCCATCATTCAACTCTTTTTTCATTTCGCCTACATATAACCGCTCTTACAGCAGATATTTCAATACTGGCAGTTCGAGATTGATAATCGTGATCGCAAATATCTGCTGATTTTGTGGAGAACCAATAAAGAGCAACCTATAAATGTGTTTTATAGTTTGTCCTCAGCTCTATTTTTAGCCATTCGTAGTTTGTTTTTCATTGCAGATGAACATTGTTCAAGATCTCCCCTAGGGTCGCAAACTTTACGAGAGGGTAATATATGTAGACGATATTCTCACTGGAACTAATGATGCTGAGACCCTATTAGAAAAGAGATTACAATTGGTTCAAATATTAAAGTTTCATGGACTTGAATTAGCAAAATGGAAGTAATAAAAGTTCTAATGACTAATTAACCAAGGCTTTAGCTATGTCTTGGAAAGCAAATCAAGATATATTCTGCTATCGCTTTGAGCTACCAGAAATCAAAGAGCCAATGAAGAGATCGATTTTATCATTTGTTTCAAAATATATAACCTTCTAGGCATTTTGAGTCCAATTGTTATAAGGTGCAAAATTATACTTCAAGAAATATGGTTGCAATCTAGACTGGGATGACGTTATTCACGACAATTTTAAATCTTTGAAATAATTTAAATCCCTCGACATGTGACCACAATGTCAGAAATACGAGGAGAAATTCATGGGTGTGCTGACGCATTCCAAAGAGCGTATGGCTGTATTTATTTTCGAGTTTTGAATCACGGTAAATACAAAACAAATTTGTTGATTGCTAAACCGAAAATTGCACCAATTGTGCAGCAGTATTACTAAACAAAACATGGAATAAACTAAAACTTAAAATGAAACCTTATCTTCAAGTTACTTCACTCGTCCGCTTTAAATTGTTTCGTCGCCAATCGCGTATCCAAACTTCAGGATAGCACAAGAGGTGTTCACTGAAGACATATTTCTTTAACAAACAATCCCGCAGACATCGTGTAACGTAGTTGCAGCGCTCTAGAATTATCATCAACTACATAGTTTAATGGTCCCGTTTTTTTTTTAAGTCATCACTCTACGTAGCGTCACGCTGATGACGAAATTCAATACGAAATTTTAGAACATCGAAAACCAACAATTTAGAAGCTACGCATTTAGAACTCAGGTCAGATCTTTTCGCAAACAACTTTCTTTTGTGTCTCAAAAGATTTGTTAGCTGAAGACGGCATCAATGACATAATAACTTATTCTGTGCAAAGGGGCATGACATTTTGTTTTATACCCCCGCGAGCACAAGTCAGCTAAACGTTTGCTGCTAAAAAGTTTAAGTCACCCTTACATACATTGGAAGAATTGCAGACGCTTGTAATAGAAGTAGAATCTATTTTAAACTCCAGGCTTATCGATCCGATGACAGATGATCCAAATGATGCTGAAGCTCTCACACCAGGTCACTTGCTAATTGGGTCAGCATTGGTAGCTCTTTGCGATATAAAACCAAAAGGTCAATGCTTCAAAGCTTCTTAAATGCGCCGTTACAAATACTAGACACATACGAATTCAGTATGCATAGAAATATAGTGAAAAAGTGTTTATTGGTAATATGCCTATGTGTGTTCCTTATATTTCCATAATCATATTATATTGAATAATGTTTTCTATGTAGTATAATATTTAATGTTCTCTGTTAAGCGCATATTTCTTAACGAATAGTTTTTTATTGAGTGTCCGGCTTTACCGCAGTTGAAGGATTCTGCCCGAGATTTGCTCCTTTCTTCCAATATCTGCACATTCATCTCTTTTATTTCGCTCCTTTTATTTCTGCTTTTTGCGATCTCCTGGTCCAGCGCATACGAGATGTTTTCTGCACTGCACAAACTACATATTTAACGTCTGGATCCCTTATGCCATTCACAAAGACTTAAATTTTAAATTGAATTAGGAATGGATGATGTTCACCTGGGTAAGTTAGATGCACCAAACGTTCAATCACAACGGCGAAGTCTTGCAGTGTCTCATTTGCCTTCTGCATCCTGCCTCATAACTTCATTCTATAGAGTTCTCTTTTATGCTCGCCACCGATCTTACGTTGTGAGGCCACCATTATGTCCTTAGCTCTATAGCTTTTACTTCGTTGTTCCCTCCAGTTTTACTGGCCACTGTTTCAAACTGAAATTGCCCATATGCGTTTTCATGTAATTCTTTCTGTAGCCCGTATAATTTTTCATAAAACTCTCGGTGACTCTCTGTTCCAAAGCATCCACTCGTTTGGCGACGACTTCTGATTTTTCTTGCAGTTTCTCTGTTACTTCACATACAAGCCTTTCCAAGTTGGTTTTAGAGTTTTCTTATATTGCATCAATTTTCTCAGAAGTTTTGCGTTTATGTCATCAATTTTTGCACTGTTGGTTCTAGAACTTTCTTGAACTTTTTATAACTCCATCCATTATTGTCATCATAGTGTCAATTCATTGTTGTTTGCTGCTGAGGTACATACCTCAATCTCTTCTATTTCTTCAAATTCATTTGTCCCGATGTCGATATCACGCCACTTGAATTCATCAATTAACCTCTTCTGGAATTATGTTTTATTGTTTGTTGTCAGCAGACTCAACTCATTGTAATTTATTTTTTTTCTTATTTTGCAATTTTCCTTCTGACACCAGTTGTTACGTTTATTCCTTTTAATAAGCATTTTATTGCTTTGAATTCTTTTATCGCAAAACAATAACACGGTACTTTAGAGTTTTAAAACTAAGTTGAACAATTTATTTACTTCCAATACACACAAAATAAACACAAACGTAACTTTGTTGTCTTAACCCACTGATAACTCAACTTGAATTAATTCATTTGCCCGGCAATTCGTGCTTATATAGATGGTTCAAGCGGTTCTCGCATATACAAGAATATTTTACTTTAACATTGCCCTATATTTTTATCGTTATTATCATTGAGTGTACGCGTCTTGGCTGTGTGTTGTTTTTGTTCTGTTAGCTGTTTTTATTTTATGTTATTGTCTTGCGTGTATAAGATTTCTTAGAAGTTTGTAAAATGCATAGTGGGTCGTTTGGTTTTTTTTTTTACTGATTATTATACGATAAGAATTGAAGACCAAGAAGCCAGTTTTATAGAATAATAGATGAAATTGGAAATTTAAAAGAAAACCAAATAAGAATAATAATTGGCATTATTACACAACAGATAATAACAGCGACAACGACAAGTCACTATAATAAGGAACCTTAGCGAAAAAACGTATTAACCAGTATAAAACAACTACGTGGTGAACGTATGCCTAATATAACGATGCCCAGGCAGCGAAAGACTTTTGTGGGCAGTACGGCTTCATATCTGATCTGAGAAGCCAACCACCATGTCATGTTCAATTGCAATTTCGAATGTAGCCATTAATCACAAAAACGGAATCGTTTGATTTTAATTGATTGCCGAAAACAGTTGAAACATATTTTCTGAAGATCTTCGAATATCGCCGGATTTCAGCAAAATAAACTTTCACTTTTTTTGCTTAAAACAAAACTGATAACACAATAATCATTCAAAGTGAAGGAAAGACTGCTAACAATGAATACACCATGTTGAAAAAACATATTTCCATAATATTTGCATGCAAATTTATTTCAAGTATCAAAAAGTTGCCATACAAGAGGGCATATATTATTATCTACGGGCTCCTGATGGGACGCCAAATTTCTACTTTAGTGGCTATAATTCAAATAAAAGTTATTATGAACTATGCAGAAATCTGTTAACTAACTCCGATCCGAATAGTTTTTTTTGGAATGTAGATTACCAATCGATTGAATACTAACCAGAAATAAATTGTTAGTTTTATGAACAACGAAAATACATAAGTGATTTTACTACTAGAAAAAGAGATAAGTTATAGGTTTAAGTGGGAATGATTCGTGGACTTCAGAAAACTATATTAAAAGCTAATAAAGAAGGTTTTCTATATTCTAAAGAAAAGTTAAATCCTCCATCATCTAGAATGCAGTAGATGTTTTTATCAAGAGATAATGTTGCAAGAAAAAGGTAGAAAATCTATTTGACTTGGCGTTTGCTTCGGTGACTTTTCACCGAATTATGAATTATATTGGACCTCCCAAATTTTATGCACAGTGAAAATCTTACAAAACTACATTCTTGCATTAAACACCTATATAGAGTTCATTCACAATGACGAAATTTGTTTCAATAATCATTAATGTTAATGGCAAAAAATCAATGCAAACAATCAAATACTTCAGAAGTAAAATAAATTTCGGTGAATGCAAATGCATTATTAAGCTCAGAGTTATTTCAGAAATGTTTTAAACTACTTAGTAAATAAACTGTTATAAATTAGGAAGCACAACTCTAATTACGCTCGAATAGTTTCAATATTTCATGAAAGCAATGACATAATAATCTACAAGTCTAAATGATGTTTAATGTTTCTAATAAAGGCAATAACAAATAATAATAAAATTTGTAATATCAAAGAGATAAAACTTGAAATAAAGTTAAAACTCTCAGCCGAATGTTTGCATTAAAATAAAAAATCAGAATTATAATTCAGAGCATAAGAAGAGTCACAAAATATACTAAAAAAACAAGGTAAGAATGGAATTTAAAAAGCATCGAAACATATCGAATCACATCGTAAAGATTGTACAAAAAAAAAGCCCGAAACAATTTCCACATAAGATGAATACTTTGGTGAACAGAAGCACGTCATGTTATTGATTTAGCTCACACACAATTTTCTAAAGAGTTGACTTTAGAATAGAGAATGAATTACCGACAGATAAAATTTGTGCTTTATATTCACGATGGTATTTTATATTTCCAATTTTTTAAAAAATAATAAAAATATTCTTAACAATTCTTTTGCCATATCTGCCAACAATAAGCGTAAACAAAAGTTAATATAATATTCATTAAAGTTGGTTTAGTTTAAAGTTCAAAATATTCAGCAAAGATATGCGTTTTCGATTTAATCATCCAACAAAAAAATTTATGAAAAAACCAGAAAATTTTTCCATCAGTAGTTAAAAATTTCATTCTTGTCGAATATTCCGGAATTTACTAATATTTCTCCAAACTATAAAAAAATTTATTTTCAGAGTTTAATTAACATTAAATTTATCGCAATTGTTATTTGAAATTGTTCTTTTTGTTTATTTCTTTTCAAAATTTACTGAAATTCTGTTTGATACTTTCATTTATTTAGCCCCGAATTTACTGTTTTTATCAATGTTTTTTTTCCTTAGCACTTTATTTGCCATTATTTAAAATCCCAAATCTCATTATTTACTCATTAGTTTTAGAGCTAATGCTTGAATAATTATTATTTCTTGTGAAAGTATTTACCAATGTCACTAGTTAGTCCTTAGTATTAGCTCTGAACTTGTTAAAAAAGATAACTTGAAAAATTGTTAATTTATACAAATCCAGTAGAACTATTGATAAAAAATAAATTAATATTCAAACCAAATTTCATACATTTCGATTTTTTATTCTATTATAATGTTACGAAGATGATTTATTAAATTTTAAAAGAAAATAATTAACAGTAAAAGAGAAGTAAAGGACCCACTGTGTATTTTACAAACTGCGAGTTTTTAGAAAATCTTGTACACACTAAAAAACATACTTATGGAAAATTCGCATAAAGAAGCAAACAACAGAAAACAAAAACACACAACAAAACACACAGCCAAGCAAGCACCTAAACTGAATGAAAACAAGAACAACAATATGGGATGATTTTAAAGTAATACATTCTTGTATGTGCGAGAAGCGCTTAAAACAACTATATAAGCACCACTGGCAAACGAATTAAGGTCCCGTTCACATTAGGCAACTTTAATTGCGCAAGTCTTTTGTTTGTGGGTGTTAGAGGAAAGGTCGGTCTTTCCACTTCACACCGACATGCGCAATTAAAGTTGTCTAATCTGAAAGGGGCCTAATTTTAGTTAAGACATTAGTATGTAAAGGCAATAAAGTTACCATCGTGTTTATTTTGTGTGTAATAAGATACACAATAATGACAGCCCTAAATAAATCGTTTAACTTAATTTTAAAACACTAAAATTTTGCAATTAAAGAACGCAAATTAACAAAACATTTTTTAAAAGGAATATACGTTACAAAAGTATTAACACAAATTTGTGGCTCTCGTGGACTTCAAAATTGAAAGCTAATAATAATCAACTTATGTTCTGGCAGCGTTACTAAAAAGAAGCAATAAAAAATAATCAAAAATTCCTTTATTCTTCCTTCTAGTGCATTTTGTTTAATTAATCAAAATCGGCTTTAGGTTACTACAGACACATTATTATCTAAACAATTTATATTCTTTTGCTTTTTTTATGTGATTGACAAAAAACAGACTATTCGGAAACAAATTTTACTTGCAGCACAAAGCAGATTTTTTTTTCAATATTTTTAATTAATTTAATACAGAGGTATTTCCAGTTTTTGCCGTATGCGTGAACCCAATAAGTACTCGTAGCCAATAAAACTAATGGTATATTATTTAGAAATCAAAAACATACATGCATACATATGGACCACTTCTATTTAAACGTTTTTACTCTTTTTTCTTCGATTTCGCAAGTAAAGAAAAACCATTAAAATATTGCTGGAATGTGATAACAAAATGGGTTTGTGTTTTTTTTCTCATGAATTTTTTTTACCTATTTAAAGTGTAATGCTGCAACACCTAAAGTGATTAATTCTTTTACTGCAGAACCTTTAGTTCATTAATAATAGTTTTTTTGTTTCCTGTTGTTATGGCGACGGTTTTGACTTCTTGTTACCTTTATTGGCATGATTTTCCGAATTAGGGCTACTTTTGGATTATTCCCGTATTTATAGGTATTTAATAAGTGGTAAGTTTTTCTAGATAAATGATAGACAAATGATAAACAAAAGAAAATATAAATAATAATAAATCCATCTATAAGCTTCATTGAGGTTTAAAAGGTATCTTGGTGTAAAAGACAATATTATTTCGATGCGTCTTGTAATTTAAAAGTTAATAGCGCTACATCTTATCAAAAATAAATTTGCAGACACTTGTAGCGTAGAGTAGTGCTTTAATAAAAATGTGGAGTTGGACTTACACACGAATAGTTCCGTACCATGTACAAGTCACCCTTAATATTTATTTAAAAACTTGTTCCAGCATATATATATTCTTATGGTAAATTATAAATCTGTGCATACTCTGTGCAAATTTCAAGCGTCTATCGACAACGGTTTAAAATCCGATAAAATATTAGCCAAAATCAGGGTCGACGGAAAAGGCTTTTAATTCTTTACATTTAATATTCACACAGTTTAAAAACAGATATATTTTACCGTAATTTCTTTCCGTCTACCTAGTACGGTTAAAAACTAATCTCATATCTGTTAAAATTGCGTTATGGTATATGTTTTATATATAAGTATATATATTTTATGTATATGTTTTAACTTTATTTTTTGTACTTGTCCGTCTATCAGATATAAAAATACTTGAACTTCGTCGTTGTTTTTGTTTTTTTTTATTTCACATCATTGTTTATTAATAGTTTTACTGACTCTCTGCAAATTTTACTATTTATTTTATGTCACATCAATTTCGAAATATACTTTAGTTTTTAGTATTTGTTGTCATACTCTTCTAGAGGGCTGTGACAGACAGACTTCATTGTATTGAAAACTATAGTCAGGTTTTTACACATCGTGTGCTTTTTTGGCATAAGTGACTTGTTTTTAATACATAAATCTTTTTCCTTTTGAAACAAAAAAACTGCATGCAAAATGAAACATGCACATAAAATATAAAATTATTTATTTTGCATAGCAAACATTAAAAGGGTGTTCCAACGACCCCGTAAGATATTCGACGTAAGCTGTCAGCAACTCTAAAAAACATTTTACATAAGGTAGTTTACATAGCATAGAAATAAAACATAACACAAAAAATCGACGCTGTTTTAGTGTTGAAAAATTACCCAATATTTAATAATATATTTCGGTTATATGTTTTAATGAAAATATGTTGTTTTGTGCATAAATGCTACCAAAATCAATTGAATTTAGTTTTTTATTATAAAATATGCGCAAAATGCGTTTTTTGCAATTAATTTGTTTTATAACACCATATTGTGTTTGAAAATTAAATTTCAACTACTATACACCTGGAGGATTTTATCGTCCTGATTTTAACATTTTTGATAAAATAATATACATATATTTTAAATTGTTTTGTTTAAAAATGTTTGTTTTAAAATAATATAGCTCAAAACGTGGAACAGCAAGCCTTCCTTCGTGGTTTGAATAATTTAAATATTACAAAAGAAAATATATATTTTTCTCAAAGCTATTCCTTTTTAAGTCCGTGAAGATGTAGTATAATAATGGAATAGCATTGTTGTTAGACATTAAGGCACGATAATGTGTAGATTGCAGAATACACAATATTATTAAATTTCCAAAATGATTTTATAAAAGATCTATTTTATATTTAATTCAACAACAGTTGCGTAAATTGTGGAAAACCATTTATTTTGGTCAGAAATATTCCCAAAGCGATATTTATCAAAGATATAAAACACACAATAATTTATTGTATTTGAAAGAAACAACATTAAATTGAAGCAAATTATTTTGTGTAGAATTTGTGGCAGAAAACATTTCAGCTGTCGTAATTTTAAAAACTTGCCAACAGGTGGTGGGTAGAGAAGAAATAACAAAACATTTTCGATCTTTTGAATTAAGATGCTTTAATCAAGCAATTTAAATTCACAAATTAAATACTTTTTGTTTATCTAAATTTGACTGTCAAGGTGAAGGTGAAAAACACAATAATTTGTAAATACATATCAAATGAAAAAAAACATTTTATATTGATTATTAACTTTTTGTAAACAATCTATGCAGTTGACAATTTTAGGCTTCAAGGATGACTGTCATGTTTCCCAGTGCGCGGTGGGGAAGAAGAAAAATATATTCAAATTAATTCATATAAGAAATATAAGAAAAAATTGTTCCAATTCTCCCCAATTTTTATTTATTTACCAATAATTTTTAAATATTATTAAATAATACACAAATCAACTGTGTTTAAAAAAAGGGTAATTTTACATTTAAGAATATTTGAATTTAAAAAAAATGTAAAAATTTGTTGAATTTATTAAACTTTATATTAGTACTAGCTGAACCCGGTGTGCTTCGCTACCCCCCACGTTATAAAATAAAATTATAAGTTATTATATATTAACAAAAATTTATTTATGTAATTTTTATTTAATTATTACAATGCTTTAGGATATACAATATTTTTAGTTTGCCCATCAGGAGCATACACATATAAATCGGTGGGTTTTCCTACACGCGAGCATATAACATAAAGCTGTCCATGCAAGAAACATGGATTTGCTAAAATTAAGCCGCAAACTTGCAGAGATTGACCTTGAGTTTTGTTAACAGTCATCGCAAACGCTAACCGAGCAGGAAACTGCAATCGTTTGAAATCGAATGGTAAATCTGTTGGTATCATTGGAATGCGTGGCAAAAGTACATCTGTCCCTTTATATTTTCCTGTTATAATGTTCGCTTCTATTAAATTATTTCTCAGTTTTTTTACTGCAAGTCGAGTGCCATTGCAAAGCCGTGGTGGATCGATACTCGAGACCGTTCAATTTCAAGGCGTGCTTCACGTTGCTGTAAATTATCTGCAGCTCTAGAGGTTGAGGCTCGAGCCGTTCAATTTCAAGGCATACTTCACGTTGCTTTAAATTCTCTGCAGCTCTAGAGCGTTAGGTTCGAGACCGTACAATTTCAAGGCGTGCATCACGTTGCTGTAAATTCTCTGCAGCTCTAGAGGTTGAGGCTCGAGACCGTTCAATTGCAAGGCGTGCTTCACGTTCTTCATGAGTTTCGTTTGCTCTATTGGATTTCATTTTCATTGATTTTGGAGTAGGTGCTGAAAGGGATGATTTTTTTGGAGGCATTTTTTTATTTTTAACACAATCGTTTCTCACTTAATTTAAACTTTGATTATATTAACTTTTTAAAGTTTTTTAATTTTTTGGTTATAAATTTAATAAGAATTTAGGGAAAAAAAATAATTCACTATTGCAAATGCGTTAAGGCAAAAGTAAATATGCAGTAAGAATATCCTATTGTGAAAATTTAATGACGATCGGTTCAGTAGTTAAGACTATATTACGATTTTTAATTGTCCTAAAAAGGGGCGTGATCCCACCCACTTTTCGCCTGGTACGTATTCCTTATTATGCCAATACTATATGTACCAAACATCATCGACGTAGGTCAAAAAATGCCCAAAATATGGCGATTTGAATCAAAGCTTCATATAGACTACTATTCCTTCCAGAGTCACAGTAACATGCTGTGAAAATTTCAGGAAAATCGGCCCAAGGTTTTGGCCTCCTATAAAGCTCAAACAACCAAAAAAAAAAAACAAACAGACATTTATATATATATAGATTCTGTAAACTCAAAAATGTCTAGGAACATTAAATGATATACTCGTCAAAACTGTGCAAGATATGGAAATTTCGACTTTAAATCTTTATTTATTTATTACATCTCAAATATTTATAGTTCTTGAATTAAAAAAAAACTCCTCTGATATTATCTTATGATTTGTTTTTTCAGTCCGTCCAAACGCTTGGAAATTTATTTTAAAATAGAATGTGCATATTATCCAAAACTCTAAATTGTCCATTTAAGGTCTAGGAGTTTCATAAATCTTACCAACGATGAAATTTATTTTTAACTTTATTCCAAATAAGATGTATTAAAAATATATGATATAAGAAATAAAAATAATCACCCTTATTCTGTTTATCGTCGTCGTCATCGTCATCAATTTAATATCAATCTCAAATTTTATCGACATCGTCATCAATTCAAAACGAAACTGGTATGCCCTAAGAGCAGTGTAACGATGTCGATGGTTTATCGTTTTTTAAAGCACATCTCTAACAATTTAGACAGCTGGTTTGTTTTTTTTTTCAATTTTTGTAAAGTTTTTTTTGAAGGAGAGCGAATTATTGACAAAAATATAAAAAATTAAAAGGACCATATAACTTTAAATAACTAAATGCTTCTTCCAGCGGGCTAAGAATCATTTGTTTATAAATTCGTACACTCTGCCTTTATTATTTGCCACTAATTTTTTCTCCACTTTGAATTTTAAATCTCGCCAAACCTATAAAAATAATTTTATTATACAATAATCTTTTTAAAACTATTTACTTTACCTTTTGCCAACCATCACCTGATCTTTTCGGTGGACCAAGGGCATTTAATATCGTTGCTATTCTTTCCCACTGCTCTTTGAAGTCACTGGGAAAACTGCCTTTTTGGAAACCCTTGGCAAGTGGTGGATTCTTTTCCATCTCCTCCACTAACTTATTAAATGGAATACTGTTTGTAATTTTTTTTCTTTTTAATTTAAAAGTGCTATTGTAAAAAAATCAAAAACCCTAAAACTGTTTCGACACAAACCAGACCGACGATAAAATCAGAGTCAATTTAAATCGATGCCGTCGTTAACGTTGCGTACGGCATACCAAAAATACATCGACGCTTGTCGATAACACTTGATATTGATAATGGGCATACCAATTAACAACAATTGATACAAAACGTTATCGTTTCATATTGATGACGCTAAATGGAATAAGGGTGAATAAATAGGATATAAGAAATATTTTAAAGGACTATATCTTGCTGACAACCCAGTGATGTCGAAAGTTCGATATTGGGAAACGAGATACTTTTCCATATGTCTCGCCTAATGCGTTATTTATTGTGGCAAGTCGATCATTGCTGTGTTGTAGCTGGTGGGTCAATGGAGCTTGATTGCTCAGTCACTTTAAATCAAAATATAAGTATTATTGATACTTTCATCGCTCTCCTCTTCTCCAGAGTTTACATCTAAAGGAATCCATTTTTCCTCCTTCAACTTCATTACCATTCAAATCGAAAAATTTTCCTATAAAATTTAGTGTTAACACAGACGTGAGCATATATTGAAATGTTGCATTGTGCCTGATCAACACAATTGTGATATCTGTATTTCTGTGCACCCAAAATAATTGTTACTATGCAGAAAATAATGTTATGCAGCCGAATGGCTTTAGGTATTTGTTATACAGTTACCACATGCTAAATCAAAACTTTCGTTTTATTATTATTTAAAAATAACACTTACCGCTGGAAGGCATATGAACGTGTTGAACGACACAATCAAACTGAAAATACTTTTTTTTTTCCAAATTTTTTGTTACTTTTTGCTTTTGCTTTAACAAATCACATAACGCACAATGACTGCTTTCAGGTTAATGATTTTTTCGTATAATTTAAGGCATATTAAAAAACAAAAAACAAAAGAGGTTGGCTGTGCCTCAAGCCAAGACATAATTTTTAAAGCTTTTTTCAATTACATTACAAACTAAAGCGACACATTAATATTTTGTTGTTACAAAAAAAAATTTTTTTATATACGAATATCTCCTAGACTTAACTCAAAGACCATGCCCTGAGTTTTTTGTATATCTTAATTTGAAAATATAATTGAAATATTTTGAAAATCCGATTTAAAATAAGTATTTTGCACCGTTTTTAACGAGGCTCTTTCTTCGGGGTAAAGGTAAATACACACGAACAATAAATATTTTTAACAGATATAATATATTTTTTCTATTATGAAATAATTTAGAAATCCAATAAACAATTGGAATCTAAGTAAGGTAGTTCACGGTAGGAAGAAAACACCTGCTTTGTCAGAATTTCAATTTTAACTGAAATTTCAAAATTTCAAATCAAATTAATATTGACGGATGATTAATTATTTTTCGTATTATGCTTGTGTCAAATTTATAAAAATATTTTTTTTTCTTAATAATTCTAATTTGTTCGAACTTTAGCCGAATTAAGATTTATTTATTTATTTGGTTATACATTATGGTGAAACAGTTCGAGTTTAATTTTTTCCGATAATGTTAAGATAATATTTTTTTGCTTCGAATGCCGGCTATTCGCCGATTTGTTTTTTTCTATCATTAAATAGAATCATCCTACTGTAGTGTTGGGTGCAGTTTTTCCGTAAACGAAGTTATACAGAAAACTATTTGTCGTAAATTATTTTTATGTACACCTTATTCGACAAAATTTGTTTGGCCCCTTTCAGATTAGGTAACTTTACTTGCGCAAGTCTTGTGTTTCTGGGTATGAGAGAAAAAGTCGATGTGAAGGGTAAAGACCCTTGTTATTCGCTTAAAACTCGTATTTTAAGAACTACTCAATCTCAAGAAGAAAATTTAAAGTGAATTTAAATGAATATGTGAGTTGAAAATTAACAACAAACAAATAGCAATCAAGTGCGGTAACTTAGCAAACAGAAGCAAAAACGTATCCATGGAAAGTGGTTAATTGTTGTATTGTTACTATTAGTAAAACAATTTGTTTAGAAAAACAACAAATGGTGGAACTATTTTTTTGTTCTTTTCTTTTGGTTTTAGGAATGTTTTATCACAACAAATACAATTACAAAAAATTAACTGTCAATACAATCTTAAAGTTCATTCTAAAAGATGTTGATAGTACGATCATACGTTAACTTATTAAACTAGTGAACTAAACTCAATGCAAGTATTTCGAAGTTGAGAAACTTTTATACTATAGTATTTTAAAAAGCTCAAAGAACGGGATTGAGTTTGTAAAGAGCAAAAACAAACTAATGAGAGATAAAAAGAAATTACATTATATTTTCAACTTACAATTAGAAACACTTGAGATGATAAAAAAATCCAAATTAAAAATTGTTATTTAAAAAAGTTTTAAGTGTTTATACATAAAAACTGCTTGGAATTCCGATTAACAGAATGAATTTAAGTGATCGAGTGCAATTTCTACAAGCTCAACTATTTCCTATATGTCCACTTTCACCAATAGTAACAGGAGGAGGAGGAGGAGGTAAATTTATTATTTTGAATTTATGAGAATAAATAAAAACGTTAAGTATAATGTCTAATGCACTTTCAAAAAGGAACTCGCAGATTTTGTTTATTTATGATGCATGGTTAGAATAATTAAGGTCCATGAAAAAGGCAATAGTTCCACTTTTGAAGTAGTTTTTTTTTTTGATTCAAAACAAAATACAGATACGGCAACTCTAAATTAAATGTAAAATTGTTAAATATGTAGGTCAGAGTTATAATACTAATCAAACATTGTAAAATAATTTAAATGTTTGATTATTATTTTTATAGAATTCATATTTTTTCATTTAATTTTTTTATCCAAAATATGTTTCAGTAGACTTTTTACGTTTTCTTATGGAATTATGTAGGTTTGAAGAGCTTAGATAATACCGTAAACAGATCTATAATCAAATTTGTTATCTTCTCTTTTAATTAATAATAGAAGAAACTAAAGTAAAGAAAAAACTTTGCTACACTTACAAAATAATTTTTTATACCATCATTTGAACAGTGCCTAAAACTTTAGAATTTAATAATTCCAGAGTTCGGCAGTGTGAATCAAAAAATAAGTTAAAGTTGAAACTTAATTTTTGTTTTAAAATAATTTAATATAATTTTTCTAAACTTTGCCAGAATGAAAAATACTTTTAAAAAAATGAAAATTTATAATAAAAATTGGGACAAAAAAAGATTTTCTTGTTGGAAACCATTAAATTTTACAACATTCGACTAATTAAAAACGAAATATATAAATTAAAAAAGGCGCTTTTAGTTTTTGATTAATTAAAGAACTTAAGATGTTCTACTGGAATTTGGAAATGTTTCCTTTTTACGCTTCTTAACTTAACAGCATTTTAAAATTTATACTCCTTTTGGAACAACAAATTTAATGTCAACATAAAGTGCGAACTATGTGGTCTTATGGGTATGTTGTTTTCTTTTCTTCCTACTAATATCACATACATTAAAAAAACAATTAAAAATGAATGAACGAAATTTAATTTAAAATACATCATCAGATATGAGAACATTGAGCAAAATTAGACAAAAATGTATTTGTGAAATTTTTATATATAGTGAAATAAATTTTACAAAATGTTTTTAGTGCATTCGGGCCACAAAAGGTAGAGAATTATAATCTTGCACTAAATAAAATAAAATTTGTAATAGAACTATGACGCACTCTAACTGTACCTAAAACTTAAATTTTATTATCATGTATAAAAGAACTTGCACCAATTTACCTTATAATTTTTCTTAGTTAACACATCAGATAGCAGACGAGATATTTCTTACTATTATTTTTTTTATTTTAGCTATGATTGATTTCGTTGTTTTACTGTGATATATGAAGACAAAATACTGTGCGGCACTGTCGCATTGCTTTTACCGACACATATCTATCCAATATTGCTATGTATTGGTATGAGTACCGAAAATTTAAACTTTGTTGTAGACACTGAATAGCCAAAAAAGTTTAAATGTGTGTAAAAATAAACAGTCGTAAAAAGATCCATTTCTTATCAATAGAAATCTCAATAAATCCATTAAACGAAAATAAAATTATATATGTGTCGTTTTCATATCTGTACAATATAGAAATAACTCAAAAATCTTCGCCAACAATACAGTTTACATAGATTTTTACAACGCTGCACACATACATATGTATGTAATAAATGCTGTTAGAACCCTTTAAAAATGTTGGCATTCAGAACTTGTTTGTAAGAGCTTGTTAATTTATTTTTTGTCAAAAAAAGGAATTTATTTGCATATCCGCGGTTTCTTATAGCTATTTATACGAACATAGCATAATTGACATCAATAGTTTATCAACTA
The DNA here is from genome assembly GCA_030448955.1 of Trichopoda pennipes. Classification (NCBI taxonomy): domain Eukaryota; kingdom Metazoa; phylum Arthropoda; class Insecta; order Diptera; family Tachinidae; genus Trichopoda; species Trichopoda pennipes. The sequence continues at coordinate 1,139,184 of JASKUP010000051.1, forward strand.
GATTAGAGCCCTCTGGAAAACAATCTTTTGTTTTTCTTTATTGAAAAGCCTTTTTCTGTATTAGATAAGAATATAAAATGAAACAAAAATGTGATTATTAACGCGTATTTCAGATTTCTAAGTAATGTTGAATTTGAAAATCTCGGTTATCGATAAGTTCGAATTAAGCACGAGAGCATAGGCAGATTGTTTTAATTCCCATACCGACGCGATGCGACCGTTAGTGTGAAATTCATTCATAATTTGTACAATAATTTGTTGAAGATAAACAAGCAGATGGTTTTACAAGAAAATTATCCTTTGCTATGCCCAAAGCAGAAATATGAAACCTAAAAGCATTTATAGTCTCATATGCGAATATTGAGCTAAAGTTGCACCATATACACTGCATCGAAAATATGGATTGAAAGTTTATAGCAGAGGCCTTATTTTAAGGCATTATTTTATTATGCTGCTATGGATAACCATGTGGTTTAAACTTCCCTGTGTCACATGCAATTACAATCTCTTCATTACCTTAAGGACAACCTAAAAATTATTTATCTACAACTACTTGATTTACCTTAAAACTTGAACCATAGAAAAGTCTGGAAATGAGAAAAACTAAAGTTAAAGTCTTCTAAATAAAAGGTTATTGTCAAGTTTTTATAGCCTACTGTTATTCAAAAACCTACCTTTAACGAAATTTTTTATTTAAAATTTGCTGTAGCACGGCTGGAAGGATTTCTGTTTATTTAAATTCTTATTCGTTTTCTGCAAAATTAAGTTTATAACAAATCTTATTATCAATAATTAGGGTTTTCTAACTATCTGGCGCACACTAGATTTTTCGCGGAAAAAAGTCAAATTGTCAACATACTCTTCATGCAATATACAGTGATATTTTGAAGTTTTAGACTAAATGATACAATCAAATCGAAAAGAATTACTCCGATCTGACTGCTAATTTTTTTATAGCCGTCTCAAGCTCAGTACTTATATGTTTTATCGAACCAACTTAATTTGAACCTAAGAATTTCGAAACGAATATTATTTTATTATGTGAGCTAACGTTTTTCTTTTTATTTAAAGTAGGATATTTCAGTATACTAAAATTTGAAAAAATAAACTCTGCAGAGACTAAAGTTTTTTTGTTTGTTTATTTTTATGAACATATAACAAAAATCCCAAACTTTTGGACCTGCAATTTTAGCTATACTTTCCTACAGTTGGAAATCACCACTAGTACATTACCTCATATCTTTTTTTACAATTTTAATCAATTTCAAGTGCCACCAGGTGCCACCTCTCAATTTGTTGCATTACAGAGTACAACATTTTTCAGCAGATTGATTCGCGACTTAATTCTGATAAGACTCATTTGTTTAAAAGCCCAACTATATTATGCATATAGTGGCTTAAGGCAACTTAAGAAACTGTGCAAATACCTAATAATCGTATGTGGCGAACTATAATGTACTTGATAAAACTTTTCGTCAAGTTTCGTCAAATCTCAATCTTTTAAGCAAAGTACGAAACTTATCGCACATTCCGTACAAAAACAGCTGATTTCGCATTGTGTTATAGATACATTAGTAAACAAATTCCGATTGGGGGGAAAAAAAATTTTATTTGAATTTAATAGAAAATGTACAGAGAAAAAATAGCTTATATGACGAAAGAGACGGGTGTTATTATAACGGCAATTCAAAGGAACGAGGGCCTTTAAACATTTGCATTTATTTACATTTTTAATACACAATTTGCAATAAAATTTAATTTTGTATTGTTTATAAATTCAATGATGCACACAGTAATTTTCTTAAAACTATTAACAATTAATTAATTAATTAAGTATACAAAATATGATTATTAAACGCCTTTTAGCTATTAAATTTCATTTATTTAGAACGAAATTATATTTTTGCAAATGTACGAATAAAACAAATGTGCAACTGTGCATAATAATTTCTATATTTATGTAAGTACAATATAGCCACGTAAATGATTTGCTTTAGCAATTGACAGACTTTTTGTTAAATTTTTGACATTATCTTAAGCCAGCGTATGCATTCTATAGTTGGGCCTTAACATAACTCAAGAACCAGTAGTCGGATTTTGCTTAAACAAGTTTAGAAACATCAAGAATTATAATTACTTTCATCTGTTTATATAACGTTTCAGTACATAAGTAGCAGTTTCGCAGTTATAAATAAATGTATGAAGAAAAAAAAATATTTTTTGCCCAAAAAATTAATTTTTTTTTTTAATTCATAGAAAATCCTATTACTTTCACGTAAAGTCGTATAACCTATGAACAAAATGAGACATAAGTCATGAAAATCGATGTATGCGTTTCGCTTTTTTTCCAAATTAAGTAAAGGTATGAATTTAAAAAATTAAGTTGTACCACTTAAATTATTATTAAGTAATGACATAAATAAATTAGTATGGAACAACAAAAATTCTTCTTTCACATAGTATTGTAGAACACTACAGTTAAAGAGGCACCTCAAGTTATACGACAAGAAAAGAGAAGAATCGATGAGGATATATCTCAACTAAAAGAATTTGAGAATTTGACAGCAAGACAGCACAATCAGTAACAGAAACAGCAGCATCTTCTTGTTTTATTTGTGGAGCCACAACATCCAAGATGAATAAAATCGAAGAAGTTCAAGTTATGCCCGTAAATGAATAAGCACTGCAATTTGGTGTCACCACTTCATGCGCGTATTAAGCTGATGGAGTGTTTTTTGAATGTAGCTTATATTATTGAATTTAAACGTGGGAAAGTCGACTCAAATACTCGTCCGATAAAAGAAGCCCGAAAATGTTTGATAAAGCGTGAATTTAAAAAGAAAATTAGAATACAGGTTGATACTGTTAAGCAAAGCTCTGGTACGACAAATTCAGGAAATACGTCGCTTTGATTTCCGAAATCACGGGTCTAGGTGAAAATATAATTAAGAGGTTTTCAATAATTATCGAAGCTATAACAATCACCGAGGTAGTAGATCCAAAAAAAATTTGGTGATTTTTGTTTGGAGACGGCAAAAGTGGAGTCTGTTGCACTGTACTGTGCCACCTACACTTCACAAAATTCTGATTCATGGAAAAGATATAATTAAAAACTGTATTTTTCCTGTAGGCTTACTATCAGGAAAGGCTCAGGAAAGTCGTAAGACTTTAAAAAATATCGCCTTGGTACGAAGATTTTATACACTGAATGATGGTAACATCCGATCCCATGATCTCACATTGGACGTCGTCATTTAGCCAAAAAAAGCATAGTGTTATAAGCGATGAAGTTAAGGCTCTTTTAGAATAATAAATTAAAAATAGATTTAAGATAAATAATTAAAATTAAAAGAATTATTTAAATTTTTTTGTTAGTTATGGCTTTTTACATTGTAGGTAACGATCTACATTTCTCTAACTTTCTTTATTTTGATTTCTTTTGTGTATCACTATATATATAAAACTAAATTTGTGATGAAATCACTACATTTTTTGACACATATATTATTTTTCCTCGCCTCCATACAAAACACCCCAGAGTGCGGCGTTCAAATGGGAAATCTGATCTTTCAGGTATTTTTTAGCCGTAAATCGAATCGATGAAGAACGTGAAAAATCGATGTTTCTCATATTTCTTCACGAATTTGATATCTCAATGCCTTGGTTAAAACTCACTATTTTGATCTAATTCTATTTATTATTACAATTTTATATTTTTCTGAATGAAGTTGTTTTGTGTTTGTGTTCGATTAAAATTTTTATAAATATTTACAATAAATTCAAATATAAAACATTATTATAAATAATTTCAAATGAAAACATTATTCCAAACTAGCGTACCAAAACAAAAGGTTTCCCTTCTTTTTATTCTTCACAGTGAGAAAACAAAAACATTGAGAAGGATTATACCAGTTTTGTTCTGTTATAGTAAAGAATTCATTCGACTCTAGAAGAAATACTTATTTAGTAGCGAACTACAAAACAAACAAAAAATTTTTTTGTACAAATATTTTTTTTATTTTCTATAGATTTCAAATTACTATGAAATGCCTCCATGGAAACACTTATGTAGAAAAGTGAATAAGAAAAAATAGTTTTTTATTGATTACTGTATTTTTGTACGAAGGTTTTTTAAAATTTGTTGTCTTTTTGCTGTGCTAGTTGAATATACTTCTTATTTAATCAATTTGGCTTGAGAAAAATCTCTGATGACCTATATAAGCAGTAACGCAATGGCCATATTTATGTTTTTCCCACACTAAAACATTTAAATTCTAAAATAATAAATATTTTATAAGAACATCATAAAACGTCTTTGTTTAAAGGAGTGTTAGACAATTAACGTATATTAAATTTAAAAAAAATTGTAAACAAAATATTTAAGCCACTTTGAATAGCTTGTTTTGTGTGTAGTATTTATTCAACTTTTCAAATAAAATAAATTTCTGTTTTGTTGTTTTGCTGGCTCCTGAAATGCTCGTCCTTAATTTATAATAAATACTTTTTATAGACTTTTAATCGTAGTGTTAGGATCACAGTTTCGCTAACGTTCATTGGTTGGTTCTCTTCTTCAATCTGAAGATATGTATATTGACATACATTTTTAGATCATAATGTTTAAAAAGTTAAAACAAAGCAAGAGAGCTGGTTTGTTACTATAACTAAGCCATAAGAAGTGCATCTTGTATTAAAAAATAATATTGTTACGTTTATACCTTTCATAAACGTTTTGTCGTGAGTTCCTTATTGCAAAATAAATAACACCAGTTTTTAGAGTTTTTTTAAATTAATAACAATTTTATTTACTTTAACTACACAAAGTTGATACTATAGAACAATTCACTTAAGATGCACGTCTTTATTTCACGTTGTTTATTTTTACACTGACTGATTATCCACTCAGACGATGCCATACATATTTGTCCATTAAAAGTCTAGAAAGTTTAAGAATCTTTTACTCCCATTGTATCAAATTTTGTTGTTGTATGTTGTTTATTCAATGTATAGGCGCCTGCATGTCTGTGTGTATTTTTTTTGTTGTTGTCTTCCGCGTATAAAATTTCTACGCAGTTAGTAAACAGAATTTTTTTTGTCTTGCATGCCACGCAGTTAATAAACAGCATATCAAATTGTTGTTGTTTGCGTGTATACAATTTCTACGCAGTTTGTAACTAGAAATTTTGTTGTTGTACCATAAGTTTTCTTAGCAAGCCACGCAGTTCGTAAACAACATACCCAGTAGTTCGCTTTATTGCTTAGTTATTTTATTTTAAAACTTAAGCAAGACACATCCGTAACAATATTTATTCATTAATATATATTTCTTCCCACTTTTAAAGACAAATTTACAGTTTCTTCAAATTTTTGTTTTTAAACTACTATATAAGTATACGTATAAGTCAGTATATAAAGATTGTTTTGAAAAAAGGTGTAACAATAAGACAAAAATCGTGCAGCAAACAAATTAACGCTTTTATCATAAGATCAAAATATACCAAACGACTTTATAAAACTCGTTATGGTAGAAAATAGATAAAGTCTTAACAATAATTTTATTTTAAACAAAAACATATTTTTTTTTTCTGAAAATTGCCACGATTAAAAGTTGTCATGTTAACTGATACTTTATTAAATCGATGAGTTAATAAATAAGTAATTGTCTTTATTTAGGTGAAATTGAATTTGAAAAATATTTTATAAGGTGAGGCAAATTTACGAAGTGTAATTTTTTTATATACGAACGTTTTAATTTTGGAGAATTAAGCATTTTAGGAAAGCAAGGTTGCATAATGTACTATTAAACAGTAAACAAAATTTATTCAAATTGAAATTAAGAAATGCTTAATAAGACGCGCAAAATTGACTTAGTGCTTTTTTTTCAATTAAGCAAAGTTCTGCGAGAGATCATGGAACTGTGCCCCTACCTATTTCAAATTTATAGTCAAAAATAGTGCTATTAATGTGCAAATTTTTAAATGTTTTATCAACATATAAACAATTGAAAATTTCCATTTTCAATCATGGAAATCTCCTCACATATCATCTTTCAATTTTAAGTGGACTTAAAAAATAAAAAATATATTTATAACTTATAGGACTTTAGATGCCACAATTTAAATATAGATACATATTGATGCTATAAAGAAATGAATGAACATTTAAATATGCACATGCTTCTATTTAAAGAAACATATAAATACCAAACAAGAAAATTTTTTAAATAATTTAAGAAATTTTATTATGAACTTGAGAAATTTTTTAATTTTTTAATAAATCACCACCTTTTCGATCTTAAAGTATGAAAACATATTCTTAGTACTAAGATACAGGGAGGGAGTACACTGAAAGTGACATTAAATAATTATAATAATTGTAATTTCAAATATAAACGACTGAACGACCAAGCTACCGTATTGAGGTTGAACTTATAATAAAGAAAAACTTACAGATAACGACTAAAATTTTCTTGATTTTATTAGAATTGCTCTGGAGATAAGATAAATAATGAATCCAACTCCATATTAAAATGATGGCTTAGCACGCAATTAGAATTGAGTAGCACCAATACACACTCTGAAGCGCTGGGATCAAAAAGCAATAATTCCACTTTTTTAATTTTTTTCTTTTCCTTACTAAAACCATTCTATATATTGAAATTGTTATAAAAGGTCAAGTTAAGTATGTTGTTATTCAATAATAAATAAAATCGTTAAAATTGAAATGAAATAATTCCACATCTGTGTAATAACTGATATATTACAAGAGCTAGAGAAATGCGCTTATATTTAGTTATGTCAATCTTTTTGCTGGAGAATAGTATATATAGCATAATCTAAAAAATAGAGCTTCCATTTTTTACGACTGGACTTAAAAGTAAAGTAATCTAAAAAATAAAGTAAATTGCACCACTATAACTAGAGAAACCCCTCAACACATATTAATGCCTGATAGAAAAATATAAAATGGTAGGCCACTATTGTAATTATTTATAGACATGTGTACTTACAAATACTTTCATGCGCATTAAAAAGACGTTCCCAGTACAAATTTTTTACGCTGCAATGGTACAACGCCCGCTTGTTTTGATTTTTGACAATGCAATTCTCTTCTAGTTTTTAAATTATACTAAACTAGTTTTTAGCGGTCCATCGTTACACCCTTCTACTATATACAATAATCAGCGTTTTTTTTTAATGTACGTGTACCTATTACAGCTTTCACGTTACACTATGGTGAATATTTAATTTGTATGAGAGTCGCGTTTTCCTCGGCTTTTCACAATTATACGTAGCTATGTTGTGCCAAATTTTAAGATTGTAGCTGCTGCCGTTCTCTAGGTACATGGTATAAAGTTGAAGGACACCATGTCCCCTGTTTTATCGTTGCCTGATTTTAGCTCGACAAGGCCGACCGTGAGCACCAGAACAATTTTTCTGACACAAGGTGCAACATTTTTTGCAAAATGGAATTAAAAATTTGCCTATTTAAAATACCGTAAATTAATATAATTTAGAAGGTCACAAAAGTACTTTGCTTTTTAAATTGATTTTCACTGATTGTAAAATAGTATGAAACGAAATACCCTCGACAGCAAAATATTGCTGACCAATTTACTTTCATAATAGAAACATAAAATGTCATAACTGAAGAAGTCCGAAAAAATAAAAGATGAAATTAAAGACCTTCAACCTGTAATATTTACTGTTGAGGAACAGGAAATTAAAGTAAATTTTAAAATGTATCTCACAATGATCGATGGAAAAGTTGCACAAGCTTTACCTGATATAAAAGCATGATCAAGCTGCATTATATTCCAAAGGACATCAAGTTAATTAAGCCATCCAGTTCCAGAAGATAACACTTTTAAGGCAACATACGAATTTGGATTGTCCCCTCTTCATTCTAGAATACGTTTTATGGACCATATCCTTAAATTGGGTTATGATTTGGATTTTAGTCCGTTAGGGAAAATAAAGAAAAAAGAAACAAACAAAAAAAAACCAATTCAAGAAAAGTATTTTATCATCGATTAGCCATAGCAAGGGCTAATGATGGAAACACTGCAAGAAGAATTTTTTTATATCCAGAACAGAACAAATAATTCAACATAATATGCTACCAATAGAAGATTTATCTGAATAAGCGCAAGAAAAACAAAACAAAGACTATAGATTCTTTCGTGAGCATAAGACAAGAAAAATTTCTAGATATTGTACTAATGAAGACTTGATTGTTATTTTATTATGAATATCAGATCCCTATATGTGCAATATCAGGCAAAATTGGAAAACTGCTTCTATTGAACTAGACGTAGAAGTTAAACTACTTCTAGAAAATGCATATCAAGGCTTCTTAGAAGAAATATTTACTAAAGTTGTTTAATTAATAGTAATTTTTACAAACACAAGAGTTATACGCATGTATTTCATCCTTTTAAAATTTCTTTGTACATTAATAAAGTATTAATTAATTTACAATAAAAGTTTACATATACGAGTAGTATTTATGTTTATTTTGGACTCAAATACCACCTTATCTAAAGTAAATTTGAGCCAATGAATATATTTTTTATGTTTGCTACTTAATGAGCTAATTTTTAATTTAAATTGTTTCTAAAAACCTACCTTTGGCCTTCGTACCAACAATTTTACGGGGGCCAACGCTTTGCCATATCTGACTAAATTTAAGTTTTCAATAAACGTGAATCAAAATGTAAGAAATTATGTAAAACAAACTCTTTGAACAAGGTTTAATACTTTACTTTCGTACCAAAATTCAGCTAAAACTTAAAATGTAGTTTTAAATCTATCACAACTATTTTTCTAACCAGTCGATTTTAAATTTTTATACCTAAAATGAAAGCCTATGATCTCACCTAGTAGTAGTAGATCTCACCGCGTATCAAAATTACGATCCGTTCAAAAGTTATATATTTTTGACCACCTTCTCGTAAAATTGTCCACTGTGCCAAGATTATTTTAAAGCTGTTTTAGGTATACGGTATTAATGGCCCACTTTACCAATAGAGTAAATATTTTAACTGAAACTACTACAGCCAATATTAAATAATTTTAAGGTTAGTTAAAACAACGTATTTTACTTGTATTTCAATACTAAGAAAAGATCTAATGATCGCTTGAGTTTGATTAACGCATTTAAATACCCGAAGATATCTACGATATTATTGTTAAAAAAAACTGTAAAGAAATAAGAAAATGTGAAATGTCTAACACACTATTGCTCCCACGAACCGGCGGTCAAATTTAGCAATCAGTATAAAAAAGATACAAAAATGCACCTAACAAATAATAAACTGGAGGTGAGGAAAAACGCATTAACAACAGCGCAAACGCTAGAATTGTTTAGTAAAACGGCAGCAAAAGCAACATTACAAAACAACGGGGGAAAGAAAACAACGGGATTTTCAAATATCCGCTGTTGAAGTCGAAAAAAGTGATACGACTTTTTAAATTTTAGGTCGGTGGCCACAGAATTACCAAAAATGTTGGTGAGGTAGCAGCACTTGAATATTATTAATTTCTCCGATTAATGCATACAAAAATTGACTTAAAGTTTGCTCTGAAATGTCTGCCCTCAGCTGTAGTCAATCAACTAAATTGTCACATCAAAAGTGACAGGGGTACTTTGGGAAGAGAAATTTGTAATAGTTAACTAACAGTTAGAGTCGTCGACGAGTCCTGCACTATTATAATTAAAATATACTAAAAATATTTGTACCAAAATGAACTTTTCAAATATCTTCCAGTCATAATTCACGTTAAAAAATTTGAAAACCGTTTCTAATTATTATTATTGTTGTTATTATTACTACTTATTTTAAAATTAGAGTGTATCTACTTAATTCATACAAATTTAAACGTTAAATATAAAAGTTCCTTATCAAAACATATAGTTTTTGCACACCAAACCAACTTAGTTGCTTAGTATTCTTAAAGCAAAATAAAACTAAAATTTTATACAATAGTTGCCAGATAAAATCAAATTGAAACCGTAAAATAATCATGAACACTTGTAAAAATCTTTGAAATTATTTTTGGAGATCGACGAAGAATTAAATTTATAAAATATTGAGACAATTTTTTTGGTTCGATAAATACACCAAATGGTTCTTCAATATAAAAATAAATTTTATATTTTCAATCGATTTTTTCCCTAATGACTTCATTATCTATTACTTATCGAAAATTAATGGTTATAGCTAAAAAGTACGCTTTCCGACTTATCTGTACAAGACTTAATTTACCATCTAGTGGATTACATACGTAAACTAATATGGAATGTTTTGAAAAATCAACATAAAGAATGAAATGCAACTTAATAAAGAAAATAATAATAGTGTTATGTTAGATGGCGACAACATTAATTTCTTTCGATGTAATATGTCTTTTTTTCGGTATTTCCTTGGACTGCGCAGTGGAAGTTATTATTAGAAAATATAACTATTGACATTTTCCTATATGTCTATATGTAATAACGGGATCCGCGAATAGCTTTTGCAACCGACCACAAAAATTTTAATTTTTGAAGCTGCCTGAGGAGACGCCGTCTACATTACTTCGTAAAGGCTGCAAATATAAAAAGGCATACTAACCAGTTAATTCTTTTAAACCAACTACCGCCTGGACAGCATATGAATAGACAAAATGCAGAAATGACATTAGATATTATCCTGTTTCGGATTTATAAATTCGCCAGTCATCTGCTACTATTCCATTGTATATTATTGGCACCATTTATATTTTTTTATATACATAGTATATACATATATATATATATATATATATATATATATATATATATATATATATATACATTAATGCTTGTCGAGCGAAGAAATTCACTTGATTTAATAAAATTTTATTGTAACTAGCTTAGTGAGTTTTCAATCCATCATTATTCAACAATAATCTTAAAAGAAATAATTTTTCCAACAATTAATAAACTTTTAACGAAAAAAGCAATATAAAAATATATAAATGTCACTCTGCATTTTCATGTCAACTTCATTCTGTTTAACATGGTAGAATCTACAATAAACTACAAGTTTAAAGTGCAATTCGTTCTAGAAGTCGATTAAAATTCATTTTAAAAATAAGGATGGTACCCTAGATATTGTAGACTCTAAAAAGTACTCCTCTATATATGCCCCAAGTCTTTTTAAATCATTCAATTTAGATATGAGCACTCGCACAATCCAAAAAGCATTTAAAGCAAAAAACAAAAATATTTATTAAAACAAAAGCTCAACTGAAATTCGTCCGCAACCATCTCCAAATCGATTAAGTAGAGTTTTATTATCAAATGAATTCAAGTTTAATTTTGTTAGATTCTTAACAAACGTTTACAAATTCGATAAACTGATAAAAATCAACGGTATAACGGATAAGTATCGATATTTTACAGGTGGGTTTTGTTGCAAAAGAATAGTGACTAAATGGATATTCCAACAACACACAACCCACCTCGAATATCATAGAAATAAAAAAATTTTTTGCAGCATCGGGGATAATGTCGTGGAATGACAACTTTTCTACCTTAATATATTACAAAATTTGAAGGAAATCAGAAGATCAGTCGGGAAAAGATCGGGAGAAACTCGGAGAAGCTCTTCAGTGCAATCTAAAACGGATAGTGAGACGTTCCAATGGAAATATAAACACTTTGATTATGTCAATGGTGAAAAGATATGCTAAAAGCTTATCAAAAATAACGTAATGTTTACTTTTCAATAAGTTTTGTGTAAGTAAACAAAACTCAAATATAAAAAATATTGGAAAATTTCCATACAGAAGAAGTGAATATATTCAATTAACGGTATAGACCGCAAAACTTTAAAAGATATACAAAATTTTACTGCAAGCTAGAGGCACATTACAAATGAAAGAATTCAATAGTTTAATTAGTATTAGTATTAATCTTTGATAATAATATTCGATGGATATAGGAAATATTAGATTTTTATCAATAATAGCAAAATAATATTTTTTACAAATAAACGAAAAATATTTTTTGTTGAATTTGTATTTTAAAAATGTTAAATATTAATTGTTAAAAATTAATTAAATATAATATATTATTAATCCATTTCGATTAATTAGACGTGCCATATAGTCAGTTTAAAAATTATTTTCTCCCTTCTAAGGCTCATTTTTGAAAATACTAATTATTCATTACGTTTTAGCTGGGCTGTGAAGAATCGTCAAATTTTCGACGAAAAGTATCAAACGTCGTTACCATATTTATTTTCAATGTATCGATAAGGCTGGCAACCATGCTTACAATGGCACTATGCGGTTTTACACACATCAACTTTTGTTGCTCAACTGTTGTTTTTTTTCCATTAGAAAGAAAGAGAAAGCTTTATACCCCTTCTCTTTCTTTCTAATGGAAAAAACAACAGTTGAGCAACAAAAATTGATGTGTGTTAAACCGCACTATCAAATATATATAATGGCAACCCATATGATTATTATTTGCGTAGGTGCATTAATAGCAGCAAATATTGTTTTTCTTCTTCATCTTATAGAAAATAATTAAGCAACAAAAAAATAACAACAGAAATGTCCGCGCTGAATTCAGTTTTCAACAATACGAGCAACAGTCAAGTCGTCTGAAAACCGAACAAGGGTTAAAAATATTAAGAATAAAGAAAAAAGTGTTCGTATAAAAAATAAAAGCAGAAGAATTTAACGACATTTAAACTAGAAGAAAACCAAAAATTTAATGTGCTGTTAATTTTTTTTATAATTTAATTCGAATTTAAATACAGACATAAGGTCTGTAAATAATTATAAAAAAATAAATATTCAGAAAATTCAAATCTAAAAAATTAAGAAATTTATAAAAAATTTTGCTGTAAAAATAACGACGACAAAAGTAAAATTTATGGTCAAATTTGTAGAGGTATTTTTCCAATTTTATGTAATATATTTACATTCATTTACTTAAAATTTAAAGCCCATTCAACAAAGAGCTGTTATTCAAGACAAAGACTTTAAATTTCTAACAAGTAATGTCCGCTTAGTTTTCTACAAAATATTTTTCATTACAATAAAATGAAAGATCAAGGAGGTAAATAAAATTGTGAGTGCGAGGAAGTATATTAGTAAAACATAAATGATTTGATTTTTAAATTAGAGTTTACTTATTTAACTATATAAATTAGATATTTTTGTAAAGAATTCAATATCTGGAACGTTTAGTGCCCAAGTTAATATATTTATAAAACAATTAACCGTAAAAATTAACGAAAACTCAATACCGATTAACATCGCAGTTGTAGGGCTTACAAATTATTTAAAAAATTAATAATTATTAAACTGTTTATTGTTTAAAATAGAAAGTCAATGAGGAAGCTAATGAGATATGAATTTTTATAACCTGTACTTCAACCGTTGCCTCTAGATTTATTATATTAAATTAAAAAAGTTTTGGTTGTATAAATCAAATGTGACTTTCGTAAAATAAAACAACGGTTGCATCCCATGCAATAGCTGTAGATAATTGGAGATCTTGGTTATAACGAGCATGAGGTAAAAATTTCTGGCTGCCCTTCTAATATATAACTCAAATTTGGCGCCGCTCAAATATAACCCCTTTTTCGCTCCAGATTTTTACTGCTTATTACAATTTTATACAAAATGTCTTGTTTTCCTGAGATTTAGCAGCATTTACAACATAAGAAAACTAATTTGCATTTTCTAGACTTGTTTCTACACATTTTATTTGTAACTGTAATTAGTGATAGCACGATTGGTCGAAATAAAAGTAATATTCCATTTTTATTGCGATAACTGACAAGTATTGTTTTGCAGAAGTTCTACTTAAAGACAATGTCACTCTTTCTTGCTGTAGGCATGACAACTTACTTATGTGGAAATTTTATATATATGTTCAAAAAACCCGTAGCCTTTCTAGCTAGTATTTTTATATAGAACTTCTTCGTTACTTCTTTAGATAAAAATTCAATTTCACACAAATAAAATACATTACTGGTGAATTAAAATCGACTTACAAACACTATTTTGTCCCTACCAGAAGATAATTGGACAACAAAAATACTCTTTATCTTTGGAGTCACTTCTCTCAACTACCAGTTGTTCAATATTTCATAGTTTAGCTATTAACAAAAAAGAAATTTCTTAACTATCGAAGAATTATTTTGTAAAGGTCATTTCGCGTCTACTACTAGTAAATAAGGTGATGTTACAAATTCGACTTAAATTTCAACACATATATGTGGTATACCTGAATTTTCGTAATTTCTATTTCGTAGATGCATTCCAGTTTGCAAAGTCTTAAAATTTAAATTTATCGTTTTTAGAGACACACACTATGTACCTATTAGTTGATTCGCTGAAGATGTATTGTTGCAGTTTCTTACCGATTAGGAAAAGTAATAAAATTAGAATTCGATAAAATATACCACAAATTTCAACGCCATGAAGTAACGGCTTTTTCGATAAAAAAATCACTTACATATTTAAATTACTAAACGTATGTTTAACGTCTGTGAAATGCGTATAAACGCCCAATTCAATTATAAATTTTATTCTTTACTTTTCAGCGCTTCAAATGACCCAAATGATTTTTTAGGTTAAATTTATTGAAATCAAATTTTTAATTAAAATGGCAACTCTGCTGCTGTCACTAGGCAATTACCAGCTGACTCCAGTTTCACAATCAAGCAGGAAGTCGATCAAAAGTTTATAACTTTTGCTAAAACTGACATCTTAGACATCAATTTGTATAGTATAGTTTAGGGGTTTTAAAAGTGGGTTTTTAAATTTATGACCATGTTGCATCATTCTTCATAATGATTACATAAATAATATCAGGTAGCACTTCAGGCATTAATGGCTATTTAGTCAAGTACCGTGCTACATTCTTTAGGAAAGGGATAGAGAAGAGATGAAACAGGTGGTGAAAGTAGAAGGATAGTCGGAAATTAACTGTCGTATAAAGACAGCACAGCGACCAGTGACTATGCCTTCATCGCTGAGAAGCCCCACCGGCAGTCAATTTTTATTTTTGTAGTGAAAAAAACCAAGGTCTGCGTTAGGAATCGAACCCACAACCCCAAAACTGGCAAGCTAGTACACTACCTACTAGCCTTCAGGTGCACCTGTAGGTTAATATAGTAATACATTAACAATTAAAAAAGTGTACCATGGTAGAAAAATAGAAGGTAGTTTTTATTTACAAAATTAATTAATAATTATTTATTAACAGAATATTATTAATTGTTTAATGCGAATTTACATTATATATATAAATATAAAAAATGTTACTTTAATTTAATTGTTTACAAATTTATATAAATAAGCCAAGATGTGGTACACGAAACTCTCCACTACGTAGAGAGTGTTCACTTGGGTCAAGAGGTCAAACATATTTCATTCACTTTTACATGTGTTTTACGTCAAAAACATATATTTCTCGGCATATTTACCTTTACGCGAATTTTAATTTATAAAAATATATATATAAACGAACTATTTCAGACTAACTGAAAATATCAACACAATTACTTTTAACAATCTTCTTTGTTGTAGGTTTCCTTGGTAGTTTCCTGTCAAAAGGTTTAAAAACGAATCAATTAGAAGTGAATACCGATGAAAAAACATTACGTCCCGTAGCTCGCCTCAGAGAGCCACGTGATCTTTTCGCCCTGCAAAAAGATAAGGACAATGATTATTCACAACAGGCCGCCAGATGGCCCGTTGAATGTCAGGTAAGTTGAGTAAATGATAATAAAATTATCCAACAAACAAGGAGTTTGAAATATAATAATGTTCAATATTAATAAACAACAGGAAGCCCATGAAAATATAAATCCTTATAATAATCTAGTATAGGAAACCTTTAAATTTCTAAATTTAATTTAATCTTAACTAATGGTCATGTGCTAAACCGAATAAATAAACCACACACACTTGCAAAATGCAAGTATATGCAAATATAATTTGATTTGATTAACGGCATTTTTTAAGTAAATGCTTGTCACTTTTGGCTGAAATCGTACTTAAAAAGGTAAGTGAGAAAGGACCTCGTTAAAAGATCTTAAAAAAATCAGAGACAAAATTTTTTTAGCCCGTTCATTCGTACTTGTTGGTAAAAATGAATACATAAATTTACTATCCAGACCTTAAAACAGCTACCGAATGCTTTGTCTTTTTGTGATGACTTCTTATTAAAGTTTGCTAAAATGAAGATGTTTCTACGCATAAAAATAAATTCTTGTAGAATCAAGAAATTCTCTTTCCAATCGAATTACAATATTTTTAGCATGATTTTTTTGCAAGAACAATAGGAACAATATTATAACACACTTTTTAAACTGAACTGTAATCACGTTTTAATGAATATTATATGATTAAATTAGATGGTCGTAATAGATGTAGTATGAAAATTAGTATAAAAAACTTTGGTAGTAGGAAAGCATAGTTTACATATATGTCAAACAACAAGGAAGAATGCAGCAACCTATAATAAAATATTTTTAGACTTTTTTCTAAACACTTAAATTTTTTCTTTTCTACTAATAATTTTTTCAAGAGCATTTCAGTTACAATTAAAAGTACAAGTAATGCGTAATTGGAATGTTCAATTACAAATTGCAAGTAGTTGTAATTATTAAATTGACCATTTGTAAGATAAAAAAATATAAAAATTAACCCTTAAAACAATTACGGTCTTCAGTATCAGGCAACAAAACTTAATATATATATTTAATTATAGTTATTTAACCTTTGTAATATTTTGAAATATTTTTTCAAGCACAAGGTCTTTATATAAAAATTAAATTAATTTTATTTTTATTTTCAATATTTCACCATACCATTGGGTGGCACCTTCAGAAAAAGAAATAAATAAGTTGTTTAGTAAAACTAAAGATAAAATCGAAAAATTTAACATGTCTAATATAGTGTATAAAATACCTTATACCAATAATGATAAGAGAATTGCAATAAAATTTATGTAGGCACAAAAAATAAAATTTAAAAAAAAAATTTTACTATTTGGAATCGTTTTTACTGTGTTTTTGTAGAAAGGTAAATATCTTCTCAAGATTACGTAAAAAAATAACATAACAATAAAACTAGAGCAATAAAGCTAGAGAAATCGGAAAATATTTACTTTTCTTTAAATTTAATAAAAATTAGAAATTCTCGTTTAAGAATATCAAATGGTAATAGGAGTTGATGTGTGTAAGGACAAAATCGTGTTTAACTACAATAGCAGAGACGAACCCACGTTTTGTAAAAATTACAGTAAATAAACCACTGTAAGCAACATAAGCCACTTGACATGCTAAATGCTATTCGATATTCGTCTATAATACTTTGTTATGTTTTTCAAAAATATCGCTAAAAAACTTTTTTTTTAATTTATTATTTCAAATATTGTACTAACAGGGTCTTTGCTTTACCTGGTTTAAAAATGGGAAAAACAAAACGGTATTATAAATCAAGGCCAAGGGTTAGGCTTAGGGTTAGTAACTATTAAGAAGAGACATCCGGCTCAAATTACAGGACAATATTAGCCGTTACCAAAGCCAAAATAATACTTTTTAGCACCCTTCATTAAAGGTTAAAATCTGTATTCAAAAAGAAAAATCAACGTCCGAAAATATATTGTTACGGATGTGTCTTGCTTAAATTTTAAAATAAAATAATTAAGCAATAAAGCGAACTACTGAGTATGTTGTTTACGAACTGCGTGGCTTGCTAAGAAAACTTATAGTACAACAACAAAATTTATATTTACAAACTGCGTAGAAATTTTATAAACGCAAACAAAACAATTTGTTATGCTGGTTACTAACCGTGTGGCATGCAAGACAAAAACAAATTTCTGTTTACCAACTACGTAGAAATTTTATACGCGTAAGACAACAACAAACATGTATGCTGTTTACTATCTGCGTAGTTTTCTAAGAAACATTTTCTACAAAAGACAGCAAATATCTTAAAATAAATTCCAAGAAGAAACTTTATCAGTATAAAAACAAAAGCAAAAATACACACAGACATACTGGCGCCTATACATTGAATAAACAACATACTACAACAAAATGTGACACAAAGGGAGTAGAAGATTCCTAAATTTTCTACACTTTTAATGAACAATTTATTTTTTAAATGGTTTTTAGTGCAAAATTTTTTCTTTATATAAAAGGGCATCGTCTGAGTGGATAGTCAATCAACAATATTATCCTTTGATTTGTTTAGTTTATCAAATAAAACAGCCTGAAAATGTTCAATAATAAAGTTATTAATTATTTTGAGGAAATAAGTAGCCATTGGAAAAATAGAAAATTGTTCATAAAAATATGTAAATTTATGAATAATGCGGCATCGAACACGTACTTATTTATGAGATATGTAAAATGAAGCCAAGTCTCCTTCATGCGGTATATCATTTCTATGGCATTTCGACATGTGATTAAATTTGCCTTCTCGTTGTTGCCTGTTACTCAATAATTAACCCTCAATATAAAACGTCAGTAAGTTACTCATAGTAAAAAATTAAAAATCGAATATCCTTCTACTCGTATGTTCAATGTATACAATTTAAATGTCGATAACTAAGAAATAAATTGCATTTAAACAAACAATTGCTTAAAGCGGTATATGGAAATTCGGATGAAAAACCAAAAATATCAGAAGCAAAAAAAGCTATGAGAACACTAACATAGTGTCAAAAACTACCGTTTAAACGAGCCATATTTTTAGAAATATGTAAAATCTAGTAAACTTCACTCATATTTAAATCCTTTTTATCATAAGTTTCCTGCATGTTTCAATATTATGTGGTTATTATCGCAACGCTCGGATGATGATTTTTATTGCCGCGCAGAACACTTTTGCCGAAGAAAAAGAAAATATGAAAAAAGTTTTGAATAATATGATCAGTTAATAAATGCGTGATGAATTAATTAATGCCCATGAGAATAACCATGCAACTTTGTTCAATGTCAAGGAATAAATGTCTTTTGGCATATCGAGCCAAAATAATAAATAGTCGAGTTAGGAGAGATGTATTTGTTAAACAAATACTTAAGTATTATTCTTCATGTCAAGAGGTTTTTAATCCGATATTATCTTAAATGCGCCACAAAGAGAGAATTAAAAGAATATGCATAATATTATTAAGAGATTTAATATATAGTCTATGAATTATCTCAGAAATTTTAAATATATTACAAAGAAAAAACTAAAATTAAAACAGAACGGAAATTTTTATGTAACACATATTAACAATTTGTAAAAGGTTTTTTCTTCTTCTCTTTTATTAGAAAGAGAAGTCGCCTACAAATTAAAGAGCTTATTTATATATTTTTTTAAAAAAGTACTGAAAATTTCACAAAGTAAATTATAGAGAAATTTGAACATAACTTCAGCATAAATACAGTACAGTTAACTACCAAAAAATTTTAAAACTATTTAATATTATATAGGATAGCATAAAATCATTTTTTTAATATTCTTGTATTTTTTGTATTAGAAAGAAAATTTCTGCTGATTTTTTATTCTTCATTTGTTCGAAAAAATAATAATTCGTCATATAAATCGGTACATGCTATTTATTTGATCGTCTCTAGTGCATTTTAAATGTGAAAAATCGAAAACATTTCATTGGAAGATTTTTGTTTTAAATTGAAATATAAAATAAAAAATCTACTTTATTTGTAGCTAAATAGTTTATTTTGGAACTCCAACTATAAATTTCTAGTATAGCGCTTTTAAAATGCCATTCAAACGATGTCATTCCAATTTCTTTAGAGTAGTCGTCCAAAGAGCAACTACAAAGAAATTAGACACAAAAAATGGACGAAAAAATTTTAGACTGCTGCTAATTTTAGGCTGCTGCTAAAAAAAATTAACTTTGAAATTTATTGCATTCTTTATCAAAACGAAAAATTCGTGAAAGTACTATAAACATTTTTGCTATAAGCAAATGAAAAAAAAAATTGTTTTTTCAAAATATATTTTTTTTCCTTTTATTTGGGTACGGTTTTCCGTCGACCCTCGTCAAATTTGGTTTGTGAACAAACCGGTTTCGGCCGTTTGCCATCTTCAGTGTTCTTTTCGTACTAGTTGCGTTCTATTGTCCGCTGTGTTTATATAGTTCGTCTTGTTCGTGTTTCCCTTCATGTTATTGCGTTCGTCACTTTCCCTCTTCTCTGCCTGTATCTCCCCTTTTTCGTTTGTCTCTCTTTACCTAATTTGTCGCTTCCTTTTTTCATTCGTCTTTCTTCCTAACTAAATCCTTTTACGATCATGCTTGTTGTCCGTTTGTGTTTATGTGTGAACCTATTGGGTTTTTTTATGTGACATAATAATCTGTAATTGTACGTTTATGATGTTCTTTATTGCTTTGGTCTTGTGCACTTGCGTAACGTGTTTGTGTTGGTGTAATGTTTGTGTTCTTGTAAAAATGTTTCAATGGTTAAAATATTGTGTCCGAAGCAGTGTTTATTTGTTCATTTATCATACGTCCGTCAAATGTTTTCTGTTTGTATATTTCCATGTTCTCCAATACATTTAGTCTCCTTCCTTTGTGCTGTGTATCAAGCAGTTCAACTGTTGTTTTATATGTCCTGGTGTACATTTATTGTTGAATATATGATTCGCAAAATTTGATTCTGGAGTTGATTTTGGTTCTGATAGTTTTTTGTTATTTTCTCTAATGTGTTCCTTTAATCTGGTCTTATTTTTGCCCGATTTAACTATTTGTATACTCCTTGTTTGTCTACTATAATTGCGCGGTTGTTTTATCCTGTAGTATTCTTTGTCTCCCGTTTTGTTCCCTACTGTCCTATGAACAATGTCCAATGTATCCGTTACCGGAATTCACACATAAACACAAACGGACAACAAGCATGATCGTTAAAGGATTTAGTTAGGAAGAAAGGCGAATGAAAAAAGGGAGCGACAAATTAGGTAAAAAGAGACAAACTAAAAAGGAGAGATACAGGCAGAGAAGAGGGAAAGTGACGAACGCAATAACACGAAGGAAAACACGAACAAGACGAACTATATAAACACAGCTGACAATAGAACGCAACTAGTACGAAAATAACACTGAAGATGGCAAACGGCCGAAACCGGTTTGTTCACAAACCAAATTTGACGAGGGTCGACGGAAAACCGTACCCAAGTAAAAGTAATTTTAGCCCCGTCGAATAAGTTTTGCTAGATTATGACTTGTATATATAATTTATAATTTTGATTTTCCACTTGATACCTTCTTGTCAGGATAAGGACTTTAACTGTTATAGAAATACAGTACAATTACCTATATTTCTGTGTATATAGTTAATTATATTTTGACACTAATGTTGCTAGCGTTTGTTTTAAGCTGTACTGATTTGACGCCGGTAAAATACAAATATAATTAAAAATAAAACCACTTGTGTTAGATTTTCTAATCTTTGCATCGAACATCAAGAATTATGTTAGCATTTCGTCCTTGACTCTTTTGAAAATTTGCAGACTAATAGTACTGAGATATTAACTTTGTTTATTAGTTATAAAAATGAAGGAACTTCAAGCTGCAATCGTATAAACCACAAATACCTAAGCAACGCAAATGGAAAACCGTTCCAATTAGAATATCGTTCTCCATTAGAAGAAAAAAGCAGCTAAAGTTTAAGAATAACATAACTTCCAAATAAAATCTACAGTATCGGCCTATGGAATGAAGTCCATCCTACATCGCTTCAGAAAACTATGAGTTCTTTGACCTGCAAAATCTATTTACTCGAATAAAATTCACTCTGAGGGTTTATGCCAAAATCATCATGTAGAGATTGCTGCAAGATCGTTATGCTTGATTCCTACTGAATATGAAGAGCTAAGTGTAATATCATCTGTAAAAGATGATGCTTATAGCTTTCGCAAAGCAATTCCTTAAGAAAGCTCGATATGAACCTAAAGAATATATCTGCGGCAACAAAAGCAAAAGTTTACATCCATTGCATACCCCACTTTTTCGAACACAAAAGCAGTAACGGCAAGTAGGGTGTTGGACCCTAAAAATGGAGGATAATTTTCAGGTTAGTTAAGCACTTCGTGCTTGGGGATTCTTCTTATTTAAAAACAGAACAAGAGAGCTTTTAAAATGGCCCCTGGAATTCAAAAAGCTTGCATCTCTGAAATAGTATGAAAACGAGCTCGGAGGAAATGATATCATAAAAGGTTTTTAATCGAAATATATATCGAATAATAAAGCTAATTCTTTACATATTAGCTTAAAGCGTATCGTAAATTTATTTGTAGAAATAAAGAGGGAAAGGGCTCGGTCTTATTTAAAGATAAAAGGCTTAGGATAATAAATATAAAGTACTTATAATTAGTTTAATTATATTTTTTAAAAATCTAAAAATTTTAACTAAACGTACTTTTTTTTAAAAATTAAAAATTAAATTATGACTGTTTATTTTTTTTTCCACTAGCACACATATTTCTATTTTACTGGACAATAGCCAAATTCTGTACTTTTTTTATTTTGAAAAAGTGAAATCCTTTAAATCGTTAACCAGAGCGAACAAACGCGAAGGAGGTAATTGGATTAACTCTTAGTTATTACAAATGAAGTAAAACCCTTATGGTTTGGACTACACGTTTGAAATGAAATTGTTATATTATACAACATCTAAACGAAATTTACCAATAAGTTTAAACTCTAATATTTTAATATGACACACCATCGATCGCCTAACCAAATGTTTAAGAACCGTCTAAAATAGCACAGAATTCTCCACAAAGTATTATAATCTACAAACCTCCTTATTTACGAAATCGAATGAAATGCATTTACACGGTCTGGATGTAATGTTATTTAAATGTTTACTACGTTGACTGTACCTACAATTTTTTATTATTATCGGTTATATACTTTCAAAAACACGTTTTTTCTTACACATTTTCATAGTTTCTGCATTTATTTACTTTAGATAGAACTTTTTTCGAACTCAATTACAACTATATATTGACTGTTAATCAAAAGCATTAGAGTTTTGGTCCAAAAAATGTTCATGCTGCACAAAATGCATGAATTGCAAATTTTAGCAGTCATATCTGAGCAATAATAAAGAGCGCTAGGAAGTTACAAATCACATCACAACTCTGGACCATAATTACGTTACTATTTACGGACCGAATTAAAGTCAATGAAAGAAAAATTAAAAGAAATAAATTAAATTAAAAAACCACTTGAGCAGTTGAGAATACGTAATTTACTTTCTGTTCAATATCTATTATGTAACAATAAGTCGGGTTTTCCTTCCTGACGCTATAACTTCAGAACGCACAAACCGATTTCAACGGTTTTGCATTCGTTGGAAAGGTCTCGGGCTCCGTGAGGTTTATAGCAAAGAAAATTCAGGAAAAATTTCAAGAGAAAAGCAGAAAAACAGGGAAAAATCATTTTTCATATATAGCGCCATCTTTGATACATAGCATGTACTACAACGGCACCAGTACGTGGTGTGTGAGTAGATGACGTCGTACGCTAGGTTGCATGTATACTGTTCATCCTAGAAGTGATAAATGTTTTTATTTGCGAGTGCTGTTGGTACACGTGCGTGGACCAAAATCATTTGCGCATTTGAAAACCGTGAATGGCCACGAATGCCGAAGATATCGAGAAGCGTGTCAACTATTGGATATGCAGGAGAACGATTCTCATTGGGATTTAACACTTGCGTGTTCAGTTGTTTCATCAAATGCGTACCAAATACGAACGCTGTTCGCTATTGTCATCACCACATGCTTCCCTTCACAACCAATTGAGTTATGGAACAAATGCAAAGACGACATATGTGAAGATATCTTGCACCGCTTGCGCATTCGAACGAATAATCCCGACATGTAAACAACCGATGAAATATATAATGAAGGATTGATTCTGATTGAGGATCAATTCTTGATTATTGCAAACAAGCTACTGATTGAAGTAGGAATAATGATTGCGCCAAATCGATCGATACACCATGCACTCAACCAAGAATTAAATCGAGAGCTGCAATACAATGTTGATACATTGCACGAATTCGCTTGAAATAATGTGCCGTTGCTTAGTGAACAGCAAAAACAAATATACGAAACATTTATGCAAGCGGTGGGCAATAATACTAGTGGTCTATTGTTCCTGGACGCACCTGGAGGAACAGGGAAAACATTTGGCATTTCATTGATTTTGGCCACTATTCGATCATGATGTGACATAGCTTTGGCGTTAGCATCATCTGGAATTACGGCGACTCTTCTACTGCACATTCTGCGCTTAAGTTGCCACTCAATTTAAACACAATTAATACTCCAACATGCAATATTTTCCGATCCAGTACAATGGGAAAATTGTTGATGCAATGCAAGCTCATTGTTTGGGATGAGTGCGCAATGGCACATAAGAAATCACTTGTAGCACTTAACTTCACACTGAAGGATTTTTGGCGGTTTGATGATATTGTTGGCAGGCGATTTCAGGCAGACGTTGCCAATAATTCCCCATGCAACGCCTGCAGATGAACTAAATGCTTGCCTGGAGGCATCACCTTTGTGGAATACCGTAAAAATATTATCGCTTACCACTAATACGAGAGTTCAACTTCAAAATGATCAAAGTGCTGCAACGGAGTTTTTGAACTCTCTGGAGTTACCAGGATTTCCACCACATAACTTGCAACTCAAAGTTGGTTCAGTTATTATATTATGTAATTTGAATCCCGCGCGACATTGCAACTGTACTTTGCGGTGAAAAGATTTATGCCGAATTTGATTGAGGCAACCCTTATTAACGGAAAGTACGCAGGTGAACGATTGCAATTTTCGGTTCGCCTTGCGTTCGCAATGACAATTAACAAGTCACAAGGCAAATCGCTTAGTGTTTGCGGTATAAATTTAGAAAATCATTGTTTTTCACATGGGCAGCTATACGTTGCGTGTTCACGAGTTGGGAAACCATCTGTGGTTTTTGGGAAAAAATGTGGTTTACCAAAGAGCACTTCAATGAAACGGTTAATTTGCAGACACGTATGACGCTTCGATCTAGTATTTACTTTGGATTCACTTTCATTTTTTACTTAGAGATGTTCATTTTTGTAATCGAAATGAATTTATTACTGTTGTGCAATGAAATGAAATTTTTCCTTTTCAAATCTAAAACAAAAAAAAAAATAATTTTTCTTTATCTTTTAATCCCCAAACGAAATGTTACAAAAAACGAAGCCATCTGGTGGCAAACGCCGGGTTTGCTAGTATGTTATAAATAAGTATGTTCCTACACAAATAACTTAATTTTCCTTGTACTAGAAAATATATATAAAGTAAAAAATTTAACAACATTAACCAAATTTTAGTGTTAACATACTAAAGTCGGTACGAAAGATAAGAAAACAAAAACACATTTTTATTCAAATTTTCCTTGAATTATTTTGTTGTGCATCTTCACCGTGCGTAGAACAGAAGAGCAATATGAATCTTACCGAAATCTGGCTATACAGCTATATTTTCAATTTTCTATACAGCTATATTTTTGCTTATTACACAAATCTGATGACGTCACGGTGTAGTAAAAGAGAAATTTTTTATGAAGCCATTTTATGCAAACTCGAGTCAGCAAAAATTCAAACGAACAGAGACATGTTCGTATGAAAATGCAAACCAGCCGAACCCTATGAAATATTACTTTGTTGATGTAAAAGAGATTCAAAAATAAAAATATGTTGTATGTGATTAATTTTTCAAAGCTAAGGGACGAGTGAATCCACGAAACTAGAAACGATTACAAAGGAGTTTAATATGATATGTTCGTAATTTTCCGACGGGGTTAAACAACAGCACTAGGGATGGGAAATCCAACATCTGCAATCCTCATGAAAGTATTTATGCAGAACTTAGAGGAAGAATACGTAAAGGACGACATCATATCTATACTAGAAGGAAATAACGATGAGCAAATTCTAGATTACTTGAATGGAAGACACAAGAACATAAAACTCAGAATGGAAAAAGAAGAGGAGGGAAGAATTAATTATCTAGACCTAACGGTCAAGAGGAACATAATCCTGAACAGAGTTGAATATGAAATATACAGGAATCCAACAGCAACGGACACAATAATACACAACTCATCAAATCATCCCCAGCAACACAAAAACGCAGCTATCAGGCAGATAATAACAAGACTTGAAAGAACAACACTAACACGGGAAATGTATATGAACGTAATGAGAACAATATACACCATAGCGGAAAACAACGGATACAAAAAGCGCCTGGTGGATAACATCAAGAAACAAATTAGAACGAACAAAGAACAGGAGAATGAAAGGGAAAAATGGGCTACATTTACATACATTACGTACAAACTGGCAAAATTCTTTAGAAAACACAACATCAATACGACATTCAGAACAAGAAACAACCTAAGCAGAATACTACAGAATAAAACAACCGCGGCAAATATACTACACAAACAAGGAGTCTACAAATTAACTTTTACATGCCATTACAGTTATATCGGGCAAACAGGACGAAAAATTAAGACCAGATTTAAGGAATACATTAGAGGCTATAACAAGAAAATACGAGAGCCAAAATCAAATCCAGAATCAAATTGTGCGAACCATATATTCAACAACAAATGTACACCAGGACATATGAAAACAACGGTTAAACTGCTTAATACACATCACAAAGGAAGGAGAGTAAATGTATTAGAGAACATGGAAATATACAAACAGAACACATTTGACGGACGAATAATAAATGAACAAATAAACACTGCTTCGGGCACAATAACATTTTTATAAGAAAACAAACATTACACCAACACAAACACGTTACGCAGGTGCACAGGACCAAAGCAATAAAGAACATCATAAA
Source organism: Trichopoda pennipes (assembly GCA_030448955.1). Lineage (NCBI taxonomy): Eukaryota > Metazoa > Arthropoda > Insecta > Diptera > Tachinidae > Trichopoda > Trichopoda pennipes. Next base: position 1,166,102 of record JASKUP010000051.1, read on the forward strand.
CGTACAATTACAGATTATTATGTCATAAAAAAAAACCCAATAGGTTCACACATAAACACAAACGGACAACAAGCATGATCGTAAAGGTATTTAGTAAGGAAGAGAGACGAATGAAGAGGGACAGACAAATTAGGCAAAAACAGACAAACGAAAAAGGAGAGAGATAAAGGAAAAAAAGAGAGAAAGTGACGAATGCAACAAGACTAACTATATAAACACAGCTGACAAGAGAACGCAACTAGTACAAAGAGAACACTAAAGATGGCAAACGGCCGAAACCGGTTTGATCACAAACCAAATTTGATGAGGGTCGAGGGAAAACCGTACCCAAAATAAAAACAAAGGAGTTTAATATCTTTATTACTCACTTACATTAGTAGTGTTTACTAAAATTAAGAAATGAATAGATAAATCTAAAACTAGTTAATTTAAACTCCCTGTAATAGAATAAGCTTTTATTGCACTCAATTACAGTTTTAAAAAAGAATTTTTAAGACTAATTTTGTTTATCAGTTGTTTATCACAATTTAAATAAAAACGAAAATTTTTCTTTATTTACGCTTTCATTTAATTTGAAGTATAATTTACATAGCAAAGAGTTTAAAAGTTTTCTACTTAATAATTTAAATTTTTATATAATTTTTATGTATGATTAACAAAAATTGGATACAAATAAAAAAACTAAATTTCATTTCATTTACAAAACATTTCATATAAAAAAAGAAATGCATTTGCTTAAGCTGACTATATGTTTTCTTCTGTAGCAAAGTAATCAGCAAAGCATTTACGTTGAAAACGTTTGATGTTACTTAACACATTCGGCCGCACTTTAATTTAGCTGGTGGCTGCCAGCGACTCAATTAATTTTTTCATATAAAAACGAAGTGCTTGAATTCTCGGTTTTTTATAATGAATAATTTTTTAAGCTGTGTCGAACAAATGACGGATATTTCTACTATGACGGAAGTTGCCGAATTTTATATTTAAGCCCTATATAGCAACTCTAACTCCATACAAAGTGGAATAAACTTTGGAAAACTTGATCTGAACATTAGCGGGAATTTCCGTCATTAGTTTACTTAAAGATACGTGAATTACGTGAATTCCCGCAATTCAGCCGAATGTGTTAAGCAATAAGTTGATGTTTTTTTCTTCTTTTGCTGTTGCTTTTTATAAAAAAAACAACAGAAAAAATTTTATTTCAAAATTCATAGACTTTTTTGGTATTACCAATTGTTTAGAAATTTTAAAAAAGTATAAAGTAATAAAAAGTTATTTAGTGCTTCACTAATTATTACTTTCTTAATACCAAAAATCCGTTTTTCTAGGAATTTTATGATTACATTTCCTACTAAAAAAATTATATTAGCCCATGTTAAAACAGCAGATAGACAAAGACATGTGCGTTCTCTTTGTGATTCTAACAAAAAGTATTTTTAGTTTTCCGGGATTTCTACAACAATAAAAGTGTGTAAAAACAAGATGTCATTAAAATACTCAGTAATTATATTGAATATTTAGGCCAGCGACAAGTTTGTTGGGGTCTTCCTGTAGTACTATAGAGAGAACAAATTCACGCGGGTTAATTTAAATAATTAAACCCCGTCGGAGAATATACGCACATATTTTAGTTATGTTAAATGTTTTTTAAAAAAATACACATCATTTCAATTTTATAATAAATTTATTTAAAAGACATAGCAAAGGTTTTTATATTATATTCGATTTGGTTAAATTTCATAAGTTCATATAAGTATGTGCATACACATATTTTTTAATTTGCATCTTCAAATAATAGCAATTTTTCTATCGCCTGGTTAAAAATGTAGCATTCAATTTTACTAGCAAAATATTTTCTAGTGTGTCCCGATTGATTTTGTTTCGGTTCTCTACTAAAATAAATTCAACAGATAAAAATGCACGTTCAATTGTAACCTGAAATAATATGGTTTTTAATATTTATAAGTTAAGTAAGGTTCAGATAGAAAGAAAACATATGTATTACCTGCGTTGGTGGAATCGCAAAGCAAATATTAATTAAAGCACATAGTTATGGATCACTGAATCTACTCGTAAAAATGGAGGCTGTAGATTATTTATTTTTGTACATACGTGAATGCTTTCATTGGTTGTCGGTAAAAAGTTATGTGTTAAATACTTTAAATGTTCATCATCTTTTTGTGAAAGTTCTATTTTTACCGCACATTAATAGATCGTGCAGTTTCTTAAAATATGCAGCAGCTTCATGTTTTTGCGTTGGGGTAGGTGGGTCAAGGTAGAGGGAGAAACTAAACTTTTCTACATAGGTTTTATCGCCATTTTGAAGTAGTCTCTCAGTGCATAATTTGCGCTTAAGCCATTCAGCCTAAAAAATTTCCATAGTGCAGTTGTTCTTGATGAAACTTTGTGATTTTGTACTGAAGGGACTCAAAACAAATGCAATATGCGTTAAGACAATCCCAAAAGCTATCATGTAATTCAAAATTTTCATCTAGAAATTTGTTTTTAATCGACTCAATTTGTAATTATACATATTTTGCATTTTTAAGCGAATGTATCATATTATATGTGGATTCCCATCTTGTTGAGCAATCAAGTAGCGGCACTGTCAAATTTTAAAGTTGAAATATTTCGCGATAACCGGTTTTTAATAAATTTAACTAAGTTTCTGCAGCTAAGTAAAAAGTTTTTTATTTCGGATCCTTCGTCACGTCTAATACACAAAGATATGCTGTATGGGATGCGCAGCGACATATTTGTATATCGCCTGAATGCATTTTAAAAGAATCCTCAAATCTTTGGATACTTTTTAAATAAATTTCTATCGTCGATATCGTGACCATTCTCAAAAATACTGCAGTCTGTTAAAATTTTTGTAGTTTTGATCATATTTGCCCCATTATCGGATGTGATTGAAACAATTTGGCTTAAGTTTATATCATATTAAGTAAGGGTATTCAATATTACAGTTGCAAGATTTCGTGAACAGCGCCTATATTATTAAGCTCGACCATTCCCAGTATTCGTGATTGAATTTCGTCGTTTTTGATAAATTGTACACTAATGCCGAATACATTTCGAATAAGTTTCACTATCGATCTTTCACTTTTCAAATTGCACAAACAAAGTTTACAAACAGCCTGGTTATTAATTAAATCAAAATATTTCTTTTCGGTTTACACGTGGCGCCATAATTTTAATCTCTCACTGTCAAAGAATTTTCTAAACTTAATTCTGAAGCAGCAAAAATAAAAATAAAGAACAACTGATTGCTTTGCTGCAGAAAGAAACACATAGTCAACTTTAGCTAATGCGTTTCTTTATTTTTCCTAAGCAACAGTTAAGCAATTACATATGCATTAAAAATAGTCAAGCATTTTTAATCACTCATACTAACTTATTAATAATCTAATGCAAGCTCATTAATACGAGTATACTTGAACATCGTATACATCTGAAGTTAAAAGTTTGGATTATACTTTCAATTTGGACTTTTATTAACTCTAAATCTGCAAGAGCACGAAAACGGTCTGTAGAAAAAAAACCATGCCAAATTGTATATTATTTTTAATAATTTATTTTATACGACTTGCAATATTTAATGCGATATTTTGCGTTTGAATTTGCTTGAGTTTTGTCATAAGTTAACATAATTCACCATTTATCAAAATATTTTGTAGATATGACGTTAGCAGTCAACATATCCGAACTAAGTGTCGGAGTATCATTGTGCAATAGTCCAATTGTAGAAAATCAGCTGTATATAAATTCTATAAAATAGACGACAGTCAAAAGGATTGTTCAGAACAAGTATTACCAAGTACACTTTGGACGTAGATCATTTTAACAAGAAATAGAGGAAAGTTGTAGTTCAACAATTTAAAAATTAGTGCTTTACACCATAATGTGTCAAAGGCTGCTTTAATGTCCAATTATACCATTCCAGTTGATTTTTGGTCTTTAAAATTTTTTCAAGTAAGTTTCTTATTCGAATCAGCGAATGCGTAGTGTTGTGATCCCTACTGGGGAGAATTATATTGTTGTTTTCAATCAAATCTATTAATTTACAATTTATAATCTTACCGAGGATTTTCTTTACCGACAACAAACTGACAGAATGATATTATAGCGGACTTGTCGGCTCTCCACCAAGTTATCTTATTAGAATGGTTTTATATTCTTTAAATTCTAGTGGGAAATACGAAAATTTGAAGCAGGAATTTATGAGTACTGTTAAGAAGTTTATGCATTTACGAGGGAGTGCTTCCAGACATTTGTTAATCCCATTAATTCTAGGTGCTTTCTTATTTTTTAATTAATTTGATTGATAAAAACAGAAATTTGGGAAATGCAAGTACTGAGTTCACGTTAGTAAATCTAAAAGATACAGCAGTATTATCGACTAGTGAGTTAGTGACGAAATCTCCAAGATTAACTGAAATCGAATGATTTAAAACAAACCTTTAAGCAAAGATTTTTCTTGGTTACTTGTATAACGTGAATCGTAAATTTTTAATATATGAATATTGTTAGACTTCTTAAAAATTTTTGTTAATTTCCAAAATTAATTCCATGATCTATTTCTCAATTTCATTTCTCTGTTGAACCATTATTTTAAGAATTGTGGCAATGGCATGTTTGCATGGCAAACATATTTCTTGGGGACATTTAAGCAACTTATTACAAATGCAGTAATCAATATAACAGCTAAATTGGTTAAAAATAAGTCCAAGGTGGCCTCTTGCCTCTTTGCACTTGCAGTTACATGTGTGCATTCAGATGAATATAGCATATCAATATTGTAGGAATCAAAAATATTTCCGCAAAACTTGGATCTAATGCATCCCCAAGGCTGATGCCTACAGTTAAAGTCTCCCTGTAAAATGAAATTTTGTGAACGTATAAGTTTGTATATATCTGAACCAATTTTTCGCTTTCTTATTCCGTCTTTACCAGCAAAACCGCCTGGGAAATAGCGTGAATAAATATTAATATAAAATTCGTTCGTTAATAACTTTATTGGCATATTCTTTTTAATGATGAATGCCTTCTAGAAATAATCCTATACACGTAAAATTCATTATGCCTAATTAATAAATTTGAATTTAACCCAGTTTCTCTGGGTAAGCAAATGCGAACGCCCTGGGTTATTAGAAAACGAAATAACTATACTTTTATTACGAATGCCTCGTGCAGTCCACGGTATTATAATGATACCATTGTAATCCATTATGTAATTAATTTAACTGCAAGGTTTGCAATTACATACCTCGAACTGATCAGCCTTATTTCTATAGTTTCTTAGGGTTGTAGATTATTATAAAATTAGACTTTTGATTTCTTGAAGAGGAAACAGTTCATCATTGTCTAAAGTGGAACTTGAATTGTTGGTGCTGGTATCCCGTTGAGTCTGCCAGATATCACTTTTTGTAGGTTGATTCTGCCGTAGAATATCAAGATCATTGTTGATATAGCTTCTAATAAATTGAATTGTAATTGCCTGATCTTATTCGTTAATATTTTTTGTTTTTATTGTTTTTCCTTTGTTTTTTGTTTTAAATTCTAGTTATTTGTGATATTTTCTGAATGACGATAAATTTTTAAATTAACGAATTTTTAAATATGTCAAAAAATTTGTGTGTAAATGAAATACATATTTGAAATGAAAATATTAATCATTTGCGTGGCGTTCGTATTATTTGTGCGAAATATTTTAAAATGCTTAAATTAAGTAAAGGTAATTTGATTGCGTATGCATAAATTTAAGTAAGTATAAATTGAAGTCTTAATTTATTTAAACTAATGAAATAAAAATAAAGAAGCTTTGTTTTTGTAAATGCAAAAAAATAAGGCCGTTTAAAATAAGCCACATGCAGAAATGTAACATTAATTCAGAATCACTAAATGAAGGTACATGAATACGACACTTCTACAGTTTTGGAAAATTCGTCACGCTCTGTTATTTTTACAATTATACATGTAGCACGTATAAATTAAGCTACCTGATAATTCACATTATTCGTAGTTGATTTATGTTAATTTATTAAAAATGAAAATTTCTAAAAAAATGTTTGTATTCATTTCTTAGAGATGCAGAAAAAATTAAACAGTAATAACTCTTCACATGTCCCAAATATAATTGTATATATTTCAAAAATAAAACATTTTGACAGAATACTCTGGCAGTGGCCATTTTGCTACTGTTATTTTGGTCATGAATCGAAATTGAATTTCACTTTTCTGCAAGCAAATAAATAAAATCCAAAAATATGAAAAGCGCAATAATGAGCGAATGGAGGCTAAACCTTACCTTATGTGATAATTAATTATTTCGCTCGTATAATAAATAAATTTTGCTTATTGGCTTCAGTTTAAGAAAATTTTAATGCCTACAGAAAACAAGAAAATTTAGACTCTAGCAGGAAATAATACAGTATTTTCTAGATTGATACATCCGCCAACATCGTTCTTAGCAAATATTAGCATTTAATCAAATAATTTTGTAAATAAGAATACTAAGAAAATTTACACACACAGTTTGACTGTTTTTCGTTATTCTCTTTATAAATTGTCACATATTATTACTTTCTACTAAAAGTCGGTTTAGCCACAACTGTAATATTATTTTTATTGCTTCATAATTTTTTCTTCACTATAGTAAACGCTACTTCAGTTTTATACTGGACTGTACACCTGATTTTTTCTCATCGCTTAGTCGACTTTCTGTTCCGATTTTTGTAGTTTTTGGGGAATTGTATGAATTATAATTACCACAGTCGTAATCTAAAATAACTGTAGCATATACATTAATCGTTACTTGGCGGCATGGCTGTTACGGTCAATGATTAAGTTTTCAATAAATGACTTTATTTTTCGTTGGTTTTCGGCCCAATTAGGAAATTAAAGAATGAAAAATAAGAGATAATCATGCGTTGAAAGGCTGGAAGTTTAGATAAAATAAAAAAGAGCAATAAATATAAAACGGGACAAAGATAATTGTAATGCAAATTAATTATTACAATTGGAAAAGTTGTGAATTTTTCTGTAACAGATTTTATAGATTTATTATACATTTATCTTTATATATATAATTCTACTGTACGTAAACTCCTCTTAAACGGCTGAACCGATTTGCATAAACTTTTTTGTATGCGTTTGGGTGGCGCCCCGGGTGGTTTACATTTACAAAACGGTCCAATTGAACAAAGGGGCGTCGTACCTCCCATACAAACCACAAATTAAAAATCTATTATTTCTGCCTCTGATAACGGCATTTGCACAAAATTGGATACGTAGGTTTGGTGTGAATTTTTTAAGTGCTGCTGCAAATATGGTATTTGCACAAAATTTGGTAAGTCGGTTTGTTGTGCATTTTTTAAGTGCTGGACGGAATTTGATAAAGACGCGTGGTACCTCCGATACTAATCTTCTTTATGTATATAATTCTACTGTACGTGTGTATGTCACTGAATAAATTTTTTTTGCATGCATTTAGGTGCCACCTTGGATGGTTTACATTCACAAACTAGCCCGGCAGATGGCGCTACAGTCGGTATCCAGGTTATTCAACTACACTGCAACTCCACGATTGAATAAAGTTTTGTGTATTCATTCACTCAGTGCATTTAATTTTTATCTGCGCTGTGTTTTGATATTATACGGTCGCATTTACGTAAATATTGAGCGTTGTTTACTTCAAAAATACACACTCGCCATAAATGTGCATTGGCGGATGGCGGTGAAAGGCCCAAAATAACATGAACTCGATTACTGCCGCTATTAAAGCAGTCGCGGTGGGCATCGAGCTTATTTGTTTGCGTTTTTTTTTGTGCGATCTCACAAATTCGTCCTCAATGGGTCAGCTAGTGTATTTATAATAATTTAAATTTTTTGTAGTATTGTCCAACTCCTACAAAGCTGTGATAAATATAAAATAATGCCTAGACTTGCCTAGGAAGAGGATTTGTAATGTTGTCCGATTAAATTTGATTGACTCCTCCCTTTCATATTATAAAATTACCACCTTATGTAATAGTGCTGTTAGTGTACCGCAAACTTATTTTCGGAGCCAGACGGTCGTTGCATCCTCGCCAGCTCGAACAGAACGTCTTTGATTGGTTGTACTTAGACCAAAAGATTTGCATCATATGGTGATGCCTTTGTTTGTCAGTTTATGCATAACACAATTGCTAGCAATTGCAATGCACCACTAAAGAAATTAAGTAAATAAATCAATATGTAACTTACTGACTTTTTAAGTAAATTACTTAGTTTGAATGTTGCTATGACTTTTTAATATTCAGACGTCATTTGGCAAATTGCTATTTATTAGCAGCTCACATTTCTTTTTAAGGTTATTTTTATTTAAATCTTCTGCATGTTAAACTGTAAACTTCCTGCCTCGTTTTAACTATTTGTATTTTTTACTCTCAGTAAACATATTTAACCTCCTTAGTCTAATTTCTTCAAATATCTTATAGGTAAGTATATTGATAGGATGATAACTGCTCGCTAGTTTAGCATCTTTACCATATTGGTACAACCTTTGCATTTCTAAAACAGTTTTGCAAAATATCCATTTTTAAGTACCAATAAGAGTATTGTTTATTTTTCTTTATCATAATTAGGTTGATGTCAGCAATTCCTGGGGCTTAAAGTTTTTCCATAAGTGTCCAAGTATTTCTGTGATTGTTGTTAAACAATTTTGGTTGCTATATATATTGCATGCACTTTTAGCCACTTGGAGTATTTTTTAACTTTAGTATCCATGTTTGAAGTCAAATGGTTAGGCAATAATACCTGACTTTTCTTTATTGTTAAATATTTAAGCGCCATCTGCCGTCAAAACACCAAATATATTTTACCTTATTGCTTTTGTCCGCTTCCAGAATTCATTAGTACCAACTGGTGTTGGCAACACTCGTACAAAATAATATCCGCTGTTATTTCTATCATCGCCAAAGTGTTTTTTTATTAAAGTTGTAAGATTATATTGTTTGTCTCGCCTGCACCATTTTTTTGGCCAATTTGGAATAAAATTTGCTGAGAAAGTCATCTTTGCCACAAGTGCACATTTCTAATTGAAATTTTTTCGAAGCTTCCGGAATAATGATTTCTTGTTGTTTTAAAAACTGCCGCATAAGGCATCTTATTCAAAATAATAGCAGAACTATTTTAAGTAAATGGACGCATTGGGAGATTTCTCGACTTAAACAGCTCGACGTCTTTTTGATAGCAATCAGTATTACTAAGTCACGTTTGTCTTGGTGGGGATATTTTCTTGTTAACCCTCTAAAGAATTTCTACATATTCTTTTCTTTCATCAGTAATTTGTAATTTTGTTTTGTATTCCTTCAAAGAGTAAAGTTAACACTATTCCATGACTGACTTTACTGGATTTACTTTACTTACATTGAATAAAATTTCCAAATCTTTATTCGAAGAATTTAACCATATTTTTTCGTCTCCAAAGAGTGCATCAAATACAAAGACAGGTTGAATTATTTAAATAAAATTTTACAAAAGACAAGTATCGTCAAAGTAGTGGGAACTGTTGTTTCTAAAGACACTTCTAAATCTTGGATTTAGTGTTAATTCATTGCAATTTCTAAATTTTTAAAACCTTTGCCAATGTCTCAATGTCTTTAAAGCTTTTCAGGTCTGTTTACAAGAATAGCTAACTCTTTTAATTTTTAACATTTTCATTATCATAAAATCAAGTTTTGCTTGAACTTGGTTTAGTTAACATCAAATCTTTGCATAATATCTTAATTTTCTACTGCCAATTTTTTTGCCTCAACTTTTGCTTTTTTCGTTATTTCATTAAATGGGCCTTTATGTTGCTAAGAACACAAACAATGTTATTTGTTCATCCTTATGCTTATGCTTATTCTAATTTAATAGAATGCAATCAACTCACTAATGTATTTTATATGCTTATAAGCATATTATTATTATTATTGATGGACAACTTTTACAACAAAGGATTTCAATCATTTTGTTTGTCTTTTCATCCATTCACATGATCGTTTCTAGGGTCTATACCAATATAAAACAAGATCGTATTTAAACAAATCATTGTTTTACCGACGCATCGACTGAAAACCATCGATTATATCTGTAATACAATTTTACTTGACCAACAAATTTAATAGGTGTTCTTTTCAAGCCAATGAAGAATGACTGACAATATTATTATGGTTGATCGAGCAGAGAAATAATGTGTTAAAGTAAACCAATATATGCAATGCTTAAACTTCCGCAATCTTATTTCACTTTATATTTATTTTAAGAAGCTTGTTGCAGCATATGGTACATCTCACAGACTCGATATACTTGGAACTAGTACAGTCTTTTTACTTTTCATTTTGTCGACGAATTAATACTTTACCAGCGAAGGATGGCGCTGTATTATGTATCAGTATATAAATTATCAATACCAAACTATCTATATGATTAGGAGTCATGCGACCATCTAAGCCACAACACGCTTTAAAGTTGCCTTAAAACTTTTAGAAACATATAACTCAAAGCGAAAAAAGCGACTCTCGTCTAGCTGGTAGGTAGGAAGCTAACTTAAGGAAAAGCGAATTATTTTTAAAAAGTATGTTTTAAAAATCCATTCTTATGATGGTGAATGTGATTTCAAATTACATGATTTGCGCTATAGGCATATAAGCCTCTGATCGTTATACTACATTATATATTTTTTATTTAAATACGGTAAACTTATTTTAAAGATTTAATATTTTAATTTCAATTCCAGGTCGTTGAGCATCGCATTAAACACATTCCGAATTTACCACCACAACCAGAAAAATTTTACCAGCAGACTGGCAATGAATTAAAGCCAATTCCAGTTGGAGAAGAAAATGGCACTGTAGTCTTTAACTACAATCCAATAGGTGCCGTCAACTATGTGAGTATCAACAACAATAACAAGATAAACGAAAATAAAATGTTTAAAACGCTTTTGTTTATTTTATTGCAATTACTATTGTTGGTGTATCACTCATGATTATAAAAACATTTTTTAAAAATATAAATAATTTTATTTGCAATGTTTAAATTTTCCTTGTGTGTTTTTTTCACAGTAGAGTTTTAAGCACAATAATACTTTAAAGCAATTTTAAAAAAATAATTGATTATCGTTTACTTTTCATACTTAATTCTCGCCATTTAGCATTATGTTACGCTTTGCCAGGCGATTACTTTTATATACAATTTAAATTTAAATTTTAAATTACTAAGCTTTCTATCTCCAATTTTTTGGGCTACAGGTCACTATTAGTTTCACAAACAGAGCTTTTCAAATAAGTGACAATTGTACAACATAAACATAACATAACAAAAAGTGCCGAGAAGGATCTCAACAACACACCGAGATTAAAACGGGGAATAATTTACAAATCTATGACGCATGTCCCAAGTTTCACAGAGAGGATTATTAGATCAGATATTTACGACAAGAAAAACGTCAATATTGCACTAAAAACCGACTTCCCTCTAAACATGCTGTTTTTAAATACTAAGACAAAAATTGACAAACTAGAGAATTCTAATGTAGTATACAAAATACCTTGTTACGGAGATGGGTCGAATAATTGTAATAAAGTGTATGTAGGAACGACAAAGTCGAAATTAAGGACGAGATTAGCTGCACACAAGTGAGATTATAAGACTAGAAAAGGAATAGCTGAGCAAAAAACAGCGCCAGCGAGAGATACATACAAATGTATGTTAAAATGTTGCATATTATTGACACTCCAGAGCACAGGAGAATAAATTATAAGGGAAATGTCGAAAATTGCGCGCATGCGTATAGGCATATATTGACAAAACATAAATAAAAAAAACTTTAATAGGCATAATACTCCAACTAAAGGAGACAGTTTTATTCAAAGCAAGGTTTTCCATAACGATTTTTTTCAATATTTATAAAGATTATTTGTTCTTTTTAGAATATAAAAATAGTGTTGTTTTTTGTGCGTATTTTTCAATTTTGTTTTTTTTTTTTTTAATTTTTTTTTCAAGTTTTGTTTTTACTGTATATTTTTAGTTTCCTGATGAAGAACACCGATGGTGTTCGAAATATTGTAAAAAAGAAAGAAAATAAAAAATAAAAAAGACGACGAAGAGGAAAAAAAGAGAAAAATTTTCCTTTACAAAATCTGATTTACAAAATAAGCAAGAGTTTTTTATTTAAATCAGAATAGTGACCTGTAGCCCAAAAAATAGAAAATAAAAAATTTAGATTCTCAAAAAGGTCGAAAAAATTAAGAATCAAACATTTTAAATTACTTTTTGTTTTTTAGTTTTTACGTATTGAACCAAATTATAAGCTTATAAACATTTTCTAAAGCTTTAGTTCGTATATGTTTTTAGTTCAGCTGATTAAAAAAGTATATAAACACACCCACAAATTTACCCCCATTCAACCAAGATTTTTTTGAAAACAGTAATTTGTTGGTGTAGATTTAGAGAAATAGACATATTAAATTCATATCACATATGAAATTCGTCCTACTTGAATTTGTACGAATTTGTATTGTTAAATGCAACACAATATTTTTGTACTTTAAGTTCGAAAAAGACACATTTCAAACTTTTAAGTTCAATGTCATTACATTAAACATTTAATATAATAATCGATAGTTATCATAAATTTATTCGATATCTAAGGTCGTAAACGATACAATTACGTCTGTAGCGATTAGATCGCTCAATTAAAATACTTCTGAAATATTTTAATGTGAATATTTTCAATACAATTATTCAGACTAGATTTTTGCTAGAACAAATTTGTTGCATATTAGTACAAAGTAAAGTTAATAGATAATTTTAATTGCTTCTGCTTTACAAATATAGACCGGTCACAGAATAATATTCTCAAAATTAAAGTCGTAATGAAATATCTGCAGTGAGCTAAAGCTCCAGAGAAGGATTTGTATTACGGGGTTAGTATTGGGCAAACTTAACTTCGGGTATGAATTGCCTTTTATTGTTTGCATTTTCAATACTATTTAGCATATTTCAATATGGCAAACAGTAACATTTTAACACATTTTGAAAAATCATAAAACCAAACACTTTTAAGAGCTTAAAGTAGTGTCAGTTATGACTATTTTTCCCCAAACGAAGCGTTAAAAGATCCTTTTTCCGATGAAAAAGATATTCGCTGTTGATAGTGAGACTTCAACTTTATCTGCTAGCTCCGATCATCCATAAATGATTAAAGGGAAGTTGTAGGGAAGTAAGTAACTTTTTTATAATTTTCTTCAAAATAATTGCACTAATAATAAACTTTTGTGTTCGAATTTTTTACATTCCTGGGGCACATTGTCATTCCGAGAATTTTATTTTGTCTCCTTTATATTTTTTCTAAGCATTATAAGCACAAATGGACGGGGAAAGTATACATAGAAAAAGTTCTAAAAACATACATACATTTTTGAAGGACAATTTTTAAGCCAAATATTTTACCTAATAGAGAAAACAGTAATTCATCGCTATATAAATGTAATAAATTTAAAAAGGAAATAGAATACATTCACAAAAATTTGTTTTTTTATATTAATTATATTGATTTTGGTTTAAGCATAATTTATGCTCTGATTCAAGAAATACCACTTTTCTGTGCTAAATTTGTAAATTTTAAATTTTTAAATGGCATTTGTAAGACAGTTCCTTTTATAAATACGATTAAATATTTTGATTACGAACATAATGTCTCAAGTTATGTTTGTGTTAAAAGAACGAGCTATTTCAAAAATTAATTCTATTAAAACTAAATTAAGAAGAAAATGCAATACGAACTTGTTAATTATTTTATTTATACAGAAGGTGTGTTAAATAGGTTCAAGAGAAAAGAAGAAAACCACAGAAGAAAACAGATTCTGAATCTTAAGTGTATGAAAGTATTGATTCAATAACTAAAATGTTTTCTTAAATAAATTTTTTTAACTTTGTCGTTTATTAAAATGTTTTCATAAATCATTTTTATCTAGAGCATTAACTGCAAAAATTACATATTCGGGCACATTGACCCTATTTTTTTAAATAGTTATTTATTTTTAATTTTTTTATTTTTAATAATTAAATTTTTTCTTAATGCTGCACGCTTGCTTTCGAAAATGAATTGTCTTTTTTTAAATAAAAACTTTTATATTGTTATAAACAATGCAATTTTTATGTTTTACTTAAGAGAACTTTTAAGATTAGGACACTTATATTGTATATATTGACTATATTCCTCAAGCCTACACGCAGGTCTACTTTAAGAAAATCATCTACTTACCGACTACTGGCTTTTTTAATACCATTGTCTACATCAAAATATTTATGAAAAACGATTTAATTTATAAAAAGATAAGTTTGATTGCGAATTTTTAAACATCAGAAATACAAAAAAATACGAACAGGAAATCCTCATTAAAGGAGAGAAGGAAAAGTTATTTCATGCTGAACAAAAATGAAATGCTGTCATTTCCGACAAGCCATACTTGTAAACATATAAAAAAAGTTCGCACGCTTGTTTTAGAACCAGTTTTGTTTACTCGACTTAAGGATAACAGAGCTCTATATAGATATATATATATATATATATATATATATATATATATATATATATATATATATATATATATATATATATATATATATATATATATAATATATAATATATATATATATAATAAAACTTGTTCATCGCATCAATTTCTAGTTTAGCTTTACTTTAGCAGCCGTTGCAGTGATATTAAAATTTTTAGCAGCCAAGCAACTGTTCAATTGAATTTTTTATTCTATTACTCTTGTATTATTTGTACTTTGTACGTGTGTTGTGACTGAACTCCTCCTAAACGGATTGACCGATTTGCATACATTTTTGTGTATGCATTTGGGTGGCGCCCCTGGTGGTTTAAATTTACGATTCGGTCCAATTGGACAAAGGGGCATGATTCCTCCCTTACAAACCACAAATTAAAAATCTATTATTTCTGCTCCTGATAACGGTATTTGAACATAATTTGGTACGTCGGTTTGGTGTGCATTTTTTAAGTGCTTCTGCAAATATGAGTCAGCTAGTTATTGTATATAATATAATATTGTGTTACACTATATTATATTATGTTATATTATATTATATTATATTATTTTATATTATATTAAATAATTTAATTATATTATGTTATATTATATTATATTAAATCATTTAATTATATTATATTATATTATTTTATATTATATTACATTATATATATTATATTATATTATATTATATTATATTATATTATATTATATTATATTATATTATATTTTATTATATTATATTATATTATACTATATTACATTATACAACTATAGTTATTTGACTTTTTAATATTTTATTAGTAATTTATTAATTAAGTACTAGGCCTTTATATAAGAAATTCGTTTAATATTTACTTTTTATTTTAGTTCTCGATATTTCGCCAAACAATTGGTTAGCATCTTCAAGAAAAGAAAAAGTGTATAAACAATTTATCAAATTAATTAAACAAAAGAAAAAAATTGTTGACAAACAAATTCAAAACACCGCAAAACAATTTTTTTTTGTTTTTTGAAAAAAACTTTGAGACTCGTTTAGCATTATTATTAAGCTATCTATTATTATATAACGTATTTATTGCGGAAGGTTTAGAAACCTAATTTTTTAAGTAAAATTGAGATCGCAGAACAATGCAAAAATCCTTACTCAAAACTTTATCATGAATTTTGCAAAAATTTCCAATTTGGACATCCTGAGCTAGTGCAACAATTTTCAAAAATACTACATTTACCAAATATTTCAAGTTGCCAAATTTTACATAAAAAACCATGTGATAATTAAAAATGTATCACCTACTTTTAAAATATTTTTCAATATTTTGATATAACTTATTGAGACATATTGACTTACCTTCATTACTTAACTTAAATTTAAGAGAATAAGTAGTAAGAACAACTAAAAAGCACATCAAAGGTCACACGTTTCACAAAAGCTGAAAAATTTACTAGAAAATCCTAGTAAATTTCCTGGAAAATATATTTTCCAGTAAATATGATACATTTCTCACAGATAATTTTTCTAGCCTTAGCTTACGCACTTCTACTGAAATGAAGTTAATAGTTTTAAATCAAAGATTTTCAGTTAGAAATTTGTCACACAGAATATAAATATTCATTTATAATTTATTAATTTAAGCAAACACAGGTATAGTCTAAGAATATAAATAATAAAAACGGCAAAATCAGATGAAGCCTCTCACATTTCACAAAAACGAAATATTTACTTATTTAACCCTAAAAAAAATATTTCATTACTAACTATCGAAAATTAACACAGAGTGCCAGGTTTTGCTTCAACCGCTTAAAGTTTTTTTGTTTTAAGCAAGAATAATTTTATTTTATTCCCACTCTTGACTTGTTGTTTTTATCTAGGATAAAAAAAACGGAAGAAAATCAAAATCTCACATATCCGAAGATTCCAGTGACTCCGATTTTTCCTCTTGCGAATCAACACCTGAAATTGCGGCTCTTCTCGATCATGATAAAAATGTTCAAACTATAACAAATTTATTAAGCTCCTTAGAAGAAAGATCCTCCAGCAATTCCAATGGAGAAGATGAAGACGATGGCGAGGAGGAGGAGGAGAAGGGAGAGGAAGAATACAATGAAGCATTAACAGAAATAACTTTGAACAAAGAAGCTGATGATAATAAAACTGTAAACTTAAAAGCCTGCAAAAAAAACAAAATTACAAAACCTACTGAGCAACCTGTCATAACAGAAGCAGAAATCGATGATATTTGGGCGGATAAGTCGCCAGAATATATAGCTTCCACACCTACTTTTCTTAAAACCCAACAGTCAACTTCAATATCATCCGTAAGATTTAATAAGCGATTAAAAGCTGGCTTCCAAATATCTTTAACCAAGGCTACCCCTAATTTAAATAAAAACAGTCCCAATGACGAAAAAAAAGACTTAAAAAATACGTACATATCTCATGAAAACTACCGAATGATAAAAGAGAGCCCTATGTTTAATGAAGACATGTCCATTAATCTCGATGAACTGGCTAAAATGACAAAGCCTACTCTAACTGCTTCATTAGATTTTAAATATAACACGCTTCAAGCCAAATCCTGTAAAATTTATTCAAATATCAAACCTAATAACACCGTTAGTCCTGTGCTTATAGCCTCTTATTCCCCTGAAGAATTTAACTTTAATAGCGTTTCTTTACCTAACAATTCAGCACCTTTTAGTAGCACTAGGGATGAAGATCAAAATATATGTTCAAATCCATGTGATAATAAAAACATTTATTTACCACAGTTTAGTCGTTCAGCCGTTGGCGGTTCGAAGTTCTTAACCAGTTGTCATCCCTACAAGCCGGAAGAATACAATGGCTTGGAATTTGAATCACGCTTTGAATCGGGTAATTTGGCGAAAGCTGTACAAGTCACGCCAACCTACTATGAACTGTACTTAAGACCCGACTTGTATACCAGTAGATCAAAACAG
Organism: Trichopoda pennipes; assembly: GCA_030448955.1. Taxonomy (NCBI): domain Eukaryota; kingdom Metazoa; phylum Arthropoda; class Insecta; order Diptera; family Tachinidae; genus Trichopoda; species Trichopoda pennipes. Next base: position 1,183,649 of record JASKUP010000051.1, read on the forward strand.
TGGTATTATTTTCGCGTAAAACGGACCAAAAAGGATATGATCTATAGGCAAGTTTAAAAATTAAAAGATTACGCTTAAAAGCAAATCTCATTCTTTATTAATTATTATTAACGCTTCTTCTAGATTCTCTATTGTGAATTTAGTCAAGTCGGCGAGTTTATACAATGAAGGCATGCAACCGGTAATTTATTCCACTATTAACGCAAATAAAAACAACATTGGTTGGAAGCGTTGTGGGGACAACATTTCCTACTATCGTAATGATGATGGGTAAGTTTCATTATATGCTTGATTAATTATTAATATCATCTTTCCTATGAAAATGATTTTTTGTTATGTGTGTTTTTAATTTTCCTGGAGTTTGTCATTTTATGCATTTTTTAGCACTCAGTCTAGTGAAGATGAAGATGACAATTCTTCTTATACGCTGACTTTTAATATTGAATTTGAACATGATAATGATACAGTATTTTTTGCACATAGTTATCCCTATACCTACAGTGACTTGCAGGTGAGTACAATTGACCTTTATCTAAACATTTATCAATATAAAAACAAAAACAAAAATACACAGGCATACAGGCGCCTATACATTGAATAAACAACATACAACAACAAAATGTGATACAAAGGGAGTAGAAGATTCTGAAATTTTCTAGACTTTTAATGCACAGATATAAAAGGGCAGCGTCTGAGTGGATAGTCAGTCAGTGTAAAAATAAACCTCGTGAAGTAAAGACGTACATTTTAAGTAAATTGTTCTGTAGTGTCAACTTTGTGTAGTTAAAGTAAAAAACTTATTATTAATTTAAAAACTGGTGTTATTTATTTTACAACAAAGGACTCACGACAAAAAGTTTAGAAAAGGCATGAACGTAACAACTGGTGTCAGAAGTGAAATTGCAAAAAAAAAAGAAAAATAAATTAACTACTATGAAGTTGGATCTGCCAACAACGGGAAGTAAAGCGGAATTGCAACGGAGGTTGATTGGTGAATTGAATCAGCGCGACATCGATATTGGGACAAGAATTCGGAGACAAAGAAGAAATAGAGGTATGTAACCCATCCGCAAATACCAATGTAAGCTTGGATTCAATACTTGCGGCTGTGATGGCGAAAATGGATGCAATTAAAGAAAGCTCTAGAGCCAACAGTGCGAAAATCAATGCCATTCAACAAAGCTCTAGAGCTAGCAGTGCAAAAATCGATGCCACAAGTGACAAATTTCTAGATGTCATCCAAGAAAGCTCTAGAATCAATTCAAGAAAGCTCTAGAGCCAACGGAGAAAAACCTGTTAGTGAGATAAACAAGAAATTTCAAGAAATATTTGGCAAACGAGTGGAAGCTGTGGAAAAGAGAGTCAGCGAATGTAACAAAAAACTGTCTGGCCTAGAAAGAAGAATGGACGGAGAATTCCATGAACTAAAATCAAAACAGACGACCTACATATGCGATAAGGACTGGTGAGAGTCGCCTCTGAGCGCTCCAGCATGACAAGCATCCCAAGCTATGACGATAGCGCACCTTTTAATGTAGTCAAGTTTCAGTTCGAAACAGTGGCCAGCAGAAATAGATGAAACTACGAAGAGAAAGCTATTGAGCTAATTCTGGCCTTAAAAGGCGCAGCTGCCGAAATCCTCGAAAGCTTACCAGGAGACAGCAGAAATAATTACGAGGACATAATGGTGGCCTTACAACGGAAGTACCGCCGCAAGCACATAAGAGAGTTAGGAGGCAGGGTGCAGAACGCAAATGACACGCTGCAAGATTTTGCCATGGAGATTGAGCGTTTGGTGCAGCTTATTTATCCAGGTGAACATCATCCATTTCTGGATCAATTGAATCATTTGTGAATGGCATAAGGGATTTAAATATTAAATATGCAGTTTGTGCAGCGCAGAAAGCTTCTCGTACGCGCTGGCCCAAGAGACCGCCAAAGTTATTTCAAAGCTTACAAGGTACGACGTCTTGAGGCGGAGTCACAAAAAGCAAGATAAAAGAAATGCTTGAGCAACTACTGTAAGAAAGAAGTAAGTCGCGTGCAAAATGCTTCAGCTACGGTAAGCTCGGACATTTTCAGCGCAACTGCAGATCTGTTAAGAAAATGTCAAGATCTGCTTCACCTCCAAGGGACAATAAGCGAGCAAAAAATACGAAATCGCACAGAAAAGGCGGAAAACTCCATAATTCAGACTCCCTTTCAAGACGCCAATGTAACGTAGAATGCAGACACTGCCCAAAAGTCGAGGAAAAGGAATTCATCATTGATGTGAGGCTTATCCCTATTGCCACACGAGAATATTGGTCTGAGGCCCAAAAGGAAGATCCCATTTTGTCAAAAATAATATCGGCCAAGCTGGAGAACATAAGACTGGACCGTAACGAAATATCGCCAGAAAGCCCGCTGACAAAATCATACTGGGCTCAGTGGAATAGCCTTAAAGTGGTAAATTGCTGACTATATCGAAATTGGGAAAGTGCAGATGGAAAAACTACAACGAACTTAATCGTTTTACCAAATTCCCGGATAAAAGATCTAATGAAGTAGTTTCATAATGGTCCCAGCGGCGGCCATCTGGGTGTAACAAAAACACTGGAAAAGATAAAACAGCGATTTTACAGGGTAGGCTGTCTATAATCAGTAGCAGAATGGATAGCTAAGGAAAAGTCTAAGGAAAAAACTACAACAGTACAATGCAGGAGCTCCTTTTGAGCGGATAGCAATGTATATCGCCGGCCCATTCCCTGCCAGTAATGCTGGAAATCGGTATCTGCAAGTAGTAATGGATTATTTCAGGAAATGGCAGCGTATCCCATTCGGAACCAAGAGTCCAAAACGGTTGTAGATGAAGTTGTGAGCAATTGGGTGTGTCGATACGGTGTTCCAACAGAACAGATCAGGGACGAAATCTTGAGTCGGCATATTCAAGGAAATCTGCGATATTTATGGAATCAGAAAGGCGAGAACGACAACACTGCATCCACAGTATGATGACATGGTAGAAAGATTCAACTGCACCCAGGATGACTATCTCAAAAAAGTGGTCAGTACACACCAAAAGGATTGGGACGAGCATGTACCAAAGTTTCTTCTGGCATTCCGATCAGCTATACACGATTCAACATCATGCAGTCCCGCAAAAATTGTGTTTGCGACAGAGCTAAAACTGCCAGCCGACTTAGAATTCGGCGTTAAACCGATTCGTGCATTTGACGATAATGAAAATGTTACTCATATACAAGAAGACCTGCACTAAAATGTCCAGCGACAAAATGGAAGCCAGGTATGATCGAGCAGCAAATATAGAAGGACAACTGGTTCTACTTTATAACACACAACGAAAAAAAGGACTGTCTCCCAAATTGCAAACCCACACGGAAGAATCATACAAGGTGAGCAAGAAATTGAGTGACATGGTCTATGGGATACAGAAAAATCAAAGTCCGAGGTAGCAAAGGTCCTCTTGGAGCGGCTGGCCAAATATGGCTGAGGGAATATCGAGCCTGTTCGGTACGAAAAGGCTTAAGTGGGCGGCAGTATTACGGATTTGTCTTGCTTAAGTTTTAAAAGAAAATAATTAAGCAATAAAGTGAACTACTGGGTATGTTGCTTACTAACTGTGTGGCTTGCCAAGAAAACTTATGCACGCAACAACAAATTTCTAGTTACAAACTGCTTAGAAATTTTATATACGCAAAACAACAACAAATTTCTGTGTACTGGCTGCGTAGAAATTTGTTACACGCAGGACAAAAACAAAATGTGCTGTTTACTACCTGCATAGTTTTCTAAGAAAGCTTATCTACACAAGACAACAAGTGTCTTAAAATAAATTCCAAGAAGAAATTTTTATCAGTATAAAAACAAAAATACGCACACACAAGCGCCTATACATTGAATAAACACCATGCAATAGCAAAATATGATATAAAGGGAGTAGAAGATTCTTAAATTTCTAGACTTTTAATGGACAAATATAAAAGGACAGCGTCTGAGCTGATAGTCAGTCAGTGGAAAAATAAACCTCGTGAAGTAAAGATGCGCATCTTAAGTAAATTGTTCTGTAGTGTCAACTTTGTGTAGTTAAAGTAAAGAAAATTATTAATTTAAAAACTCCAAAAACTGGTGTTATGTATTTTGCAACTGTAGTGTCAACTTTGTGCAGTTAAAGTAAATAAACTTCAAATTCATTTAAAAACTCTAAAAACTGGTGTTATTTATTTTGCAATAAAGAACTCACAACATAACGTTTATAAAAGATATAAACGTAACGATATTTTAGTTCAATCATTAAGCTTGCATTTTCTGCTTCAAAAAAAGTTTTCACTATAATATTTGTCCCCTCAATATCCTTCTGTTTTAATAATCATGGGATCTTCTCCATAAATATTTATGTATCGAGTTATATTAAAATCGGTACAGCGGTAAATACCCGGTTTCTCCCTTTTTTCCCCCTCCAAACAAGTATACAATTTTTCAAATTTCACCATAAGCGGTTACATCTATTTCAAAAGTTGCTTCGAAATGATTTACAAACTTTTTTTTGTTTTATATGTTGGCGCCCATGTAGCGCATTTTGAAAGTTTGAACTTTTATAATCGACGCTTACAGGTGGGACCCATTTTTAAAAAAGATTTACATAATTGCTTAAATGTCTATTGAAACCCAAAAAAAAAAACAAACAAAGATTAAAGGGTTTCCCCATAGGTGGCTTAAGTAAATTAAGTGGCCCTATTTTTGAGCCGGTATAGACGAACACTCTACTACTCTGCATATCTTTCAAAAAAACAGAAAAAAGATGCATGAAATGATCTTTAGAATAACTTAAAACTTTTAAACCAAAAACACAAAATTAATAATTTTTAACGTGATTAAGTGATTTCTACTGTTAGCTGTATTTCGAATAGTGAAACTGGAGTGATGCCGTTTAAGGTTGCCATTTTATAAAATTTCAAGGTTGTGAATATCAAGGTTGGGTCGTAAAAATTTGGAATCGCCCACTGCGTTTGCTGCAAGGTCAAAACGAGATACGAATATTTCTTTATGTCAACAAGTAAAATATTATTTAGCAGTTTTTAGTCGCATATAGTCAACGATTTATGATGCAACTCTTCTTTCGCGAGAAAATAATCCTTTTCTAATTGTGAGCTAGACTATTTTACTAATATAACTCTATATGCAGTCAGCACTGTATTCTTGCAGTTTGAATTTTTGTTCAGTTTTTTCTATATATTGCAACAGCAAAACTTTAAAGTTCAACAGCACTTGATTCAGAAAATATTTTCTCTAGAATGTTCGCTGTTTTAATTAAAGATACTTCCAATCCTATTGAACGTATTTCCTTATTTAAGCACAGGCAAGAATTGTCTCTTACAGTTTCTTGTGTTACATACGATTACCTAAGAAATTATTAAATAAACTCTTGCACAAAACGTATGCCAAAGTGGCTTTTCAGTTTTAACAGAACTACACACCCATGGTGGAGCATAGACCAAAATAAAGTCTACCCAATACAATTTTTTAAACTTCTATTTTGTTGAAGGGATTGCTTTAATTTCGTTAAACACGAAAATCATAATAACTTAACAAAAGAAACCAATGTAGCTGGCGAATTAAAAAAAAGAACAAACAAAAATAAATGAACCTATAGATTATAAACGAGTCTACAGTGATTAAAGTTAAATGGAGTATCACCTCTGAAGTTTTTAATATTTTTAATTTTTTATAAATTGAAACGAATTTTCATTTGTATTTTTTTTTGCTATGTTCACAATATCAGCACGCATCTTTAAAAGACAGATTAAAGAATATAAAACAGATTTTGTTGAAAAAAGGTGATAAATTTATAAATATATATATCGGGTTTTTCAACAAGAAGTGGTTTTTTCAATTGTGGCAACACCAACAACATAATAATTTACCATTTAGTTTTTTGACGTATTCGTAGTAGATGCATTGGTAATTGTTAAATAAATGCGATTTCGCACGAAAATCGCATTAAAATAAAAATGTTAAAGTTACATTTTGTAAAATTCGTGGTATTCACAATCGTCCTTCCGAGACCACTATTAAGAATTTGGTCGTTAAATCTGAGTCGACAGGGTCGATACAAAATGTGCGAATACCAACGTTTATCCGACCGGATCGTTCAACAGAAAAGATTGGGGTAACCCAAAATCACCACATAGCGAATTTTGCGTAAGGATTTGGCTTTGAAATCTTACAAGGTTCAACTGGTACAGGAATTGAAGCCGGCCGACCATTTACATCGCTTTAAATTTGCTCAATTCATTCAGGAACAACCAGCTGGTTTTTTCTGAAAAAACATTTTTCAGACGAAGCCTTGTCAGGGTATGTCAACAAGCAGAATTGCCGCATTTGGGCTTCTGAAAATCCTAGAGCGATTATTGAGATTATTGTGATTGGGCCGTTTTGTTCTTCAAAGATGAGACTGGAGACTGCTAACAGTTAAATTTTGGCCCGTTATTGACGACGTAGATATCACTGACATGTGGTTTCAACAGGACGGTACCACATGTCACACTGCCAATGCGAGCGATCAATCTATAGCAAACCAAATTTCCCGATGGCAGAATTTCACGACAATCCAGATCGTATGATTAAAACCCACTGGATTATTTTTTGTGGGGCGAATCGATTTCAGCTTTAAAACTCAAAATCCGTGATGTAATGAGCCAAACAGGAGCGCCACTTTGCCAAAAGGTTATTAAAAACTTTGATGAAAGAATCGACATCTGTCATCGTGGTCGTGGTGCGGACATTTGCCATTTGACAATAAAAATTTGAATAATATAAATCTAATTTTTTTTTGTTTTATTATAATTATTATTATTATTTATATATAGAATCAATATTATAAAAAATTCATTTAACGTAACAAAAATAAAAATATTCTATTATATATATACATATATATATATATATATATATATATATATATATATATATATATATGTATGTATATAAGTTGGCACAACTTATGATTTCAATACGACTGTTGAAATTCAGAACAGTCAACAACCAGCTGTGTCAGCTGTTTATTCTACAATTGCGAAAGAGTAATAAAAAACTTTTAAACAACGAACATACTAGAGGCAAACTCAGCGCTTTAGTTGGAAGTGGAGTATTGTTTTTTAAGCCTTAGGTAGATCATATTTGGCAGTAAAACAATTAAGTGCATTTAAATATAAGTTCATTTTTAGATTTTTATTCAATAAAACAGACAAAAAACCACGACCCTGTTTTTGGTTAACTGGCGCCCAACGAGTGTTAAAACTAAAAGAATCCAGCAATTTAATTTAAAAGAGTACTAAGTCTCATATAAAAATATAATAATTAGAAGAAACAACTATCTATCAACAATTGAAACCACATCAATTGGACTAAAATTAAAAACAACTGCAGCTAAACACAGGAATCAAAGTAAGTAGAGCGCTTATGAAATATTTGAGGTGAAATAAATATTGAATAGATTCATTGAATCATTATTAAAAAAATTTCAAAGTTTAGAACTTATAGAAGAGTTAGAAATGGCAATTACTACAGATTAATTAAAAGCTACAGTGAAGAGTGCAGGTAGCAGTGCCCTCGTAATGCAGGAAAGACAATTTGAAGAAAAATTAAAGGAATTAGGAAATAGGGTAACCGAATTGTCTATAGATGCACCGGAAGTAGAAAAATATGAAGAGGCTACTATTATAGATGGCGTGTTGAGCAGGGAAACTTTTTATGTTTCATGGAGAAAGTCAGCATGCACCGCTTATAAAGTGTAGGAAAAATATAATGGAAGTTCCGCTTATTTTCAAGCTTTAGGAATTATATAAAATATAATTAGGGGTACAGGCGATATGATTTTGGCTTCTTTTGATACCCCTGTAAATTTTAAGACCATTATTAATAGACTCGGTTGCACCTATGTGGACAAGAGAGCCATTTATTAAATAGAACAAGAAATGTCTACCCTTCGGCAGGGAAATCTAAAGTGGAGCAGACGCTCACACTTCTAACAAATAAAACAATAATGACTTATGTAGGGATCTGACTGTATAATTAAATGAAAAATGTCGAATGGATGCATTGCGCGTGTTCATTTCAGGCGCAAAAAAATCTTTAAGCGACATTATTTTTTCGGCAAGGCCAAAGGATCTTCCACAAGCGCTATAATTTTACTAGCAGTTATGCTAAAAACACAACAGAAATTTTTTACGAAAAACGCTAAATTTGTTAAGAATAATAAACACCCTTATTATGTGACGACAAGATAGCTCAGAAGAATAGAAGCAGGAGGTGGAACCGATGGATATCGATTCAACATCAAGGTTCAGACAGCCCCAAAATATTTTTAATCAGTGGCGAGCCCAACCGAACCTAGAGGTAAGCCCAGCAATAAAAAGAAAGAATAGTCGTGCCACCAGGCTCACAGGCTTGAAGCAACAGCGGGTCAATCATATGGCTCATGAAAATGAAGGTGATCCTGTAGATCATAATTATTATAGAAAATGAAATTTCAGAATGTGATCAAATTTATTTTTTAGTCATGACTCCCTGCTCCCGTACATAGAAAGGATTATAGCAGAGAGGAAAATTAAATTATTGATAGACACAGGCGCATCAAAAACTATATAAAACTATTACCAGAATTAAAATATGTGGAAAATGTTGACGAGACATTTATGATGAAGTCACTTCATGGCTTGTAACGACAAAAGTCCCGCCAGTCGTTTTTGTCCACATGGAAATATGTAGCGTAGTGAAGTCTCCAAATTACTCACCTTGTAGTACTCTAATTTCTCATTTATATTTACATATAAGATAATATATATTGTTCTTTTTCTCTTTATTAATATTAACAAGCATTGTTTTCTTTCTCTTCATTAATATTATCATACTTGGATTTGTGAAGTAACTTAAGTTGACGTGAATATTTTTTGAGGCAGTCGTGTGGTAGCTGCCAAGACGGTAAGAACAATACCGGAAACAATAAAAGTTCAGTGAGGAAATGAATGTTGGCATCAGTGTAGGAACACCACTCTGATACCGCCATTCATTCCTACTTTCTTGAGCGGCTGCAGAAATCGAGGAAAGAACAGAGTCACTGGATAGCTTGGATACAACAGCCTCTCGGCTTTCCACGATTGACAGCGGGCGACTCCCGATAAGAATAAGTACTTATAAAGGAGTAGCGTGTTTTGACTATATAGATATAAAAGAAAATTGTAATTTAAACGTAAGAAAAAAAAAGAAAAAAAAGAAGAATAGAAGAATAAATAAAAGTGTTTTCTTACACGAAAAGTCGGAAGCAATTCGAATTATTTAAGTGGAGGTCACAGGAGCCAATAGCCGAGCAAACACTCACAACTCGGTGGTGGTGGTGCTGGTCAGCTTGGGCACAACAGTCAGACCCACCACACACTGAGGGCCACGCGTGGGAGTACTGCAATTAAGGAAGCGACGGTGAATCTGGTCAGATTGGATACAACAATCAGGTGCACCGTCCTCCGCCCTTGAGATTGGCAGTCGAAGCAGGTTTGGTTTCCTTCCCTCCAGGGAAATTGCGATTAGATTTACATTCACTCACTACGAGAATAGACTTCGACAGTGGCCACCGCTTGGCTACCCCAGCAGCTAGCGGGAACGTGTCATTACAGGCTTTAATTCCATAAAACATAAATGCATTATTAATCTTTCCAATATGAATAATACCTTCTTCATTCTTCCAAACCTGACGTCGTTTGACGGAATTATAGACTTGATTTGTTAAAAATTACAGATTTTAAGTTCGATTTCAAAAATAAAAAGCTAGAACATAAGATTGGATCAGAACCCATTCAGTTTTTAAATGTAAGAGTGTAAATTTTAGCTCTGATATTGCAACAATACATAGCAAGTCTCTTTATCCTATACTATTCAATCAACTGATAAACCATTAATTGTTTTAGAAATCGATAGTGATTGAGGAGGGTGCAGAACTGCCAACAAAAACATTTGTTTTCTATGGGACAAAAACTAGACACTTTTCAGTTAGAGAAATTTTGATGGGCAAAATTTGTGATGTTGTAAAAGAAAATGTAGTAAATGCAATTCATTGCGAGCTATCAGTTTTGGCTTAATGACAACATAGATTAATTGAGGCAACAACAACATTTCGGTACTTCGGTATGCAAAAAAGTTAGTAATGGTTATTACAAATAAAGATAAAAGATAAATTCTTGTAACTGAACATAACAGAGCTCATAGAGCAGCTCAAGAAAATACCAAACAAATTTTGGATGACTATTTTTTTCCAAAATTCACACATTTACCAAATGAGGTGGTCATAAATTGTAAAGATTGTAAAAAATCGGAATACGATCGCTACCCACAAAAACAAGTAAATGGTACCACACCAATTCCATCATATGTAGGGGAAATTTTACATATTGATATATTCTCAACAGATAACAAATATTTTTTAACTTGTGTAGACAAACTATCCAAGGCTGTAATAGTTCAGCCTATAGCCGCGAGAACTATAATATATGTAGAATCACCGATTTAACAGCTGATGAATTTTTTCCCTCGTACGAAAATAATATTTGGTGACAATGAACCATCATTAAATTCGGAAACAATAAAATCAATTCTAGAGATTACATAGCTAGATGCCTTAAGCTAGAAAAATCCATAATAACACAGTACAATTAATGTTATTCATTCCAACGGCACTTAAGGTTGTTGCGGGGACAGCCGACCACGATGACTTCGAAAATGTGAAATTTAATCACAGGCAATTGATTCACCCAGAAAATAGAAAAATTCTATAGACAAGAACGCAGCTGCCCCTGTAGGTTAGTAGGTAGTGTACTAGCTTGTCAGTATGGGGGTTGTGGTTTCTTTTCACTACAAAATATAAAAATTCATTGTCGGTGGGGCTGCTCAGCGATAAAGGCATAGTCACTGGTCGCTGTGCTGTTTTATATACGGCAGTTAATTTTCGACTATCCTTCTACTTTCACCACCTGTTTCATTTATTCTCTATACCTTTCCTAAAGAATGTAGCACGGTACTTAATTAAATAGGCATTGTTGCCTGAAGTGCTACTTCTCTTTAAAAAACAAAAAAAAAAGTTAAAAAAAAAATAATGTAATTTGATGCTTCTTGACACTTCTGCACGTTTAAAGGAAAAGGGTTTGTTTTAGTTTAAATTTTCTTTATTTTTCTAGAGCCCTCAGGCATCTGACCATTACCCTTGGACTTACGACCAAACCTTATTTCAATTTGTTGCAACATAGAATTATTTGAAATTATTCATTTAGCAGACTGTATACCCATTCGTATCGAAAAGCAAACTCTCCATATAAACGCTTTGGTACACAAAATAGGTTAAATTGTCACCTAGATTATACGATAATATTCGTTTTTCATTAAACCTAAAATGTTTACTCCAAAACTAAGGTGCAACAAATAAAAAAGTGTTTAAACCATTCAGCCTCCACCCCCATGTTAGTTTTTTTCGTTTACTTGGTATTTTAATATTACACCTTGTCATCCAACTGACTTTATTGTCCGTTTCCACGTTCTAGTTTTTGTGCTTTTTTCCTGAATTAAAAGAGTAATAATCACAAAACTACAGAGCCACAGAACACATACAGGACAACTTTAATTTAGTCTAGAAAAATAAAGAGTCTTTGCGGACTTAGATTTGATTACTTGTACGATGCGGACGTGTTCAAAACTGGTTTGCTAATAGAAATTGAAGCTTCGGTCAACCAAACTAAAACAAGCCTAAAAAAATGACATCATCATAAAGCAGCGGTCTGTATTCACAGCATTTTAATTAAAAAAAAACAAAAAAAAGGAGAAAATCAATATTTAATAGACAGTCAATATTTTAATAAAAAATGCGAAAGCTAAAATGATAGATACTAAACATTTATACGCGACCTTGCTTGCTGAAAACATTATTATTGTTGCGGAGCTTGAAGGTTTGATGTTATCAACAACTTTTTCAAAAATTGGTATAGTTAATCCACAGATTTTTGGTTCTAATGATTTATTTAGTATAAATAGTAAGCACTCTAAAAATGTAACAGAAGTTGCTAGTATAAGTCCCATTAGACATTTATTACATTATTATATTATTACATTTTTTAATTAAGTACCCAAGACCAGATATGGTTTGCAGGAAAATAACATTGTACCCCGTTAAACACAACTACACAATTATTAATTTTAATGGCGAAAACAGCGTGGCAGATTGTGAAAATCAAACGTTACCGATTGGAACTTGTAATAAAACCCTAACTAACACCATTCTACAAAAAGCTTGTGTATTCAATATGCGCACAACCTGATTCGGGTGGTCATGCATATTGCACTTCTCGGCCTTTCCATCTTGAGCCACTGACAATGATTGATGAGGGTGTTATAATTGTAAACGATAAAACTTTTCAGTAAAAATAAATGATGATGTAGAGACAACCATCACGGGCACATTTTTACTGAGTTTCAATGGCGAAGCAAGAATTAATGAAACCCTATACAGAAATCACAAAAGTGTAGTAACAAAATTACCAGAGTCACCGACAATTGCCCTTGTTGATGTGTGATTCTTGCCTTTCTATATACTAATCCTGGAGGGTCCCGTAGGATTCGCAGGGTTGGAATAAAAAGGCGAGGTATTTAGTATTGCTAACAAACCTAGAGGGTCCCGTAGGATTCGCAGGCCGCTACTTTATTACTGTCACCTAACTACCGTTCAGTCTCACAGTTCCTATTGAGCTGTGGGTTCGAACTGTCACGGTCAGTTGTATTTCACACAATCATTCTTAATCTAACACTTATTTACTATTTATACTGTTCATTAATAATAAACTTAAATAAACTTGCTGACCATAAACTTAAATATAATGAGTACAATAGACTTAAAATAAACTTGCTGACAAATAACTTAAATTAACTTGCTGATAAATAATAATAATATAATAAATACAATAAACTTAAATATAATGAGTACAATAAACTTAAATAAACTTGCTGACAAATAATAATATAATAAATACAATAAACTTAAATATATTGACATAAATAAATTTGCTGACAAATAATAAATCAATTATGCGAGGGTGACTCGCAACATCCCTCCCCCCTTTTAAAAGTTCTATTAAATTTTTAAAATATTAATATATATATATATTTTTTTTTTTTTTAAATATCAATAGATTGATTATATCTTGTTTTATATTAATTATATTTTTAATTTAATTTATTCTATAAATAATAAAAAACAGAAACATATTTGTTAAGTATTTTAATTTACATTTAATATTTACATTAAAATTTTAAAACGTTTTCATTTAATTGAAATTTTACAATTTTTGATTCAAATTCTTTTATCCATTATAATTGTCTTATGACAAACTTGGCTGCGCCAAAATGTTGGTGTATTTATAGTTATCTACCTTTTTTATTTATCCTTAACGTTGTCGTTGGGCCTCGATCCATCCCTATAGGTCTTAACCAAATTCTGGTGTAGGGTTTTTTCTCTTCCCTTTATCATGATTTTTACGTTCACCGGTGTTGGTAAGCCTGTTACTTCGTTGGGCCCCACCCAAAGTGGGGATAATTTATTTTTCCTTCGTTGGTTCTTTACAAGAACTTTATCTCCAATTTCCATGGTGCTGGCTGCAGTATGTTTGTCATACCGTTTCTTGGCGGTGATTTTAGCATTCATCTGCGCCCGACGAGCAAATTCATAGGCCTTTTGAATTTGATGCCTCAGTGGTTGTAGAGGGGGGTACTTCTTTTAAGGTTTGCCGGTAGTGGGATGTCAAACCCGTAGAGTACCCTAAACGGGGTCTGCTGCGTAGATGCATGCTCCGTGTGGTTATGCACATGCATGGCTGGGGCCAACCAATGATCCCAGTTAGACCCGTCCTCTTTCGCAAAACTTCTCAGATACTCCGCTAAGGGTCTATGGTTTCGTTCTAATGACCCATTAGCCTGAGGATGGTAGGGAGTGATATGCTGCTTTTTTACTCGTAAAAGTTTGCACACACTCCCGAACAATTTCGATGTAAAATTTGTTCCATTATCAGTCACTAGTTTTGTTGGTATACCATATTTGGTAATGATCTCATTATAAAAGACCCTTGCCACTGTTTCTGCCTCTGCAAATAAATAAAAAATTTTGATAAGTCATCCTGGAACGTCAGGATATATTTGTTCCCCATGGAGGTGGTCGGTAGGGGCCCAACCATATCCATATAGACTTTTTCAAATGGTCTTCTAGCGGTATCGGTCAGCACCATTGGTTCCCTATTCAGAGGCCCGCTTTTATTCGTCTGACATTTAGGACATTTTCTGATGTAGTTTTTTATTTCCTGTTGCATGCCTCGCCACTTATACTGTTTTCTTATTCGGGCGTAAGTTTTCCTCGCTCCCTGATGCCCGCCCAATGGAGTGTCATGGAAACTTCTCAAGACCTCTCGAATGTCTTTTTTATCGGTTATAGTAACGGCTGTGTCCACCATATCTTCCGCGTGTTTTTCCTCCGGGTGATTCGCCATGTTTATTTCCTTCGCTTTGTTTTTCTGTTCTTCCGAAAATTTTCGTTGCGCCCTCGTGACGACTTGTATTTTTTTTGTCCTCTAGCGGCAACCGGCTCAACGCGTCTGCGTTTAAATTTGTTTTTCCCGTTTTATATACAATGTCGAAATTATATTCCGATAGCTTATGTCGAAACCGCGCCAGTCTGGAGGTTTGGTCCTTGAGGTTGGATATGCCTTTGAGCGGTTGATGGTCGGTGAAGACCGTAAAATGTCGTCCCAATAGATATGGGCGGAACGTGTGGGTAGCCCATGCTACTCCCAACATTTCTTTCTCAATGGTTAAATACCTTTTCTCGGTGTCGCTTAGGGTTCGGCTAATGAACGCAATGGGGTGATCCTTACCATCCCTCTCCTGTGACAATACCGCTCCTAGTGCCTCGTTGCTGGCATCCGTAGTTACCCGAAATGGTTGTGAAAAATCTGGATAAACGAGAATTGGGGGACTAGAAATTTTCTCCTTTAACGTGTCTAGGGCTTTCTGACACTCCGGTGTCCAAATAAACTTGCTGTTCTTTTTCAAGAGACTGGTTATGGGTGCGGCCAGCGTCGCCATATTTTTGACGAACTTCCGGTAATAGTTAATTAGTCCTAGTAGAGCCTGGACCTGTTTTATGATCCTAGGGGCCTTCAGATTTCTAACGCTCTCTACTTTTGCAGAGTCTGGGAGCGCTCCTTTCTCTGAGCACTTGTGCCCCAGATAAACAATCTCTCTTCTCAAGAACTGGCACTTCTTAGTGTTCAACTTTAGCCCGTTTTCACGTAGGCGGGATAAAACATTAACGATTTTTTTTTCATGGTCCGCCACAGTTCTTCCATAGATGACTATGTCATCGAGATAGACAAAACAGTCCAAAACCTGAAGACCCGTTAATATTGAGTTCATTACCCTCTGGAAAGTTGCTGGAGCTCCCGTCAGCCCGAACGGCATTCTGTTAAATTCGAAATGACCCTTGTCAGTGCTAAAGGCCGTTTTTTCTTTATCCTTCTCATCTAGTAGCACCTGATGATATCCACTAGCCAAATCTAACGTAGTAAAATATCTGCTGTTCCCCAGTTGATCCAGAATTTCGTCAATCCTTGGAATAGGAAAAACTTGCTTGATTGTAGCTTCGTTCAGTTTTCGGAAATCCACTACCATTCTAAACTTCCTCTGGCCGTCTTGTGATTTTTTGGGTACTAACAGTAGTGGTGAATTCCACGGCGATATGCTGGGGCTAATAGCGCCCTCTTTTAATAATTCCGATACTTGCTTGTTAATTTTGTCCCTATGTACATGTGGCAATCTGTACTGTTTTTGGTTAATAGGTGGCTGATCATACTTTGTTGGTATTTTATGTTTTATTAGTTTTGTATAAGGTAGCTTGTCAGTTAGTAGCATGAATACATCCTGGTATTGTTCGCACATTCTGCTCAATGAGGCCCGTTCTTCTTCATTCCAATTTTTTCCTCTCATTATTATTTCCTTTAGTTCCCTTATTCGTTCTTCTTTATTTGAATTAGGATTTTCCTTTATGTCCGTATTCTTAATTTCTTTATAGCCATCTAGCCTTGCAAATTGTATCTTGAGGTCTGTTTCAATCGATACATCCTCTTCGGTTACGTTAAATATGGGTACTAAAGCACTTCCGTTATGAGTGTCCACTATAGTATTCCCAATATAAACACCTGGGTACAGCTGTTGTTTGTGTGTCACTACTGTGTTTTCCCTCGTTTTTAAAAATATTGGCGTCAACGTGATTGCTCTCTTTTTTATCAAGTGATTCTTGCGGTTTGTTGCCTCTGCGCTCACTCCCTCGGCGTGTAATGGGAACGTTTTTACTACTTGCCTGTTTTCTAGAATTTTCAGGGTCTGTGTATTGGAGTTTATTATGCTTTTGCCCCAAATGTTGTTTCTTCTCAGAATTCCGTCCGCGGGTAGGCTGCTTGCTACCTTGGCCTACCACATGAAAAGTCCATGGTAAAAAAGTTTCTCCCATATTTACTGTTACTGTGCCCAATGTTGCCGCACAGCCTCCAAAAGCGCCTGATAATTTTCCTCTTTCACCCGTACTTTTGATCGAAGATGAATTTATCGCTTCTTCCTTCAATATACTGGAATCTGCCCCAGTATCCACGAGCAGGATCAGCTTTCCTGTCTTAGCCCCGTGACAATTAAGCGTGATCAACACTGCGTTCAGCCTATCTGATGATCGGTTATCCCCGCTACTGGTGTTGACTTTAAGTGGTATGGTTCCCAGAACTACCCCAAAATCCGTATTGTCTTTCATATGAGACTTATTACTAGGATTCTGATAGGAAGTTTCCTCGCAACTTTTTTGTGACCATTTTTTCCCAAGTCCTTGTGACTTGAACCCTGGATCATCCATGTTTACCGATACATTTTGCCTATGAAATGCTCGGTAGGGTTCAAGAGAATTTTCTTTCTGTGCTTTTCCTTTTTCAAGAGCACTCACGACTTGTTCTATTTCTAGTATAGAGTCTGCTCCAGTCTCTACGAACTCGTTTGGTTTTCCCTCCTTGGCTCTTTTAAAAAGCGTTCTAGTGAAAATTGTATCTACGTTGCCTAGGGACTTCTTGACTCTATTGTCAATGTCACTGCACATCATATCTTGTTGCTCTTTATTAACCTTTAATTTTTGATTATCCTCTGCGCTTTTTGATTCCTGATTTTTATATAAATTTTCCTGCTTTCTTGTGTGCACCACCGCTTTGTGTACTATTTCTGTTGCTTCTTCAGCTTCTGACTCTTCTTCTGAGTCTTTTTCATTTACCATATTGATTTTATTCCGCTCAGTATTTACTTGTTCTTTTTTTTTCATGTATGTGGCCTCTGTTTCTTTCTTATTAAACTCCTTTGTGTTTCCCTTTCCCAGTTGTTTACTATATTCCGTGCTTTTAAATTGTTTGTGCCAAGTTAGTCCTTCTCCCATTTGTGGTTCCCCAGTTATTGGCTGTAACTGGGCCGTATTTCGTTTCCCTGATTATTTCCTTGCATTCTGCTGCTGTTGCTATTTCCTTGATACCTCCCCGTATTCTGGATATTATTCTTTGTATGCCCGTTGATGCAGTTTTCTGCCTTCCTTGGGGGGGTCTGATTATTCTGGCAGTCTCGCGCAAAATGTCCTAGCTGGTTACACTTAAAGCAGAGTGGAGGTGTGACGTTTCTGGTGGTTGTCCCATTATTTCCGTTACATCTACCCTTTTGTGTTGTTGCTATTTCCGTAAATTCTATCTGGTGTCCTCAGATTGTTTACCAGTGGTCTGATATTCCATTGGTTTTGAGTGGCTCTAATTCTTTGTTGTTGACAGAAGGAATTCTTCTTATGCCCTCTTATCCTGCATACTCCACAGTACACTGAACTTAGTCGTTTCCGACAGCTGTCGAAGTTATGTCCCCTGTTTTTACAATACCCACAAGTTTCTTGCTTGCTTGGGCTATTGTTGCATAGTGGGCCGACCTCATGCCCATATCTCCCGCATTGAAAGCAGTATGGGGTGTTCAATCTTTTTTTACAACTATTCCATTCGTGGCCCTGTATGTTACAGAAACCACATGGCACGTCCATTGTTATTGTATTGAGAGGTTCTCCAAATAAATCTTCCGCATTTTCAACTCCCTCTAATAGGGATTCCAGTTCTTCCGTTTGTCTGTCAATAAATCTTGATTTGAGGGCTTGGTCTCTTAGCCCTTTAATGAAATATCTCACGGCTACTCGTTTGAAATCCTTCACTATAGTATTTCTGCTGTTTACCTCCGGCCACTCACTTTCAGCTGCGTTAATCGCTTCGTTCAATAAGATTTGCAGGCGGTTGCCGAACTTGCTTGCGGATTCTTTTACACTTTGTCTACAGTTTAGTATCTGCTCTCTGATCTGGTCTAAATTTTTCTTCCTCAAATAGAGCTTCTTTATATGGTTACATAAGGCATCTACCGACTCGAACTTGAGCTCTGCTATTCTGGAGTATGCCGATCCCAACAGACGTAATTTCAAACATTCTATGACCTTTTGCACTAGGTCAGCGTTTGGCTGCACCAGTAGTTCGTTTTCCACCATCCTACATCCTTGTATGAATCTACAAACTTCAGAGGATAAATCCGGTCCTTCGGTGCCAAAGAATGTGGGCACCGTGTTATTTACAATCTTCGTAATTTCTGATAAGGCCGGCATTCTGGCTTCTGTTTCGACTTGTCTGGGCGTTGGTGATCTTCTTTCCAAAATTTCCTGTGCCACAGTTATCAGGCTATTAAATTCTGCTGGCAAATTGTCGTTGATACCTTCCAGCTCGCTGAATTTTTCCTCAACGCGTTTCAAATCGCTTAACTTTTTAGCCTTCGTTTCCGCCGTGTAGCCTCTGCTTCCTGCTTTTTTAGCGTTAGTAATCACGGTTTTGACTTCTTTTAATAATTCCAATGCCTGAGCCTCGTCTTCCGATAGTTCTATGTTTTGTTGATGACTACCTGATACTGTTATGGCGGGTACTCTAGCGCCTTTTATCTCCTCACTTAATGAAGGAGTTGGTGATCTTGACTTGTGAATGATGCTTAGTTCACGTCTGGCGTTCTCCAGTGCCGTCTGTAGCCTATCTATAGTGTCGTCTTTTGTCTCAATCAACTGCTTTTGCTTTAATTGCTTCCTGAAGTCTTCTCTCTCAGTCCTTTGCCCTTCAATTCCTTGACTAGTTCTTCATTCTCTTTTACTACTTCTTCTAGCAAGTCGTCCGTGTAATTTATTTGCTGCCTCAATTTCTTGCTATTAGCTTCTAATAGAATTTTACTTTCCTCTAATTCTTTGATTGTTCTTTTGAATTCCTCGGACTGATCTTTATTCAATTCGCATACCAGTTGAAGAACATAGCCTACTTCTTCTAACTTTGTTAGTTTCTGATATCTAATGATATCCTTATGGTGGCTTATAAATGTTTTGTCTGAATTCAAATGTCTAAGTTCTGTCCAGGCGAGCACTTGTAAACTGTCTACTGAGTAACTAAATGTACTAAGTTTTTCTATAAGTTCGTCTGTTTTAGCCTGAGGATTCTCCATTAAAATTATAATTAAAAATTATACACTCTTACCATCAGTTTCAGGGACATCCCTGCGTCTTTCTTGCTCAAACTTTAAAAAACAATTTTTCCCTGTTAAAACATATGAAGGTGGGCTTAGAATTTAGACGTTATCAGACTGACTTAATCTCGCGGTATTCCCTAAGAAAGTCCCGTCCTGACGGTATTCCACTAATCGACAGTTCCAGCAAGTCAAAGGTGGCTAGAATTTAGGCGTTATTGACTCGCGCCTACTTTGTCGAAAGAAAAATACAGTCAGACGTTAGAACTGTTATCTTAAACGCGTAAATTTAATTTTATACGCGGTATTCCCTAAGAAAGTCCCGTCTTGACGGTATTTCCCCAATCGACAGTTCCAGCAAGTCAAAGGTGGCTAGAATTTAGGCGTTATTGACTCGCTTCTACTTTGTCGAAAGAAAAATACAGTCAGACGTTAGGACTGTTATTCTAAACGCGTAAATTTAACTTTATATGCGCTAACCGGCTGCGCCAAAAATGTTGAAGTGTCCCCTTAATCCTACCGGCTGCGCCAAAAATGTTGATGTGTGATTCTTGCCTTTCTATATACTAATCCTGGAGGGTCCCGTAGGATTCGCAGGGTTGGAATAAAAAGGCGAGGTATTTAGTATTGCTAACAAACCTGGAGGGTCCCGTAGGATTCGCAGGCCGCTACTTTATTACTGTCTCCTAACTACCGTTCAGTCTCACAGTTCCTATTGAGCTGTGGGTTCGAACTGTCACGGTCAGTTGTATTTCACACAATCATTCTTAATCTAACACTTATTTACTATTTATACTATTCATTAATAATAAACTTAAATAAACTTGCTGACCATAAACTTAAATATAATGAGTACAATAAACTTAAAATAAACTTGCTGACAAATAACTTAAATAAACTTGCTGATAAATAATAATAATATAATAAATACAATAAACTTAAATATAATGAGTACAATAAACTTGCTGACAAATAATAATATAATAAATACAATAAACTTAAATATAATGACTTAAATAAATTTGCTGACAAATAATAAATCAATTATGCGAGGGTGACTCGCAACACCCTGCTTAATATTACAATTCATGAAAGCATAGTGAGTCTACCATACCTTTAGAGGTTAAGTTGTTTTTTTTTTGTTTGATTTTTTTTGTTTTATGGAAGAAATATTCTTAGTCATAGATATTTATATCAAAGTATATTTTAGGTGCCCCTGTAGGCTAGTAGGTAGTGTACTAGCTTGTAAATATGGGGGTTGTGGGTTCGATTCCCAACGAAGACCTTGGTTTTTTTCACTAGAAAAGATAAAAATTGACTGTCGGTGGAGCTGCTCAACGATGAAGGCATAGTCACTGGTCGCTGTTGCTGTCTTTATACGGCAGTTAATTTCCGACTATCCTTCTACTTTCACCACCTATTTCATCTCTTCTCTATCCATTTCCTAAAGAAGGTAGCACGGTACTTGACTAAATAGGCATTGTTGCCTGAAGTGCTACTTCTCTTTTAAAAAAAAAAAAAAAGTGCGGAAAACCTGCAAAATATAGAGGTCCTTAAAAACTGGTCCTTTGTTGTCTACCGCTGCTCTTATGGTGTTGCTAACTTTGGCATTCTATTGCTTTAAGTTGCAAAATATGCTTAGAAAAAACCGTCGCACTGTGGGAACATTTTACGAGAAGGCGGTGAAAAATATATAACGTTTGAACAGATCGTAATTTTTTGTCTACTAGGTGAAATCATAGGCTTTCGTTTAAGGTATACAAATTTAAAATCGACCGGTTAGAAAAATAGTTGTGATAATTTTAAAAATACATTCTAAGTTTTAGCTGATTTTTGGTACGAAAGTAAAGTATTAAAACTTGTTCAAAGAGTTTGTTTTACATAATGTCTTATATTTTGAGTCACGTTTAGAACGTACACTTATTAAAAACTTAAATTTAGTACGAGCCAAGCTTTGGCTCCCGTGAAATTTAGTACGAAGGCCAAAGGTTGGTTTTTTGAAGTTTAAAATTAGCTGATTAGGTAGCAAAAACAAAAAATATATTCATTGGTGCAAATTTACTTTACATAAGGAAGTATTTAAATCCAAAATAAACAGAAATACTACTCGTATATGTAAACTTTTATTGTAAATTGATTAATACTTTATTAATGTACAAAAAATTTTAAAAGGATGAAATACATACAGATAACTCTTGTGTTTGGAAAAATTACTATTAGTTAAACAATTTTAGTAAATATTTCTTCTAAAAAGCCTAAATTTGCATCTTTTAGAAGCAGTTTAGCTTCTACGTCTAGTTCAAGTAGTTCTAGTAGTTTTCTGTGTTTGCCGGATTTTGGAGATATAGGGATCTGATGTGCATAATAAAATAACAATCAAGTCTTTATTAGTACATTTAGAAATTTTTCTTGTATTGTGCTCGCGAAAGAATCTTCAGATAGATCTCCTATTGGTAGAATATTGTGTTGGATTATTTGTTCCCCATGGTAAAAAATTTTATGAACTGTGGATGGCATATATCTCCAAGAATATTTTTCGTTGTAAAGTATAGCTGTTTTTTTGGCGTAATCTTCAAATTTTTTTGCATTTATCTTTCTGCTGCATGCTAAAACTTCTAAAATAATACTGAATCTCCTTAGTAGTTCCAAATCTACTCCTGTGATAGATGCTGCAGTTTCTGGATCTGAAAAAAATCTTGCAATGTTTTCATCATTAGTGTTCCCTTCCCCTTACCTTGGCTGATAGATGATTAGGCCTTGTTCTAATATTTGTTATTTTTTGTTTTCTTTTTTCTTCACTTTTCTTACTTTTTTCTCACTGTTTTGCCTAACGGACCAAAATGCAAATCATAACCCAATTTAAGAAGTGTTACCTTCTAGAACAGGATGGCTTAATTGACTTGATGTCTTTTTGCATATAATGCTCATAAAGCTGCATTATATGCTTTTGTATCAGGTAAAGCTTGTGCAACTTTTCCATCAATCATTGTGAGATACATTTTACAATTTACTTCGATTTCCTGTTCACTAACAGTGAATATTACAGGTTGAAGGTCTTTAATTTCATCTTTTATTTTTCGGACTTCTTCAGTTATGACATTTTTTGTTTCTTTTTTGAAAGTAAATTTTATTGATGTGCGATATTTTGTTGACGAGGGTATTTAATTTTTCCATATATCAATTTTTGTGGCTGTACTAGTTGACGGCTCTAACTCTGTATAACTTTATATTAATCCCAATGGAACGAATGATATCATAAAAAAATCAGCGTCTGATGAATTTTTGGCATTACATTGCTTGTATTGCCTCTGACGAGAGGATCCATCATATCCCCATTTAGAAATTAAAATAATGCTACGATTTCCAAGTTTTTTTAAGCGGTTAGAATCAAACGTATTTAACAAACGTTCGGCAGTGTATTCAGGAAGGTTTTGCAATTTTATTTCTGCTGAAGTAGAAGTGACAGTTATAGCGGTTTGTGAAGGTAGGCATTCTTTTTTGACAGCGACTAAATCTCTATACTGTGGGAAAATCCAAGCACTCTTTTCATTTGTTCGTTTCCGCAATTCATTGTACTGATTTTAGTTAACTTTAAACCAAAAAATATTTTTGTGACCAACTGTGCATGACTTCGAAATTGGCTAAAAATTTTTGTTTTCTTTCTCAAAATACGCATATTCATCTAAACAACGTCACTCATAAAGACGATTTGAAAAATAAATAAAATGCTTACAAAATAACACAAAGGAAAAAAATTTTTAATTCCATTTTGCAAAAACTTTTCGACCTTGTGTCAGAAAAATTGTTCTGGTGCTCACGGTCGGATCGTGCCGGATATATAATGGGGTATAGGCGTATAGGGGACATTTAGGGCTATAACACAGTGCTAATGCTTTAGCATTCCCTAACGAACTTTAGAAGTTATGCTCTATTTAATAAGAGAATTTAGAAAAAAATTTGACCTCTAAAAAAATTAATTTCTGAAAACCAAAAATCAATCAAAAACATTTCAGTTTTCTTATACTAATAGCTATACTTGTGCTATTATACAAAGTTTGTTTCGTTTAAAAACCTTGTACAACAAAAGAGTTATAGATATTTAAAAATCAAAAATTTACTCAGAAATTTCTCATTTTAGCAAAATACTGAAAATGCTCATTTTGAATCACCCTGTTCAGTGTGATATAGTTAAAATAAAGTTTTAATTTTTTGGCTTCCGAGGTATACTAGTATCTACTTTCGAACGAACTTTAAAATTTTACAATTGGGAACCATGAAAAAAACAACTTTCTAGTTACAAACTGCGTAGAAATTTTATACACGCAGAACAATAACAATTAGATATGCTGTTTACTAACAGCGTCGATTGCTAAGAAAACTTATGTACGCAAGACAACAACAAATATTTAGTTACAAACGGCGTAAAATTTTATACACGCAAAACAACAACAATTATATATGCTGTTTCTACGAAAACACAAGACAACAACAACTATCTTAATATAAATTCCAGGAAGAAACTTTATCAGCATAAAAATAAAAACAAAAATACACACAGATCTACAGGCGCATATACATCGAATGAATAACATAACAACCAAATGTGATACAAAGGGAGCAGAAGATTCTTAATTTTATTATAAAACGCAGCGTCTGAGGGGATAGTTAGTTAGTTAAAACGTAAACCTCGTGAGTAAAGACTTGCATCTTTAGTAAATTGTTTTGTAGCACCAACGTACAAATCGTACTTTGTGTGTAATTAAAGTAAATAAACTTGCATTTAATTTGAAAACTCCAAAATCTGGTTTTATTTATTTTGCAGTTAAGAACTAAGCAAAAGCAAACCGTTTGTAATATATATATATATATATATATATATAATTGGTATCATTTCGATTATTTTTTATTTACGATTACAAATAATCTAATAATAATCAGGATTATATGGGATAGAATGAATATTATAAAAAAGTCATTTTACATAACAAAAATAAAGATATTTTAAATAATTTTAATGTATTCGTTGTAGCATTCTTTAGCTTAGCTGCATTGCCTTGTTCAATTTAAAATCTTATTGCACCTTTTCTATAATCATGTCAGGTTGGATTTAAATAAGAAGCTACGAATTTTTAAATAATTCCTTAGTGTGCATAACCATTTATGCATGTTTTCGCTTTTAAGTCTATAATATAATGAAAAATAATATTCATCAATAAAATTCCACTAATCCAGACTTAAAAGTACAATAAACTACCAAGAACCGTATTTAAAAACAGTGAACACATACAGAAAGAAGCCAATAGATGAAAATACAGGGGATATAAGCCAAAATAGTAAAAATATAACAAATATTTTTGTATAGATTTTTAATGGCTTTGAACTGACACATATATCTTGAAAATCATGTTCCAGATGTACAAAGGTTTATTCATTACAACTATTTTTTAAACTTATTTGCAGGACTATCTAACGGATATACAAAAACATCCAATTAAATCAAAATTTTGCAAATTGAGATTATTGTGTCGTACACTGGCAGGCAACAATGTTTATTATTTAACGGTAACAACGCCTCATACAAATGAAGATGCAACGAAGGTGAGATTTTAACTTAGTTATCTTGGATTTTAATAAGATTAATTAGTAACGGTTGAAAAAATAAAAAAATCAAAATAAGTGCGCTCAGGTCAAAATACATTATCTTTTTAGCTTTGAAATAGAAGCTATTAAGCCTACTCTGGAACCATCTAACGTGGATATAACACCGCAACAGTCCGTTATGTCAGTTATGAATTAACTGTACCCAAATAAAAGTAATTAACTGTGTGTTTAAATGCAACTGGTATAACTGGCGGTCAACTTATTCGACTGAACTTTAAGCGCCAATGTTATCAAATTATAAAAATATAATTTTATAAAATGCTAGAAACATCTTAATTTGAACGTTTGTGTAGCAGCTTTAAATCCTTTATAACTTCTAAAACACTGAATAGGTAGAAATAAAAATAGAATATGAGCCTCAAAAAAAATATCTTAAAAATTATTCACATCAATTGTCATATCTTATAATAGTAATAAATATGCTGCTGAAAAAAATTTGTATGACCCCAAAAAGTTAATACAAAAAAATCCTTGTTTTAATTGGAATGAAAATAGCTGTAAAGTACTTCTTCGTAAAAGCCCATTAAAACCTTGATAAAGCAGTATAGAGGGGGAAATTGATGCTTTTGAGACTCACAAATTCTACAAAAGTTTCATTGCAAACTACTACGTCTTACGTCTTTCGAAGAAACAATTATATTTTTTTTTATCGATGGCGAATGACGTTTATAATACTAATAAGGTTCGTTGTAGCACAATATTGTTTTTTTTTTAATTTTGTTAGCTATTTTACTTGATAAGGATTTCAACTTCAGTAATATTCACACATTCTAGAAATCTGTAACTCTATATGATGTCTTTATAGGAAGTTAAGATAATAATGATAATTTATCTTTTAAACGTAAAAGTGATCTAATTTACAAGTCGCTCCTGTGATATTTTATTCTCTTCTAAAATGGGCTCTCCTTTGCTCAATGACATTGTCTAACTGCAGAAGGAATTTAAATAAATTCCTCGGTGAACTGCTTAAATTTCCAATTCCTGTTTTAAAATTAAAATTCTTTTAATTGTAAACTTAGCCTTGTTCTGTGATGGCAGAAGATGTACCAATCAAATTTCTTTTATTTATTTTTTATGGTAATTAATCAATCGTAGCACATGCTGCCATGCAGTTTTTACAATGAAAACATACATAGTTTAAACGTTGCTTACAAAGTAAGAAATTTAAATTGTTAATGATACACAAGCAATATATATTATATATATAATATATATCTGAGGATATTTTAAGAATACAAAACTTTATTTAAAAAATAATTTTACTTTATTTCAAAAAAAGACTGCATGTGTTGGATCTTCCTTTTATACCGTAAGCTACAATCATTTTAGTAAATTATGACTGAATAATGCACGAAAATAATAAATGTACACTGTCTTTGATTAAACTCACTGGAATTTAAGGATTTTGTAATATGATAAAAACTTATCAAATTTGCTTATTATTTTATTATAAATAGATTGCAAATAAAAGTAAAAAAATCATTTTTTTAATTAAAGAAAGAAAAACGAAAGTGAATTTTCTCGAAGCAGATGTTATAGAAGCATGCGAGTGTAATAATATTTAATTGATGATAGTTAGAGGAGGTCGTCCAAATAAAGTTTAAGAACCTTAAAATACTCACTGTTAGTCATTGATCCAACCAAGTACCATGTTTCTAAAGATGGCGTTTTAAAACATTATCATAGTACAAACTCCGCCATCAACAAATAAGAAATAAATCCGATAACATACAGTAAGTAAAAAAATATCACCAAGTGCGTAGGTAGCATAATGCAAGCAGAAATATCTGGAAGACGAAGGGACTTCTCTTATAAAGATAGAAAAGGAAAATGTCTTAGTACTCATTACTCAAAACACATTACGCGTTTTTGAACTAAACTAAGTTGATTAACACACTAATGCCCAAATTCCCAGTCTTTAGTTAACCGGAGTGACCTCAATAATAATATTATAATATAATAATATTATAATATATACATAAAATAATATTATAATATAATAATATTATTATATAATAATTAGCTATCACCCCAATTAATTAATTTGTTGGACAAGAAATGACGCTTGAAAAATTATTAATTTTCTTGTTTTCTTTTTTTTCTCTTCTTGCTGTGAAAATGCTTATCAATGTCATTAGAAACGCTGTAAATGTTCAAAGAAAAACACTTGAACCAAAAATATGTTATGAATATTGAAAGGGAGTTATTAAGAGTGCTACAAATTTTGCAATTAAATCAGTTTTTCTTACATAAAACATATAAGGAAAGAATCGGATCTGCAAGCATCTTCCATTTATGCTATATGCTTTGTACACAGTTAATTAAAATATACAAAACTATTAATGATAACAACGATATTAAAAGTTCTACTTACATTTCTTATAAAAAATTATAGCGCAAAAAATCCATAGTTATGTCAGCACGTGTTCATCCTAGCGAGACGCCATCCTCTTGGATGATGAAGGGATTAATGGATTTTTTAACGGGCGAATCTGTGGTGGCTAAACGTCTCAGGAACAAATTTATATTCAAATTGATACCAATGCTAAATCCAGATGGTGTAATTGTGGGCAATACACGCAACTCGTTAACGGGAAAGGATTTGAATCGTCAATATCGTACTGTTATTAGAGAAACGTACCCATCAATATGGTACACGAAAGCTTTAATCAAAAGGTAAATTATTTCTTTGTGTTATTTTACCAAATCAAAATACATTTTCAGTAATGCAATCATTATTTCTAAATATTTATTGAATCCAATGGTAAGAAAAAATTATTTATTAAAGTAACTCCTATCTTTTTAATGTTCGGCCAAAAAAACAATTTTTACTTTAAGAATCTCCAGCTTTAACATACTGAGGCAAATTCCAACAACTTTTTTAATATAAGCTTAAAGCTTTTTAAAATTTAAATCGTAAGCCTTAGTGTTATACTTTATCACGGTAACCAACGGGATCTTCTATTCTGTAAGATAAAACTGATTTTAATGCCTTCATTCACCTGAGTTTTGTCAAGCCCATGTGCTTTCTTAAGAGTTTTAATCAAAAACTGCCTTTTAAATGTCTTGAGGATGAAATCTAGTCGACAGCGCAGCTATAACAGTCGATATATTCCGGTTGGAACCTATTTTTAAATGTTGGATTGTGGATCGTTTAAGTATTTTTTCAGAGATGATTCTCCGCTTCGTTTAATCTTTTAGTGTGTATTTAAGTTGAAGTTCGTGTAATTACCCTCTCTTCAGTCTTTTTTTAATTAAGAGACGTTCGACGCCTGCAAATGATGTTAAGTTAAACCTGATAAAACGATGAGTTTTAGTTGCCTGTTGCAACAAATTTCTAATTTCTGTCAGCCTTATTTCGTCTAATATAAGGAATTCACCTCTATCAATTAGTTAGAATACCTAAAGCTATCTTTATCTTTATGCTGATTTCCAGCATGATTTTCAAATGTTTTAAATTAATTACACTAATTCACGTTAGTTTTCTTATTAGAATGCAGGGTAAAGCTTTTTTGGTGTTCATACCGATTTTTTTACAAATCTCACATGAGAGCTCAGGCGGTATAAAGGTAGCTTAAGGCTTCCATAATACAATAATAAAGGTATTCCAGTTAGGTATTTCCTGTCCCTGATAGGATCTTAATCAGCATTTCTAAATCGCCACATGCCCTTTGGGACGCCTTTGTACCATATAAAATCAAATCACTTATCCTACACAAAAATAGTTTTAGAAGTTAGCATTAGATCATATATTTAGCACATTCTCAGAAACATAATTTTAAACATTTCTTGGTTTTTACTGCATGTCCTGTAATAGACTGCAATTTAAGCATTTCTTGCATCATATCGCCCTTTGAGCTAGTGAAGTCGTTTGCCCTCGAGTTAAAAGCTTGAATTTGTTAAAGTTTAGTAAACACGAAAAAATATAAATAGTGTGATTGCCTATATCTGCAGTCTGTTTGAAAAGTGAATTTCGTTGCAATTTGATCAATTCCCAACTGGCTCGTGTAAAGAAGTATAGTTTTATTGATTTTCAAGGGTTTTAAAAGGCCTTGATATACTATGGGAGAAACTAAGTCCCAATACAAAAAAATATTGCAACGATTATGCAAATCGAAAGCCAAATACAATTTTTGAATGATGAAAAATGGTGATAGCCTTCAAAGTAAGAAAACAAGTCCATTTAGTATCCGGTTTTGAATCCGCAGGGCACCCAATTTGTGTACATTTAAGGCATTTTAAGTAGCAAATTCGAGATATTTTTACATAAGAACTAAAATGCTGCAACCTTAAAACTATCTACACTAGTAAGTATTCACTTCAGGTTTTTTTATTAATGACGCTTTTAGAATATTTCTGTTTATTAAATCAAAGAATTTCAATTTGGCTCCTAAGTCAGCACTTAAAACCGAAAATAACTTGAAATTCAATATATTCTTTCAAGAAAACCCTAAGACTGGCTTTCTAGGAATACAATGAACGAAAACTTTTACAACTAACATTACAATATCAGAGTATTATATTGCATTAATATTAAAGTATATAAGCATGTAGCCAGATATAATCTGGCTGAACGATTTTTTTTATTAACTTTATCCTTAAATAGGAAGTATTTGAAGTGTTGAATGTAAAATAATTTTATTTTCATTTATTTTATTTTACCACTCGGTCACACAGACTAATTGACGATTGTGGCGTATCAATGTATTGCGATATGCACGCACACTCCCGCCGGCACAACATTTTCATTTTTGGCTGTGAGAACAGACGGTGTACGGAAAAGAGATTAACCGAACAAATTTTTCCTCTTTTGTTGCACAAAAATGTGGCAGATATGGTAAGTAATTACGTAAAGCCGCATAATAAAAAGTTGCTATTAGTTAGGTTTTCGTCTCTGTCTTAAGAGCTGTGCTAATAATATTGTATATTTTCTTTTTGCTTTCCAAAGTTTGTCATCAAAATCTCAAATTTTTTTCATTTCATTATGCTTTAAATTAATTTATCCACCTTTAAGGCAAAGTTTTTTATTTTGGTTTTCTCTGTTTTAGCTTTGATATCATCGTATTCGTTTTAATTTTTCCTTATCTGTAACTAATTATTTTATGTCTACTGTTTCCTACTTTTAAGTTCTCATTTGAAAACTGCAAATTTAAAATACAGCGTAGCAAAGAAGGCACGGGACGTATTGTGGTCTGGATGCTGGGCATTACAAACAGTTATACAATTGAAGCATCGTTTGGCGGCTCCCTGTTGGGCTCACGTAAAGGCACACACTTTACAACAGAAGTAAGTTTTTAACGCTGCACCTTTAATTTTGAACGATAGTTTTATGAAGTTTTATTAGCTTTTCTAAGGAATTGAAAACAATATTGAAATACAAATGTTGCAGTCCACTAGTACATCATCATTACTTTATCAATTTTAAAAATATTATTTTGTGAAGGAGAGATGTATCTATTCCTAATATTATTAACCTTATTTGTTTGTTAACGATGCTGTTTATTATTTACTTCAATCGTTTAAAAGCAATTATATAAATTGTATCATTTAGATATGACGTTTCTCAAATATTTCCAGTATTCAAAAATTAGAATTTCTTTAAAAACGTCATTATAAAGTCCAAACTTTAGAAAAAAATTATAATATCCCAAAAATAAACAATATATCTTTAGTTTCAACAACAAAAAAGCAAGTAAAAATGACTAATTAATCGTGATTTGGCAAAAGAAACGTCCTAAATTCAAAAATCCTGTTCATAAATTAAAATTTTAATAAAATGTAATGGTGACAAAAAAACAAATTTCAAAACAGCAGAATAACCAAAACATAAAATATAAAGACCGGATAAAGAATATATATATATATGTATATTCTATGAGAATTTTCATAAAATCAACATAGCATAGCATATGACTCATGTAAAAAATTATAACAATGGTTCAAGCACGTTTTTATTACTTACTTAAATGATCAACAGAAAGCACACACTCAAACTTATCGGTTCTTTCTTTTGAATTGGTTTTCTTAAAGCATGAATTGTTGTTTTCGTTTAGCATACCAAAAAACCAACTCAAAATTACAATATAAAAATAGTTGCCATATAAATTAAATTTAAAAAAACGCGTCAATTTTGGACCTAAAATCGTCACCAGTGGATCTTGGGAGGTGAAAATCGTCAAAACGCAGAGAAATCGTCAACATTGTGTGCAAGGCTTATTTTTCCAACCCCCATTTGCAGATAAAACCAAAGGTATTCGAGAAATCCCAATTCATTACAGGAATTTTTACAATTTGACGGTTGGAATATTTAATATTTTTGATGATTAGAATTAGTTCAGTGGTACTAAGTTCGTGGTTATAGTATACCTATTCAATAAGATGTTGTGATGGTCCTCTACTTGGTATTTTTTAAAACAAAGCATTGCAAAGTAGCACATCGGGTTCGAAAATGTTACCAAATTTGCTAGATGGCCAAATTGATTGACCAAAGTTTAATATAAGAAAAACTCTGATAACTTAGTAAGCGGTACAAAAATATAACTTAAACATATTTGCGATATGGCAAAAGTCATTTGATAACTTAGTAAATTTTATTTTTGTTGTTTTAATATTTTCCCATGAATTAAATTTGAACTTCTTTTTCAGGATTATGAACACATGGGTCGGGCGTTTTGTGAAACCCTCTTGGACTATGGTGGCGAGAATCCCGCTAATGTAAAAAGAAATCTTAAATTATTGAAACGTATTAAAAAGATACGAAAGCGTGAGAAACGCGAACAGAAGGCATTAAAATTAACGAAATTGGCCGAGCAGGGATGTATAATCGAAGAGAGATTTAAATTTTTGCAAAAAACAGGCAAAAGTGTTTCTTAATCAAGAGCACATTCACACTAATTAAAAAAGCAACCTAACATTTTTTCATTTGACAAAATTATGTTGTCATTATATTTAATATTTTCTTTTAATTTTTGTTATTGTTTTGTTTTGGAAATTTCTAAGAGTGGTGGGTTGAGTAAGAGCTTTGATTAAAATTTATTTTCTCGAGAAATATTATTTTTAAAGCGTTGATTTCAAATTAAAAAAAATTCAAATAATTTTTAGGTTGAAAAATGGAGAATTCAAATTAACAAATAATGTTGAACGCTTCATCTCAACTATTCGGATGAAAAATTAATTTGCTTTTTTAAATATTTAGCACTTAAACATTTAAAGTATTTTATTACCCCAATTAAACCTGAAAAATATAAAATAAGTTTAAGAACAAAACATTTAATTTTTCGTTTATCTGTTTCAATAAATAAGAATTCGATTTAAAAATTTTTCAAAGCAGGTTTTAAGTTCTTAAAAAGAAAGAAACAATATCCTATCTAGATAAATTTAAGACAGTAACCCATACCCACACTGAAATAATGCCTAACTTCTACATTGCTTTATTTTATTTAAATTTTTTGTTCAAATACTTATTTAATTAAAATATTTTAAAGTTTTTTACACTTCCTGAAACTTTACGGTGGCTTTCAAATAAAAAATAAATAAATTTGCTTAATTAAAAAAAAAACAATTATTAATAAAGATAATAATTTTAGCGTACTTGCAAATTTCTGTTTAAATCTAAAAAAAAACTACTTACAATAATTTTAAATGTTATAGAAACATACTTTTTCTTAAAAAGAAATTTAAAAATTTTATTACGAGAAATGAACTTGCAAATGGTCTCTTCTTTATACTACAGACAAAACGAAAAATAACAAATTATCAAAGTCTATGAGAGTTATTCGTTTCCTTTTTTCTATTCAACCCCGCATCGCGTCAATTTCATGTAATTACTGTAATTTTATTGCCGCTCTATTCGTTTTAATACTAAACGCTTACACTTAATTGACACCTGTAGAGCATTACATCACACCACTACTGCAAACAGCAAGCACATCATGCTTATGATAGTTTGCTGGCTTACGAAAATAAGCTTCCCCATTTTAAGCTTTAAAATTATTTTTATTTGATATTTCTTAGTTTTCTATTCATTTTGTTTTGTTTGTTTTTAATTTATGATTATAATGGTTTAACTGGCAATAGCAAATATATTTATAGATTTAAAGCTTTTTAACTGTTTTCTATTATTTTGTGAAATTTAATGATTTAAATAAAATTCGAAGACTTTATTACTTTTTTATTTAAGTTTAAAAGAAATACACATAAACATGAGGTACTTAAGTCAATTTATTTAAAGCCTACGTCTAGTCTATATTTTACCTATATCTCGTATATATATGTATATACAATCTGTTGCTAGCATATTCCTGGTCTATGTATGTATATCCTATATGTAGTCAATTTCTAATCTACATGTAGGCAATGTGTAGCATATTTCTAGTCTAGTAAGTTCTAGTTAAATGCTTTATCATTTCTGGCAATAAGTACATACCTCAAGTTGAGTGCTATAAATTTTATTATTCGTAAATTTTTCCGCGTTAACTTCGATCAATTATTTTTAGACTGATAGAAAATTTTAACAGTTCCAATATTTTTTTCCACAACAGCTGATGTACGAGCGCTTAAAATTGTTTGGGGAATTTCTCAAAAACGTTAGCTTTAAAGTGTTAAATATTTCCTTGCAGTTCACAGAAATGTTTTAATTTTTGCAATTATACATTCATACATCGTTTATCACTCACATTACAAAAAAATATTAAAAAAAAATTTGTGTTTATGGGAAATTGTTTGTATTAGTGTAGTATGACATATTTTTAATGAGTATTTTAAGTATCTCATTCGAATACCCACAAAACTTTACAAAACAAAAATTAATTAGTTTCAATCCAAGAATTTTTTCGTAGTACTAGAGTTTTTAATTTTTTTCACATGTATTTTCTTAATTTAACACATCATTGATATGCAAAGTTACTAACCATTCAACAGTATTATCAGATTCTGAATTTTTTACGTCAACAGGAATGTTTGAGACTGAAAATCATAGAACGTTTACTTAAGGGGGGATCAACAGCTGAGGAGCCAATAAATATACCACTTTCAGATTATTCAAGGTAACTTTTAAAAGTTAAATTAATTTTGTTTATGGTTCATTTATATTACATTACATCAAAATCTAGTCCGTTGACACTCTATGTTTTTTTTCTTCTATTAGCACCGTAAAGATTTCTTATTCATAAAAAACTCAGATATGAGCATAAGATTATATTACCTCGTATTTACAAATTACATTTACCTTTTCATTAATATATTATCAAAAATTGTGTATTTCTAAGCAATTTGGTTACTACGCTGTTTTGTAAAAATATGGAAAAAATCATGCATGACTAACTACCACTACTAGATTTTGAGATTTAGTTGAAATCTAGTGGCAAAGTAAATATTTTGTTTATTGAAAATCTTGTAAAAACCTGAAAGATAGTCCAGTAAAAACTAGATTTCGTTGTAATTACATTACACTATTAATAAAAAAATAAAGGCTAACAAAATTCAAAATAAATTATATATAACTGAAGTGCTGAAGGCAGCAGCTCTGGCTCCGATAATGACGATAGGACCTTTAAAAGTTCTCCTCAGTTTGAAAACATATGTTGCAGTAATTCCTCGCGAATGGCACAGTGGTTACCAGAATTGGAAGTTGAAATGCGTAAAGTAAGTTTTTTTAATAAATTATAGAGCACTTACAAGTATTTTCTATATTCCCTTATTATTTTTCCTATTTTAAATTTTTAGTTACGTTATAGTCGAATGCGTAAAATTATGCAAGAATTGGATCGTATTTATTTCCAACCAATATTCCACAAAAAATATAGTTTTCTAGTATCAAAAAATCGGCCCACAAACAAAAAACGTAGACCAAAAGTAACACAAAAGGTGAAAAATGCAAGGCAAGAGACAAAAACTTCAAATTTCGATCCACAACCTCAAAGTAAAGATGCTGATGTAATTAATACAGTTACTTTGCGATATGTTGAAAATACTTTGAATTTTAATTTGAAAAACAGTGAAAGTTCAACTTCTGTAGATACTTTGCGAAATCAAAAAGTTAACAAAAGAGGCGAACAATATAATCCAAAACGTGTAAAGGCCGGTCAAGATGAGGCTAGAAAGCATCGAGTTAAAGTATCAAGAAAGCTACGTTTGTGGCTGAGTAAATGTCAAATATTTATAATGAGAAGAAAAATGGTAATTAGAAAAAAAGAGTTAAAGGAAAAATCTGTGTTTCAAATAGAAAGTCGTAGAATTTGGAGATAACAAGCTCTAATACAACGAAAATTAACGATATCAAAATTAGATTTCTAGAATAAAATCACTATTATAGTTTTTATCTCGAAATTTTTGAATTCTTATATTTTTTACATTTTGCAATCACAATTTAGTGCAGAACTTTATGTACGACTTACTAGGAGCGTATAAATAATCGGATCCGTCTAAAGATTAAATCTCAAAATCTGCTATTAAATTTTTTTTTCTAACAATCGCACAGTGAAATATTATAAGGCCGTATTAGCTCTTTAAAAAGTAATTGTATATTTCAACACATTTGTGGTAATAATAAAAAAGGATACTAAACATTTTTGTGCTACAGAATATTTTTTTAATTAAATTTAAATTAAATTTAGTAGCTACTATTTCATCATAATAATTTTCCATCAAAATATTAGTAATAATGTTACCTATTAATTTTGTACTGTTGCAATGCTTTGCAGAGAAATTATTGACAAAAGAACTATCTAGGTCACATTAGTATATCTCACAATAGATAAAGAAGAGGTTTTCTAGTTTACTCCGAAAGTTTTAGATTCTTAAACAGTTTAAAAAAAATTTAAAATGGGAGTATTTATTATGGCAGGTAGCGGTAGGAATTATGTTCATATAAATTATTATGTTTACAAAGAACATGGTTATAATGATAATTTTTTATAACCAACATTTTTTAGTGCATCCTTGAAAAATACTTTAAATAAACAATCACAATTATAGCCAACGTAACTGAAAAAATATAAATGCACGATTTTTGCTATACATATATGCGTTCTCATTATAACCATGTTTAAAGTATAAAATACAGATTTCTACCGAAAACGACAAATAAACACTTAAGAACTAAAATCGAAACTAAAAACTACTTCCTCCTTCTTTTTTATTAAAAAACAGTATACACTGTGGGGCAATATTGTAGCCGTACATCCTTTTTAAAATTTTTCTCATATTCACAGAAAAAAAATGTAAATGCTTATGCCATTTGGAAGAGCGATTATATTATGACTCTATATTGTTAGTTTGATAAATAGCCGCCAATCTTGAAAGAGCGGGACCCATTTTTTTTGCAAAGCAGTGTTATATTTGCGTTTCATATATTATCATATTTTTATATGGTTTATACGCGAGGTGTTGCTTCTCACCCTTAGATAGCTGATTGCATGCAGATTTTTTTTTATAAAATTGGTCAACAGGAGGCTTTTGAGATATTAGTGTTTATGAAATAATTTTCCCTGTGGCTCTAATTAAATTTCTTGACAACAAAGTATTTACTTCCGCTTTGTAAGTACATTACATTGTTTTTACTTTTTTTTTTTAATAACGTTTTTTTGGCCATATTTCTTATAATTAAACTATAAATAAACAAACAGTAGTAATTTTTTTTCTTTCTATACACAGTCCCTTATTCGAGCTCTCTAGTATATTTTACATTAACAATATTAATTCTTATATAATAGTTATAATTTTTTGACCTTTTTTAATATTTTTTTAGTATTAATTTTAAGCACTAGGTCTTATTTAATAAAAAATTTTTTTAAAAAACTTTATTTATTATTATATTTTCGATATTTCGCCGCACCGTTGGTTGGCATCATCAGGAAAAACAAAAATAATAATGAACAAACAAATTGAAAAAATTTTTTGATTAACAAATTTAAAATAATCAAAAAAATTTTAAAAAACAAAACAAACAAAAACAATAAAAAACGACAAATTGAAAAAATTTTTTGTTTTACATACATACAAACAAATTTTCAATATTAACAAATTATTTAAATGAAAAACAATTTTGAATCAAATAGGTTTTTTGCCAATTTTTCTCCTCCAAAAATGATGTCAATATGTATATATGTATGTATGTATATAAAATTCTTGTAAATATAAAATTATTATAAAGTTTAAAAAGAAATCTCTTGAACACTTATACATGTATTTTATATATTTAAACGAAAATGTAAATATTATGGGTAAATAAATGAATGAATGAAAAAAACAATTTTGAAAATACATAACACATTTACGAAACAATAGTATTTTACACATATATTTTAAAACATAAATTTAATGACCAAACGTTACAAAAAATTAAAGTATTAATTATTTTTTATAGTTTTTAAACGATCTTTTTTATCTTTAATAAATATGTTTTTTCTTTTTTAAGATCTTTTTTTATATATATTTTTCTCTTTTCAATATTTCGCTTTCCTTTGGAAAGCTTCTTCAGGAAAAAAATTTTTTTTCTTCTTTTTTTTTTTTTTTTTTTTTTTCTTCTTTTGTTTTTCTTTTTTATATATATTTTTCTCTTTTCAATATTTCGCTTTCCTTTGGAAAGCTTCTTCAGGAAAAAATTTTTTCCTGAAGAAGCTTTCCAAAGGAAAGCGAAATATTGAAAAGAGAAAAATATATATAAAAAAAGATCTTAAAAAAGAAAAAAACATATTTATTATAGTATTAATTATTAATATTTTGCAGATACAGAGTTTAGTTTTATAATTTTAAGCACTAAATGTCTATAATTTTGTGCAACATTCTCCGTATCTGCTTTAAAATTTATTCTTTTGGTTAATGGTACTTTAATTATTTGTAACATTTCTAACATATAACGACATTTATAATTATTTTCTAAATTTAAAATTTAAACATTTTCAAAATTAGGATAGTGATTAACTTTAGAGCAATGCGAAGATAATGCTGTTTTTTGTAAACTAATATTATTCCTGGATTTCTGGTCTGACCTATGTCCTGCGATTCTAGTTTTCAATTTATTTTTTGTTGTGCCTACATAAACCTTATTACAATCCTCCTTATCATTACCGTTACAAGGAATTTTGTGCACTACATTGGACATATTTAATTTTTGAATTTTATCCTTAGTTTTTTAAATTTTTTTCATTTTGTTTGTTCATTATTATTTTTGTTTTTCCTGATGATGCCAACCAACGGTGTGGCGAAATATCGAAAATATAATAAAAAGTAAAGTTTTTAAAAAAAAGTTTTTTATTAAATAAGACCTAGTGCTTAAAATTAATACTAAAATAATATTAATTCTTTTTAAGAAAATTATATAATATATAAACCAGAATGGTGCTATTATAAAAATATTATGTAACAAAAAAGTTGAAAAAAAAATTACTTACATATTTAGTTAAGAATAAAATGTTAGTACTTAAATGCTGAAGGGGGGAATTTGTAGATAACCTTTCATGTTAGCCACCAGTATTTATTTACATTCATGTTTGGAAGCTTATTTTTATCTCTGAAATACAGGCTTGTATCAAATCTTTTATTTCCTATAGTTAATTGCTTGCAAAATATTGCTTTTTGAGTGGCTCGTCTATATATGTGATAGAATATACGAATACCTGTTTCGTTTTGCATAAAACCTTGACTATCTAGGTGCAAGAAGGCCTCAGGTGGGACATAACCGTTTTGGAGTGTTTTGTCTATATATTCCCCATTTACGTAGTATGGAGCCATTATCAAGTTATTTTCTGTGCAATTAGAGCTTTTCACAATGTGGGTTCTAATTAAAAAAATTATGAAATTGTCTACTCGACATGTCTTTGCAGCGTTATATAATTTTCCTTGAGATATTTTTTTTTAAAATTGCTATTTGTTGACCTAGAAAGAGACGTACATGCTCTTAAGCATTTTCTTTCAAAGACTCGAATTTTTTCCATGTAAGCGGGAGAAATATTAAACCAAATTTGGCAACCATATGTCAACACTGGTCTTATTAAAGATTGATATAAAATAATCTTAACCCTAGGATTAGTATATCTTGAAAAAAAAAAGTTTTTTATAGATGAAAAAGGCATTTCTTGCCTTTGTAATTTGAATGTTGATGTGATTGTGGAAGTATAAAAATTTATCGAGATGAATGCCCATATACTTAACCATCTGTTTATTTGGAATATTATTATTAGAATAGGATTTTATTCCGAAGTCCTTTCAATTTTTACTTATATTGTAATTACATTTTCCCACAGGTGGCCGAAGAATAATCGTTTCGCATTTTTCAATATTTATTTTCATTTTCCAATTAATGGCATATTTTTCTACATAGTTGAATTTATTTTGTAAATTATTATTAATTTTTTGATTTTCATTATCGGAATGGTAAAAGATAATATCATCGGCGAAAGCAATAATATTATCGACTTGTTGCAAAAGATCGAAAATAAATATGTTAAAAAGAATTGGCGAGTTCACCGTTCCTTGTTGTAATGGTTAATGACAATTACGAATTTTTTGGTACTCATTTCCTTTTTGTTGCATACAAAAAAACACTTATTATTCAACATATTGTATATGAGCAAGACAAGATGGAATGGAGTATTATATTTGATTAGTTTGTATATTAGCCCTGGAACCCAAACACTGTCGAAAGCTTTTTCGAAGTCTACCAGACAGGCACCTGTACATAGAGATT
Source organism: Trichopoda pennipes (assembly GCA_030448955.1). NCBI lineage: Eukaryota > Metazoa > Arthropoda > Insecta > Diptera > Tachinidae > Trichopoda > Trichopoda pennipes. The sequence continues at coordinate 1,223,670 of JASKUP010000051.1, forward strand.
TATTCCAATTATAGTAAATAATTGAAGTTAAATAGTGAATAGCATGGATAGTAGAGTGTTTGAATTTAAACCCGAATTGTCTCTCGTTAACTAAATTATTATTCCCGCAAAATTTAAGTATGCTATTATTTACGCACATTTCAAAGACTTTACTTATATTTGGTAGCAAGCTTATTGCCCGAAAATTCCTAGGATCGCTCATATCCTTGCCTTTTTTAGGCAAAATAACTACTTTCGCAGTTTTCCATGCTGTAGGAAAATAGGAATTATTCAGCATGTTGTTAAAAAGTGTACAATATTCCGTTATTATTTCCTTTGGTATGTTCTTTAGAATAAAATTGGGGATGTTATCTAACCCGGAAGAAAACTTTTTCTTTAAATTATTGAATATATAAAGAATTGACTCTTTTATTATAAAGTAATCTTCAACAAAAGGATACTCTAAGTTACTGGCTTTTCTGGCTTCATTAAACGTGGTATTATTCAATTTTTTTTCCTAAAAAATTGGAAAAACAAATGTCAACGTCGATGTGCAAGTTATTATCAGTGACAATCTCCTTAAAAGCGTGGACTGATTCAAGATAAGCTCCGATTATATTTAAAATTTTGTCCTGATCTCTTATTATGTACTTATTATTTTCTTGGTCCTTTTCTACTTCAGCTGTATCGATACCAGCATTTCTAAGCCAGATTTCCCTATCCGTATTAATTTTTAAAACCTCAATATTAAGTGCAGTCGATGGTTTAAATTGTTTTTTAACTTCCTTGAACATATTCTCTGAATTTCTACTGTCTAATTTGTCTAGTTTTTCCTGCAAGTGTTTGTTAACAGAGAGAATAAAATTATCTTTAATAAGTTTTCTTATTAATTTCAATTTAGTTTTCAGTAAATTACGATCTACTTGTGTTAGAGAATGTTCTAATCTGTTGTGTTTTTTAATTTCACTTAAAATTTTGCTTTTTTCGGTATATAGCTTTTTTATAATAGATTTGGTAAACTTTGAAATTGAGTCACCGTTTGTAAACTTTGGAACTGATTTATCAATGGCGATAGATATAAATTTATTTAACTTAAGTAGGTAGAAGTCTATTTCAGCATTTGAAAGATTTCTGTTATTTGGAATTTTATTATTATTAATAAATTCATTCAGTAAACTATTAATAAATGCCTTTAAATTTATTTTCTTGTAATTGAGTTGTAGTTCAGGTGAGTTTTTGAAAAAAGCAAAAGGGTGGTCGTTTTCTTTGTTTAAAACCCCTATTTGAACTGCGTTATGATCGCTGTCATAGTCCAAGGTTTTCAAGCAAATTAATGTGTCGTTTTCCCTCTGTATATCTAAACGGGAGTCAGCAATACATATATCTAAGTAGGACCCACATCTAGGATATGACGGTGATGTGGAAGCATAGAAATTACATCTAAAGTTTATATCATTGTATACAAGCCATTCTTTCAACATATTACCTTTTGTATTACATGAGACATTACCCCAATATATATGTTTACAGTTGAAGTCACCTGTCCGGATTCTGTAAATTTAGTGCCTGAAAAAGCTGAAGTAATTCAGTTTTGAAGTATGTATTGTTATTGCCTGAAGGATAATATGCTGATATAATAAATAAGGTTTTGTTTGCGGCTATTGGTATCTTAATTATGCATGTTTCCAAACATTTAAACGCATGAATGCTGCTATCATAGTAAGTTTTGTATTTTATTTCATTTCTAATCAGAATAGCAGTTCAAATCTCCTGCTTAATTCTATTAAAGAATTGACGTTAATTTGTATTATATTAAGATTTTTTACCAAAGTTTCCTCCATTTTAGCAATTTAGTTTTCTAGCATCGAGAAAATAGAATCAATTCTCGCTGCTTGTACCTGAAGTTGTTTTTGTAAATTCATTATTTGATTGGTTAAATTATGCATTGCATTCTTAAACTCGTCTAATACTAAGTTAGTTTTATTATTACTATTAACATTTTCAAAGTTGTCATTTCTTAGTATACTTGCGTATGTATTATTTGGATTTACGTTACTTGATGAATAATTTACTCTTTTCTGTATCAGCCCCTGTTTTTTTGATTTAAGCTTTTGCTGAAGCTCCTTATATTTTTCGCATCCCTTGTATGACGCTGGATGCCCATACTTATTGCATAGTATGCAAAACAGTTGTTCCCTTTCCGTTTCGGCTATTTCTTGGAGAAGACAATTTCCAATTTTATGTTGCTCTTTACATTTGACACATCTTGTTAGTAAAAAACAATTTGCTGCGCTGTGGTAAAAGCCCTGACAATTTCGGCATTGAGGAATTTCTGCTTTCCTTAGGACATCCCAACGAAAAGAAGAAGTCCCTTTATTGCTTTGAGTTCATTTATTTTGCTCTCATTGCTTATTTGAACTATGAATATTGGCAGGTCGTAACAATTTTTTATGGATTGTTTAGTTTTAAATTGGCTGATAATAAATTTTAAATTTTCATTTTCGAAGTACCTTAACGCATCATAAATAATTTTGGGATCAGTATTACCACTAAGACCTTTTAATAAATAGGTCTTAGTTTTATTAGCTTTTGGCGTAAATGTGAAAAACTTTGCTTCTGTTTTTTGCAGGTAAGTTTTGACTCTGTTGAAGTCATTTATTGTAGCCATAAACAGAGATAATCTTTTGTTTCTCACTTCCTTAATTTGAAAATCTTTTATTTTGAGTCCATTTGTAATAAACTCAATGAGTTCATTGCATTCCACATCATATATATTAAGAGGTGGTATCTTTTTGTTTATGCTGTTATTACTAGCTGTATTCACGGCATTTACATTCTTCTCTTTATTTGAAGAGTTATTGATTACAACATCACTTGCTGCACTTGCATTGTTATTTGTTTGCACATGCTTTTCGAACTTTTTTAAAACTTCCACATTGCATTCTTCATCTTGATCAAGAATAGCATAATAATTGTTATTTATTTGTTGTTTAGACATTATATTAAAACTGTTTTCACTTCTTCTTTTAAGATTTTTTATTTCATTGTTTTGTATTGGGGAATTTGCTATTTTTTTGTCATTATTTAAAATAGTTTTGGGCCAATAGCTCACTCATTCCTTTCTGTAGTTTGTAGAGTCTTTTGCTCTTGTTTTTAATTTTCTTTTTTAACTTTTAAAGATTTGATTTGTTTAATTTTTATTAATTTTTATTTTTTCTTTGTAATTTTTATTATTGCTTTTTCGACATTGTTTTTACTTTATTTATTTAAATTAATAGTTTCTAAACATGTGCATAGCATTAAATAAAAACACACACGAATAATCGCTGGGTTTATAAGTGAACATTATTACATTAAATTAAAAAGTAAACAAATTACAAATTAAGTTTATTGCCAAGGACACAAATATACCCGACGCCATGCAGTCATTGATCACGAATACATAATGTAAAGAATGAAATAGAACTAAAGAAAACCAAACAACAATTTTTCACATACTTACTTGTACGTTTAACACATATAATTTAGTGCAGCATAATGCAGAGATTTCAGGCAATGACAGATTTATTATGTCATAGTAAGAAAAAATGATACACATTCTTGATTTAATATATTGATATGTTAATCTAAATTTTGATTTTTTTGCACTAAGCTCGAAGAGTTCGTTACGTTGTGTACAAGTAAAATTGCCTATTAGTATTCAAAAATTGTAAATGTGGTTTATGTGTCCTCTTTTACGCTATATTTTTATATCTTATCCTTTTGGGACAAGCATAGCTTTTCCTTAAACTTTTGAAATTTCATAAGCAGGAAAAAATTAAGGGAATGTCTAAATTTATTCTGGGGGTGCTTTCTCCCTCCAAAGACAAGCTTATCTACGCCAAATGCCGTCGAGTAAGGGGAATCTCAAAAAATTGGTCTTGAGAGTAATGCAGCAAGCATGTAAATTCAGTAACATATTTCTCTGATTTTTCTGTCGATTAAATATAAAAGATTTCTTTTTCAAGAAATGTATTTCACAATCAACCCTTACTTTGCGCGATAGAAATGGATAGTTTTCCTATTTCCTGTTGCCAAGTAGTCAATGTAGATAAATCCACGAAAAACTGCAAGCATCCACAAAAAACTGCAAGGTTAAACAGCTTTCAAATAAACCACAAAATTTAAATAGTAACTTTATTTAAAACAATTCGATATTTTCTATCCAAATGTGCATCAAAAATAATACACTATAGAGTTGAATAAAAAAGACTAAAGATATCTGTCTCAAATTTTGCATACTGCTAACGACTGAGGATATAACGCTTAATTTGTAACAGTGTCGGCCTAAATATACTGAACAAAAGATGCTTAGTTTTGTTTTGTGGATTTTGGTAAAAACCTTTAGGTTTTTGAAAAAAATAGGTGTTACTATATGAATTTAATAGATAATTTATCAGCAGTTACAAAAATAAAATTAAAATCTCAACTAATATTCATATATATATTTTTCATTAATGACATCTTATAAATTTTCTACTGGATTAAAGTCGGAAGACTGGCCTCTTAATACCGTGATCAACTTTTTATACATTGAGTGTGTGTTTTCGGTCGGACGTTGAAATATCGAACGAGCCATAATTTCCTACCACGTTTTAAATTGGATCCTCGATCTTTTGTAGAGCTCTCGAGCTTTTAAATTCACTGTAAATTTTTCTGTTTTCAATGGGCTTTATAATTTTTAAAATTTGTAATAAAAATGAGTTTTACTTCTACGCAATATTTTGTCTTAGCCAACTTTACCTACGGTACTTTTAATTTTCTTAAAAAAAGCCTTTCATCATGTTACACAAAACAAAGTTGATGAAAAAACAACATATACAAAAATTTACAATTAATAACGGTTATTTTTCTTTCTGTTTTAATTTGAGTTTTGTTCAATTTATTTTGTCGAGTTATATTTGAACCGGATTGTGAAGTGAGAGTTCAAAACGATAGGTTGTGCTTTTATTGTCAATTCGGAAAAATATTAATATATTAAAATTACAAAAAAAAAAAAAATTTTTTTTTTTTTGCGTTTTTCTGTAATAACTATTTGTAAGCTTGAATAAAATAAAGAAAAAGGAAAAAAACAATATTAGTGAAACAAGAAAACTAGGAATATAAATAATAAAAAAAAAAAACAAAAACAAAAAAAAATATTATGATTGGTACTGATGATAATGACGACGAAAGTGAGGCTGAATGGCAAACCATAACAAATTCAAATGTTAAGAGGCGACATCAATCTGAATCTCCAGATTTATTTCTAAACAAGCGAAGAACAATTCAAAATACTCCAACCACAAGCAATAAATTCGCAGCTCTAGGAACTGAAGATTCTAGCTCAGCAGAACCGGTAAACTCTCCTAAACCCCCTCCATTATATATACCTAACGTAAGCAACGTTAAAGATATGAATATGCATTTCTCTTCTGTAATAGCGTCATCTCAGTATACTTACAAATCTCTTAGAGATGGACAGTTAAGGGTTATGGTTAAGTCGATTGATTCCTATAGAACGTTAGTTAGTTATCTCAAGCTTAAGAAGATAAATTTTCATACATTTCAAATCAAGCAAGAAAAAGCTTATAGGGTAGTATTAAAAAATTTACACTATTCGACAGAAACTGAGGAAATAAAGACTTTCGTAGAAAAAAATGGTCACAAAGTCCGAAATGTATTGAACGTTAAGAGTAACTTAACTAAAAAGCCGCTATCTATGTTCTTTGTTGACCTTGAACCACAAGAAAACAACAAAGATATATATAATCTGAAGCATGTTAATAATGCTATGGTGGTCGTAGAGCCTCCGAGAAAAATTAATAAAATAACACAGTGCCATCGTTGTCAAGAGTACGGGCATACAAAATCGTATTGCAACAAACCTTATAGATGTGTTAAATGCGGTGCAAACCATATAACAGCCGAGTGTACGAAAAATAAAAATAGCCCAGCAATTTGCGCAAACTGCAATGATTCTCATCCAGCAAGTTACAGAGGATGTACGGTCCACCTGGCTCTTAAGAAAAAGCTGCAAAATAGTGTTAACATTCCTAAGCTGACAAGAACAGAAATGAACACTTTCAACAACGAAACTCCACAAACTAACGTTAATATTACCCCTTCTTTCAATAATAATCCTAATATAACATACGCTGAAGCTCTGAAAGGTACCAACAGCACAGAAAACTCAATTTTAAAAAAAATAGAAACTCTTCTTGAGAAACAAATGGAGTTAACAAACACATTACTAAATATGATGTCAGTATTATGTACAAAATTATGTCAGTAGACTTACGTATAGCATCATGGAACGCAAACGGCCTAGTAAATCATTTGCAAGAAGTCGAATTATTTTTAAAAACAAACAAAATTGACATATTTCTTATATCCGAGACTCACTTTACAACCAAGTCTTTCTTCAAAATAAAAAGCTACGACCTTATAATTGCTAATCACCCGAATGAAAGGGCTCATGGTGGGTCAGCAATCCTAATAAGGTCAAATATTAAATATACATTAGAGGAGCCAATCCGCTGTGAGTTTGTTCAAGCCGCTTTTATTAAAGTTTTATGCAATCAAGTCTCTACGTCAATTTGTGCAATTTATTTTCCCCCGCGTCACAATGTCACATGTGACGATTTTGTAAGCTTATTCAGAAAACTTGGAGCTCGATTTATAGTAGGAGGAGATTTTAATGCGAAACACACAGGGTGGGGTTCTCGTCTCATTAATCCCAAAGGCAGAGAATTGCATAAATGCATGTTAAAAAATAACTATTTTCCACTGTCAACTGGCAAACCAACTTACTGGCCATCAGATACAAGGAAAGTCCCAGACCTCATAGACTTTTTCATGTATTCGGGCATTGCTAGCAGATTTTTAAGTATTGTTGAAAACTATGACCTAAGTTCCGACCACTCTCCAATCATACTCTGTTATAATACATTAATAAGATGCAACAAACTCAAGCGGAAAGTCATTTCGAATAAAACAGATATTCAATCGTTTTGCTATTGGATAGAAAAAAATTTGAGACTAGACGTTCCTTTAAGAAATAGCACAGACATCGATACGTCAGTAGAAAATTTCACTAATTTGATTCATGAAGCGGCGTACAGATCAACCCCAATAGAAAATGATGCTCACTCCCAAACTAATGCCTGGATATCGTTAGAATCACGTGAACTGATTAGGAATAAGAGAAGGCTGAGAAGAGCATGGCAATTAAGCCGATGTCCTCTTGATAAACGGCTTTTAAACCAAGCTACAAAAGCTCTCAAAATTCATTTGGCCAACCTTAAAAACGAATCTATTGGAAACTTTTTCGAAAATATAAATACCAGCCGAGATAATGGGCATAAACTTTGGGCGGCAACACGATATTTAAAACACCCAATTAAAAGGCATCCCCCGTTTAGAGATATAGATGGGCAATGGTGTAGATCAGATTCAAGTAAAGCAAAAGCATTCGCCAAACATCTAGCTGAAACGTTCAATACCCATCCATGCGTAGACACTCCTTTTCATGAAAGCATATCAGAGTATCTCAATATTCCTTGTCAAATGAGCCTGCCCATTAAACACATCTCACCCAGAGAAGTTCAGTTAGAGATTTTAAAACTGAATAATAAGAAAGCTCCAGGGCATGACAATATAGATGGAAAAGTAGCTAAAAGCTTGCCAAAAAAAGCCATTATTTATCTGTCAAATATTTTTAACGCAATTCTCCGCACATATTACTTCCCGTATATATGGAAATGCGCCGAGATCATTATGATTCAAAAGCCAAACAAACCAGAATCCCAAATAAAATCTTATAGACCAATAAGCCTGTTATGTACTTTTTCCAAATTATTTGAAAAACTATTTTTAAGTCGCCTAAAACCTATCATAGCAGAGCTAAACATAATACCAGAATATCAGTTCGGTTTTAGACATAATCATGGTACAGTAGAGCAAATACATAGAGTAGTGGCTACAATTCGTACCTGTTTTGAAGAAAAAAAATACTGTTCTGCGGTTTTCCTCGATATTGAGCAAGCCTTTGATAAAGTCTGGCACAACGGGTTACTGTCAAAAATCAAATCTATGCTCCCAGCACCATTCTACTTCATTATAAAAGCATTTTTGGAAAACCGAACATATTATGTAAAAGAAAATGATGAATTGTCATCTGTTTTTGAGATCAGAGCTGGAGTGCCCCAGGGCAGTGTTCTAAGCCCACTTTTATATATAATTTATACTGCTGACATGCCTATATCTAGTGAAATTAGTATTGCATCCTTCGCGGATGATACTGCATTATTGGCTACTCATGACTCACCTATATTGGCCTCAAACTCAATTCAAAATGTGCTCAATATGTTAGAGGTTTGGTTGCAGAAATGGAAAATCAAAGTAAATGCTCAAAAATCAATCCATATAACTTTTTCATTAAGAAAAGGAGATACTCCAAACCTTAGCATTAACAGTACCCAAATTCCAAGAAAAGATTCCGTTAAATACCTAGGTATGCACTTAGACTGCAGGCTCACATGGAAAGATCATATTAAAGCTAAACAACAGCATTTAAAAATAAAGAATAGAAAGCTTTTCTGGTTGCTTGGTCCTAATTCGCAACTGAGTATTGAAAAAAAGCTAAAGCTATACAAGGTCTTGCTGAAACCCACTTGGACATATGGAATTCAACTCTGGGGTACATCGAGCAACTCGAATGTCGAAATATTACAACGCTATCAATCAAAAACACTACGACTAATTACTCAAGCTCCATGGTTCATAACAAATGATGCAATACATAACGACTTACAAATTCCAAGCGTAAAGGAGGAAATTACAAATTACAGCGATAGTTACTTAAACCGATTGAGCAATCATGTTAATACCTTGGCTATTTGCTTATTAGATGATACAAATGAAAATAAAAGGCTAAAACGATACCACATTTTAGATCTACCATTTCGAAGATGACGACTGCAAATTTCATTTTATCAAGAAATAAATTTCACAGTTACATTTTGGTTAGGAGTATGCGTTCTCAATAAATCTATTTATTTTGTTATATGTTTGTTTGCTACATAATGTTGTTATGTAATATGTTAATAATAGTTTAAATTTTTCTAAATTTGTACATGTTATAATTTTTGTATGTTATTGTTAAATTTTAACTGTCATTAAATTGTAATGATTATTAATTAATAGTTGTACTTCAAAGAGTGCAATTATCAATGTGAATTTATAAATCATCAAGTTTGCTTATTATCTAAAACTAAGATAGATTGCAATAATATATATATATAAAAAAAAAAAAATATTTGAACCAGCAGCGTCAGACATTACTTTATCTAAAAGTATACTGAATAAGAGAGAGAGTGATAATAGTTTGATGCTTTTATCAACGGTAGTTAAAACATTATCTACGTAGTTAAAATTTTTTAAAGTTAACATTAGAATAATAATACGGCAGATAGGAACGTACGAATGATCTGTTCACTGAGTTTTGGGCGACATTGTAGGTGGAAAAGTGGGATTGTTATATTTTGCAGCAGTGAATTCTCTACTCCAAAAATCTGTACCTCATTATTAATATTTATAGCTTGTCCTATCTAAAATTTATTTTCTCGGTGTTTTACATAAAACGACATTTCCAAATAATATGTTGTATCGATTTGTTTGTGAGAAGAATTAAAAAGCAAACAATCAATAAAACAAACACGCGTAGCTTTTGAAATTTACTAAAGCTTCTGAATCTTAAATGACAGGTGCAGACAGGTGTATATTATGTGTGGCTACTTTAAACGAAATCAGAGAATAAAAAGGAAAAAATTAGAGTTGTCTTGTAAAAAATCTGTGTTTCGATTGGTCTTTTTCGCGAATGTGAACGAAAGCAGCTCCCGACTTGCCGGATGCTATGCTTATTTATATGTTCGATCAGTTACAAATGCTCTTAAGATTATATAGGTCACGGACTCGAGGTTACTTCGGGAAGGTTATTAAAGATTTTAGAAGTGAGTACTACGTTAATTAAAAGTGGTTGTTCGTTTAAAAATTTACAACTAAAATCTTAACTTTGCATTTAGGATTATACTTTTTTGCCTTAGCCAAAAAATAAAACTAACAATAGACTTTCATCAAGTTATGTGTTTGATAATGGCAAACGCAAAAGACTAAAGGGTAAATAGAAAACGCAAATAAGCAAATTCTAATTTATGTACATATATTATGTATTATTATTACTTTTATCTTTGTGAGGCCAAAACTTTTTTAATTCATAATGTTGTTGTACATTTTAAATATTTGGAAAAATAAATTAACTTTCAAAGACACTATGGAAACATTTTGATTTTTAAAGTTAATTCGGAAGTATTCCAAACGTACATTTATTACCGTTTTCGCGCCCGCCGTGCATTATGAATTTTGAAAAAAAAATTAGGTAAACCTGTAGTTTCTTAACGGCTGGACTAAACTTTGGTAACTTTTTTTTTGAAGAGAAGTAGCACTTCAGGCAACAATACCTATTTATTCAAGTACCGTGCTGTATTCTTTAGGCGCGGGATAGAGAAGAGATGAAACAGGTGGTGAAAGTGGAAGGATAGTCAAAAATTAACTGCCGTATAAGACAGCACAGCGACCAGTGACTATGCCTTCATCGCTGAGCAGCCTAACCGAGTCAGTTTTTATTTTTGTAGTGAGAAATACCAAGGTATTCGTTGGGAATCGAACCCACAACCCCCATACTGACAAGGTAGTACACAACCTACTAGCCTACAGGGGCACCTAATTAAATATTATATATATATAATTAAACATTTCCATACGTTAGCCACAGATTTTGAAACTGTAAGTTCAGAAGTTTACTATTGTGAAGCTCTAAAAAAAAATCTGTCAAATATATTTATTGTATATGTTAAATGGCAACACATTTAACAAAACTAACTTTGTATAATTTCTAAGTATTATATTCAAATTAATAGGCTTTGCTTTTTCTATTTCGCTTTGTTGTAAACTAACTTTATATTATATTCAAATTAGTAGGCTTTGCTTTTTTTCTTCTTCGCTTTGTTGAAAAATTATATTAGAGTTCAGTTGTGTTATATTCTTTAAACTGTGAACAATAAATTGTAATTTTTAAAGCAGAAAAACTTGGAGATTTTTTCATTTCAACAGTATATTATAGTTTAGGTTATATTCGGCTTTTAAAGTAAAAATTTTAATTATTTTTTTCCTGTTATACTCAAATGTTAAAAATCTTAATACCGCCTTGAAAGTTTTTTATGCAAAAAATTATGTCAAAAAGCGAATTCAAAACATTAAGAAAAATCCAGAATATTTCCTTAAACTAAACATGCTTGAAGTCATGATTTCTTGAGTTTTAGGGTTGCTCTGTATGTTATACTATTATAAGTGTTAATTAAAAATATTTCCTATTACAACAGAATATCTTTCTTTCGAACGTACCTAATACTAATAAATATACTATAAGCAGGAAAACATATTTATAGAACTGTCGTTATAATATATAAACAAAATAATAACTTTCGGTAAAGTTTTAAAATAGGTCATATACATGATATACCAACGTTTAGGACACTTTGCCTTCTTTTAAAAGGCATGTGCGATTTTCACGAATTTATAAAACTAAAAATCTTAAAAGACCAGTTGAATTTAAACCACCTCTGCGTACTTCAACTGGAGACTGGGCACGAAGTGATTCTGAAAAGGGTGAAATATTTGTTGAGCATCTGAAATCCGTTTTCACCCCGAACGCGTTTACTGGGGAGACTGAATTGCCAGATGTAGTGGCTTTACCACCTCTACCCATAAAATTCAAGTTTCCTGACGTTCAAGGACAAATTGATAGACTCAATCCGAAGAAAGCCCCAGGCATAAATGGTATCAGCAACAGAATGTTAATGGAGTTGCCACGTATTTGTATTCGAATTTTGCTATTTATATTTAATGCCATTTTAAGATTAAAGTATTATCCAAGCGTCTGGAAAATAGCCAAAGTTAGAATGATTCCGAAGCAGGGCAAGGATCTTACCAGGGCCGAATCATATAGGCCCATAAGCTTATTATTAAACTCATCAAAGCTTTTCGAGAAGTTGTTTATGATTAAGCTGTCACCAATTTTAAGTGTTAGGGGTGCATTCCAGACCATCAATTTGGTTTCAGGAGCCAGCATGGCACCATTGAGCAGACTCATAGATTGGTTCAAGTAGTGAGAAAGGCATTTGAGGAAAGAAAATATTGTTCTGTCCTGTTTGACAAAGTATGGCATAAGGGACTATTACATAAGTTGATGACATAGCTCCTAATCAACATGGTGAAGTTTCTGGAAAGTTACATTGTGGGGAGAAGGTTTACAGTAGCCGAAGGAGACTTCATCAGTGAACCCGCATCGATAGCTTCCGGTGTGCCGCAGGGGAGTATACTGGGTCCAGTTTTATATCTGCTTTATACTTGTGATATGCCTGTGAGCAGTAGCATCCATACTTCAACATTTGCCGATGATACGGCCTGCCTTAGTTCTCACGAAGACCCCCGTATAGCATCTCAGGTTCTTCAGGAACATATTACGCTTCTTGAATTGTGGTTGAATTTATGGAGAATAAAAGTAAACGAGCAAAAGTGTGTCCACTTAACTTTTACTTTAAAAAGGGAAAATTGCTCCCCTATTCGTATGAACGGCCAGATTATTCCTCACCACTTGCACGCTAAATATCTTGGCATAATCCTTGATCTTACATGGAAACACCACATCGACATAAAGCTAATTCAAATGAAAATCAAGTTATCTCAAATAAACTGGCTAACTGGCAGGAACTCAACTCTTAGTCTGGACTGTAAACTTCTATTGTATAAGTCGATTCTGAAACCTATATGATGCTATGGAATTCAACTACGGGGCACTGCTTCAGCTTCAAATGTGGAAAAAATTCAACGCCGACAGAACAAAATACTACGATTAATTACATTAGCTTAATGGTACTTGCGAATACGCAGGCAAATATTAAACTAAGCTCGAGTACCACCCGAATCCCCTTGCGCGGAACATTTTGAATTTTAGAGGTCATATCCGATTAAAAAGGAGAGACACAGGGGCATTGGTCAATAACCCTCCTAATGGAAATGGAATCTCTTAAAAATACTTTTTATTTTTTTTTTATATTTTTGATTGTGAGAATTTGGTAATATTATCTTTTTGCTGTCACTAGGATTAAGTCTAACACTGGTCGGGCCTAATGACTATACATTTAAATTTAAGATTTGAAAAATTGTTGATAATTCATATATATGAAGATACAATAAATAATTTATGAAAAAAAAACAAAAATCTTTCTAACTTCTTCAAGCTTTCGTTTGACTTTCTCAATTTAAATAATTTAACAATTTTTCGAACATCAGATTCTGATATACTATACTTAAGAGATAAATCCTTCAATTTTATTTCCATTTAGACGGTCTTGTACAAGCATATCTTTTTGGCACTTGGTCAAAGGTTTCATTTTACCTCCAATATTATTGACAGAAAATCGCATAAATTTAAAGCAAACAATTTTTTGAATAGAATATTTTTATAAACTTATCTGCAGTTCTTTTTTGATATATTAAAAAAAAAACTTTAATATTAAACTTTTTCTTTCAAAAAAATAAGTAATAATGTGAAATATTACTTTATTTCGTCGCACAGAATTTGTTTGCACTTTTTTATTTTCCGCTAGCTCAAAACTGAATAACATTGAAAAGTTAGGTTTGTTATTAAAATAACACGTGCAAGTTCAAATTTAACGAAACTTTAAAAAAATAAACAATAACACACTTAGAGAAAAAATATTTAAACCAAAACAATTTTATAGAAAACCGTAATTTATTTTGTCCGACAGTGTATATATTTGCATTGCTGATGGCATTAACATTATTATTTTCTATAACCATTCTCCGAGGACTTCAGTCAAGCATATGAAATATGCTATAAATTTTATCGGTGAATTGTTTGCTTGGTTAAGGTAATTGATTACAAAGGGGTGATACAAAATGACATAACTTATTAGAAGTAAAAAATTATTTAGCAAATTAAAATCTAAACGCATAAAATTAAACAAGTTTTACCTTGACCTAGGTAATATAAAATACAGATATATAAACTAAGCAATGCCTCACTTTTGTTTGTGATACCGTAAAACTATTATTTTGCCTACGAAAGGTATAGAAATTGCAAGAAAATAAACACAAAGAACAATGCCAGTGATGTATATAAACTTGGCAAGAAAACAATTAAAATCAAGTTCATTTACTATTTTTTATTTATTCCCCCATTCCAACAAAATTTCTATCTAGTTTTGTACACCAAACGAAAGACATAATTTGGCAGCATTCCTCAAAAAAAAGTATAGAACAAGAATGTTGTCCAATATTAAAAAACATTTGAAAACAGCATATTAAAGATTATTAAATCAATAGCATTTTATTATTGAAATTTCAAAAACAAAAGAAATTACAATACAATAGTAATTTAAAAGCAAAAAAATTGAATTTGTGCCAGTGACATGCAGCCAGAGAGTGATTCTCTCTTCTTTCATTTTCAATATTCATGAAGAAACTGTTCATTCCCTTTTTCTTTTTTCATTGTCCACGAAAGAAATTTTGTTTTTTCACTGCACATAAATTAATATTATATACACCATTCCATCTTCATAAATGTTGGCTTTTCAAACTGGTCACAACTCATTGTTCATGAAATTCTACTTGTTTTTTTCACCGCTCATTAAATAAGCAAAAAATTTTTTTAAAAATTGTTAAACGCTCATTCTTGATGAAGTATATGCAGCTTCTTTTTTATTCACTTTACATTAAATATGTATTGAGTATGATTTCTTTCGTTTGTATGAAGTGTAAGACGAACATGATAAAAAGTAAAAAATTGCTTTTGCTACTTATTATTTATTAGAATTTTGAAAAACAAAAATTATAATTACATCTTTTTTAACACCTTATAAAAGTATTTTCTCATGTCTTGGACGAAATTATATGCATTTTTTATTACATTTTTGCAAATAAGAAACTAATTACCTCTACAATTCACGAATTGTTCAAACATTTATAAGCTTCATAAAAATGAGCAGTGACCAATTTTTGAAACAATTTGTTGCTTCTTTCATGAGCAGTGAAGAAAAAAGAAGCTGAACAATGAGTTATGATCAGTTTGAGAAGCAAACATTAATGAAGACGAAAAATGTATGAGTGAATCTCATTTGTGTGCGCTGAAAAACAAAAGCAAAACAAACTTTCATTCATGAAAAATTATAAGAGAATGAACAAATGTGTACTATTCGTGGTGAACATCTTCTTTTAAAAACCCACTGTTCAATAAGTAAATTGTGAAAACCGCTAATTTACCATTACTTTTTAATAATAATAAAAAACAAAAGGCAAAGAAACAAGCAGCCCACTATCAAATCATATTTTTCAATTGCTAAGTGCCTGTTCACACACTTCCACTTTTGTTGCTCAGTTATTGATTTTTCCATTAAAAGAAAGAGAAGGTATAAAAATTGGATATATTTCTATTTCACTACAGTACGGAGCTGCTTGTACTCGGGAATTTCGTTTTCTATTTCCATTGTTAAAAAATGAATGTTCAAATTTCTTCATAAAATTGCCGGTTATTTTATATTATAAAAATTTTTTGCTAATAGTGTTGTGTTGTTAAACATTTTTTTCCATCTTTTTATCGTCAGAATCCCATTCAATGACTTCTCCAATGTAGGCAGTTATAGACTCCAGCATGTAATTTTTTTCTTTTACATCCATTTTTTTCAATAAACTTTTTTTTTCAACTAAATTTTTGCACGACTTGAATGAAATAAAACATCAAAAAGTACGAATTTTGAGGGAAAACACAACAAGAAAATTGTTGACACAAATTGCTGCATGTAGACATTACGTAACCTTTATAAGAAACAATGAGCAACCAAAGTGGAAGCACTAAGCGCCGGCAACGCGGTATTTAAGTTTGTACATTTTATATACATACATATAATTTTATGATGGAGATGTAAACTACAAACACATAGATAAAAATGCGGCAAACTAACAGTCTATCGAAGTTTCAATGTGGTTTAACCATTGACTAACTCATTTAGTAAGTCTCTAAACCCTTTTTATTTACCAACAAACACAACTCAAATGTTTGTGCATGCGTTTTTGCTTCTGCGGCAAAATTACAGCCGAAAAGTTGGTTACCATGATATAACAAAATAAAGGCACTGCCACTTTTGAAATGAAAAGTTTATAGTTTCGGCCTTTTATTAAACAAAGTTTTTGGAAAAAATAGTCAAAACTTTACCAGTCACGAAAAAAATATGAAACATAGATTTTAGGAATGATATTTTAAAATTTTTTGTTTGTTTATTTTTGCTTATTTTAACTACTGAACTTATAAAATCATTGAAGATACTATAACTTAAGGCAATAAAACAGCTAGTTTTATTTTAGTTTTAAAAAATTATGTTTAAACCAGGAACCGTAACTGTTATGACTTTTATCGAAGAAGTCAAGAAAAAAAGTTATTTTTTAACTTTAATTTTTTAAGGCAGAAATAGAAGTTATTTCTTAACTTTTATTTTGTAAGGCAAATATTAAATGTTATTTTTGACTCTTATTATTTTATTCAAACAATAAAAGTTATTTTTTAACTCTTAATATTGTAAGGCAAAAATAGAAGTCAGGAATTAAACATTGCATAGTAATTCGCAAGTTTTATTGTCTCCAATTTATAGGTAATAATAATTGATGTATATTATAGAAGTCTATAGAAATTATTATTATTATTATTATTATATTTTTCTAATGCCATTTTACGGCTTGAATACTATCCTGACCACTGGGAGATTTCTAAAGTTAAAATGATTCCAAACCGGGTAAAGATCTAACCAAAACCGAGTCATATAGGCCCATAAGTCTATTACCAACTATTTCAAAGGTCTTCGAAAAGTTGCTTATGGATAAATTGCCTTCAATGCTAAGGGATAGTGGGTGTATCCCAAACCATCAATTTGGTTTTAGAAGTAGACATAGCACAATTGAACAAACCCATATATTGGTTCAGGTGATAAGAAGGACTTTTGAAGAGAAGAAGTATTGTTCAGCTCTTTTTATTGATGTTTCTCAGGCTTTTAACAAAGTTTGGCATGAAGGTCTATTTCTGAAACTGACCGCTCACTTGCCTTGTAATATAAGCAACCTATTAAAAAGCTACATAATTGGACGAAAATTTTCTGTTGTTGAAGGAGACTTCGTTAGTGTATCCAAACCAATTTCCTCAGGCGTACCAGAAGGTAGCATTCTTGGACCACTTTTATACTTGATATATACCTGCGATATGCCTGTAAGTGAAACTGTCCACACTTCTACGTTTGCTGATGATACAGCGTGTCTAAGTTCGTATGATAACTCCCATCAAGCATCCATAAATCTTCAGCAACGTATAACTCAGTTAGAGTTGTGGTTAAAATTATGGAGAATTAAACTAAACGTTCAAAAGTGCATTCATGTGACCTTCACCCTGCGAAGAGATAATTGTTCACCCGTTCGAATCAATAATCACATTGTTCCTCACCATACTTATGTCATATATCTTGGTATACATCTTGACCGTCGCCTTACATGGAAACATCATATTGACTCAAAGCTAACACAAATTAAACATAAGCTAACACAACTACATTGGCTCATTGGCAGGAACTCAAAACTTAGCCTAGATTGTAAGCTTCTAATTTACAAGTCTATTTTAAAACCGATATGGTCTTACGGAATCCAACTTTGGAGCACTGCATCAGCTTCAAACGTGGATAGAATCCAACGTATGCAGAATAAAATTTTACGGTTGATAACTTCCGCCCCATGGTACATCAGAAATTCAAACATACATTGTGATTTAGACATACCGGTGGTGACTACAGAAATCATCAAATACGCAGGCAAATACTTGATGAAGCTTGAAGACCATCCTAACCCCCTTGCTCGCAATATCTTGGATTATAGTGGACATAGCCGATTAAAAAAGAGGGATACCGCAGCTTTAATCCTCAATGCTACAGACGATACATCTTAGAAATATTTGCTTTGTTTTTTTTTATGACAATTTTCTTCTTTACCCAAAAGCTTGGTTAGGACTAATGTAACTTTTTTTTAAATTTAAGATTTTAATACTTATTGTTAATTCTTTTCGTGAAGATACAATAAATAATTATTGAGAGTTAAAAAAAAATTATTATATTTGTTAAGCTGTTTAATTTTACCATCAAAATTGATTCCAAGTTTTATTTAGATAAATTATATCTCAAATTCCCCAAAATCAATTTGAGTGCTGAAAACGAACTTTCTACACTAACTTGAGTTGCAGGTGCAGAATGTGCAACAAGTGCTAGTTTGTGCAGCCATGGTAGAGTAAATTTTTTATTATCCGAATATTCTAGTAAATCAGCTGCAACATTTAAGCGTTTTTCTTGAAATTGTGATAACGAATGTTTTATCATTTATAGCATTGAAAGCAATAAAACTTGCGTATTACTAGCAATATTTATTTCATGGCTTTTATTTTTGCCTTAAAAAATAAAAAATAACTTTTATCTTTTGAGTAAAATAATAAAAGTTAAAAATAACTTTTAATATTTGCCTTAAAAAATAAAAGTCAAAATTAAAATATGCTTTTTGAATTTTATCGAAAAAGCACAAATTTAAAAGTCATACAAAAATTTGCAGGTACATCACCTATGTATCATAATGATAAAATCCAAAAATTTTTACGATCATTTTTTATGTGTGATTTTTTGATGTAAAATTTTAAAAATAACAGTTATTTTCTGTCCCTGGTTTAAACACAATTTCGTTTTATCTTCAAAAATAATGTGAGTATAAAAAAGTATAAAACCACAGTTGGATTATGTTGTATTAACTTCTTTTAAGCATTCATTATCTTGTTGCGTTTTATAAATATTTATCGCTTTTAAATTTTTTTCTAATTCTAATTGATCTGATCCAAAGAAATTTTCATAAAATCTTGCCTATATTTAACGCATTTAGGTTCTTTACTCTTTTTTCAGTTGAAAATTATTTCTTATTCAATTTCCTGAAGGTTTTATTAAAAATATAGAATATTATTTTTCTTAAGTTATATTTGGCAAGTTATTGATAAATTTTAAAATATTGATAGATAAAAGTTTATATTAACCAATTTGATACTTGACACTTATTTTTAATAAACATATAAAAAAAATTATTTCTAAAAGGTTTTTAAGTTTTAGTAAGGACGATTCCGAGCCGAAAAAAACATTATCTCCCAAATATGGTATATGTGAACCCAAATTATTTTAGAAGACAAATTAATTAAAAATCTTATACTGAAATGGAGTTGCATTATTGAAGCAGTTTGTATACGACATATGTATGTCTAAAATTATTAAATCATTCATTTTATTCTAAGAGTAGTTAATATCCCTTCTGCTTCATTTTTATTATTGAGATACTAATTAAGTTTGAAGTTATGGGAAGAGTTATAAACGCAACCTTTTGAGAAATTTTTTTATCTTTAAACATGCACTAGAAAACTTTTGCTTATGCCTTATGACAGAGGCATAAGAAAACTATTAAAGCTAGCACAAAAAACAATTTTAAATTTTGTGCAATTCTATAGTCATAATTTTAATTTTGTACATTTAACTGTTATCAATTATTTTAAAAATGATATTATAGTTGAGTACTTTCGATTAACTGAAAGTAAGAAATTTTGCAGCTCTTCCTCAGAATAATACACAAAATAATTTGCCCAGTTAAAGTATAATTTCTTATAAGAAGGCTTTTGCAATGGAAGCCTTGATTAGGTAAAATATAAATTTAATACTTATTTTAATAACTCTTTATAGAACCATAGATTTAAGCACCGATTAAAATCATTTGACCGGAAAAAACAAGAACGGTTACTTCTCGATATGCCAACCACCGATCCAGGATCAGATCTGATTTTTTCAACCGATGAGGAGATCACCGATGCTGTAACAAGTACCATACGCTATGCAACATTGCCACAACGTACAAAGCGACATCTTTTGAGCAGTGAATTGCAAAGGCGATATGTACAGGAAAGCGGAGATGGCTTAGGGATCATGCCTCAAGAACTAGTAATAATCACACCATCGAATAAGGATAAACAAAAAATACGAGCACAAATGTACAAATCAGCAACTGCCAAACTATCTGGACACAATTCTCAAAGACCATTTGTAATAATGCCGTCAGTAAGAACAAGGTCATGGCATAATTTAAAAACATCAAAACGTACACTTTTATCCTACAAAGCTGGGGATGCAAAAAATAAGTAGGTAAAAGTAGAGTTTAATAAATGTGATAGAAATATTTAAAAAATCTTTTAGAGCCCAAAGCCCCATTTACAGAACGAAAAAGGAAGTTTTAAACAAAGAAGATTTGAATATTCAATTGTCCTTAAAAAAGAAAATATGGTCTGGTACCCATCAACCAGATAAAACTTCTGTGGGTATTGATCGTAACAAACCGCTATCTTGGATGGCGCCACACTTTCTGAGAGTTAAAAGTAAAACAGCTGAAAAAACTCTTTACGGCAATTTGAATGACTTTGAACTTCCCAGTTGTAATAACACTAAGAAAGGAGATAATAGGACGTTCTTTTTGTAAGTATGATTAAAGTAAGTTTTAATATATAAACGGCAATTTGTTGGTTTTACTAGATTTAAAAAATATTAACGTTCACATAGATTTTTTGTATTACTTCTTTTTACAATAACTATGTAAACAACTATGGTGAAATCCTAATCAACTTCATTAAAATTAGTCCTCCACAAAACACATCCACTCAAATGCATTGCGCTGTGTTGCTTCACTTAGCGTGTCAATCACAACTTCAATAAGTGCGAACACGTTGCTTCAGGAATACTTATATTGTTCAATAAAACCCATTACATAGATAAAAATAGAGATAAAATTGCTAGATTGACCTGAAAATCGTCATTACTTTTCAACAAAAAGAAAAGAAGTTATAAAAGTAGCCATCTTCACTATTTAAGGAATTTGAGATGTTTACGCCGAGCTGTTTGCGTTCGCTGTCAGTGTATATATAAAATATACTATCAAAGCAAGTGACGGACTTTGCGCAAAACTTTTGATATTAATTAGCTTATGAGTTTCCGTATGAAGAACACCCCTGCTGAAGTATGCAGACCCCTATCGAAGAATACACCAACACGAAAGCCTAACACTAAATCCTGCTACACTTTTCCAAAATACAAATTCATAAGCAAATATTAAAATATAAAAACTTAATTCAATATTTAATTGCAAATTCCTTAGTCTAGATCTTGTGCTATCCTGTTTTATGCGTTGGATATTTATATTACGATATTCGTTTTTTTTTTAATAACGTTTATTTGGCCATATTTCTTATAATTAAACGATATTCGTTTTCAGGTTGGAGGAGGTCATCCTTACTTTAAATAGTTTTTCGATTAATTTTGGTATAAATAATTTTTCAAAGACTCAACGATTCAAGTCCAGTTCAGTTCAGTTGCTGTGTAGGTAGGTTCTATAGGATTATTTTCCTATCATAGGTTTCCATTTCTTATGAAGTGAAAAATTATAGTTTTGTTGCGCTTCGTAATACTTATGATTATAATTTTTAATATTTTACCCAAGTTTAAAAGTGCTTCGTCGGTAATAATCCAGTTGATGGTGTTACTCCTACTGAGTTTCTTGAAGTTATGAAAGTAAGTGCATACGCTTAAGATAACTCCAGTGAGGCTTCAGTTATTATCACATTGTTAGATTTTAAAATAGCAAAATGAATAACCGGAATATTTGTTGGTTTTCCGCAATCAAAACCATTTTCGAAATATGCTGAGATACGCAAAATGAATCCTATAGACGCTAGCTGCTGTAAATTGATTTGTAACAATCGCGGCAGTGATCCTCGGGTATTGAAAATTTTGGTAGGGAATAAACTGAGCAAATTAAAAAATTCCAAATTCACAGATATTTGTAGCTTGTAGTAAGTAATCTTCACAAAAAGCACTTAATAAACAGTTTGTTTGATACTCAAAAATCAACATACGCCAATTTTTTTTATTAGCAACATAGTATTAAAGCTTTTTTTATGTTGGCGTAAGGCGATCGCGTTTCAAAATCACATTTTTAAATTGTTCGTGGTTTGTTAAGATAAACAGCATTTTTAGCATCATGTTACTCGTTGAGGTGGTACAACTACTTATTGTCTGCGCTAATGCCTCCATTTCATCTTCATAAATGTTGGCTTTTCAAACTGGTCACAACTCATTGTTCATGAAATTCTACTTGTTTTTTTCACCGCTCATTAAATAAGCAAAACATTTTTTTAAAAATTGTTAAACGCTCATTCTTGATGAAGTATATGCAGCTTCTTTTTTATTCACTTTACATTAAATATGTATTGAGTATGATTTCTTTCGTTTGTATGAAGTGTAAGACGAACATGATAAAAAGTAAAAAATTGCTTTTGCTACTTATTATTTATTAGAATTTTGAAAAACAAAAATTATAATTACATCTTTTTTAGCACCTTATAAAAGTATTTTCTCATGTCTTGGACAAAATGTATATGCATTTTTTATTACATTTTTGCAAATAAGAAACTAATTATCTCTACAATTCACGAATTGTTCAAACATTTATAAGCTTCATAAAAATGAGCAGTGATCAATTTTTGAAACAATTTGTTGCTTCTTTCATGAGCAGTGAAGAAAAAAGAAGCTCAACAATGAGTTATGATCAGTTTGAGAAGCAAACATTAATGAAGACGAAAAATGTATGTGTGAATCTCATTTGTGTGCGCTGAAAAACAAAAGCAAAACAAACTTTCATTCATGAAAAATTATAAGAGAATGAACAAATGTGTACTATTCGTGGTGAACATCTTCTTTTAAAAACCCACTGTTCAATAAGTAAAGTGTGAAAACCGCTAATTTACCATTACTTTTTAATAATAATAAAAAACAAAAGGCAAAGAAACAAGCAGCCCACTATCAAATCATATTTTTCAATTGCTAAGTGCCTGTTCACACACTTCCACTTTTGTTGCTCAGTTATTGATTTTTTCATTAAAAGAAAGAGAAGGTATAAAAATTGGATATATTTCTATTTCACTACAGTACGGAACTGCTTGTACTCGGGAATTTCGTTTTCTATTTCCATTGTTAAAAAATGAATGTTCAAATTTCTTCATAAAATTGCCGGTTATTTTATATTATAAAAATTTTTTGCTAATAGTGTTGTGTTGTTAAACATTTTTTTCCATCTTTTTATCGTCAGAATCCCATTCAATGACTTCTCCAATGTAGGCAGTTATAGACTCCAGCATGTAATTTTTTTCTTTTACATCCATTTTTTTCAATAAACTTTTTTTTTCAACTAAATTTTTGCACGACTTGAATGAAATAAAACATCAAAAAGTACGAATTTTGAGGGAAAACACAACAAGAAAATTGTTGACACAAATTGCTGCATGTAGACATTACGTAACCTTTATAAGAAACAATGAGCAACCAAAGTGGAAGCACTAAGCGCCGGCAACGCGGTATTTAAGTTTGTACATTTTATATACATACATATAATTTTATGATGGAGATGTAAACTACAAACACATAGATAAAAATGCGGCAAACTAACAGTCTATCGAAGTTTCAATGTGGTTTAACCATTGATTAACTCATTTAGTAAGTCTCTAAACCCTTTTTATTTACCAACAAACACAACTCAAATGTTTGTGCATGCGTTTTTGCTTCTGCGGCAAAATTACAGCCGAAAAGTTGGTTACCATGATATAACAAAATAAAGGCACTGCCACTTTTGAAATGAAAAGTTTATAGTTTCGGCCTTTTATTAAACAAAGTTTTTGGAAAAAATAGTCAAAACTTTACCAGTCACGAAAAAAATATGAAACATAGATTTTAGGAATGATATTTTAAAATTTTTTGTTTGTTTATTTTTGCTTGTTTTAACTACTGAACTTATAAAATCATTGAAGATACTATAACTTAAGGCAATAAAACAGCTAGTTTTATTTTAGTTTTAAAAAATTATGTTTAAACCAGGAACCGTAACTGTTATGACTTTTATCGAAGAAGTCAAGAAAAAAAGTTATTTTTTAACTTTAATTTTTTAAGGCAGAAATGAAAGTTATTTCTTAACTTTTATTTTGTAAGGCAAATATTAAATGTTATTTTTGACTCTTATGTATGCAGACCCCTATCGAAGAATACACCAACACGAAAGCCTAACACTAAATCCTGCTACACTTTTCCAAAATACAAATTCATAAGCAAATATTAAAATATAAAAACTTAATTCAATATTTAATTGCAAATTCCTTAGTCTAGATCTTGTGCTATCCTGTTTTATGCGTTGGATATTTATATTACGATATTCGTTTTTTTTTTAATAACGTTTATTTGGCCATATTTCTTATAATTAAACGATATTCGTTTTCAGGTTGGAGGAGGTCATCCTTACTTTAAATAGTTTTTCGATTAATTTTGGTATAAATAATTTTTCAAAGACTCAACGATTCAAGTCCAGTTCAGTTCAGTTGCTGTGTAGGTAGGTTCTATAGGATTATTTTCCTATCATAGGTTTCCATTTCTTATGAAGTGAAAAATTATAGTTTTGTTGCGCTTCGTAATACTTATGATTATAATTTTTAATATTTTACCCAAGTTTAAAAGTGCTTCGTCGGTAATAATCCAGTTGATGGTGTTACTCCTACTGAGTTTCTTGAAGTTATGAAAGTAAGTGCATACGCTTAAGATAACTCCAGTGAGGCTTCAGTTATTATCACATTGTTAGATTTTAAAATAGCAAAATGAATAACCGGAATATTTGTTGGTTTTCCGCAATCAAAACCATTTTCGAAATATGCTGAGATACGCAAAATGAATCCTATAGACGCTAGCTGCTGTAAATTGATTTGTAACAATCGCGGCAGTGATCCTCGGGTATTGAAAATTTTGGTAGGGAATAAACTGAGCAAATTAAAAAATTCCAAATTCACAGATATTTGTAGCTTGTAGTAAGTAATCTTCACAAAAAGCACTTAATAAACAGTTTGTTTGATACTCAAAAATCAACATACGCCAATTTTTTTTATAAGCAACATAGTATTAAAGCTTTTTTTATGTTGGCGTAAGGCGATCGCGTTTCAAAATCACATTTTTAAATTGTTCGTGGTTTGTTAAGATAAACAGCATTTTTAGCATCATGTTACTCGTTGAGGTGGTACAACTACTTATTGTCTGCTCTAATGCCTCCATTGTTGCTTTAAGGAGACTTAAATTGAAGGCTGCACTTTGTTCTTTAGAGTCACGCACAAGTTCCGATCAATAGGGAATACATCTGTGAAGTATTCTTTTTCATTTGCATACAATTTCAAGTTTCTCAGACTACATATTCTTAAAAGCTATATATCGAAGTTAAGTCGCTGAATGAGATAAAATATAAGATCCGTATTAAAGTCAATCCTACTTGTTTTTCTATTATGTGCTTTTTATAATTTTGTGATTTAATATAGGATATATAATCCTCTTCTGATAACATTTCAATGATAATAGTGGAATGCTTAACATAATAAATACCATGCTTCAGCATAATACACACTGGCTATCACTTCGAACCTAAGGGAGCAGTTCTATTTTAAATGCATATAATTTAATTGCTGCACCTCTGCGTTCAATAAAACTCTGCAAACGAGTTTTTACAAATTGTGTACTTCAACTAGCATAGTACTTGTTTTGTTGCTTTAACTTTAATCACGGATTGATAATATCACGAATCCAAAGAAAAACATTTACTAAAGAAATTTGTGCAAATGAGTGCAAATGAGTGCAGCAGAAATTATTATTTTTTATATTTACATACATATACTTGCAGCAATCATTTACAAAAATAGTGAAAAGGTATTTTTTAAAATTTTTGTTTTATTCACTACTAAAGTTTATCTCTGGTTTAAAACCCTGGGTTTATGTTATTTAGGCCTTTTGCATCCTTTTTACTGGGCATCAGCAAAAAATTTGGAATTTGCTTATTATGACACAAAAATGCCAATGATATTCTTTCCTTGAATCTTTATGTTGCATACAAACTTCAAATTTGAGCTGCAACAACTGAAAAATTTCACAATTTTCTCTCATATTTTCTTTTAAAATATCACTATAAGAAGTGTTAAATTTTTGGAGCAAGCCCGTAGCAGTGTGCGTCGGGCCTTGAGCTGGAGCTGGCTGGACTATTGGAAGATTGTAAGCATTTCACAGTGATTGGGACTGTTGGTATAACTATATTATTTTTTGTTTCTTCCGGAGTCTTCGACAAAGGTATAAATAGGACAACCCCTAAAGCTTTCCGTGTCATTTCTCTAAAGTACGTAACTTATTATAGACCCTAATGCAGTTTAATGCACCCGGCCTTAAGCACAAACGCAAATAAGGGTTTGGGGAGTCGCTCTCAATTTCTTATGTAAGGCACATATTTAGTTTTAAATTCCTTTTGTTACAAGGTGGATTTTATGCTTTGCGGAACCGCACAAGAATCCATTCCGTTAATGACATGTTGAAGGCCTTTGCTCTTCAATTGGTAGGAAAAGAATAGGACACAAAATCTGTTTTTTTACGAAAAACAGTTTCCTTATTTACATGTTGTTACGTAAATATTGCCATCCGTAAGGGAAATTGCATAAAAGAATTTCCTCCATACGCTAAAATCAATTTTTTTTATAAATTTACTAAAATTTCGATCCCTCAAATAAATGAAGAAAGGTCTACACGATTTTTTCTGTGTTGCAGAATCGCATGTTAAGTCATCGAGAATTGCAAAACGGTTTTGCGAACTAAGTTAATCGGCATCCTTATTATTATATACTTTTGGTGTTGGAGCAATATTTAAAGAATTTGTGGATCATACGTCGATGATGCAAGTTTTAGATAGGCAAAAAAAAATAAATAAGCAAAACAAATGAAAACAAAAGGAACCTTAACTATTGAGCAAATGTGAGCTCAGTATAGTGAACGACTTATTAATTTCTATTAAGTGAATAGTTTAAATGAAACAAGTTGTGCATAATAACATAAAATTTACACAATATTGTAATTGTTACGAGCCGTATGCATAAAAACTTAAAGCAGATTTAACTGCCGTTATTACACAAAATTTCCTAAAGTTGTATTCAAATTATTACCTTAAAATACCTTTGTTAAATCTTTATTAACTTTACAGAAGAAAAAAACCTATATAAAATTTCAATTAGAATTTGCACTTTATGCAATTGGTTTATATTATCTAATTCATCAAACAATTAGAATTAGTTCAACTAATTCCAATTAGATAATTGACATTTTTTTCCAATGGTAAAACTAATTGCAATTAGTTGCCATTAGCAAAAAAAATTGGTTTACCTTTACAATTAGAAATCTAATTGAATTCTACTAATGCAATTATATATTCAAATAGCTCGAAATAGAATAGAAATTATTGCCAGTTTTACGCAATAATATGCTTTTGAGTTGTAACATTTTTAGATTTTTTATTCAACACGAAGCAACTTCCTGAGAATAAAAAAATAATTATATAATGCTAATTATGTGTACTATATTAGATATCACAATAATATAGTTCAGAAAAGTGCACCATTCTTTCATACTTAAAAAATAAGTCCACTGATCACAACAATACTTCACACAAACTTATTACACGTTTCCATTTCTTTCACACGAAGCGCCGTAATTAATTTACATCTTTGTTATGCCGTTAATTACCAACACTTCTCTCACAAATCTTAATAGTTCTCAGCTTACTAAATGCAAATCTGTTAAAAATGAAAAGAAACTGTTCAATTGTGATTTATGCTCAATTCACAATTGTATTTTTTTGCCTCAAAAATTTTAATAATAAAATAATAAAAACTAAAACAAAAGCCATTCATAATAAAACATTTTAATTTTTATTTTACAGAAATATAATCAAAACAAAGCTCGTTATCCAAATACTTAGTTTTTTCATATGAACAAATTCTTTGTAAGTTCTTCGTAAGCCTTGAAAATTAACCGTTTTTGTTTTTTTTTTGTATTAAATAGATTAACAACAAAAATAAAAAAAAAAATGCTGATTTTACTAAACACAAAAACACTTTTTATGGATCTAACTACGCGGATAAATAATGTTTAATTTTATTCATCACACATTACTTATAGTACTGTTTTTGCATATCATTTCTTAAAAATGATTAAAGAATGAATAGGCTGAGATCCATTGGTATCCGCCTAAAGAGGCGCCTGCATTGTACTGTAGCTTGCCACGACGTTCCTTTGTTGGACCCTTGGCCATAATGCCCTGCTCACAATTAGCTATCCTTTGGGCTACAGATTATGGGCACCCTACCCAGTAAAATCTCTGTTGTATCTTTTCCAGTGGATGATGGCCGCTGCCTGGACCATAATGAAACTTTTATCCAGGATTTTGGCACGACGATTAAGTCAGTTGTAGCTTTTCCATCTGCATTTTCCCAATTTCGATATAGGCTATTCCCCCGAGCCCAGTACGATTTTGCCAGCTGGCTTTCTACCAATATTTCGTTACGGTTCGGTCTTATGTTCTCCAGCTTGGCAATATAATTTTTGACAAAACGGGATCCTCCTTCTGGGGCTCAGACCAGTCTTCTCGTGTGTCAACTAGGATACGCCTCACATCAATGATGGACTCCTTTTCCTCCACTTTTGTGCAGTGCCTGCATTCTACGTTGCATGGGCTTCTGCATGATTGTGTTGTTCGCCTTACCTGTGAACAATGCTCTGCAAACGTTCAATCCAGCGTGCAAGCTGCCCTTCGGGATTTTTCAACTGCAGTAACCACCGTAATGTGGAGTTATCCGTCCTTATGTGTTTAACACACTCCTGTACGGCTAAGAGCTCGTGTTACACAATAATTTTTTGGGCTAAAACAATACTTTCCTATAGTAGCCAATAACTTTTTCCATCCCATTAATCGCCTGAGAAAGCACTCCTCCTATTCGCTTGCATCTGTATCGAATATAAATTCATGTCCAGCTATCGGATCGGCGAAGACTGCTGCTGTACACAAAAGCTCCTATAGCCTCTGAAACGCCTTTTCTGCTGCAAGCTGGCAGCTATTTGAGCAAAGTTCGGCTCGAATCGCCTGTAGTAAGTGCAAAGCCTCAGGCAACTACGTACCTCATGAAGATTTTGTGGACGAGGCGAATTCTTTACTGCCGATATTTTATCCTCGTCAGTTGATACGCCCTCTACTGTTACATGATGCCCTAAGAATTTGACCTCTTTTTAATACAGCGCGGATTTCTTAACGCTTAATTTAAGTCCTGCAGCCGCTATACGCTTGAAAAATGCATTCAGGTTTTTGAGGTGTTCATCAAAAGCCTTTCCCATCACGATTATGTCATCCAGATATCTTACACAAGTCTTCCAGTTAAGCCCCTTAAGCACACGTTCCATTAGGTGCTCAAAAGTAGCTAGAGCATTGCAGAGCCCAAATGGAATTATTTTAAAATGGCACAAACCATTGCTCGCGCTAAAGGCAGTTTTCTCCTTGTCTTTATCGGCTATCTCAACTTGCCAGCAGTCCCACTGCAAGTCCAAGGTAAATAACCATTTCGTTTCGGACAACGTGGCTAAGGTATCGTCAATTCTTGGTAACGGTGTCGTCTTTCATAGTACGTTCATTGCGTTTGCTATAGACGCAAAATCTGACGCTGTCATCTTTCTTCTTTACTACCACTATCGGCGAGCTCCATGGACTCGAAGATGGCATAATCACTCCGTTCCTCTTCATTATATTAATCAGTTCTTTAACCTCATTTCGTTTTGCAAGGGAAACACTCCAGGCTGCTTGGGCCTCGCTTCGCCAGTATTGATTTTATGTTTCACCGCTGCTGTTCTACTTTGACTTTTGATATTTAGGGCGAGGACGGCGGTACTTTTTTCTTAGCAACTGCGTCGCTTTATTTCCGTCGGGAAATGCTACCCACTTATCCACGTAGTCTGCTAGCAAATCCCGCTCTTTAGCTGTTATTTTAGGACGTACTGACAATGTGCCACAATTAATTACGGCTCCTGCCGGCTCACTTCGACCGATTTCAGCATTTTCGCCAATTGTCTGTTCGCTACTGGACAGATTTAGTACTTCCACAGAGACTTTCCCATTGTTGCAACTTTTACGAGAGCTTTATCACATCGTTCTTTACGTCATCTGGTTCTACCACCCACAATCCGCTTCCCCACGTCCTCAAATTATAGCTTCCACCAGAGGTGGTAATTTTTGTCTTTCGACGGCAAAAAGTTTAATTACCGTGTCGCTGCTCTCATATGCAACATTTAAGGGGTTCACCACGTTGCGCCAGATCATTATCTGCTGCCCCACATCCAGATTAATACCGTGAGCTATCATGAAGTCTGCACCGATAATAACTTCATCCACTATATCAACGACAACAAACACGTGATCTGCGTTGATGTTTTCGATAGTCAAACGTACCCTGGCTCTTCCTCAGACGATGGATGAACTGGTGAGGACTTACTTCCTTCCGTTGATCAAACCGCAGATAGTAAGGTTATTTTTCTGTTGTACGATCAAAATGCAGATTGCGGGAGCTAGCTCTTGCCCCTCAGTGCCACCTCGTTTTTCTTAACAGATCTGCAATTGCGGTGACCTTACCGCAGCTGAAGCATTTTGCGCGCGACTTACTTCTTTCTTCCAGTAGCTGCTCAATCATTTCTTTAATCTCGCTTCGTTTGTCTTCGCAACTTTCGGTATCAGTCGCAAGATATCGTACCTTGTAAAATTGTGGCTTTGATATAACTTTGGCTTTCTGCGCTGCACAAACTGCATATCTAATATCTTATGTCATTCACAAGTCCTTCAATTTTAAACGGATCCAGGAATGAAGGATGTTCACCTGGATAAGTAAGCTGCACCAAATACGCAATCTCCATGGCAAAATCTTGTAGCGTCTCATTTGCCTTCTGCACCTTGCCTCGTAACTCCATTCTATAGAGTTGTCTTTTACGCTCGCCGCCGTGCCGTTGCTTTTTTAGAATTTTGTAATATTAATTACAAATATTTTTTATTTTCTAAACTTTCAAATTACATATGAATGGTTTCCAATGGCAACCCTTATGTAGAAATTGAAAATAAACAATGTTTTTGTTGTTTTGAAATGTTTTGTAATGTTTGTATAGAAGTGTTTTTGAGTCTTGCTGTCTAGGCTATGTTGATTTTATGAAAAAATTCTCATAAAATCAGTTTGGCTTTGGATATAAGACTCTTAGGTTTTTCTATACAATATTGGGGTAAAATTCACTGATGAGCTTTGTGAGCGAAAGTGAAATTGCAATATGGATGTGCTCTCCCTCCTTACAAAACATTTCAAATATTTTTATTTGAAAGAATGTTTTATGAGAATATCATAAAATGTTCATTTTTAATGAAAATTGTTTTGTAATAAATATTTTGTGAGAATATCACTTAATATTTATTTAAAAAGGAATCAAGCACGAATAAAATTGCTGCTTATATTGATAATGATTCCGAATAATTATAAATTACTTAAAACAATTACAAATATTTTTAAATGATTTACATTTGGCTTACGACTCGTCCATATTTCATAGGTTGTTTTCCCATTTAGACTTTCTGTTGGAGATCTATTACGTAAATAAACAGCTGTTACTGCTTCAGCCCACAAATTTTGATTTAAACCAGAATCTACTAACATGCAACGAGCCATTTCTACTATCGTTCGATTTATTCTTTCTGCCACACCATTCTGTTACGGCGTATAGTGTAAAGTGAGCTGACGTCGTATTCCACATTGTTCTAAATACTGACTAAAGTTTTTACTAACATATTCTCCTCCGTTATCACTGCGAAGACATTTATTTTGTGATTACTTTGACGTTCTGGCAATTCTTTGAAATTATTAAATAAAAACCTCGCTTTTGTGTTTCAGAAAATAACAAAACGAATAGATTTTCTTCTCTGTTGCCCTTTAAAATTAGTTCCCCATAGACACCAGTAAAAATTCCGCCGTCTTTATTAAATTTGATTTTACCACTATATTTAACAATCTTGTTGACAGATAAAACATTTCTATTCAAATCTGGAGGATATAGCACATCTTTTAATTCGATTTTACTATTATTTATGAAAATATTGACATTTCAAATTCCTTCGGCAATAATTGAAAACATGATACGATTTGCACACATATGACTTGTAGCTCCACTATCAATATACCAGGCGGATATTGGTGTACTTACGTTTTCATTCATCATTGTAAATAATGAATAAGATTTTGCTTCATTACGTCTTGAAGCGCACTTATTTGCGTAATGACCCTTCTTACCACATATGAAACAACTTTCTTTCACCGCCTTTGAATATTCTTTATTCGTATTATATTTGTATCGCATTTCCTTCTTGGTGGCACCAAAAGCTTGTTGCACTGTAGGACATTCGTTTTTTGGCTTCGACATTCATGCTCAAAATTTTTATAAAATATATATTTAAATTTAATATACTGTGGGAAGAGTTTATAAAAAAATCAGTTCAAATTTGTATTAAAAATATTCAATAAATAACAAAATAAACAAGATTGCCCCTGTAGGGTAGTAGCCAGTGTACCAGTATGTAAATATGGGGGTTGTGGGTTCGATTCCCAACGAAGCCCCTGGTTTTTTTTTCACTACAAAAATAAAAATTGACTGTCGGTGGGGCTGCTCAGCGATGAAGGCATAGTCACTGGCCGCTATGCTGTCTTATATACGGCAGTTAATTTCCGACTATCCTTCTACTTTCACCACCTGTTTCATCTATTCTCTATCCCTTTCCTAAGGAATGTAGCACGGTACTTAACTAAAAAGGCATTGTTGCCTGAAGTGCTACTTTTCATTAAAAAAACAAAGAAAAAAAGTTAAAAAAAAATAATGTAATTTGATGCTTCTTGACACTTCTGCACGTTTAAAGGAAAACGGTTTGTGTTAGTTTAAATTTTCTTTATTTTTCTAGAGCCCTCAGGCATCTGACCATTACCTTTGGACTTAGGACCAAACCTTATTTCAATTTGTTGCAACATTATAATATAAATTATGTTTCTTCAGCAATCTTTATATGTGTTTAATCTGGTTAAATTCGGGGTTTTGTACTGGTCATAGAATTATTTGAAATTATTCATTTTACAGCCTGTATGTTTCGTATACCCATTCGTGTCGTAAAGCAAACTCTCCATATAAGCGCTTTGGTACACAAAATAGGTTCAAATGTCACCTAGATTATACGATAATATTCGTTTTTCATTAAACCCAAAACGTTTACTGCAAAACTAAGGTGCAACAAATTAAAAAGTGTTTAAACCATTCAGCCTCCACCCCCATGTCAGTTTTTTTCGTTTACTTGGTATTTCAATACTACACATTGTCATCCAACTGAATTTATTGTCCGTTTCCACATTCTGGTTTTTGTGCTTTTTTTCGGAATTAAAAACTACAGAGCGCAGCCACAGAACACATACAGGACAACTTTAATTTAGTCTAGAAAAATAAAGAGTCTTTGCGGACTTAGATTTGATTACTTGTACTATGCGGACGTACTCAAAACTGGTTTGCTAATAGAAATTGAAGCTTCGGTCAACCAAACAAAAACAAGCCTGAAAGAATGACATCATCATAAAGCAGTATTCACAGCATTTTCATTGATACATGTTAAATATAAAGTAAAATTTTAATGAGTTGGTTAAGCTTAAAAAGCACTACAATTGGCAACTAAACAAGACAAATATTTGATGCAATTCATATGCCACAAACTGCAAAAAAATATACCTCATTCTAAAAACGGTACTACCAAGTTGAAAATGCGTTGTAATCATAACATAAACTCAAAAGTTACCACATAAATACGCAAAGCTTTTTTAACTAAATTGATGAATATCGTTATGCCGTTGAAAATTCTAGAATACATATAATGTTCATATCTGAAATTTAGTTTCATATCTGAAATCTGGTTAAGCTACATAGAAATGCAAATTAAAAAGCAAAAGTAAGACTCCCAATGACAAAGTTGAACATTTATTTCTAGAGGTATGTTGTGAAAGCATAAACTTTCTAGACCAACCAACCGTATTGTTTAGCCCATTTTTTATTATAATAATAAAAGAATTAACGCGACTTTACACAGAGTAAATAATAGCAGGCGATTGCAGTTTAAACTTACTATCAGACTGACGTTTGATTGAAAATATGAAATTTCTTGTCCATAGGCCAACTAATATAAGCACTCCAAGACACTTTTTATCAAAAGCTTGTTCTTTACTTGATCTGTTTATAGCTTTTAATGAGTCAAATTATTTTTGAGATATGATCAATTGTCAGTAAAGTGTTTTTCCAAACATAATTAAATTTTTTTGACATATAACATCCTAACAATGTTATAAGTTATCATTACTTCAAGCGACTTAATCAACTTTTGTTAGAGGAAGGCTGTTTAAATCTACATATATTGGAGAAAACAAGGCAGACAAACAGTTAGCAATTTTGAATCATGTTTTGACCTTGTATTTTATACCACCACAAATGATATTGCTGGCACGTTGGAAAAAATATTAAAATAATGAAGTCAGGTTAGCAAAGTTATTGTTTTATATAGGCAAAGCTCGAGAAATACAAATCATATTTGAAAGTGAAGTCACCATACTAACTTTTCATCTTTATATAAGCGATGATGATGTTTCGAAAATTTGCCTTTCCATCAAATCATCAATAGTCACGGGAGTTGATGAAATTCACCCATCATTCCTTAATTGTTTCTTTCTTCTATCTTGCCGTTTCTTACACATATAATTTTTGTAGTTACAATTAAAACTTACTCATAAATATGGAAACCGCAAAAGTCCATCCTTTTTATCCAAAGCTTTCGAATAAATACTGCTTAGCACGTAAACAATCACGTTTTCTCACTAGGCATAGTTGTGGCACAGTCCTTGCTGATTTAGTCATATGGTTTCGTTGGTCTTACTTGATCATTCCATGTAGAAATTAACAAATTGGTTAAATCAACGTTAGTTC
This sequence comes from Trichopoda pennipes, assembly GCA_030448955.1. Lineage (NCBI taxonomy): Eukaryota > Metazoa > Arthropoda > Insecta > Diptera > Tachinidae > Trichopoda > Trichopoda pennipes. The sequence goes on from JASKUP010000051.1 coordinate 1,258,868, forward strand.
TTTTCATTAGAGGCGACTCAAGCAGTTCAATTTTAGGGCCTTTACTTTCCTCAATGTATACAAACGATTTTCCAAATCAGTTTATACACTGCAATATTAAAAGTTATGCGAACGACGTACTGGGCACATATTTTGAAAAGTCGGCTAAAAACAATTTTTTATGATTACTTATTTAAAAGTAAATACTAGTGTACCTCGGACCCAAAAATTACTACTATATTTCAACTATATCACAGCGAACAAACTGATCCAAAATTGATTACTCGGTATTTTGTTAAAGTTAACAAATCTTTTCTGTTTTAAAACATTTTTATGAAAAATAAATTTTGCATAATTATGTTATGTTATTGGTGCCACAAAAATGTAGTGTTTGTATCTTTCACACCGCCTTACTGTCAAGCTGTTTTACAAAAACAATTTTGCATCGCGGCCTTTTGAATACAAATTTTAAGATCAAATCGTCTTCTTGATTGTGCATTCTTATTACTTTTGCACCACCCATAGAAACAACAACGTTAGAGGGATTACTATAAAAATAAAATAAAAAATACTTGTTTTAAAAATAAAATTCCTTTAAAGAAATTCTTCCCGATTTGTCCACAGATACTACCTGGACATTTTTAAGCATTTTATTAGTTTGACTATAAACAAAACTGATCCTGCGTGTGTATGTTTTGCTTTCTTTTGTCTGTTTTTCGTGGTGGCAGAAAATGAAAATTGTAGAGCTATTGTAAGTTATTATGTATAAAATAGGTTACGCACATAATGCTGTCAATTGTTACTTTTGACAGTTAAATTCAGTTTTAATTCAGGTAGATGTACACAATGCAATTTTCATACGAAAATTAATAGTGGTAGAATCAAATACATGGATGGTTAAGGCATCGTATAATATGTGAACAATATTTAGATAACATGAAAATAGTAACAACAACAGTGCAATATACCTAATGAACTGAACAGGAATGTTTTATCTTTTAAACGTTCAAAGGCGTTGTTTTATGTTTCGAAAAGTGTTTATCTAATTATTCACTACGATTTGAATAAGGTAATGTCCTAGTAATTTCACTGATATTTATTATTAAGATTTTGCACAAACTGAACAATCAATTCTGTAAGAGATGCAATGTACAAATTTATAAACTTTTATGCAAGCGATACATTAAATGCTGTCGAAATAAGAAAAGATATAATTTAAAATTAGGAAGTAAATTGGCTTAAAGCACACACTTTTTTGACAACTTCAGTTTTCTTGATACCAATATAAAGTAGAGATTCAGGAATTAATAATGGAATATAATGTCGGCCAAATGTCCACTTCAGCACGTCAGCAGACGACCGCTCTTTTCGCAAAATTTTGAAGCACATTTGCAACAAAGCTTATCTCATTAATGCAGCATCGAATTTCATTTTTCAGGATGTCGGTTGTTCGTGGGTTGTTGTTCACATAAAACTGATATTTTTAATCACCCAAGAGAAAATAATCCAGCGACGTTAAATTACAAACACGAGATGTGTAATTGACATCGCCAAATCGAGAAATTACGCAACTGGGAAATTTTTACCATGGTTTGGTAGCGTAGGTAATTCACGGTGGTAGCGTGTCCCCGCTCGATTTCGAAAGAAACGGGCGAGTGATGTAGCGTGATCCCGATATGTAATGGTTTTTTACAGTTTTATAAGCCGCATGTGCGATAATTTTGTTTTTTTACATAATCGCCTAATTGAGCCTAATGCCACTAAAAAAGATATTGTTAAAAAATGCGTAGTTTTCGTTTAGTTTTTCAAACAGCCAATTCACAAACTTTTGACGCAACGAGTTGAACTTTTTAAGCGTGAAGATGAAAATCTTTATGCAGAATGTTGCAAAAAGTACCTCTAGTGATTGTTGCAAACATCGACGAGTTGCTGTTCTTTCTCATTTTGGTGTACAGCGGTTATGTTTGCATCACTAAAGCCACCAAGAGCGTATTGTTTTGATTTCTTGTCGGCAGCAATACCCTGCGCGTACCAGTAATCTTCTAATTATGAGAATTTACAGTGACATTTTCACCATTTTGTTATTAAATTTTCACAGCTTACTGTCTCTGCTCAAGAGTGCAACTTAGAAAACTTATTTCTGAGATTATCTATAACCATTAAATGTAGTGCGAGATTTTTTATGCAGAAGCTGCTGTATCTATCACATTTTAAGATTTAAAACCATTTTATAAGTTTTAGCATGCAGCAAAAAGATAAATACAAACAATTTGGATAGTACGCAAATAAAACAACTACAAGTTATATTGAAAAATCCTCCTGGAGATATGTATATGCCTTCTAAAGTTCATACACTTTTGTAACATGGGGAATAAGCAATTCAGCACAATATGCTACCAATAAAAGAAACAGGATAAGAGAAATAGAGACTACAAATTCTTTTGCAAACACAACACAAGAAAAATGTCCAAATGTTGCACGAAGTTCATTTATTTATATTAAGTCTATGGAAAATCCTTACAGACATTAAAACAATAAATATAAAATTAGATAGCATTTAACTGCATTAACATTTAAAGAAAAATCAATATGCTCATAAAATTTATTTAACTCAGTTAGCATAATTTGATCTGAATACTTTAAATACCAATAGATTAAAATAGCACGTAGGACAAAATTGAACATTTAATGAAATATTGCTAATCAAAAAATCTGAACATACATTTCCTTTTATTAAATTTTAAACAAAGATGACATTTAACATTATTTTTGGGCTTTTTGGAGCACGTCTACCAGGATAGGATGGTACACTTAACGGATTTCATTGTAAGCCTCGAAGACAAAATAAGAACTGCTTTTGCACCCATTCCGTGCTATTACTATGAACTTTATAAATTGGATCCGAAATGTTTGAGCAATATTTCAGAATAGGCCTGACAAGAGAAGTGTACAGATGTTTTGTAATATACAATCACTAAACTCCTTCGCCAAACGTTTGATAAATCCAAGAACTCCACATGGTTTGGTAGTGGTTAACAAACAAAAAAGAAACACATGCATTTGCACTTTTTAAGACTCAATTGCATAAGGTTAATATTATACCATTAATTAGTGCATGTATGTCGTTTGCAAGAAAATATGATCAGCATGACGTTTATATTGTTACGGATGCGTCTTGCTTAAGTTTCTAAAGAAACTAACTGTTTACTAACTGCGTGGTTTTCGAAGAAAACTTATACACGCAAGACAACAACAATATTCTAGTTACAAACTGCGTAGAGAACTTATACACGCAAGACAACAACTTTCTAGATGCAAAATGCGTAGAAATCTTATACACGCAACTGCGTAGTTTTCTAAGAAAATTTAAACACGCAAGACAACAACAACTATCTTAAAATACATTCTTGGAAGAAACTTTAACAGCATAAAAACAAAAATACACACAGACCTACAGGCGCCTATACATTGAATCAATATCATAACAACAAAAAATTTGATACAAAGTAGAAAATTCCTTATTTTTCTAAAACTTTAGCGGGCCAGTACAAAAGACAGCATCTGAGTGAACAGGTAGTTAGATAAAACGTAAACCTCGTGGTTCTGTAGTGCCAACGCATAAATCTTAACAATTTGAAAACTAAAATCTGTTGCTATTTATTTTGCAATAAGGAACTCAGTAACAACAAACCTTTTATAAAAGGTAACAACTGGTGTTAGAAGTGAAATTGCAAAAAAAAAAATAATTTAAAAAAAAGATACAATGAAGTTGGAAAAACTCAAAGCTGAGCAGCTAGAGAAGACGAAATTGCAACGGCAGTTAATTGATCAATTTAAGCAGCGTGACATTGATATTGGAACATACGAATTTGGATACAAAGAAGTGCAGTATGTAACCTATCAGCAAACACCACCGTAAGCTTGGATTCAAAACTTGCGGCTATGATGGCGAAAATGGACGCAATTCAAGAAAGCTCTAGAGCCAGTAGTGCGAATATTGATACCACAAATGCAGTCTGCAGTTTGTGCAGAGGGTCCAGTTCGTGCAGCGCAGAAAGAATTCTTCACCGAAACTATCTCCTACGCGCTGGCCCAAGAGACCGCCAAAGTTATCTAAAAGCCACAAGTTTACAAGGTACGACGTCTTCAGGCTGGTTCAGAAAATTGCGGAGACAAAAGAAGCGAGAGAAACTAAGTGATTGAGCACCAGTTGGAGGAAAGAATTAAGTCGCGCACAAAATGCTTTAGCTGCGGTAAGGGCGGACATTTTCAGCGCAACAGATCTGCTAAGAAAGAGTCAAGATCTGCTTTACCTCCAAGGGACAACAAACGGGCAAACAACATCAAAACGCACGAGTCACAATTAAACTAAAACGAGCTAGCACTGAGGGACAAGAGCTAGCTCACACAACCGATGGCCGCACAATCTAAATTTCCAACATACAACAGAAAACTAATAACTTTACTGTCTGCGGTTTGATCCATGGAAAGAAGCAAGTCCTCACCATAGACACAGGAGCATCTCAGTCCGTAATAAGGCCTGAATTAGTGAAAGGAGCAGATCCGATTAATAAATTATATGAAAATTTCAGATCATTGAAACAGCTCAAAACTGTTGAAATGGAATTGATATAGCTCTGATAGTTGATAAGAGTTGGAACTATCAAAATTTTTATCAGAATAGGTGGTAGAAAAGAAATCTGCAAACAAATTTCTTATCGTCAGCTCATCATCAGATTCAAAATTTTGATACTTCATAGCAGAGGGAAATTTTTTTTTTTATAAGTTAAAAATACTTTTTAATTTTACAAAGAATATATATATTTAAATTCGATTACGTTTTTAAAGGCTCTATATAAATAAATTATATCTTACAAAATTCGCACATTTTTTCCTAAATACATAATAATTTCCCTCCACTTTCATATTATACGGCAATGCATTGTATAGTTTCCATCCTTTATAATAAAGGGATTTCTGCATATGTGTTGTCGGTACTCTTTGGATTCGAAAGTCTTCACTATTCCTTAATGCATACGGCTGTACATCTCTAACATATTTTATTTGGTCGCATAGGTGATCTGGGGCATCACCTAGTTTCACTTTCCTAATTAATATTCAGGTGTTAAATTCCAGTCGCTGTTTAATGTTCATCCATTCTAGTTTCCTAAGCATTTCGTTTATATTTGTATATCGATTGCATTTAAGTATAATCCTCATTGCTCTGTTTTGGAGTTTTTGCATTCTTTCTACCTGATTTTCATTGCAGCATGTATAAATTATCGTCGATCCATATTCAAAATGAGGTTTTATTATCGTGTTATAAATATTAGTCGCAGTTGTTTGAGATATTTTATTTTTTATTTTTTAAAAAATCCTATTTTTTTGGCAATTTTTTTGCATGTATAGTCTATGTGTTCCTTAAACTTTAACTTTTATCTATTATAAAACCTAGATATTATATGTGTTCCATGTTTTTTATCATTTTGTCATTTATTTTAAATATTGCTTCAGTTCTCATATTTATTTCCATTATTTTTGTTTTGTTTTCGTTTAGTTTTAATTTGTTCATTTTCAACCATTTCTCAATTTTATCGATATCGTGTTTCATGTTCTCTCTGCATTCTTTATCATCATATCCTTCCGTGTAAATTAACGTGTCATCTGCATATAGCACCATTTCACTTCTATCCACCACCTTTGGCATATCGTTAATGTAAATAATAAATAAAAGAGCTCCTAATATTGATTCTTGAGGTACACCAAAATCATTTTCTATCTCTTTATCACTTTAGTTCTGTCCCTTGTATTCCATTCATATAAAGTTTTTCCATCATTATTTGTCTGTCAATTGTTTTAAAAGCTCGTTTAAAATCCAGAAATATTGCACTCACCTTTTTTGTTCCCCCCAAGTTCTTCCATTTACTTATTACATAATTAACAGTCGTTTCACATGAGTATTTTTTACGAAACCCTGATTGATATTTTGACAAAATAGAATTCTCCTCCAAATATATTTCCAGTTGTTTTTTCACAACCTTTTCCAAAATTTTCTCACATGTTTTTAATTCATTTATTGGCCGGTATTCTTCGCATTTATTTGTTTTTGGTACGTTTTCAATTGGTGTTACCATCGTTTTCTTCCAGTTTTCCGGGAATTCACCTGTCTGCATTGATTTATTAATAATTTTTAACAGTGCCTCTCCAGTTATGTTCCAATTTTCGAGAATGATTCTGTTGGATATTTTATCAGTCTGTTTTGTTCTTCATATTCTTAATTCTCCAGTTCCAGACTAGTTATTGCACAGAATTTGAATTTAGAACTCACCATAATCATTTGGTTTTCAAACTGCTCATTTTCTATTGATTCTCTTATTGATCTTGTTTTGGATTTGAAAAACTTTGTAGAACCCTCTTGGATTCTATTTAAAATTGTTTCGAATTTTATTCAAGTAAGCAGAGTAACACATTTATTAATTGAATTATATTGAACCCGACTAATGCTTGGCATAGTTAATAAACGAACCAGACTTGTTATAACTTTTTTATAACTTGTTTTTCTTATTTTTAGCTTATAGCATAGTATCTGTACCGCGGTGGCCCGGTAGATTTAAACTTGAAGCTATTAGGTATACATTGATTCATTACAATATATTATATGCTGTTAAAACCTTAAATTATATTATCAATATCCTTGGTGGTGCTAATTTAAATAGATTTTATAAGCAGACTAAACCAGTTTGTATTATTTAAAAAAAAATTCCGGAACGGAATTGGAGAGATCGATTATTAGTAATATCATCATAACAAAAACTAAATCCAGCAATTTAAAATTTTCATTAAATACTCCATTTAGCTGGTAAAGATTTAAATCCAGTAGACTTTTTACGAAACCATGACATACACATTTGTCCTCGGCGTTAGGATAAAATATTTGTCATCAGCTAATAAGTTCTGTGATATCGAGAACATACTAAAGTCTTCTACGGTAACTATAAAATCATTCAAACTCGCAGCATTAACAACATTTTTAAAAATTGCTGGTATACCATTTCAGGTGAATTTGGAGGGATATAGAAGAAGTAATAAACATTTTTCTACATTTTAATTTAATAACAACACCAAAATATTCATTATATTACATTTATTTGTTAAAGCTTCGGATGAAAAAAGACTGGAAACTGCAACTAAAACATCGCCTCCTCTAATATTACTACCACGATCTCGCTCTTAAATTTGGTAATTTTCACAGAATATTTCGGAACTTAAAACATTGTCAACCAGCCATATTTCAGTAAAAAGAATGATACTGTAGGTAAAAGTTAAACTTTGATAAAAATTGTCTTCATATTTTGTATTTATTCAACGAAGGTTTGGTAAACTATTAAAATATCAGTTGAACTATTTCGTTTTTTAAATGATGGTAGACATGCAAAAAAGGATTTTAATTATGAACATATTCTCGAATAAATGTGCTCATAAGCCAAAAAGTGGCATCAACTATATATTTACATAATTCATTATGTACAGCAATTTTAAAAGAAGTTGTTGTTATTGTTCTGGGGTGAGAGTATATCCTTATTCACTGAAATGTGAATAAGAATGAAGTTTAGATTTGATTAGAATATTACAACCTCAACAGTAGTAGAAACAAAAATTTTCTTAATGGCTTCGATTTAACTTGATTAATATTTAAATTAGGAGCAGAATTTAAAATTTGTATATAGTTACATTTTCAGAAACATTTGGTAATCAGTTTCTAGGTATCGTCAAAATGTGAGACGTTGCAGGTAATATTTGGTGAGGGTCGAATGTATTTGGCTATAATCATAGGTGTAATTTCATATGCGTTATTACTTTGAACTCATGAAATATATTAACATCTAAGAGTAAATAGGAAAAGTATTGAAAGCATTAGATCTATTAGAAGTCATAGTATCGGCATTTTGGGTGGTTGCGAATCTTGTGTTTGGTTTTTTTCGTTTAGGTGAAACAGCTAGTTACGAATTGACTAATTTATCCAAATTAGGGTAATTACTAAACAGGTTACCAAAATTGGCAAATTCGTCAGGCAGGACCAAAAATTCATTATTAATTCTTTGAACAAAAAATTTTCTTTAAATTTAAATTTTATTTCTGTAACGCGGACAAATCCACTAAAGAAGCTTCGAGTGAGGTTTAATGCCACTGCATGGTAAAGATCCATACATAAGTAGCAAGATACAATCCGAACACATCCAGTAATTATACAATTAGTGCATCAGTAAGCCAAACATGGATGTACAGACAAGAAATCAGCAATGAGAAGCAAAGAATTAGCAATGTTCTTATTTATATTTTAGCACATACACAATCCAATGTAATTGACGGTACTGCCAGCATCAACAAAATGAAAACAAATAATTATAACAAAAGTATACATATCTGATCAACAGAAAGAAAAAAATTGCGTGCAGTTGTAGTTTTTGCAAATTAAAATCACTGAAATTTATTACTTAAAATATCACTCCAAAAGTATAAAAACAGAAAAAAAGTCATCAAATTTTACTGGCAATAATTTAATAAATATCACAGTATTAATAAAACAAACAAATAAATCCATTTAAACAGTTATTAAAAAATATGTAAAAAGTATAGCGGCTATAAAACACGAAAACACACTTGAACATTTCAGAGCTTATTATTTTGTTGGGCACTTCACATCCATATACATAAGTCCAATATTTAACAAAAATGGAAATCTTTTTTTATTAAATTAGACGTAGAAGGTTAAAAAGGAGATTAAAAACAAAGCCATTTGAAAGAAATATTTACCAAAGATCGTTTAGGAACTCTGTTATAATCGCTCATATATTGATAAGGAAAATTTATTAATATAAAAACTTTCCTGAGGTAATTTTAAAGCAATCTCAGACGTACAAATTTTTATTAGCAACAAAAACTAAAACTTCGTAAACAACTTAAGGACATGGGTAGCCGCTATCGATCTGCTGTGGCACCTTTTCCCAAAACCAGTGGCAAAATACAAAATTTAATGGCAAAATTTTGTAAAATGAATGAACGCATCATATAAAGAGCTTTTTACTGATCAAAATTCAAAAATATTTCGCTTAATTAAATAAAAATTATAGCAGATCTCAGCATCCTGAGCAGGATGGGATTCCAGAAATGGCCTTGAAACAGTGGTCATCGACGCTAGCGTCCGTTAGCAGCCCTTTTCAGCACGTATCAGCTGGCAAATTTCAAACTGTTGGAAGGTGGTTAATGTAACGCCGGTCCCCAAAAAGAGTGAGACTAACAACACTGAAAATTACCCAATTGGCCCAATGGCCAAATGCAATTTGTTCTGCGCTTTTCAAAGTGATGGAAAGTATGAATAATTTTCATCTTGTGAGGTACCTGGAGTCCAAAAGCTTAGTTAACGATTGACAGTATGGTGTCCGTGGTGGCTCTCTATGGACGACTTGCTGGCTTTCCTATGGGAACAATGGTACAACTCCATTCATTTCGGAGAGAGTAAGGTGGTGGCTCTCTGGAATTTCATCAGACGAGTCCAATATTAATTCAGGGGTACCGTAAGGCTCCATTCTTTCTCCTACCGTATTTCCTATTGTTCTAAATGACCTTCTCTATCAAGCTTTCAACCCTATACACTCTTTCGCAGATGACAGCACCATTTGTCATTCGTATTCATTTGACAATAGACCGAACCAGTTGGGCGTGAGTTCCAAAACGCGGAACATGAATGATACACTCTATCATGATCTCGCAACAATCTCCTAATGGGGTCATGTGAATAAAGTCGATTTGAATGTCCTTAAGACGCAATGTTACATGCTTACGTATAGATCTGTGTTCGGAAATGCTGCTGCATCTGCTACTATGGGTGGTATAGATATTACGGAATCGGACGCTCTTGATGTTCTTTGGATAAATATTCAGTGTGATGTTCGATGGACTAAACACATTTTCAAGTTTCTAAAGATAAATACAGATAACCAATTAAAAGTTATGACGACAAAGGCAAATATTTGGTTCAACAAACAATGCCTCGTTTCTAAAGAAGCTTTGAAGTGCCTCGGTTTTCTAAATCGGTGTAAGAGATACTTAACTCCATTCGATCTTCATCCTATTTAAACCACTTATATCCGTCCAAAAATAGAACTCTCATGTATAGGCCGGCGCTCCAAAGTCTATTTTGGATTTGCTCGATTGCGTACAGGAGAGGGCCAAGGGTCTCCTTAGGGACAGTAGGGTATCCAACTTTGATTCTCTAGAGCATCGAGGCAATGTGGCATGTATTTCACTGTTTTATCGTTAATACAATAGTAAGTGCTCTAATGAAATTAGGGAACTTGTTCCCGTTATTCACGCGTTTTCGCGTTTAACTCGACTGCTCATCTATTTGTGGTTGATTTTATAGTGAATTGCACTACGCATACAGGGAAAATTTGCTTTTTAGCAGAACAATCCGTATGTGGAATAAACTCCCTCCAGAGGTCTTTCCTGTCACTTTCAATGTGGGATAGTTCACATTTAATGTCCACAAACACTACTCCCTTTTTCCTCCTCCCCGTAACCTAACTTCCTAGTTCAGGGACAATGCATTGCATGTGTAGGCGTCATCCCCTGAGTACTGGTCTGAGAAAAAAAAAACAAAGCAAAAAAAATGGTCTTGATCCTTACTTTTTAATCATTTTTCTAAGGGAATGTTTATTTTTTTATAGCAAAGTGTAACAAATAGTTAACCAGATTCCCTACATCTTCGGCAGTTGATTTTCGTAATTTTTACAGATAAAATAGAGCATATCTAAAAATGGCCAAAAATAGTTCCTCCAATTTTTTCTGAGCATATTTGCTGCACAATACTTTAAATAACTTAACTAAAGTTGGTGACAAAAAATGACAGGTTTTCTTGAAATATGAAGAAAAATGTTACAATCTCATAGCGACAACAAAAGTAATTTTTTCCCATTTTTAAAGTATGTAACAAAGATGTGTTTAAAGTTTAAAGGAAATAAAATTCTAGTAAAACAATCATGTTACTTGTTTGATATTTTAATTGTTTCTCATTGTGCCTGTCATAGCTATTACAATTTATTTAAATTTAGAAGCACTTATTATAAAAAAGGCAGGTAGTTTTGAAACTTTTTTTATACTGAGTAAAATATAAACTGCAGTTACATAATTCAGTTAATTGAGGCCTGTATTTCTGTTTCACAAATCAGGTAGTTTGAACTTTTTTTATTTCTGGGTATTACTTAAACCGCATTTGTTTAATACATCCAGTTAAGATTTTACTTTGTAAAAGTAGTGGTCAGTACCAGAACTTATTCAATTTTACATTTGGAAATACGGAGTTGTTCAGAAACGGATACAATGAAAATGTAAATTAGCAATTGTGGAAAAATTACACGATTTACCGGGATAACACGTTTACTTGAAAACAATAAAAAAATGGTTTGCCTCAAACTGTACGACAAAAAGTACCCAGACAGACTGGCTAAAAGGAGTAACAACATCGAAAAACCGCATACATCTTCTGACAGCAAAAGAGAAAGACCTGCAAAAACTATCAACGAGAGTACACAAAAAAATCTAAGCATGCCACAAATATCTAAATTTCATCCTTCATAAGCATTATGTGCATGGAGTTTATTTTAAAACTCGCTCATGCAATTCCGCGAGAAGGAGAATGTTTTGATTAGAACACAACACCAAAAGAATTTTTTAAGAAGCTTGGACTGAGAGTAGACTATTCAAAGCAAGACTATGGAAATACTAACGATTTTTATATGTCCAAAGCTTTTTTAAAACGATAAGACCCGAATTGCTAGGGATAACAATTATATTATAAAAAAGCTGACACCAAAAATTGCCAAACTTTTGGCTCAAATATACCCTGAGAAGAAACTTACTCCTACGGTTTTGGCTCATGGTGAAAATTTAATTAAATAAATGCTTACCAATTGGAATTATTAAATTAAGCCCAGGAATGCTAAAAAAAACTACAAACATTTTAGATACACGAATACTTGCAAGTTTTCTCGGATAAGACAAAATGAGGACCTTTTCAATATGTTGGCGGCATCTTCATACCCACTAATTTCATCACGAAGAGATGTATCTTACAAAGGATTTGGACGAACATAATTACAGCCCCGATATCGCACCCAATGTTAACTATTTTAGAAACAATAGCTAATAAACAAAAAACATTATACTAGTTTGAAAAAAAATATTACAATATTTAAATATTTAAAAAATGAGTATCTTTAACATATTTGTTTAACATGTTATAATAGAGTGGTTTTTTATAGACTTGTGCTTTAAATGCTTTTAAAATTTTAAAATATCATTACTTCAAAAGATAGTATTTTTGTGACAAACAAGGTCATAAGCCGTTCATAATGCCGGAACACTTCTTTTGACACTAAAGGAATTTTACTAATTCATAACCATTGAAAATATCTGTGCATAGTGCCTCTGTGGTGTTACGCAGGTTACTTATTTTTAAGCAAAAAAGGTTAGCTTTCAAATGCTTTACACATTTTTAAAATATCTTTATTACAGCTAACCTATGTCCGTGCAAATCACGTATATTGAAGCATGAGGAGTCTTTTTTCAAATGCTTTTTAGATATCTTTATTATTTTAAAAATGATTCTTGCAACGAAAAAAGTAAAGGCGACACTGTGCATCCTGAGCCTTAACCCGGAGAAAGCAAAATGTATTTTTATCCATAAAAAATCCCAACAAACAATTGATAATCCAAAACAATTAGATAATTGAAATTGTGAATAAAGCTACGAATTTAGAAGTTATATTCAATAGATCTTTAACTTACTAAACAAACTAAATTTCAAATTTCTACAATATTATTGTAATTTTATACATATTATCATTTTGTAAAAACCTATCTGATATCAGTTTTAACCCACGGCAACGAAATTTTCCCAAATTGTGTGCAAAACGCAAGTTAAGGCTAAACGTTACTTGTAATAATATTTTTACAAAGACGATTTGTTAAGTTTTATAAGAAAATAATTATCAGTAAAAAAATAAGCAAAATTACCCACTGTGCATTTTAGAAACTGCGTATTTTTCTAAGAAATCTTATACATGCAAGACAACAACAAAAATCACTTAAGAATTACCAGGAAATAAGATAAACAACAAAAAGCAAAAACGACTAACACAGAACAAAAACAAAACGCACAGTCAAGCAAACGCCTAAATTAAATGATAATAACAATATTAAAGTAGAATATGTTTGTATGTGCGATAATCGCTTAAAACAGCTATATAAGCACCATTTGCTGGACAAATGAATAAATTCAAGTTGAGTCATAAAAGAACTCAATATAACAAAACGTTTATTAAAAGGAATAAACGTAACAACAAGTGTCAGAAGTAAACAACAAAAAGCAAAAACGACTAACACAGAACAAAAACAAAACGCACAGTCAAGCAAACGCCTAAATTAAATGATAATAACAATATTAAAGTAGAATATGTTTGTATGTGCGATAATCGCTTAAAACAGCTATATAAGCACCATTTGCTGGACAAATGAATAAATTCAAGTTGAGTCATAAAAGAACTCAATATAACAAAACGTTTATTAAAAGGAATAAACGTAACAACAAGTGTCAGAAGTAAGATTGCAAAATAAAAAAAATAAGTGAATCACAATGAAGTCGAGCAGCTAACAAAGGAGCTGGACAAGTTGCATCTGCCGATAGATGCAACTTGATAGATGCCGATTTGAAGTAAAAGAAGATATTGAGGTATGTACCCCAGCAGCAAACAACAATATGGGCTTAGATTCAATGCTTGGTGCTATGAAAGCAAAAATGGAAGTAAACAACCTGAAGCCTCTAGATAAAATTGGCGCAATACAAGAAAGTTCTAATACCAACAGTGCAAAAATTTATGACACAAACACAAAACTTCCAGCCAAAGTTTGTAGAAATCAAGAAAGTTATAGAGCCAACACTGTTAAAATTGATGCAATTTAAGAAAGTTATAGAGCTAACGCAGAAAGACTTGTAGGGGAGGGTACCAAAAAATTTCAAGAAATATCAGTTTTCGACAAACGAGTGTATTTCGTAGAACAGAGGGTGAGACTTTTTGACGAAAAATTGAAAATTGGCGTAGAAAAGGAAACGGAATTTTTAAAAAGGGACCAGCCAGAAACATGTGTGAGCACGCCAACATGATAGACCCTTCGCGATTTGACGGTAGTGCACCTTGTAAGGTATTTAAGTTTTAATTTGAAACAGTGGCCAGCAAAATGTAGAACTAATTCTGGCTTTAAAGGGTGCAGCGGCCGAGTTCATCGAAAGCTTACCAGCTAGTTGCAGAAGTAACTACAAGGTGACTTTACAGCGTAAGTACCGTGGCGACCATAATAAAGAACTCCACAGAATGAAGCTACGAGGTAGGGTACAGAAGGTAAATAAGACGTTGTAAAACTTCGCAATGGAGATTGAATGTTTAGTGAAGCTAACTTATTCAGGTGAACAACATCCATTTTCGGATGCAGTTTGTGCGTGCAGAAAAGTCAGTTTAAAACTACATGTCTACAAGGTACGACTAAAGCATAAAGAGAAAGAGATGATTGAGCAGATGCTGGTAGAAAGAAGCAAGTCGCGGGTCAAAGTCCTCAACTGTAGTAAGGTTGGGCATTTCCAGCGCAACTGCAGATCTATAAGGAAAATATCAAGATCGCATCGACATAGCACTGAGTATCTATCTTGTAGCTCCCACAACCGATAGCAGCACAATCTGCATTTCTACTATACTAGAGAAAAACAGAAACCTTACTGCTTGCGGGTTGATCAACGGAAGGAAACGGGTTCTTGCCATAGGCATAGGAGAGTCCCGTAATAAGATTATTTTTGGTAAAAGGGGCAGTGGAACCATTAAGTAAAGTACGTCTGCACACCGCTACTGGAGAATCAGCCACCGCCTATAGAAGAGCCTGGGTTAGACTGACTATTGGAAACATCAGCAAGGATCAGGTATTTCTTGTTGGTGTCATAGTGGATGGAGTCATTCGTCGGTGCAGATTTCGTGATAGCTGATGGTATTAATCTGCACATGGGGCAACAAATAATGATCTAGCGCAATGTCAAAATACCCCTGAATGTTGAGCATAAAGACAGGAACACAACAGAGCGTGTATTTGCCGTTGAAATCCAGAAGTAACGACCTTACATAGACTGGACTAAAGCTTAGATTAAGGACCCAGTTTTAGCAAAAATTATACTGGCTAAGCAGGAGAACAAAAGACCGAACCGTAATGCAATAGGGGCAAAAAGCCCATTTTCAAAATCTTAATGGGCTCCATGGAATAGTCTAACAATGGTAGATGGCAGCTTATATCGAACTTGGGAAAGTAAAGACGGTAAAACAGCAACGGACTCAACTGTTGTGCCAGTTTTCAAGATAAACAAGGTGATGAAGCACTTTCATAATGGTCCCAATGGCGGTTATGATAAAAAAGATAAAACGGCAACTTTCCTAAATATGCTGCCAGCAAGCTATAGCTGTTTGGATAGCTAACTGCCAGCAGTGCATTGCAGCCAAGTGTCTAGAATTTGGCGTTAAACCAAAACCTGCGCATGGCAAATAGACTTGTACAAGCTTTATGAATTTGTCCACAATCGCATTAATATGTGCAGCGATAAAATGAAAGCCATCTATGAACGAGTAGCAAACACGGAGAGATTTACTGAGGGACAAGTAGTTCTACTATTCAGCCCATACCCTAAGAAATCAATCTTATACACGCAAGACAAAAGCAACACACTTATAAGAATTTCTTCGAAATAAGATAACAAAAACAACTATCACAGAGCAAAAACAAAACACCAAGCAGGCTCCTAAACTGAATAATAATAACAACAACAATATATGGCGATGTTAAAGTATAATATTCTTGTATATGCGAGGACCACTTAAAATAACTATATAAGCACCACTTTCTGGGCAAATTAATGAATTCAAGTTAAGTTATCGGTGAGTAAAGACAACAAAGTTACTATCGGGTTTATTTTTTGTATATCGTTTAACTGAATTTAAAACTATAGTACTGTGTTAGTTTACTTTATTTATTTATTAGCAGCATATAAATTTACAAATCAATAATTATAGGAACTGGCTACAGTGGCCTTCGTCCTTACAAATGTACTTATATATATTTTAGTGTTTGTTACAAATGGAATAAATTAAAATGTATATTTGTATATTTATGTATACGTATGCATTTGTTAACAGATTGTTAAGAATTTCAGAAGGTATATGTTTTTTAATATGCTTAAAGTCTAATGTTTGAATCGCTTCTAACAAGCTCTTTGAGAGCGTTGTATTATTAAAGCAATATATTAGATGAGACATCGTGAGTTGGTTATTGCATTTCAGGCACAAAGGTTGTTTGTGTTAATATTTTGCAATAAAAGAACTCAAAATAACAAAATGTTTATTAAAAGGAATAAACGTAAAAATATAAAAAGACTTTTAATAATATAGGACTTAAATCATAAGGAAATCAGCATCACACAAACTTTTATACAAAGCAAATTTTCGGTGTCCATTTTGCATATATATTTTATAATTAATTATGTGCAAATGTTATAGAACTATTAGTAATTTTTGCTAAATTGTATTGTAGAAGATATCAAAATAAATAAACTCCGCTATGCCGCATCCGGAATTATCTATGATTTAATAAAGATATTTTTGGTGATGCTTAGGTTTTTGGATTTATTAGTCATTTATTCTTCAAAGGTTTCTCGATCATGCCCACTTATTCCATTCGCCCACCATTAGACTCAGTATTTCCAAACTGTGGACTACTACTAAGCAAATAAAAATTTCTATATGTTTATTCATACATGTCTTAAATCTAAAAAAAGGAGAATTTAATATAAAAAAAAATCATTTGTTTTTTGGACACACAGAGATTTTTGTTAATAAAATTTCGTTAATAGATAATTTTTAGTTTTTTTATGCATTTGCGGTTTGTAATAAATTTTATATTTGCTGATTGCAAATACTGTTTTTTATATAAAGAAAAAAATTTTTGCTAAATTTTGATAAAAATAATTATGTGAAATTGTGATTTTTATCGCTAAAGAAAATTGGCTTATAAAAAATCGGAATCAACGGCATCCTTGTTTGCGAAACAGGTATTTCGAAACTAGAAATTACGCTTAATCGATAGTTTTCAGTTTTGTTTACTACAAGTGATTTTTAATTCTCTTAACCGCTTTTTTTCAAATAATAATAATATTAAAACATTACCCAGGTGTAGTAGTATGTCTTTATGTTTTATTTGTTTATTAATTGTGAACGCGCTGTAGTAAAAGAAATGTTTGCTTTGCACAAGATTGTACTTTTTGGACGCAACTTGTACATACATATTTTATCTTAAAGTTAAATTTTGAAAATTTATTTATTTATTTTAAAGGGTTTTAGTATATTCAATTTTATTGGTATAATAATAGTACTAATCGCTTTCGCGATGGCTTTCTTCATTGATTACAGACACCACAAAATAACTGAAATATTCTTCCAAAAATAAACAAAAAAGAAGCCTTATCTTCAATATAAAAATGAACGTTTTTAAATTGTTGGAAATATTTTGCTATTGTACCTTTCAAATTCGAATTGTACAATTGCGCTGCTGTAATATCTTTAGCATTCCTGTTGTGTGTAAATAGCTGGTTTTTTTATAGTTGTTTTGTTGCATTTACGGTCTTTGATATGAAATCAGCTTTTTTCCCTGTGTAATTAGTTTGTAATAAAATATAAAAATAAAAAAATATTATTAAATTTTGCAACAATGCAGAAATTTAGTCCTAATAGAAAAACATTTAGTTTTAATAAATATGGTGGAATGAACGCGGTTAGTTTAACATTTAAATAGGGCTAATTAAATATTATTTTTAGTAGTATTATAGGGCTTTTTCTTGATTTGAGAAAAGTAGCCGTAATTTTATGCCGCCAAAATTATAATATATATAGCATACGCACACAAAATAAAAAATATGCGATTAGTAATTTTAAAATTTTATAAATCTTTGGTTAAAAACGCACCTGCGCATTTACAAGAATAAAAAATTAACTACATTAACATTTAAAAAATGATTTCGCCTTAAATGTATCTTCAATTGATGTAGGTGAATTACCCTTTGTAAACTTTGAAACAATTTTTCCTCTTGGATCAAAGTTTCGAGATATTGAAAAGAACACACAGACATTGCTGAAGTAAACTAAAGAAAGCCCTTGATATTTACAAAACGAGGCTAATGTTATATTTAACATAAATATGCTGCCGCACCCTTCGCTGATTGACGGGAAAAAATCACATGAAAGTGAAATCAATGTATTAGGCTTTTACCAAACATCTTGTAACTACTTACAAAACTCTCTATAAAAAAGCAGAATCCTATTCTGAGAAAGAACGAATGTATTTTGAACTACCAATTCGTCTTCAGAAGACAACATAGCACTATTATGGGGGTACAGATTGGTTGGATGGTTTTATTCCCTAGAGCCAGCTAATAGTCAGGCGTGTAAGGGAACTGCCGATTTACTGAGACTTAAAATGAAAGGCAGGTACTTTGATGCCGATTTGACTCGAATTTTATCCTAGCTTATATATTACTTATGAGAATCTATCTTATGGTCTAGTATTGAGTGACTTTCTACTTTCACTTAATATTTAGTTTCTACAATGTACTTATGTTCACAAAATAATATCTTATATATATGCCAGCAAAGTAAATTTAAACATTCTTATAATTTGATGCTCCAATTAAAATTTACTTTTGTAGTTTTTCTTGATACACTTCAACCAAAGATTATAGAATTACAAAGATGTTGCACTGGGAACATTTTACATAAACAAAAATTTTAAGCATCTATAGACGAGGGGGGAAAGTATAAAGGGTAAACATAGAATACTGTCTTTGCATTGAGCAAAACCAATAACAAAAAAGAGAGTAGTATTTTTTATGCACAGAAACACACATTTATTCATGTATCCATGCATATGCTTCCCATGAATACTTGTGTTTGGGTATATTTTTGTTTTTAATTCAGTTTTAAAATTAAAAATAAATTAGGTTTACTGTTCAACATAAATAGAAAACGAACATGATTCTTTTCGTTATTGTAGGGCAAATATACTTACTTTATTGTTGTATGAATGAAAGAATTTACGTTTACACCGAAGTTATGATGCAGTTATTTGCTTATTTTTTAAAGTTAATTCAACCGCGCACAACTTTCGGTATAAGATCTAATAAGATGAAGGTAAAATAAAAAACATGTAAGCATAGTAAATATCTTGTATGATTTTTAATTTTTATTCAAATTAGTGTTTTAAAATTTTTACTTTTTCGATATGTGCTGGTTTATACTGGTAAGTTTCCCAGGCAGAATGCTTTCTTAGTTATATTATTACATTCGATGCATGTACTATTAGTACATTCGATGCATTGCTGAACCATGACTTTTTTAATATTTTTCATTGCTTTAGTGATAGAGAAAAGCTTTTCAAAAACTTTTATATGAATCTTGCAAACTTCGAAAAACTGGTCGGAGAGTGCATATAAACTTCCAAAGTCTGAGTCACTTTCATAGTTTTTTGTGTGGATATACATTTCTGATGGATATGTTATGTAGTGGAACCACCCTAATGTAAATACCTAACACAACAAACTAAAAAGTTTAAATCAAATTTCTCAAGTGCAATGCACTAGCAATGCACTTATGTTTGCTGTTGTTATACTTTACATACATGCAAATGATAAATGGCCTTCAACGGGCATTTACATAGCGTGTGTGTGTCAAGCGGTGAGTTTCAGGTGACACATTTATTTTGTGGAAAGAAATCCCAAAATGAATGCAATAAGAACCAGGTCACATTTCACTTTTCATAATAACACTAGTAATATTTATAATAACATTTGTATATAAATAATATTAATAAATTAAGTTCTAGACTAATAATAATCTTCTCACAGTCGCAATATAAACGGCTGAAATTGAGGGAAGAAAAACAATCTTTGTCTGCACGTTCAAGCTCCTAGTTGAGCTTATTCACTTTAACTGCTCCAAGCTGAGCACAAACAAGATACAAATAAAAAGAATTTAAATTAAATGATCAGTCTTTTTATTTATCTCAAAAACTAAGTAATTTTATTACATGGCGATCCTGCCAGGAGCAAATTAGCGGCGGTAATGATTGTTAATATTAGTATCAACAACCATACCGATTTTATGTCATCCTTGTGGTCGACAATCTCAACATTGTTCACCACATTTGCGTTTGGTTTTTCAAGTTTAGATTCCGTCTTACCCATTGTGTCTGTTAAAAGTCTTTTCTCCTGTTTTTGTTATCCTTGAAAAAAAAATTCTATTCAATTCCTAAAAATGCTTTTTCCTCTAGTGTGTATGGTATTAATCTTAAGTCTTCCTTGTTCTTATATTTTATGAGTGTCAATGTCTTTTTGTCATCTTTCTTATTTAAAATTCTAAGTTCTTTAACCAAGTTCCCTTCCTGTTCAATAATAAGATTTACTTCTTCTTCTGTCCTATTCTGCAGTTTTTCCTCTGAGTTAAATAATTTTTCCAAATTTTGGAGTTGTCTCTCCAATTCTAATCCAAATTTTCCATTCATCCTAGCTCCCAGTTGAGCTGGATTTAACTGCTCCAAGCTGAGCACAAACAAGATACAAATAAAAAGAATTTAAATTAAATGATCAGTCTTTTTATTTGTATCTTGTTTGTGCTCAGCTTGGAGCAGTTAAAGTGAATAAGCTCAACTAGGAGCTTGAACGTGCAGACAAAGATTGTTTTTCTTCCCTCAATTTCAGCCGTTTATATTGCGACTGTGAGAAGATTATTATTAGTCTAGAACTTAATTTATTAATATTATTTATATACAAATGTTATTATAAATATTACTAGTGTTATTATGAAAAGTGAAATGTGACCTGGTTCTTATTGCATTCATTTTGGGATTTCTTTCCACAAAATAAATGTGTCACCTGAAACTCACCGCTTGACACACACACGCTATGTAAATGCCCGTTGAAGGCCATTTATCATTTGCATGTATGTAAAGTATAACAACAACAAACATAAGTGCATTGCTAGTGCATTGCACTTGAGAAATTTGATTTAAACTTTTTAGTTTGTTGTGTTAGGTATTTACATTAGGGTGGTTCCACTACAGTTAGCATTTGTGCAGGTGTTATTGTATCCATTCTACATTTGCTGCATGATATTCGTTGCGCTATGTATCCAATGAAATATCGGCTTGAAGTAAGTTCTATTAATACATTCGGAGAGTTAAAACAGTCGCCACTTTTATCAAAATATTCTTCACTATTCTGATATATGTCTCGATATCTATCACTGGACATTGATTATCAGCTGATACAGTTTCACTACATTCGGCGGAGCTTTGAAACTTTTTTGACGAACTAAACTGGCTTAATTTTAAAGATATCAGCTTTGCCATTGCGATGTTAAATTCGTTCTTACAGTGTCCGCCTTTGGCGCGAACATATGAAAATACCCTTTCTAATGGATCCTGATTAAACCGGCTAGTTAAAATTGTAAATAAATTAGAACTTTCTTGAAACATTTCTTCACGTAAAGATAATATGCCCCTGGTGGTTTGGATAAGACCGCGGAAGAAAAATATTTTATTGCCGACATATTCAATTTGTTGCATATATGTTATTAGATCTTGCAATACCCGCCAAGTATTATTATTATGCTTTAAACCACGCCTTAGAGGATTAGGATCGCTAAAATATTTACTATTTAAACAGTCAAAGTAACTATCAAGTTTTGTTTTAAATACGTAAGTAGAAGAGGCTATTTCCGATGAAGTCCTTGTAAATTTACCATTTTCGTTAAGAGTTTGAATCGCAGCTACAAAGAACGACTTTAAGTTCGAACAGCCAACACCACGCGCATTTTCTGAAAATTTGTTGGACTTATATGGGATATTGTCAACTTTGTCATTTTTGTGACTTTACTATGCTCAAAAACTTCTCTAATAAAATCAAACCTCGCTATTCCATCAGATGTTTTAAAGTAAAATTTAATAAAAGCATTTCTTATGGATTTAAATATATGAGGTACATCATATAACCTATATACTTTATTAGTATTATAAAGAAAGTAAGGCTGTTCTGGTGACACTCCCAATAGGTCGTAACATTTCCTATTGTTTGGACCTTGATCACTTGTAACTGCACGAACTTTTAATCCAATTTGGGTAAGTACATCAACCACTCCATCTACAACATCCGCACAATCATTATAACTTAAATTTCTTCTGATTGATATTTCATCAAATATTAAAAAGCACTCTCTTTGAAGAGGTTTCATCTTCAAAACCGTTTTCTTAAGAACATTATATATGCAAACATTGCTTCCTGTCTGCAAATTCTTAATATCGTTCCACCGACTTAAAGATGAAGGGCTTGGAAGGTTCAATTTCAAAATACTACGCAAGAACAAGTACGTAGAGGTTGATCTAAAATATATGCTTTGAACGAAATTCTTTTCACAATCCTGCCATGGAGCGTTTGTTCCTCTGCTTCCCTTCATTAGAGTTCTGCAGAATGTTTTTTCATTAGGGTTGATACCAAGTTTATCAATTACACTTTCAAGAGAGGCTTTTACTTTTAACTTTGCTTCTAATGCCTTCAATTTTTTTTTTTTTAATTTTCATTTTTCGACTTCATACAACGGTTTTGTTAAGTTTTACACTTAAGTCTTTTAAACATGTTGAAAAATTTCTTTCTATAAAATTCTTCATATTTTAAACTTTTAAGGCAGTTTGGGCATAAAGGTTGCGGTGATTCGGATCTTTTTCGCTTACGTGACGGACTTCTAAAAAAGTAATCGTTGGTATTCTCATTTTCAGAGCAGTTGCCTTTTTTAATACTTTCTGACTCAGCACTATCAATTAAGTATAATGTTGGTACGGCTCCTCGATGTAAATATCTTTTACCAATTCAATCAGGCGAAAAGTGCCTATCATATAAAAAGAGGGAAGTCGTTTTTTCCACAAACTGTTTTTCAAAATTGCACTTTTTTAGCCATTCTTTAAATAGTTGTGAATTTGTGTTTGGAAAACGGAAAAGTTTCATTTCAGGAAATTTTCTTTTCGATCTGCTACAATGTGGTAGAGAAAATTTACTGCCTGCGTTTTTGGAAACTTTATTTTTCACAGCATTATATAACTCAACTTTTTCTGTTTTATTCGTTAAGAACCGTTACATATGAACTGCTGAATGAAAGTATTTACACTTCTATTTATACTTTCATTCCTTATAGCTAAGAGATGGTAATACTTAAAACTAAATAAATGTATTCCTTCTAGAGATACCCAAGCCAATGTAATCAATGGATAGTTTTTCCCATATTTCCGCGCTATCATGCTTTGAGTAATGTCTTTCTAATTATCTTTTTTACAACTATATTTTATTATCATGTTTACGATCCGCGGGAATTTACATTCATTAAAAGAACATTACAGAATATTTATTAATGCAGAAAACATGCTCATACATAAGAACGTTGTTAACTCTATGCAAGTTAAGAATCGTTGTATCTACCTGACTCTTCCTAGCTTGTACGTGTCTAATATAGATAAATATTTTATTTTTCAAATACCACCGAAGACACTAAAATATTTTTAAAAAATTTTAAGCCTACACTGTGATAATACAGTATATCAAGTGCTAAAGTAATATAACGGTAAATCAAACATAAATTAACCAGAAGAAGGGCTTACCATTTACTTTTTTAACATATTCCTAAAAGAACAAAAAATAACAAACGTAGCAAACACTGCCTTAATGAAAATATTGGTTAATAAGGCTTTCAAAGTTCGTCGACAGTCGATGCTGTTTTATTTTTACAATAAAAAATCTGTTTGGTTTTGCTACGGCAACACGGATGTTCCAATTTGTTTTGTGTACAATAATAATATTCGAATTTGTAGAGCCCAACAAACACAATATAACAACGTTGATGTACATGTTTATTACTAATCGTATTTATAGTATATAATTTAAGCTTACAATTTAAGGCTAAGTTTAGAATAATTGTTTTATTTTTCTTGTTTACAAAGTCAAAAGAAATTAATGCTAGTAAACTAAGAAAAGGCTTGATCACATAATATTATTTTTAATTAGTTCATATGCACTTATCTGAAAACAAACCTTTTTGTTTATTGGGCATAATATTGACAACGTAAACACACATACACACATAAACAATGTTTATAAGTATGAATTGCTTTTGCTGAGAGTTTATTTCTATTTTGGCAATTTGCTCTCCGTTGATGAGATTTCGCTCATTGGTCGTACACAAGAGGGTTTTCCGAAAATCCCATCAATAATTTAGCAGTGGCAGAACAATGTATGGCAGTGCAACATCTTTATAATTCTATAATCTTTGCTTCAACATTTGTAATTCAAGTAGCCGTTGCGCTACACCGTTAAAACAATCACACGGTTAGTGAAGTAATAAAAAAAGCCTTTGAAGAAAAAATTATTTTTTTCCTTCTCATATCAGTGCCTATTTTGCCAATTGAAGCAAAACATTTTCCAGACCGGAGTTACATCAGTTAGTATGCAGGATCCATCCTATACTTATTGTACACTGTTGGATAAAACCCCTATATGGTTTTCAGCGTAGGAAACAAGTTAACATGCAGTCATTACTAAAAAATGGCCTTTATTGTTTAAAGTTCAATTTACATGTGAAGTTTTATTAATTGTGAACAAGAATAAAAAACATAGAAGATAAATTATATATATGTGCATATGCATTTGTTTGTGTGAAGTTTGACAGTGTTTCATTGCACCGAAATAGTCACCATTTCAACACTCTTTCTCAATGAAAAGTTACAAACTTTTTTAAAAAGGTAGATAAAATATATTTTATAAAAGTCTTAGCATCTTTGAATATTTTTCAATAGTTGCTTTAGGCAAGTTTTTTGTGAAAATAATAACTACATTTTCGGAGCTGTAATCAGCGTTGATAAGAATTGCTTTTGGACCATTAATATGAAATTCGCTCAATAACTTCTTCAACAATATTGCTCTTTCGAAGTGGATGACAGCGACATACACTCTTCCTCAGTGATGCTGAGCGCAATCGTTACTTGCTTCTTAGATGCATAAGAAAAACAGCCCCAGCCATCAGAAAAGCATTTCTTGTATAAAATTATCACAAAATTTGGTAAACACCTAGGCAACGCTTGTCAGAAAGTAAACATAAGCATAACGTGTCTTATCGTCAATAAAAGTTTTGTTTTTTGCTGTCATTATATTTTGATGTTTTGAATTTTTAAATATTTCTAGTTGTAAAATTTAAAATAAACGAAACTAATTTGTTAATGTATGTCTTAATGTTTAAACAAAGACAACATGAATAAAATTTTAGCAACAGTTTTTAAACAAAAACAATGTGAAGAAAAGAAAGAGAAAAGGAAAAGAAAACAATTGCTGTATTTTAACAGTGATGACATAACGGGCCGCTTCAGCATATGAAAGAGCCAGATCAGAGCTTTAAAGGCTCATTTTAGTGCGATCAGGGCTTTTATGGCTCTTTTTAATGCAATTTGTACTTTTTTCCTTCTCTATTGCAATTTTACTTTACTGACGCAATTGTTTTAACTTTTGCTAGACTATTTGTGATGAAGGTCTAGTACTATCACTAAGTAGTCCAAAACACGAAATATATTGCATTGGTTACAGTATAGCAAATTATGCGGTCAGATTTGAATTTCCTGCATTTAGTTATGACAGGACGATTCAAAATTAACTTCTGTAATTTAAACGGATAAAGGTTGATTTTTTTACTCTGTATGATAACATTTGTCTCCATCGGCCAGATATTTCATCCTTATGTGAGATTCAAATCGCTTTTTAATTTCCATCATTGTATATACGCAATGAAGTTGTGTACCAGTGCCACTAGGCACTTATGATCTCTTGCATTTCCGGTTTCATTTGTTAAAAGAGTAAGGGATAATTCTTCAATTCCGACATTTTTAACGAATGACCAGGTTGATAAAGCTAACCTTTTCGCTGGTATATTTGCAAATAATTTTTATTTGCTGGAAAGCAATCGACAGCCGCCCGGGCTCGGCAGAGTACCCGTTACTGTGCCGAAGATATCCTTTCGAGCTCTAGTGGTTAAAAGGTTTTAGCAGATCTCAGCATCAACAAGTCTCCTGGGCGGATGGGATTCCAGCACTGCTCTTGCAACAGTGCTCTTTGACACGTTGTATCATGCCAAGTCAATATGTGGAATAACATTCCTCTAGAGGTCCCTGTGCTTTCAAATTGCTCTCTTTTTGCCTTACCATAGCTTAATTTATTTCCAAGTTCTGACACAATACATTGCACGAGTTATGTCCCTACCGAAACCACTAGGACACAACAACAACACTTATTAATTTGATAAGTATTGTCCATACCATGCATGCCATAGTTAGGAAATGAACATTAATAGATAGAAAGGTCCTGAATAGACACAGACATTTTTTATCTTCTGTAATAAAAGAATGGAGACACATGTAGACCGTAATGTGTTTATTTAGGACAACGACAAGATACAAGAAGCAATAAAACAATTAGTAATATACAAATAGGATACAAGAAGCAATAAAACAATTATTAATATACAAATAGGATACAAGAAGCAATAAAACAATTATTAATATACAAATAAGATACAGGAAGCAATAAAACAATTAGTAATATACAAAAATAAGATATAAGATACTAATATACAAAATAAGAAAAAAAGAAATAGTATTTAAGGACTAACATAAAGAATAAGAAAAGAATATAAAATTGGCATTCAACCAAGACAGAACAAAGAAAGAAAAAAAAATAAATATAATTTAAAATAAAAAACCTAAGAAGTGCATTTTTAATTTTAATGTTACACAAGATAATATAACTGGCGCAGTTGAAAAAAAAAGTTGAAGGTACATCAACTTTGGCTCCTAAAAATAAAAAGTTAGTGAATATAACTTTAATATAACTTTATACAACTCTAAATATCCAAATTAAATATCCAAAATAAGCATAATAATAAGAAGTTCTAACAGCTAAACCCACAGAACCATCAAAGTATCAACTTTGGCTCCGAAAAATAAAAAGCTAGTGAATATAACTTTAATACATATAACTTTAATATAACTTTATACAACTCTAAATATCCAAATTAAATATCCAAATTAAATATCCAAAATAAACATAATAATAAGAAGTTCTAACAGCTAAACCCACAGAACCATCAAAGTATCAACTTTGGCTCCTAAAAATAAAAAGTTAGTGAATATAACTTTAATACATATAACTTTAATATAACTTTATACAACTCTAAATATCCAAATTAAATATCCAAAATAAACGTAATAACAAGAAGTTCTAACAGCTAAACCCATAGAACCATCAAAATATCAACTTTCGCTTCTTCCTATTAAAGTACATAATAGTGAATAAACAGTTAGTGAATATAACTGCTAGTGAATTTAATAAACTAATTATAAACTTTAAGATAAATAGTGAACCAAAAAAAAGGATACTTGAATATTTTAAAAACAAAAATTAAATGAAACAAATTACATAGTTTAACTAATACCTTTCAAAAAGAAAATCATCAAAAAGAAAGAACAATCATAAAGACGTTAAGCAACACCAACAATCAATATAAAATAATCAACAATAGAAACCCACAGGACCTTCACAAAATCAACAGAAACAGGAGAATCAACAAGAATATCAACCACTATTTGAAGATGAAACTACTAATAACAATACTAGGGTAAATAAGTTATAATTTAAGCAAATAATATACGTATAAGATTTTTTTTTATATATAAATTAAAAGTATAAATTTCAATAAAAAGTTGCTTCATGCGAAAAACATATCGGGTCAAAGCATACGCAAACATTTTTAGACAACTTATATCCATCCCAAAAAACACTGAAATGTCTTTTAATAACAATAATCCCTCAGGTTCCATTAACCAAATTCCCAGTCAAATATTTGATTCACTTAGAATTCCAGATGCAGTAAAAGACCTTCCAAAATTTGACGGAAATCCCAGACTTTTATACGAATTTTTGACAAATGTAGAGGAAATATTAGGGTATTTAATAAACGTGGACGGAACGAACTATGCGAAAATTATTTTACGTGCAATTAGAAACAAAATAGTTGGACAAGCTAACGAGGTACTCAATGTATTTGGTACTCCTTTGGTTTGGGAAAACATAAAGAATAATCTAATTCTGCATTATTCTGATAAAAGAAATGAAACTTCCTTGATAAAGGAACTACATAATTTAAAGCAAACAAATCAGTCTGTCCAACACTTTTATAGCTAAATCATAGAAATACAGTCGTCCATCAATAATAATACTTTAATCCATGAAACTAATGCTAGTGTCATTGAGGCAAAACGGAAACTATTTGGCGAAATGTGTTTAAACACATTCCTATCAGGCCTTAAATAACCTTTAGGCTCAAACATTAGATCGATGAGACCAAAAACTATGGCTGAATCTCTTTCGTTTTGTATACAAGAACGAAACATATATTACACAAAAACGAAACTCACAAATACATATCATGCTCCCCAGCAGAATTTCAAGCACTTCCAATATCTCAGACTTACCAACCAATAGTTAACAATTCATACAGATCCCCGCAACAGTTTTCAAGACAATACCATCCAGATGCACCCTTATACCAAAAACAAATAAACAACGCTCAAAACCCCCAAATTAACACAACCACCAATTCCTTTGGTCAGAACAGACATTCTTACCCCAGAAATACACCAAATAACGGACTTGAACAAATCCAAACATTTTACAACAATAACAGTATTCCCCTTAACAATACCTTTCGAAGACAGCAGTATAGTGTACAAAATTTGCCGTAAGTTCAGGTTATACTCATTTGAGGAAACCACAAAGTATGCAAACCAGACGAACAACCAGTGGTTTTAAACCTCACGAAATGCACAACATCGATATAGAAGAAAGCAAACTTAGAAGATTACTATTCCTATCAAGAGAACGACCATGTTCAAAAAGATATTACATTTGCTCAAAACAATATACCAGACTTCATTCTCAAACAAAATTACCAATGCAACCAAGGCAACAGTAATACAATTGACGACAGTGAAAATTTTTCTACTAGATGCCTCCCCGGACCAACCGGATACCTAGACGTAAACAAACATGGACATACATTACCATACATAAATATATCTTCCCCTTTTGGCAGACCATTAAAATTTTTAATCGACACCGGAGCTTCGTCATCATTTATAAACCCCGAATTTGCTGACCTGGACTTATGTCAAAGCTGCGAACCAATTACGATTACCACAATTCTGAATAAACACTCCTTGAACAAGAAAATTAGCTTACCATACTTTAGAGAATTCAGAGAAGAAGGCAAGATGGAACTATTTGTCTTTAGATTCCACAATTATTTCGATGGATTAATAGGACTTGATATTTTAAATAAGCTAAATGCCAAAATAGACCTGGGCAGTAAAACTCTAATCACAAATAATTCTATAATACCATTACAATTTAAACCTAATCTGACTTCAGGAAAATTTATAATTCAACCTTATTCAAAATTTTTTACCAAGATACCAGTTGATTTTTTATGCAGAAAACATTTTTGGAACCCGAACTATTTATTTCAGAAGGTATTTATACAGCAAAGGAAAGCAAAAACCCCTAGACATTATTCACATTGATATATATTGCATAAATAAACGATAAATTTTCAAAATTCGGATCAGCATACATACTAGATTCCAGAAATAGCATATCAATTTAAAAAAAAATTAAGCATTATATAAGCTTACACGGACCTCCAATGAAAATCGTTTGCGACCAAGGTACTGAATTCAGTGCATCCATCATAAAGGATTTTTGCAAAATTAACAAAATTAATATACATTACACTTCATTCCAACAAAGTACTAATAACTCACCAGTCGAAAGACTACACTCAACAATGACAGAAATGTACAGAATTATTATGCAAAAATATAAGACATCAGAACCGCCTTTAGATAATGATGAAATACTGTCCGAAGTAATCATGACATATAATAATTCCATACATACCGCTACAAAACTAACACCGTTCGAACTATTCTATGGAAGAACACCTACATTTGAAAAAGATTTAAATTTCAATACACACCACGAATACCTACAACGACTTAAAGAATTTCAAATCAAATTACAGGAATCAATTAGAAAAAAACTGGCACATGACACAGACAAACGCAAACCTTTTTAGAAAATGAAAACATATACAGGAAAGAATGCAGAAGAAACAAAATAACTCCTAGGTTCTCAAAAAGAATTGTTAAACAAAACAACAGAGTAACACTCTTAACACTCGACAATCAGAAACTCCATAAATCAAAGATAAAAAGACTACCAAAAACTTTAACTAAATTGCATTCCAAAATAAACATTAGACCAGATAATTAATCAAGTTCCGGCAACAAATCAGCCAAAACTCCTTTGACCGTCACTTCATTTTAGAGGGGGAGGAGTTATGTCCCCACCGAAACCACTAGGACACAACAACAACACTTATTAATTTGATAAGTATTGTCCATACCATGCTTGCCATAGTTAGGAAATGAATATTAATAGATAGAAAGGTCCTGAATAGACACAGACATTTTTTATCTTCTGTAATAAGAGAATGGAGACACATGTAGACCGTAATGTGTTTATTTAGGACAACGACAAGATACAAGAAGCAATAAAACAATTAGTAATATACAAATAGGATACAAGAAGCAATAAAACAATTATTACTATACAAATAGGATACAAGAAGCAATAAAACAATTTTTAATATACAAATAAGATACAGGAAGCAATAAAACAATTAGTAATATACAAATAGGATACAAGAAGCAATAAAACAATTAGTAATGTACAAATAAGATACAAGAAGCAATAAAACAATTAGTAATATACAAAAATAAGATATAAGATAAGATAAGATATACTAATATACAAAATAAGAAAAAAAGAAATAGTATTTAAGGACTAACATAAAGAATAAGAAAAGAATATAAAATTGGCATTCAACCAAGACAGAACAAAGAAAGAAAGAAAAATAAATATAATTTAAAATAAAAAACCTAAGAAGTGCATTTTTAATTTTAATGTTACACAAGATAACATAACTCACGTGTAGGGGTCATCTCCTTTGTACTGGTCCAAAAAAAAGGAAATACTAAAGCTGCATTGCAATCCTAGCACAAACAGCACATTCACCAACGTCAGATTATTCTTCTCTTCTTTCAGTTATTTCAACTGTTCCTATGTTTTCAACCCTCATTGGATTATTTCCAGCAGGCATTTTTTAAACTCAACAAACATATCACGATTGCAGCTCAAAATTGACGACGAACCTCTATCAATAAACCATGGGTACCAATGTAAATCACAGTGGCTGACCGTTAAAAAAAAGAATTTCTATTTTTCGTACCGTTACAGCCGCGTATCGTAAATGCCTGTACAGTACTTTCTTCTTAGTTGTTAAATTTTTTCGCTCACTTTCTTCTATTAACTAAACGTTTAACGTTGAAGGAGAGGATAAATCATCTTGGGACTCCAGGGCAACAACAAGTGGTTCGCAAGATTTGAGAAGACTGGCAAAGAGCATTATTGCAAGCAATTCTTTCTAAAAATCAATACCCATCTATGCCAATTTCTTAACAATTGAAGAGAAAATTTGGAAACAGAACGCTGTATGCACTCATCCGCCATACTCATATTTAATTATTGTTTAAACAGTGTGTCTTTTCGGAGTGAACCCCTTCGACGATGTATATCACGAAGAGTATTCCAGGCATCTTTGGATATGGCACAATTCCCCACATGTCCATGTTTGCATGGGCGTTAGACTGAGAATAATAGTTGCCATAGCCCTTTCATCTCTGGCATGCCACACTCGACCGCAGTTCTTGATGTAGTATATTTTTTACTTGAATGTTCCATGAGACGTAATTGGACTCATCCAATTTTCTATATTGAACATCGAACCACTCATGATTTATAAGAAAATAACTGTTTTTTAGCGTTTTTATATTATTTCTTTAAAATCTGGCCCCTTCATATCATGAAACCCCTATATAGTATTCGGTGTACGAAGTAACTTAGCACACAGTCATTTCAGTTCACAAGTGACGTTTCATCAATCATAAAAAAGAATAAAAAATATAAAAGGAGAGAAACTAGAAATAGTATTTAGAGGTATAACATTCCGTGTGCCTTATTTGGAAAAATGGTTTAAGAAATAAATGACATTTTACCACAAATAAAAACTAATTTGTCTATTTTGTTAGATTTAAGATTTGTTAAATCAAAATTTTATAGATATTATAAGTAATTTGTTTGTTTTAATATTTGATCTAAGCCAAAATTAATTTTAAACATCCCAAAGAAATTATAGTTATAAATTTAATATTATTTTACTTATACAACTGTACAAAGTAAAAAAATTGCTGAAAAATAGTTTATATAAGGTTAGATTTGTGTTGCTGATTTGTCTTTATTGAATTACATTCAACCATTTCATATTAAAATTTAAGTGTAAGAAATTATTGTCAGTTAAAAGTTAAAAACTACATTTATATTTTGTATAAAAATAAATTTTATGTAGTTAGAGAATTTAATTTAAAATGTAATTACTGATTATCAAAATACTGCCTTTGTAAGCGTTAAATTTAAATACGATTATTTATAGTGGATATAATCGTAAATTATTGGAGTGGCAAATGCTGAGCAAAAGACCCAATGAATCTCCATATAGTCAAGAAAAAAAAGAGCTAGATATAAAAGAAGATCGTACTGTTTACACAGCTGAAGGTGTTAGCAATTTGAAGGTTGCATGTAAAGAAAATCGTTCAAAAAATAAGTACAATGAAATCAGCAACGAAGTGAAGCCAAAAAGGTATGTTTTTAAAACTTAATACCTAGCAACTGGTATTTATGAACCCTTTCCATTTTATTTTAGAAAAATCAAAACTAGTAAAATTCTAGCAAAAATATCTAAGTCTCGAAACAATATGTTAACATCACATCACACCCCGATGAAACCTTTAATTCAAAATAAGTCACATGCACGAAGCCATAAATTTAAGACTGGAGGTCTGGTTGCAACGGCACTCCAGACAGGGGTAAGCGACAGTAGTACTGCTGCTAAAAATAGTAGGAAATCCAAATCTATACGAAATAAATTACAAAGCATCAATAATTATAATACAAATAGTCCAGAAATCAGAAGCCCGCAAATATTTTTGCCACATAATTACGATAATAATGCTAAAAATAATGAAAATAGTTTGGAAATGACGGCTACAGCGAAGAATATTGTTCAAAAAGCAAAAACAAAAATAAAAAATAAAAAATTATTCTCGTCTACTAAACCAGATGCCATAGCTTAATAATCTGAATGATTTCAACAAACTGACTGCAAAAAACATTTTTTTAATAATTTGTTAAATAACTTTATCTTATAAAAAAATTTATATAAATATTTTAATTAAAAAAAAACTAGATTTTTATACACAAGAGTGTGGCAAAGCCTTTTATACGATGACATGCTGCTAAACATTATACAATAACATAAAAACCATGCTGACACTTTAAAATGAGGAATATACTTTTGGGTCTTTCACTTCACATGTGTGGAAGGATCAATTTTAAAATTTTTCGCTTTGTTAAAATTATATATTTCATGGAAACAACGAAGAACGACAAAATCAAAATGAATGGAATTTGTTAACGAGGTGCCCTTCTACAGTTCTTCATAACTGGAATTTTTAACGTATAAATACATAAACAATTAAATCTAAGTGGAAAATAAAAAATCAATATAAAAATCTTAAAAATAAATATATTTGTTTATTTTAAGTATTAACGATGGCTAGTAAATGCAGATCAGAAATAAGGGTGAAAGTGGTATTAAATGTAATGAAGTTTCGGATAACTTTACAAAAAACTGTACCGGAATTGATCAATACTCAGCACAAATAACAAATGAGCAACGATTATATTCACAGCTTCAATCATCTTGTCTAAGGGAGATTAGCTAAATTTGAGGTTAACAAGTTAAATGTTTGTCAAATGATTATATGTCAAGAATTAAGCTGTCATCCTTCGACATTTATTTAGTAAAAAGTTGGGAAATTTAAATTTTACTGTAAAATCAAGCAACTTTTCCTCGTATTCAGGCTCCTTCTGAGATCGCTGTACGTAATTTAATCACCAAATTCGAGGCTTACGGTATTATTGTTGACAATAGGCTAAAACAGTATGCTCGGAGTGGCCGTAGTAATGCAGTGTTGAGAATGAGCCTAGAGCATTAACCCGTAAAAGTTTGCAACAATTGAGCACGTAAAGATCTTCACCTTCACGCTTAAAAAGTGCAACTCGTTTCAAAATTAAAGCCGGCCAACCATTGCTGTTTGAAAAACTGTACGAAAGCAGCGCGTTTTTCAACAATATTATCTTTAGAGATGAGGCTTATTTTCAATTAGCCGATTATGTTAAACAGCAAAATTATCACATATGTTGTTCCATCCACAAATAGTTCTTAAAAACGCATAACATCCAAGGAAAGTGATCGTATGGTCAGATGGCATCATCGGAAAAGTGTGAAGATAAATACGTCAGTTAAATACGTCACACATAAATTTTTAAATACGTACGTTTTTTTTTTACTTCGCCGTCAAAATAAAACGTTCCACTGTGTCGCCTTTTCCCAAAACTCGTGGCAAAAATAAAAAATTTGATGACAAATACGCTTTAGAATTGAAGTGCCAAAAACATTTGATCATTACTTTTTTGAAATTGTTTTAAAGGTATGTTTATTTTTTATCAAAACAAGTAACAAAATGTTCATCAGATTACCTACTTCTCCGGCAGTTGCCGTTTTTCAGGCACCCTATATAAGATTATTTTCATTGCAGCAATCTTGTAAAAAATCATGTTACTTGTTACATAAAAAATTGTAATTGTTTGTTTATTTAAATTCAAGAACACTTATTACAAAATAAGTTTTAAACATTTTTTATACTGATTTCAAAATTCGAAATTGTTCTTACTCAGATAATGAAAATGTATTTAAATTGGCTATTGTGGAAAAATAACAAATTTTCCACGATACGACGAAAAAGTGTAAAATCAAAAAATTAAATAAAAATTAATAAAAGAAAAAAATCTTTGCTATAAACGAGAGTTCTTAGTTGACAAAAAATCGTAAACCCCAAAAGATATATCTAAATCTAAATCTTTTAGAAGCATTATATCTTAAGTATGTAGAAGATAAAGATTAATCAAGGTCTTACATTACAAAATCTGTGGCACTTGCAAGCTCAGATCGACTACAGAGCATTAAGTAGAGTATACCAACTCCTCCTACAAAGTATAGCAAAGAAGCTTTAGCGTTGTTTGTGGGCTTATGATTGTCAAAGGAAAAATATTCTATTTTACGAAACTCTTTAAAAAATCATAAAGCCAAAAAAAGAAAAAGTATCGTTAGATGTTAAAACGCAATATTTAATGGATCATACAGCTAAACGCTTTATTCAAAGTTTACCTTTGGGTCGCCTGATTAAAGTTCTTAAAAACAAACAATATCGAGGAATGCCCATTATCACCCCGATATTTTTCAATATGCAACGGAGTCTTCAGAAATCTACAGTAAACGGTATAAAATGCAAATTTCTGAACTAAAGTCTTCTGTTCATGAATTGAAGAATGGAAAAACTGTTTCGATTGATTATGTTTTTTCTTCCAATGATTGATGGTAAAATCTTAAATGTAATGATTCGAGTAATGAGCGAAACAATGAATATGGAATATCTACATACCAGAATTAGGTGCATGGAGTTTATTTTATTTCGCTTATATAATTCCGCGAGAAGAAGAATGTTTTTACAAGAATGCAACATCAAAAATACCACTATCTGCTCGAAAAAAAAAAATATACAAAATTAATTTCTAAAGAAACTTGGACTGAGAGTAGAGCATCATACAGGGTATGGAAATACTAACGATGGTATGTCAAGAGAATTTTTTGAAAATAATGATAATAGAATATGAACGGTGACACCTTTTGAACTTTTTTTTTGTCACAAATATCATATTGTTACATTTATACCATTTATAAACGTTTTGTTGTTGTATGTTGTAGTTTACTTTATTGCTTAATTATCTTCTTTGAAAACTTAAGCAAAACACATCCTTAACTCTGCCGCCCAGTTAATCCTTTTCGTCCCGAACAGACTCAATATTCCCTCGGCCATACTTAGCTAGCCGCTCCAAGTGGACTCCTTTTATATTAGACCTCCACTTTGATATTTCTGTATCCGATAAACCGCGTTATTTAATTTCTTGATCACCTTGTATGGTCCTTCCCAGTGGTTTTGCAATTTGGGAGACAGTTCTTTTATCCGTTGTGGGTTATATAACAGAACCAGCTATCCTTGTGTAAATCTTTCCGTATTTGCTGCTGGATCATACCTGGCTGTCATTTTGTCGCTGGACAGGTCTCGTACAGGTCTTCGTGTATCTGAGGAACATTCGTCTTGTATCTGAGGATC
Source organism: Trichopoda pennipes (assembly GCA_030448955.1). Taxonomy (NCBI): domain Eukaryota; kingdom Metazoa; phylum Arthropoda; class Insecta; order Diptera; family Tachinidae; genus Trichopoda; species Trichopoda pennipes. Next base: position 1,295,591 of record JASKUP010000051.1, read on the forward strand.
ATCGTCGTGTGCAGGAATTGGTTTAGCGCCAAAATCTAAGTCTGCTGGTAGCTTTGACTCTGTCCCAAAAACGACAGACCGCATGATGTTGAATCGTGGATACGTCAGATGAAACATTGGTACATGGTCGTCCCAATCCTTTTAGTGTGTACTAATCACTTTTCTGATATATTCATCCAGGGTGCGGTTGAATCTTTCAACCATGCCATCAGACTGTGGATGCAGTGGTGTCGTTGTCGTTTTTCTGATCCCATAAATGTCGCACATTTCCTTGAATATGGCTGACTCAAAATTTCGTCCCTGATCAGAGTGAAGTTGTGTTGGAACTCTGTATCGACAATTGTTTAAAAATTCATCTGCCAGCGTTTTGAACTCTTGGTTTGGAATGGAGTAAGCTTGGAGCCATTTAAAATAATCCATTACTACTAGCAGATACCGATTTCCAGCATTACTGAAAGGAAATTGGCCTGCGATATCCACTGCTATCCGCTCAAAAGGGGCGCCTGCGTTGTACTGTTGTAGCTTTCCACGCTTTTCCCTTGTTGGACCCTTGGCCGCAGACACTGCTAGCAATTAGCTATCCGGCTACAGATTGTGGGCAGCCTACCCAGTAAAATCGCCGTTTTATCTTTTCCAGTGTGTTTGTTATACGCAGATAGCCGCCGCTGCTGGGACGATTATGAAACTGCTTCATTACATCTTTTATCCGGGAATTTGGCACGACGATTAGGTCCGTTATACTTTTTCCGTCTGCACATTTCCAATTTCGATAAAGGCAGCCATTTACCACTTAAGGGCTATTCCACTGAGCCCAGTATAATTTTGCCAGCGGGATTTCTGCCCATATTTCGTTACGGTCCGGTCTTATGTTCTCCACCTTGGCCAATATAATCTTTTACAAAATGCGATCCTCCTTTTGGGCCTCAGACCAATCTTCTCGTATGCAAATTAGCATACGCCTCACATCAATGATAGATTCCTTTTCCTCGACCTTTGTGCAGTGCCTACATTCTACGTTGCATGGGCGTCCTGAAAGGGCATCTGAATTATTGCGTTTTTTGCCTTTCCTGTGCACAATGCTAAAGTCAGACGTTTAATCCAGCGTGCAAGCTGCCCTTCGGAGTTTTTAAACCGCAGCAACCACCGTAAGGCGGAGTGATCCGTCCTTATGGTAAAGTGTTGGCCATAAAAGTATTTGTGGTAATGTTTAACACACTTCAGTACGGCTAAAGCCTCCCGTCGTGTTACGCAATAATTTTTATCGGGCTTGGACAATACTCTGCTAACCAATACATTTTTCAATAAATTTTTCCGTCCCATTAATCGCCTGAGAAAGCACTCCTCCTATCCCGTAGACGCTTGCATCTGTACACAAAAGCTTCTGTAAAATCTGAAACGCCTCTTCTGCTGCCCCACTCCAGTGCAATTATCTGGTCAACTCATGCCAGCTGGCAGCCATTTGAGCAAAGTTCGGCAAGAATCGCCTGTAGTATGTGCAAAGCCGTAGGAAACTACGTTGCTCATGAAGATTTTGTGGACGAGGCCAAATCTCTACTGCCAATATTTTATATTCGTCAGCTGATACGCCCTCTGCTGTTACACGATGCCCAAGTATTTAACCTCTTTTTTAAACAGCGCACACTTCTTAACACTTAATTTAAGTCCTGCAGCCCTATACGCTTAAGAACTTCATCCAGGTTTTTGAGGTGTTCATCAAAAGTCTTTCCCATCACGATTATGTCTGCCAGATATACTAAACAAGTCTTCCACTTAAGCCTCTTAAGCACACGTTCCAATAAGCGCCCGAAATTAGCTGGAGCATTGCAGAGCCCAAATGGTATCATTTTAAAATGCCACAAACCATTGCTCGCGCTGAAGCCAGTTTTCTCTGTGTCTTTATTGGCTATCTCCACTTGCCAGGGACCACTCTGCAAGTCCAAGGTAGAGAACAATTTCGTTTCGGACAACGTGTCTAAGGTGTCGTGAATTCTTGGTAGCGGATAACTGTCTTTCTTGGTGACATCATTGAGTGTTCTATAGTCGACTCAAAATCTGATGCTGCCACCTTTCTTATTTACTAGCACTATCAGCGAGCTCTATGGACTCGAATATTGCTCAACCAGTTCTTTGACCTCGTTTCGTTTTGCAAGGGGAACACTCCTGGGTGCTTGTTTTATGGGCCTCGCTTCGCCACTATTTATTTCATGTTTCACCACTACTATTCTACCTTGGCGAAGACGGCGGTATGTTTTCTTAGCAACTACATCGCTTTTTTCTGTCGGGTGGTTTTAGTTCAGCCACCCATTTATCTACGTGCTCTGCTAGCAACTCCCGTTCTTTAGCTGTTATTATGGGGCATAGGGGATATATCGCACAATTATTTCCGGCTCCTCCCGGCTCGCATCGACCGATTTCAGTATTTTCGCCAATAGTCTTTTCGTTGCTGGACAGATTTAGTACCTCCACAGGGACTTTCCCATTGTTGCAGCATTTCACTAGAGCTTTAGCTGTTCTGATGTCGTTCCTTACGCATTCTGGTTCTACCACCCACAACCGGTTGTCCACAGGTGCCCAAACTATAGTTTTCGCTAGAGGTGGTAACTTTTGGCGTTCGATGGCAAATAGTTTCCTTACTACGTTCCTGCTCTCATATCCAACATTTAAGGGGATCTCCACGTTGTGCCAAATAATTATCTGCTGCCCCATATCCTGATTAATACCGTCTGTACCGATAATAACTTCATCCAGTATATCACCGACAACAAACATGAGATCTTTGCTGATGTTTCCGATAGTCAATCGTACCCTGGCTCTTCCATAGACGATGGCTGAATCCCCAGTAGCGGTGCGTAGTTGTACATTATTTAACGGCTCCACTGCCCATTTAACTAATCGGGCCTTATTACGGATTGAGATGATCCAATGGTGAGGACTTGCTTCTTTCCGTTGATCAACCCGCAGATAGCAAGGTTATTATTTTTCTGTTGTATGATTCAAATGTGGATTGCCGCGCCAGTGCTAGCTCGTTTTTCTTAGCAGATCTGGAGTAGCGCTGAAAATGTCCGCCCTTTCCACAGCTGAAGCATTTTGCGCGCGACTTACATCTTTCTTCCGATAGCTTCTCAATCATTTTTTTTATCTCGCTTTTCTTGCCTCCATAACTTTCCATATCAGCCTCAAGATCTTGTAGGCTTATGGCGTTGAGATAGCTTTGGCAGTCTTCCGGGCCAGCACAAACTGCATATTTGAAATCTGGATCCCTTATGCCACTCACAAATACTTCGATTTTAAACTGATCCAGGAATGGATGCTGTTCACCTGAATAAGTAAGTTGCACCAAACGTTCAATCTCCATGGCAAAATCTTGCAGCGTCTCACTTCCCTTCTGCACCCTGCCACGTACCTCCATTCTGTATAGTACTCTCTTATGCTCGTTGCCGTACTTGCATTGTAAGGCCACCATTATGTCCTCGTAATTATATCTGCAGGCTCCTGGTAAGCTTTCGAGGATTTTGGAAGCTGCACTTTTTAAAGCCAGCATTACCTCAATAGCTATATCTTCATTGTTCAAACTATTTTTGCTGGCCACTATTTCGAACGAGCTTGAATACATTAAAAGGTGCGCTATTGGCATAGCTCGGAGTGTTTGTCTTGCTGGAGGGCTTAGAGACGACTCACACCGGTCCTTCTCGAATATGGAGGTCGTATATTTTCGTTTTTACATCATGCAATTCTCCGACCATTTTTCTTTCTAGGTCAGACATTTTTTTCGTTGAGTTTCTGTTCCACAGCTTCCACTCGTTTCCCAAACATTTCTGATATTTTTTTACCTCACTAACAAGTTTTTCTCCGTTGGCTCTAGAGCTTTCTGGAATTGCATCAATTTTCGCACTGTTGATTACAGAGCTTTCATGAATTGCATCAATTTTCGCACTGCTGATTCTAGAGCTTTCTTGAATCACACCTAATCCAACTAAATTCAAATCCAACTAATTCAGCTCCTTCTTTAGCTGCTCAACTTTCAGTTTTTCCAACTTCATTGTAGTTAATTTATTTCTTTTTTTGTAATTTCACTTCTGACACCAGTTATTACGTTTATTCCTTTTGTAAATGTTTTGTTCTGAGTTCTTTATTGCAAAATACATAACACCAGTTTTTAGAGTTTTAAATTAATAATTTTATTTACTTTAACTACACAAAGTTGACACTACAGATCTATTTACTTAAGATGCACGTCTTTACTTCACGAGGTTTATTTTTACACTGACTGACTATCCATTCAGACGCTGCCCCTTTATATTAAACGTCTAGAAAGTTTAAGAATCTTTTACTCCCTTTGTATCACATTTTGTTGTTGTATGTTGTTTATTCAATGTATAGGCGCCTGTATGTCTGCGTGTATTTTTGTTTTTGTACTTATAAAGTTTCTTCTTGAAATTTATTTTAAGATATTTGTTGTTGTCTCGTGTAGATAGATGGTTGCAGTGTACCACAGAACGTGTACATCACTGTACCACATAGGTGCACTAACCCACTTACCAAATTCTAACATGTGTCGATTTAAATACAGAAATTTATTCAATTACACAAATTGAGTGACACACTTTTGAGTGCCATATTCATTTGAGTATTCTTTTTTGTCATGATTCGTCACATGAAAAATTAATTGAATTTATATTGTATGTCATTGAAAAGAGACAAATAATTGTTAGTAATAAGGTATGATGAGTTAGAAAGGCTAAGTAGAAATTGTTAAGATAGTATAAAAAGGGCTGCATGCGACAAACAGAATTTTTAATAAAAAGCTTAAATTGACAACATCTGCCTTTATTTTCAAAACTCCATGAATTGGCAGTTCTCACGAAGGCCTGGGTCTTAGCTGGAGCTCTCCAGCTGCTTAAACAAAACACAAGGTTATAGGGTTACACTGAAAGCAAAACACACTCTAGAATTTGACGATACAGCCAGTCACAAAAAGAACCACCACATGGCGATCCTGCCCAAAATGGACCAACTGGAAAACTAGATCCTTCCCAACCGACCTAACCGAAGATTAGATCCTGCATCCTGCCAAATACATAAAAAGAAGACCACCTTAATGCAGAAAGAAATGGATGAAATCTTTTCGCGCTGGGAAAAATACATGCAAACAGAGTAAGAGCCAGAGCCAACCAACGATAGAGCACCTGTTTATGTCCCATTGCCTATCAACGCTCGACCAAAGCCCATCACAATAGAAGAATACAGAAGGCGCCAAGAGAATAGCAAGCCTGACGAGACAAAAGGCAAACAACCCCAAATAAAGAAGAAGAAACGTGCTGGAAAAAGATTTCAGAAGAGAAAAGAACAGGCAATTGCACACAAACAACTAACGATCACAACATCAGCAGCAGAACAGAAAAAAAAAAAAATAAAGGCCAACATAAGAAAATTGACACATAAATGGTAGGACCCATTTGGGGTACTAAACATCAGGACAAGGTGGGCAAACCCCAGAGCAAGATTGACATTCAAGAAAATATTGTCAACAACGGCCAAGCAGAAAACTCTAAACAACTATTGCCAGAGTACGACTTTGATAGCGGTAATATTCATCTTATATGTAGCTTTTAAAATCAATAAATATTTTAAGAATTATGTATTAAAATATAGAAATAATAACAACATTACAAATGTATAAATTTATAACTTAAGAAAAACAAAAGACATTTAGAACTAGGTGATGGATTAAAATAAGAACTAAAAAAATAATAATAATAAAAAGAAATCAGTAAACAGTAGATGAAAAAATATTTATCACAACTAAAAGATATTTGGAAAAAATTAAGGAAAATTTATACACAAGGTAGAACTTATACACAAAAAACTATTTAAAATAAGTTAGATAGCATAGAAAGCATAAGAAAAAACTTCTACTAAAGTGAAATCGAGGAGATTAATAAGAATATAATCTTACCGACAAAATTTGAATTCAAAAACATTTATGACAACATAAAAACATATCTATTAAAAGATTCCAAGACAATACAATTTGAAACCATGGCTTTCTTTAATTTGGAATTAATTTCAAAGGCTTAACCTTTATTTACTGGAAATTTTACAGAATTAGAAACTTTCCTAATAACTGCTGAATTGATAAATTAGACTTTATCAGACACAGCCAAAACCGACTTTCTGCAATACGTCTTATCATGCTTAATTAACTTCAAGTGTCAAAACAGCTATAGGAACCTAATCTAAACCTGAGAATTTCAAATCACTTACAGATATATTAAAGACCAGATATAGGGGCATAAAAACTATACCGGAATTATAATACAAGATAAACTCATTATTCCAAGGACGACTATCAATAAAATCATACAAAGAAAATATTATATCACTAGTAGATAGCTTAAATAAACTAGGGATAGAAAAATTAGTATTTCCACAGAAGCTGAAAAGAATGTTATTGTAAAACTAAATAATAAACTAGCACTCCAAACATTTAAGAAAGGCTTAAACTTGAACTCGCATTGGAATTGGAAAGTGAACAAAAGTGACCCACAACTCAGTTTTGCATTTTAATAGGATAAAACCATGGCATCGGCAACATAATCACAATAAATTCACACAACACAAATGCTTGCCAACAACAACACCACACTAACTTTAATTTAAGTAGACACAACAATTTTCATAATAACAGATAAAACAATAACAACAACTACAACAGCTTCAACCTGGCACGAAACAACAAAAAAAATTTTTTTTTTATTTTATTTATTAATAATCTAAGTAATTTTATTATTTGTGCTTGATTCCTTTAAATAAATATTTCATGATATTCTCACGAAATATTTATTACAAAAATTTTTTATTAAAAAATAAACGTTTTATGATATTCTACATAAGGGTTGCCATTGGAAACCATTCAAATGTAATTTGAAAATTCAGAAAATAAAAAATATTTGTAAATAATTTTACAAAATTTCCAATGGCAACCCTTATGTAGAAATGATTGAAAATAAACAATGTTTTTTGTTGTTTTGAAATGTTTTGCTGTGTTTGTATAGAAGTGTTTTTGAGTCTTGCTGTGTATGCTATGTTGATTTTATGGAAAAATTCTCATGGAATCAGTTTGGCTTTAGATATAAGACTTTTAGGTTTTTCTATACAATATTGGGGTAAAATTCACTGATGAGCTTTGTGAGCGAAAGTGAAATTGCAATATGGATATGCTCTCCCCCGCAGTAATACATTTCAAAAATTTTTTATTTTTATTGAAGTAAATGTTTTATGAGAATATCATAAAATGTTTATTTTTTAATAAAAATTTTTGTAATAAATATTTCGTGAGAATATCATGAAATATTTATTTAAAGGAATCAAGCACAAATAATAAAATTACTTAGATTGAAAATGATTCCGATGAATAAATTACTTATTTATTAATATAAGCAGCAATTTTATTCGTGCTTGATTCCTTTTCAAATAAATATTAAGTGATATTCTCACAAAATATTTATTACAAAACAATTTTCATTAAAAAAAGAACATTTTATGATATTCTCATAAAACATTCTTTCAAATAAAAATATTTGAAATGCTTTGTAATGGGGGAGAGCACATTCATATTGCAATTTCACTTTCGCTCACAAAGCTCATCAGTGAATTTTACCCCAATATTGTATAGAAAAACCTAAGTGTCTTATATCCAAAGCCAAATTGATTTTATAAGAATTTTTTTCATAAAATCAACATAGCCTAGACATCAAGACTCAAAAACACTTCTATACAAACATTACAAAACATTTCAAAACAAAAAAAACATTGTTTATTTTCAATTTCTACATAAGGGTTGCCATTGGAAACCATTCATATGTAATTTGAAAGTTCAGAAAATAAAAAATATTTGAAAATAATTTTACAAAATTCTAAAAAAGCAACGGGCACATGCAATGGAAATAAGTAATCTATAATTATTCGGAATCATTATCAATATAAGCAGCAATTTTATTCGTGCTTGATTCCTTTTCAAATAAATATTAAGTGATATTCTCACAAAATATTTATTACAAAACAATTTTCATTAAAAAAAGAACATTTCATGATATTCTCATAAAACATTCTTTCAAATAAAAATATTTGAAATGCTTTGTAATGGGGGAGAGCACATTCATATTGCAATTTCACTTTCGCTCACAAAGCTCATCAGTGAAATGTTTTGTAATGTTTGTATAGAAGTGTTTTTGAGTCTTGATGTCTAGGCTATGTTGATTTTATGGAAAAAATTCTTATAAAATCAATTTGGCTTTGGATATAAGACACTTAGGTTTTTCTATACAATATTGGGGTAAAATTCACTGATGAGCTTTGTGAGCGAAAGTGAAATTGCAATATGAATGTGCTCTCCCCCATTACAAAATAGATAAATACATATTTCAAAACTTGATATTCATGCAGTCTGTTAACTGCAGCCTGGCCCTGCAGTAATAATGTGTAAATACATATGTGTATTACTATACTTCGCATCTTTGCTTTGCTCTCTTACAAGAGATGTTCGTACATACGCTTGTATAATCTAATATACAATTTGATATGCATATTTTTTGTATATTAGATTATAACCGATAACTGTAATAAATTCCTTTAATTCTTGTATTTTGCTTTAACAAACATTTTTTAATATTGTTTAAGTCAGTCGTAAAATTACAGGCAAATAAATAAGTCGAAATACTGAAATAAATTTTGTATTTTTTTTTTATTTGCAAGTACAGTTTGTAGAAAACATTACAAACTCGAAACACAGTCCATAAATTGGCAAAATTGTTTTACCAATATCACTATACAGAGATAATGTTGGGTAAAACATTGGTAACTTATAAATTATTTTTAATGCTTTATTTTGCATGCGTTGAAGAAATTTTAATGCATTACTATTCTTTTTGTAAGCATACACAACGCTCATATAGCCTAAATGTGTTTGTATCAAAGCTTGATAAATCATCAGTTCAATACGTACATTAAATTTGTTTTTAAACTTATATAATATTCCATCTCCTTAAACAATTTTCTTCTTAATTTCAGTTATATGTATATCCCATGCAAGATTGCTTTGCAATGTGACTCCAAGATATTTAATTGCATTAGTTTCCTTTAAAGGCTTCCCATCAATATGAACAATAAAGTTGTTATAACGAAAAGGGTTAGGTCTAAAACGTAATAATTTTGTTTTGTCAAGATTAAGTACAAGTCGATTTAAACGAGCAAACTCAGAAATCAAAGCAATATCACTCTCTATATGTGTTAGCAATACTAAATCATCCTTATAGGGATAAACATCTTTTGGTATTTGTCTTGGTAATTGTCTTTTGTATTTTAAGTATGTCAAATGTTTCTATCATTTTATTGAAGATTTCAGCTAATATTGGCGATATTTCATATGCACATTTCTTAATGAACTTAGGTGATATATTATCACAACCAGGACTTTTGTTTTCCTTTAAATTACGGATGAAGAAAATTATATCATTTATATTTACTTTGTCCAATTTAAAGCGACAAGGCATACTAATCATAGTTTCTAATGAATTAAATGTTTCATTTTGTCTCACTTCAATTCTTTCCTTAAGAGAGAATTTATAAAATAATTATTAAAATAATTGGCTTTAGCTACATCTGAATCTATTCTTAGTCCTTGATGATCAATCAGTTTTAGCTCATTACTATTTAATCGGCCAAGCGTAGTGTTTATGAATTTTCAATATTTCTTCGGATCAGTTCTAGCCTTGCTTAATCTTTGATCATAGTAGGTATTCCTACTTTCCTTGCTTGCTACTTTAATAATTCTGCTTAACCTTCTTAAAATATCCTCAAATACCTCGTCATATTTTCGCCTTTTTTTAAATTTTCTGTTTTAGCCATATAAGACTTTGAAGATTTTTATTTATCGAAGACGTTAATTCAAAATGTTATCGTTTGATGCGATTATGAATTATAGTTGAATTATTTATTGCTACCTTCATACAAGAAACCAAGCTATTTGTTAGGTCAGAGATGTTTAATGTTACAACGTTATTTGGCAAATTATTTTGTAAATATTCTTTTGTTTTGGAGTGGTCACAATATGTTTTGAATATTTCCAAATATTCATTGGTATGCATTTCACCTTTGATTTTACAGCACAATATGTTATGGTCTGATATGTTACATTCAATAGAATCTACATAAATTCTTTCTGCAAAGTTACTAAGAACATGATCTATAGATGTATTGCTAACTGGCCTTGTTATCATATTATGTACACCAATCAAAGTTTTGAAATGTTGTAGATAAATCAGTATAAAACTGATTATGAAATAAACCAATGTTGGAATCACCAATTATAACTATTGGCTTTTGCGCATAATCGTTTAAAGTTACATCAAGTATATTTAAAAAGTCCCTTACACTACATTTTTGGGACCTATAAAATGACACAAATGTCATTGGTTTATGAAAAGTTTTAAAGTTTTTAAGAGTTATAATTATGAACTCAACAAAATTATCACTCTTACACATTTCAACCGAGAAACACAAGCTTTTGTTAAAATATAATGATGTGCTTTCATAACTATCGCCTCTACAGCAATGAACTACGGAAAACCCAGGAATTGAATATAACTGTGTCAAATTGCTTTCAAACCATGTTTCCTGTACAGCAATTATATTAGGTAATTTAGGAAAGCCAGCAATTAATGATCTTAACTTGTTAAACTTGTCTATTTTGAAAAAGTAATATTGAAATTTAGAAAATTGCTTGAAATATTGATTTTTAATCATAAAAGCATAGTAAAATTTAACACAATAATAATATAACAAATTAGAAATATATTTTCCGCCTTTCACTGAAGAAACATAAACCGCACCACCACCATCATTATCGCTAGAATCGTCAGGATCTTCTGTTCTATTTTGCACAAAAGTCTACGTTTCCAATGCTTGTTTGTTGATGCTATTAGTAGCATTTCATCAATATCCTCTTCACATTTGATTAGTTGCGGCTTTGAACTATCACTTTTTTTACAAAAGAGATTTTCATTGCGTATATAGACATGTTGATAACCAATAGCTTTTAGGGATTTAGCATGCTTCCAAAGATTAAAGGTTTCTTTGCTTTCAAAGTAATTTACAAAAAGTTTTTTTGTTTTTTTTCATTTTCTTTTAATTTATTATTTGATAACATAAGTTTATTCTTATTCATTTTAGATGCAAATTTTACTACTATATATTTTTTTTATATGTTTCTCTATTTTTCTTTCCTACAAAATAGGCTTCCTCAACATCATTTGGCTCAAACTCAGTTCCAACATCTTTTGATATTCCAATTATTGCTTCCATAGCATTAACGCTATCAGCCACTTCCACACCACTAATGACACAGTCAATTTTCACACGAAAATCATTAATATGTTGCATTGAACTTTTAAGTATTCCGACTTCATTCCTCAACTTCTTGTTTTCCTTTGCAATTTCGTCAATGTTCTTCTTATTTACTGCTACATCTTTAAGAACTTCATCAAACTTCGTTGTCATAAATTGTATTGATTCAGTCAGTTGATCAAGAATCTGTAATTTTTCCAATTTTTTAAATCCGTTTTGATTATGTTTAATTCTTTTGCAATTGCTCCACTTCCTTCTTTACAAAATTTGCATGTAAACTCTTCATTTTCATCTTTCACTAGAGTCTCAAGTTTTTTGTTAAGCCAGAACATTTTGTGTGGAACATTTTCCTACATTTGTCACATTCGATGAAATCATCAGATTCTTCTTTAATTACATATTCACATTAAACACAAGTAACTTTATTAGTTTTATTTACTAAACTACGGCAGCTTGGTTTTTTAGGCATATTTTAATTTGTTTTAATTTCAGTTCAATTAACACTTTATTTAGTTTTTTCGTTAATCTCTTTTATTCCTTTTGAAAATTTTTCTGTTTTTCCTTATTTTTTTATGATAATAATTCTGTATTTTTCCAATTTTCTGTTTTTTCTTCTTTTTTTTTGTTCTTTTATTGTATTAAAAAGAACGAATGATCTTTAGTTTCTTATTGCCTTTACGAAGGTTTTACTCGTTAAGTTATTTAGGCAATGTGAAGAACAAATTAAATTTTTTTTTCTTTTTTTTAAATGCTTTATAATCAATTATCTTTTAAAATTTTAAGACTTTTTAGTAGTCTTATATAAGGATATAGTTATTTTACTCTTTTTTGTAATTTACACAATTTAAAATGATACTTTTATTAAACTTTCAGCAGAACTTTTGTTGCACACGTCTAACACTTACAAGTACCGTTTTCTTTTTTCAATAACTTTAATAGAAACAACAATAACACTTACAACAACACTTTCTATGCAAACAAAACCATTTAATACGTCACAAATAATCATACTACCAAGAACAGAAATTATTCATGCATTAAAACTACAACTCAAAGAAGATTGCGTCATATTTAATAATGAATTAAAACCAGGTATTTTTCTTAGTAAATCTATAGCACCAAAAAACGGAATGACACACATTAAAATTTTAAATACAACAACCGACACAGTAACTTTTAGAAAATATTCAATTACAAACTGACCCACTGAAAAACTATGAAATATTAAACTACAATGACGTAGACAACGAAGAACGTTTTCATAAGATATTGGACGAATTAGAAATTGAGGACAATGACGATTATGCAAAAACAGAATTAATAAACATTTTTAGGAAACACCAAAATATATTTCACCTAGAAAACGAATAACTAGCAGTCAACAATTTTTACAAACAAACAATTACAACAACAGACAACACACCTGTATACATAAAAAACTAGACTACCACACTCCCCTACAAACATAATAAATGATCAAGTATAAGAGAAATGCTTAGCAATGACATAATAGAACCTTCATTTAGTCTTTACAAGGCACCACTCCTTTTAGTACCTAAAAAGGATGTGGAAGATACAAAGAAATGGAGACTGGTGGTAGATTTCAGAAACTTAGTCAACGACAAAGATATTTTGGACAAATTAGGCAGAGCAAAATGGTTTTCTACACTTGACATGACCAGTTCATTCCATCAAATAAAATTAGATACAGAATCAACAACTTTAATAGCATTTTCCATACCCCAAAATTGTTACCAATTTAAAAGACTCCCGTTTGGACTAAAAATTTCTTCAAACAGCTTTCAAAGAATGCTTACAATAGTGCTTTCAGGACTAGATTCCGAAGCTTTTCTCTATGTATATGATATCATTGTATTTGGATGTAGTTTAAAACACCATAATCGAAATCTCATTAAAGTTCTAGACAGACTAAAAAGATACAATCTAAAATTAAATCCAAAAAAATTTTGTTTTCTAAGACCAGAAGTAGTATATTTAGGACATCCAATAACAAAAGACGGTGTAAAAACAGACCCCGCCAAATATGACATCATAAAACGCTATCCAATACCGCAAATCGCTGATGAAGTTAGAAGATTCATTGCATTTTGCAATTATTACAGAAAATTTATACCAAATTTTGCCGAATTTCAAAGAACCTGAACGCTTTATTAAAGAAATCAACTAAATTCATATGGCCAGAAGACTGCCAAAAAGCATTTGACACTCTTAACGAAAAACTGATGAAGCCACCGTTACTACAATACCCAAACTTCGAAAAACCTTCCATTTTAACCACCGATGCTTCAAATTATGCATTAGGAGCAGTCTTATCACAAGGTGAAATAGGCTAAGATTTACCAATTTGGTATGCAAGTAAGGCATTACAAAAACATGACATTAAAAAGCCAACAATTGAAAAAGAACTCTTAGCGATTCAATGGAGTATTACCTATTACAGGTAGAAAATTCATCGTAGTAACAGACCACTAACCTTTAATTTCACTCTTCTCACACAAAAATCTATCTTCAAAAATGACAAGAATAAGGTTATATTTATGTGATTATGATTTTTCAATTATCTACAAAAAAGGAAAATAGAAATTAACTCAAATATACTGAGACAAATGATGCCAAATGAAAATAATAAAAAAAACATATAATAATAAGTAAACAAGTAATATGAAGAATCTGCAGTATAACAATGTGAAAGGTATAGAAGATATAAATAATTAATTAAATATAATATTGTGCACATAGGACGTAATGATAATTCATCGAAACCAGTTTCGATTATGAAGAAGTTACTTACCAAAGAAAATAATGATGAAAAATTAAAGAAGCATGCAAGATTCAGCGATAACTCGATTCTGAGGAAACTGATATCTAAAATATTAAAGAAGTAGCGCTATCAACAAATGACCAAATATTTAAAATACATATATACAAAAGAAGATTTAAAAGAAGCATATCCAAGAATAAAAATATATAATGAAAGTCCGCCACTTAAAATTTTAATATATAACGCCCTTAAACCAATTAAAGATGATATCCTAAAATATAAACTAATTGACGAATTCCATAATACTTCACACGCCGGTCATTTAAGAATACGCAAAACAATCATCAAACTAAAAAAACGATACATTTGGAAAAACATAAATAAAATGGTAAAAAAGTTCATATCATATTGTGACAGTTGTAACAAAAATAAACAAACAAAGCACATTAAGGAACCACTTACACTGACACCAAACATTAGTTTCGAAGTAATTTAATTGACACCGTAGGACCACTTGAAATATTAAACGAGTACCGATATATCCTAACGATGCAATGTGAGTTGACAAAATTTGTTATCGCACATAATATGCCAACAAGAGATGCAATCACCTCTGACAGAGGTACAGAATTTACTAACGAAGTAATGCATAACATATGTTCACTACTTAAGGTTAGACAAGTAATCTCAACACCGTACCACCATGAAACACTTGGTTCAATAGTGTACTTAATCAATTCTTGCTCACAACAGCAAATGATTATGAATGGGACAAGTGGATTCCATACTTCACTATCGCCGATAATACGGCACCCCATATGGATACAGGCTATTCGCCATTTAAATTGATTTACGGTAGATTACCTACACTGCCATCTGACACTACAGCTGAGAAACGGACATTTTACAATTATGATGACTACGTACAAGAATTACGGGTCTAATTAAACTTCGCGTTAAATAGAGCAAAGGAAATAACAATTATAACAAAGAATAAAAGGAATAAATAACAATAAATATACAAATAAAATGTATCTAAACATAGGAGACTTAGTTTTAATAAAAGTAGATAATAGAAAGAAATATCAAAGTCCATACAAAGGACCATATACGATAATAAGAAAAAATAATGTAAATACAGTAATAGATTATGATGGAATGGAAAAAGAAGTCCACAATAACAATTTAAAACCATACAAAGAATTGTAATATATCTCTTAGTAAATAAAACGCAATATTATTATATAAGAAAAAAACACAATTTTAGAAATAAGCCCATCACAAAATATATCTCCTAGTAATTAAAAATTAAATATATCAATTAAAACTCAAATATATTTTATTTTTATATTCCCAGCTGTAAAAATATACATTACATAAGCGACTACATAAGCTATACTAAGTGGTAGTCAGTGGTGACGCGTTCGCTTATTTCCCCACTTACATTTAACATAGAAGTGTCATAGGCTGTTTAATCGGTGCGCTCTCGCTTACAATGTAAGCGAGGGTCACCAAGTGCTACTACTATTCAGCTTACATCGTAAGTGGAGTAGTAAGCAACGTTGATTACAAATTTACTTGCGCATGTAAGGTAGGGTTAACGTTTGGTGCCACTATTGCAATGATTTTGTAATTAAAAGAATAATGCATGGTTCGCTTTGAAGTTTATATGTATACATATAAAATGTATGCGGCGCAATAACATTTGCTATTTATTTTATTATTTTATTTATAATATATTTTATCATTAGGGTTTATTTCATTTCTTTAAGTGCAATAATACTTACCACAAAACTGCCTACATAACAAACCGAAATGCAGCGCAAACTTTTGCACGAACATCCAAGAAAAGGAAATATTATTTTTTGTTTACATATTTTATACATTTTGAACAACAGACATATTTGCAAAATTCACTTTTAAATATATCTGCAAATAAGGTCCACACTACTACAAAACGCATATGCAGAAACAAATAAAACTGCACTTTTCATTTTCGTAGCAAATAACAATAATAACATCAGTCAATTATAATTGAAATAAAAAAAATAAATAAAAATAATAAATAAAATATATTTTTCCTTTACATTACAAATTAATTTGTGTAGTTGCCTATGACAACTTCGATTACAGCTCCATTACATAGTCAGTACTTAGCTGCTTCGCTTACGAAGTCATATGTACGTCATCGGTTATTGTCTAAGTACTTCATTTCCCTTTTGTGTCGTCCGGTGTGGACATTATGTACATTTCTGAAACTTTTTTCCGTGCGATATCCCAAACTCTGTATTGACATTTCAGATTTCGCTCTCTTCCACTCTGATAGAAGAAAACTAGTTAATGTCTTAGTTAGAGGCGGCGGTGTCGCAATGCATGTCCGTGATGGTATAAAAAGTAGGATGATACTGAGGAATGTTATTGATAGTGAAGTAGAGTATAAGTATAATTGATTTAATGTTTGTTAACCAGCGACCTAAGGTTCTCTTATACGATCAACTCTCAGCTTGTGTTTCAAGACACGACAACATCTTTCTAACATATGATTGACCTACATCTTGGGGCGAGACCAATACTACTTATCGGGATTTGCATAATATTAACTACGATACATTGATCAGTATTTCGAAAATTATCAACTGGGACCACATCTTCCATCTCAACAACATTGATGACCAGCTATCATTTATTCGTTTGAATGTGGATTTCTTATTCGACCAGTGCGTTTTATTTAAGACAGAACCAACCCCCATTGCTTAGTGCGGAAATTAAATGCCTAATTAGGGCATATTCACCCTGGAAGGGCTTCAAAACGGATGATCTAAAGGCATTGTATACCACAAACGTAACAAGGTAACGAAGCGAATTCAGGTTGCAAAACGTACTTTTTTTTACGAGGGAAGATTCTTATCCACTGTAGATAGTAGGTATTTGAGAATATCCTCAGCAGGCAATTAAAAGAGTGCTTATCACGAAATGAATTTTTATCTCACGCATAATCAGGCTTTATTCGGGGCTGAAGTTGTACAACAGCAACATTGTGGCTTTCTTAATTCTTCTAGATCGCAGCAAGGCGTTCGATGCGGTGGATCACTCGATATTGGTAGAAAAACTATGAAAATTATTTCATTTCTCTAGGTCGACCTGCAATCTTATATCATCCTACCTTGCTGACCAATCCCAGGAAGTATGTGTTAACGATAGGAAATCTGATCCTCTTAGGGTTAATACAGGAATACCACAGAGCCCTTTTTTGGGACCACTTCTGAATTTCTGTCTTTACGTATATGATTGCCTGATGTTGCTATCAGCAATAAAATGCATATATATGCTGAATATGTTCAGCATGTTTATAATTGGAGTAGCATAAATGATGTTTCCATCTGTATGGAAAGAATAAACGACGGTTTAAAGATGAGCAATGGACAATGGCTTGCATATAGTTATATCTCTACGTAACAGCTCTCTTGACTGTTGGTATTAAAGTGATTCTTTATTGAAAAAACATCTTATAATATAGAAACATGTGCACCTTAAAACTATTATATCGTGTGCATTTGCTGGCTCAGCAAATTCACACGTTCAGAATTCTAATGCATTCATCTATGTCGTGTGAAATTGCCAGCTCAACGAATTCACACGTTCAAAATATAAATACAGTTCTGTAATTCTAATCTAAATAAAAATAAAAAGGGAATACAAACACATATATCCATGCTGTGTGAATCTGCTAGCTTAGCCAATTCACACAACATGAACGTAGTTTGATCCCTTTGTTTAAGAGGGCCACATATGACTATATCAACGCTTTAAAGTCGAAATATATCTTCCTCTCGAAATCTTGAAAATCTTTTGATAGTATTCATGTGCACGTAGACTGATCATATCAACACTGTTGTTGACAGATTTACGGAAAGCTTCGCGTCCTATGGGCGATAAAGGCTTCCACTCGTTTGTATACGCATAGCAATGTCAATTGTCAAAAGCTTACCTGATCCCCTCACTACTTTTTTAAAACTAACAAAAAATCGATAAATATTGAACCAAATGATAAAAATTTTTTACGAGAAGAATCCCTGCTTTGTTTTGGACACGACATTGTGTGTGATTTCGAAATTTAAGACAAAAAAAAAATTGCGTTGACGTTTGTTAACAAATGACCATAACGCTGCAAGTGAAACGAAAAAAATTAAAATAAAAATTGCTTTTCTACGACATTGTAAACTGATAATATGTTACGCAATTGTAACGATTTTTACATTTAACTTTTGCTCATTTTTTACGAGGAATTGCAAGTCCACAATAACGGTAGAAGGTCGGATAAAGGATGAAAGATGAAAGATGGAAAAGAAGGATTTCAAAGACTGAAATTTGATTAATAAAAGGGGGTTTTATGGAAACCTTTAACATTTTCTAAATTTTCCTATTTATAATATCTTTAAAAGATGAACCCCAGGAAAATGGCAGAATGGAAACGGATAAAAATTGATGACTATTGAAATTGTTTTGTCACGTTAGTTTACGGACCACACTGATTAAAAAAGAAACACAATTTCGCTTTTAGTTAATTCACTTTTATTTTAAGATTATACAACAATTTGCAATGGCTACGATTGCTCGACGATGTGCATTTACGAATGACTTCAAAAACTCTCCCTTTTATTAAATCTTTACCACTTACTCTCTCTTCCAACGGCCAGGGATTACTTATTACAATATAAATAATGTTGCTAAGAAATTACAACCTTACGTAATCAACTACAATTAATAACGTTAATTTCAAATACAAAAGCATTTAATAAGCACAATTCTTAACAGAAATTATACCCTTGTACGAACAACGAACTCTAGTGATTTTAGTTCAAACAGTGCTTCAGAACTAAACACTATTTTAATTTCCTTATTGTCTTTTCATGACTTGTAACTAAAAGACTATTTTCGTAATGAAACAATTGAAATCGATACCTTTGTGTACGTTTGACGAATAACAATTAATTTATTTCGGAAATTGGTTGCTTTTTATACAATAATATATGATAATTAGTTGACATAAATAATTATTTGCGAAATATCATTTTAATTTGACGAGGGTCGACGGAAAACCGTACCCAAATAAAATTAAAATTAACCCCGTCGGAGAAGCCAAGCACATATCGAAATATCATTTTGCTTACAATGCGGAAATGAATAAGTAATATGAGACTTAGTAAATAATGGCAAGTTGACCTGTATAAATAGTGCATAGTTATGAATATAGATTTAAATTGAAGTATGGCAGTGACAAACAAATAATGAACAATAACAAAGAAAAATAGTACAAATTGTAGTTACTAATAATAATAATTGGTACAACCCTTTTGTGAATCCCAGTATTTGGAAAAAAATTAAAATTTATCGAAATTTTGGAAATTTTCAAGATGTTAAACTTCTTCAGAGGATGAACTGTAAAAAACTGTACACCGATGAGGTGATTAAATCTTATGGATTATTTTAAAATTATATCCTTTTGTTAATCTTAGCTCTTAAAAACATTAGAAAACGTACATTTCATCTGGACTCTAGAAAAACAGTAGAAGGTGGGAGACAAAATTGATGAATGATTCCTGGTACACTAAAACTCTATAAAACGTAGATAAAAATATTTATAATATTCTAAATTATAACATACGAGAATAAATTAATAATTCAGCTTAGTTTTAGTTTTTATTTTAATTTCTAAAATTTGTTAAAGACTAACTAAGATAAAAGTATACACCAGCAGAGTGTAATGCAGAATTTTTTGGATCGGCACTGCCATCAGCATTTTTTAGATAGATTATAAAACGTAGATAAAAATATTTATAATATTCTAAATTATAACATACGAGAATAAATTAATAATTCAGCTTAGTTTTAGTTTTTATTTTAATTTCTAAAATTTTTTTATGTATGTTGGAAAATTCAATTCGTTGGCAACTCTGTTCTTACAATGTGAACGTCGTTCGTTGTATTTTTCATTTTCTCTGTAACTTCACTTTTTTATCTGGTTCGCTTAAGTTAAGACGTTTGCTTAATTTTAAATAAACTTTTTTTCTTTAAATTAATTAATAAAAACAGGTTATGGGCCCAGTCCCAGTTTAATTAAAAGAAGTGCTTATAAAGAAAAAAAATTGACAAATGGCGTCGATGTACCAAATTGAAAAATTAGATGAGGACAACTATGATAGTTGGTGTGTGCAAATGCGCAGTGTCCTCATACATAGTGCCCATTGGAAAATTGTGAATGGCACACACAAAAAGGAATCTGCGGTAGACGCTAATGCTGTGGCGGTTTGGGAAGATAGTGATGAAAGAGCGTTGGCTTCCATAATGTTAAGTGTAAAACCAAATCAGCTTAATACAATTAAAAATTGTTCTACATCTAAAGAGGCCTGGTTGCGGTTAGAGGAAACTCACAAACCCAGAGGACTCATACAAAAAGTATCGCTGTACAAGAAGCTTTTAAACCTTACAATGTCTGGGGGTAAAAATGTAAGTAAACATATTAATGAGTTTACAGAATTGGCTGAGAAATTAGCAGAAACGGGCATTGTCATCCAAGATGAATTGCTGGTTATTATGTTGCTATCCAGCTTGCCTGAAGAATTCGAACATTTTGTTGTGGCTATGGAGACACGAGATAATCTACCGGCTTTATCTGCCGTTAAACAAAAAATTTTAGAAGAAGGCAACAGACATAAAGAAAAAAATGAGCGAGAAGAAGCATTAACTAACACACACACTCAACAAGCCTTTGCTATGAAATCATCTCAACGAGAAAAACACCAAAAAGATTCCAAGAACAAATTTAAAGGAAAGTGTTTCAACTGCGGACAAACGGGACATTTTGCAAGCAAGTGTGATAAAAAGAAAAAAAAGAACACAGTTATTACAAGCAAAACAAGTGTCAACAACAAACACAGTGAAACAAAATGAATGGTGCGTCGACAGCGGCGCGACTGCGCACATGTGTTGTAGCAGGCAGATGTTTACTAATTTTATAGAAGGAGATGAACGCATTTCACTGGCTGGCGACAAACAAATAGTCGCGAGAGGAAAAGGTGATGTAGAATTTAAGAATAATAACGGTTTAAAAATTAAATTTAAAAATGTCCTTTTTTCGCCCGAACTAAAAATGAATTTTATCTCGGTGAGCCGAATTGTTGAAAAGGGTTTGACTGTTCAATTTAATTCAAAGTCAGCAATAATTCAACGTGCTGACGGTTATGTGATACTTACGGCTGAGAAGAAAAACGATTTATTTTTAACTAGAGGCAAAGTTGAAAGCCTGTTTGCAGTTGGTAACATGAACCAAGTGTGGCACAATCGTTTCGGTCATGTTAATAATAAATCATTATATGAAATGTCAAATAAATCCATGGTAATAGGAATGGATTTAAGAAATACTTCAAATGCACTCCAATGTAGCACATGTATGCTAAGTAAAATTCATGTAATCCCTTTTCCACAAGAGTCCAAGACACGAAAGGAAAATTTGTTGGAGCTTATTCACAGTGATGTCTGTGGCCCATTCAAAGTTAGTTCGCTAGGCGGTTCCAGATATTTCGTCACATTTATTGATGATTTTTCAAGGCGCATATTTGTATATTTTATTAAAACCAAAAACGAAGTTTTAAAAACTTTTAAAATCTTCAAACAACACGTTGAAAAACAAACTGGTAGACATATTAAAACATTAAGAAGTGATAATGGGCGAGAGTTTATAAACACCGAATTTAACTTATTCTTGCAAAACGAGGGCATTGATAGACAACTAACAGTTCCCTACACCCCGCAGCAAAACGGAGTAGCAGAAAGAGCTAATCGCACGTTGGTGGAAATGGCGCGATCGATAATGGTTTATAGTGGTGTTCAGCAAAATCTGTGGGCAGAGGCAATTAATACTGCGGCCTACTTACGCAACAGATGCCCAAATAAAATATTAGGCGAAAAGACACCGTATGAAGTTTGGTTTGGTAGGAAACCAAAGGTACATCATTTAAAGACTTTTGAATCAAATGCAGTATCCTTAAAGAAAGCCGGCACGAACAAATTTAGCGCTAAGGGAGAAAACTTAATTATGGTAGGTTACTCTCAAGTGGCCAAAGCATATCGACTGTTTGATAAAAATCATCGACAAATAGTTGAGCGGCGCGATGTATTGTTTGAAGAAGATGCGTTTGATGAAGGTCAAAAAGGAATCGAAGAGAAAGTAAAAACAGCTGAAGATTATTTAACTATTGATATTGATTATAAACAAAACCAAGTAATCAACAATGTAAAACCTGTATCAATGGAAAGTAACACTCGTTCCGATAGCGCTGCTGAAGTAACTTCTGATTCAGATGGAGATGATGACTTTCTTGGTTTTGAAACTACCGAGGAGGAGCCTGAAACTGAAAAGACAAGCAACAACCAGAAGGAGTTAACAAGTAAAAATGGTGGCAGACCAAAAATACTGAGAACTGGTTTACGAGGCAGGCCAAAAAAGCATCAAAAATTAAATAGTTTGGTCGAAGCAGATGTTCCGTCAACAGTAGAAGAGGCAATGACTGGTCCATACAGTATCGAATGGTATGAGTGTTCTGAACTGCATGTTCTGAACTGCAGTCACTCAACAAAAACGGTACGTGGTCATTGGTTGATTTACCTTCTGGAGCTAAGGCTATTAATTCGAAATGGGTGTATGCTATAAAAAGAAATGAACATGGAGATATCGAACGCTTTAAAGCGAGACTCGTAGCAAAAGGTTGCAGCCAGAGATACGGAATAGATTACAGCGAAACTTTTTCACCCGTGATCAGATATTCAACAATACGTGTAATACTGGCGTTGGCAGTACATTGGAAAATGCACCTACATCAAATAGATATCAGTTCGGCTTATCTTAACAGTGATATCCATCATGAAATCTATATGAAACAACCGGGAATTTTTATAGATCACAGATATCCGAACAAGGTGCTCAAATTGCATAAGGCAATATATGGTCTTAAGCAATTTAGCAAAGAGTGGTATGACAAATTACATTTAGTACTAAAGGACATTGGTTTTGAGCAAAGCAAAAATGAACCATGCTTGTATATAACAACAATAAATAAGCAGATGGTAATAGTAGCAGTTTACGTTGATGACCTTCTAATTGCATGTAAAGAAGAAGCTTAAGTTTTAAAGGTAAAACGATTATTGGCAAAGCATTTTCCTGTAACCGATAAAGGCCAGTTACACCATTACCTAGGTATTGAAATTAAACGAGAGGGTAAAACAGGCACAATTTCTATAGGTCAGCCCCAATATATTAAAGAATTGCTGAAAGAGTATGGGATGGAAAATTGCAAACCAGCTGCAACTCCACTTGAAGCGAACTATCAAGTAAACTGCACCTTGGAGAAATGCGAAACAATAAATCAACATGCATACCAATCCCTTATTGGAGCGCTGATGTATTTAGCTATTACCACGAGACCAGATATACTCCACTCCGTGTCCAAATTGTCCCAAAGAAATAAAAATCCTCACCATGAACACATGCAGGCGGCTAAACGTATCCTACGTTATCTTTGTGGAACAATTAATAAGAGGTTGGTGTATCAAGGTGGACCCAATCTTACGGAAGGATACGTTGATGCAGACTGGGGTGGCAACGCTCTCGATCGAATCTTTTACAGGCTTTATCTTCTTCGTTGGCGGGTGTCCAGTATCCTGGGAATCCAGAAAACAGTCTTGTGTTGCACTGAGCAGCACAGAAGCCGAATATATGGCGATGTCAGATGCTTTTGGAGGAAATCGGATATACTCTGAGTGACGCAGTAACACTGAACGTTGACAACCAAGGTGCAGAAAAATTGGCATCGAACCCAGTGTATCATAAAAGGACCAAACACATCGATATACGATATCACCATGTCCGTGAGGTTGTTAAGAATACAGATTTAGTTTTGAAATATTGTCCGTCGCAGGAGATGATCGCTGACGTATTGACTAAAAATTTGGCAAGAACAAAGCATTATTATTTTTTGAAATTAATGAAATTATTTGAAAATTTATTAATGTACAACGTCATTCACATTGAGAAGGAGTGTTGGAAAATTCAATTCGTTGGCAACTCTGTTCTTACAATGTGAACGTCGTTCGTTGTATTTTTCATTTTCTCTGTAACTTCACTTTTTTATCTGGTTCGCTTAAGTTAAGACGTTTGCTTAGTTTTAAATAAACGTTTTTTCTTTAAATTAATTAATAAAAACAATGTACATTGTAAAGATCATCAATTTAAGCAAACATTTTTGTAATGAAAAATACGAAGAATATTCATAATCAATCAATATTAATTTGGCTATACAACTACATTTTCTTGCAGTTTCCGAAATCGATTTGAGGCAAGCAGTCTGTGAAAAAAATATTAAAAATAAAAATTAACTTTATTTGAATTTGTTTTTTTAATTTAATTTTTTTAAACAGGTTAATAGTTTTTATTTAAAATACAGTTTTTGACAATTTTTGTTACGCGGCTCGTGTGTTAATAAAAAAGAGAAGTAGTGTAAAATATTTTCATTTGTTTATTAAAGGCCTAAGTGCCGCAAAAAGACATACTTAAATATATACAGTAGTTAATATAGAACTGTTTGTTATATTTCTTTTCACATATTTAATAACAAACATAAATAAATTGTAAGTCATAACATAATTACGATGCCCCCTCTCCCTCTTTTGGGGGATAATCGGTTTGAAATACTAGCTGACCGGAGTCCTTAAAGCAAGAGGCAAAAGCGAAACATAGATGAATCTCTTATTAGCTTTCCATCACTTCCAGCCCATAAACCCGAGATATATAATTGTAGCTGCTGAAAGTGTAAAAAAACCAATCTCGCATTATTATTGTTTTTCAATTCATAGATCTCTTACCCTTATTAGTAAAGATATATAGTCTATCTCTCAACTAAGAGATGGCAATTTACTTTTACTTGTCAAGGATAATTCGACAGCAAAAAAATTTTTGAATTCAAAGGAATTGTTTGGTATATGCAGAATAACCTGCAAGCTACATGAACAGATTAATTTTGTAAATGGAACTATTTTCGCTCCAAGTCTTATTAATGTATCTGAGAAGGAAATTGTGAAAGAACTCAGCTCACAGGGTGTGGTTGAAGTGTACAAATATCTTAAAACAATTGGATGGTAAAAGCTCACCTTCAGGAGTTATCTTATTAACTTTTGGTTTATATAATCTGCCTGAGTCTATGAAAGGTACACAAGTACTTCCCTAACCCAACGAGGTGCAAAAAATGTCAGTTGCTTGGACACACTAAAAAACGCTGCCAGAATGCTGAATTATGTGCTAATTGCAATCTTCCCCCCCACTCTGACTCAGAATACACTAGGATATACTGTGGAAATTGTGCAGGAGATCACCCTTCATCTTCTAATAAATGCAAAGAATTTGTAGAACAGAAAGAAGTTCTCAAAATCAAGACAAAACGGAAATGTACAATTCACGAAGCAATAAAAATTTTTAGAGAACAAAATGTAACAGTTTCTTCTACGAATACCTTTTCTGCTGTAGCATCCAACAACGTAAACAAACCCATTGCCAAGAATGACTCTATCTCATCACCAATATCAGCAAATAAAGCAAAGGCGCTTGGTTTAAACGAACGAACGTATGATAAAACCAACATTAAGTCAATTCCAATTAAAGAGATTCCAGAGATTGCAAAATGAAGACATCATTTTAAATAATAATAATAAAGAGGAAAATTTTAAGAATCTTATCCTTTTAACTATACAAAAACAATCAAACACTAAAACAAAACTTACCAAAACAGTTACTCAGAAACAACCAGCAAGAGAATCAATTAATTCTGAACATGAAATCCAAAATAATCAACATTCAGCAACATTAAATAATTCTCTCACTAATCCTCAGAAATGTACAGTTAGGTATTTAGATTCTGGTTCTGATGTTGATACACAGAGCATTGAATTTATGGCAACAGATGATAAATCAAAAATAGCACGTAATTGATTATACAGTATTGTTCAGATAGCGGTATGTGGTACTGTTTTGAGTATTACTGTATATTATTATTCTTGAAATTCCTAAGACTTTTTACTCTCTTTGATGATTTTAAATATTTTACAGTGGAACATTCGCAGATATATAAATAGTTTTATCAATTTACAATTGCATATATCTGAAAGAAATCCCGACATAATTTACCTTCAGGAAACTAAATACAAAAACAATTTCATCCCTTTTACTCCAATTAAATATAAGGGTTATTTTTTAATTTTTAATCTAACTCAACTTCTAAACAAGGTTCAGCAATATTAATTAAAAAATAAATACCTCATGAAATATTGCAAACACACCAAAATCTCAATGTAATCGGCCTGCAAATAAACACAACCAGCAAATTCGCAGTTATATCCATTTATTTTCCACTATCTGATCCAATTTAGGCATTTAAATGATATTGTTGCTAATATTAATACTCCTTTACTAATGGCTGGGGATATTAACGCCTGGAGCCCTATTTGGGGCTCGTCAGCTACGAATAGTAAAGGGGCAGCAGTAGAAACTTTTCTAATGAGCAACATTAGAAAACATTAAATGATGGATTTCCAACACACCTTGGCACACATAATACTTTTTCCCATGTTGATTTAACAATTGCATCCATATCAATTTTGCCACAATGCAATTGGTATATCATTGATGATCTTCACAATAGTGATCACTTTCCCATCATTGTTGAATTCTAGATACAGGGCAAAATTGGCAATAATAACACCATTTACCCTACGGATTGTAGATTTAATACTCAAAGAGCTAATTGGATACTTTATCAGAATAAAATATCCCAGTTCAATGAAAAGTTTAGAGTTTCTAACAATGTTAATAAAGAAGCTGCATTAGAAAGATAATAAGATTGGCGGCTAATGAATCTATTCCTATTTCAACTTATAAAAATAAAACTAGATTATTACCTTGGTGGTCTGTAGAATTGCAACAGTTAAAAACAGAGAAACAAAATCTTTGGAGACAATTTAGACGTTGTTTGTCCTCAGAAAGCCTTTTACTGTACAAGAAAAAAAATGCGATGTTTAATAGGGAAAATAAACTAGCAAAAGCCAAATCATTTAGAGAGTTTGCTGAGAAACTAAATCCGTCTACTTCCTCCTCTGTTTTATGGCAAAATATTCGAAAACTATCAGGGCACTTTCGACCAAATACAATAAGTTTCGTTAATGTTAATGGGATCACAGTCACAGATCCCCACAACATATCAGACAGTTCAAAGGATTATAATTTTTCACAACTTTTTAAAGATTCAAAATTGCGAGCTCTTACTTCTTTGAATGTAATGAATTGTCATTCTATAGCTAAACCTCTTGAGCAACTTTTTAACATGCAGGAATTATCTTATGACTTAAGCATCTCTAAGGGCAAAACACCAGGGCATGACAAAATTACATAAACAATCTTAAAAAAATCTTCCATATGTTTTCAAAATGCGCATCCTAAATTTGTTCAACAATATATTTGAATCTAGTGTCACGGCGCAATTTTTCAAAATTGGCTCGGTATTGGCCATACATAAGGTAGACAGCCTATAGAAAATATCAATTCTTACCGCCCAATATCCCTTCTTCCATGTATTTCGAAACTCTTGGAAAAACTTATATCAAGACGCCTAATGTGGTATATTAAAAAATATAACCTCATATCTAACAATTAAGTTGGATTTCAGGCTGGCCTTGGTACAATATATGCACTATTGTACCTAGACCACGTAGTTTGTAGTTTATTTGGACTTAAAATGTTTCATTTAATAAAATCTGTTCTGCTAAACAGAAAATTTGCAGTACGTGTGAATGACACTTTGGAAAATGGGATTCCGCAAGGATCACCTTTATCGGTAACCCTATTTATTATTGCTTTTGATGATTTATCTCATATTATTAATGGTAATAAAAGGGTTGATCATTGTTTATACGCTGATGATCTTTATATTATAGCAAAATAACAAGAAAATAGGAAAATTGAGCAAATTTTTTGAAGAAACTCTCTTGCTATTGAAAATTGGTCGAAAACCTCTGGAGCAAGTATTTCTTTCGAAAAAAGTCATTCACACGTCTGTAAAAAGCGTAATTGCAATAACATCAAATTAATTTATAATAATATCAACATTACGAATGTAGAGTATTGTAAAATCTTAGGATTAAGCATTGATTGTAACTATAGTTTTAAAAATAACCTTAAGAGAGACCTCACCAGCCGATCAAATTTCATCAAGTATCTTTCATCAAAAAAAATTTAATGCATATATATGCATATATTGACAAAAATAGATTGTAGTCTATTGATCTACAGCAAAGCGGCTAAATCAATATTAAAAAATGTTGAAACCTCTCTTATTGCTGCAATAAGAGCTAGTCTTAGAGCATTCAGAACAACACCTACTAAAAATCTCTTAGCCGAAGCGGGATTTTAACTACTTCATATACACGCAAATAAACTTAAATTTCGTGTAATCCACAAAATTCTTTGTACGAAATCACCTTTGTTGCGTAAACATGTCAATGTGCTATATAAAAGAAAAACGGAACAGAAATATCCTTCCACCTTAGGCTGCTAGAGTCTAATATTTTTATAAGATCTTCAGCTCTTTAACAAAAGCTCTACGACATTAGATATTTACAGAGCACTTTTCAGTGAGCTGGTCAGCAAATATAAAAATGAAAGTTGGAATTTTATTTATACGGATGTTTCGAAGACATTAACAAACGTAGCTTTCTCTGTCGTTGATGAATATGGGCACACAAAATTAGTTGGACTACTTCCTCAAAGTGCAACAATATTTGAAGCAGAGGCCGAAGCCGTTTTTAGAGCTTTAAATGTATGTAAACTCTCATCCATGAAATAATTTGCACCGACACTCGATCTGTATTCGATGCTGCGCTAAATCCCAGGAATAAGAACGAAACGATTGTTTCAATTCAGCAAATTTTAATTCAAATAAAAGAAAGAGTTAAACTTTTATGGATACCAAGTCACATTGGCATTATGGGAAATCAAGCTGCTGACAAGATTGCAAAAACAGTTTATTTGTATCCTATTTATATCTTTATGCCTAATAACAAAAGTTTCAGAGAACTTATTTCTAATCTAAACGTTGTCTCTCTTCAACATTGGTTTAGATACAATCACCTCTATAAAAAAATAAATCCTGACAAAAAGCCTTCTATAAACTGGCTTAAAAATTAATGCTTTACTAGACTCCGTTTAACACATACAAAAATAACACATCAATATTTGATTTCCAGGGACGCTCAACCAGTATGCATATTCTGTAGAAATTTTTCATTAACAGTTAATCATCTTTTGGATGACTGTCCTTCCTTGCAACACATTCGTATAAATATAAATAACTCAAATAGTATTATTAGTTTATTATAATATACTTCCATAGATAATATAAATAATATATATAATTTCAAAATAGATTGTAAAATTTTTAGTTGTTTATTTTTAACAAAAAAAGTTCATTCTATTTAAAATCATTTAACATTTAAATTGTAGCCAATAGTCTTAGTTACTAGTGCTTTAGTTCTTAAGATTTATTATAATTTTAATTATACAAGCTACTCTTGTTTATTATTTTTTGTGGCATTTAGAAAACTGCGACGTTATTTCATAAATGGAGGTAAATTAATTTTATTACAAAAAATGAAAGTTTTCATTGGACTTTGTTTAATTTTTAGAATTTAAATGAACAAATAATTGAACTGGTGCATACAAATTGATGCATATATGGGGAAATGGATGAAAAATTAAATTTATCAAGTAATTAAATTAAATTTTCATTCTTCGTTTTCCTTTTACTTGATTATTCGTATAAAAAGTTTTTTTTTCCATTTTGACGTTTCGCTTCAATCTTAGCGCGCACGTGCTTCTTTTTCTTGTTCACCTTGGCTCCCGGACAAACTGTCCAACAACAGTGTTGGGAGACAGTGCTGGGAGATTACATTAATAATCCACCCAAAAAATAAAAACTAAACAACTCTCCACAATTGACGAGATACCAATCAAAGACAATAATGATAACCCAAAATACGTAACAATATCCTCCACCGATAACAAAACAAAGTTTTCAAGTATTAGCCCGTTCGCAATCAAAAATGACGTAGAAAGCATAAGCACTCAATTCACATCTACCTATTTACTGCGAGATGGAAACTTCTTAATACTCACACGAAATACACGTGTTATCGATAAATTTTGTAAAATCATTGTCTAACATATGCCACATCTCATGCAAACTTCACGGTTCACTCAATTCCGTTAAAGGTGTTATATAGCACCATGCTTAATAAATATTCCCGAGCAAAAGAGTAATCTTAAAAATGAAAGAACAAAGAGTTGCCGAATTTATAAGTTTACAAAACCTAGCGAAGATGGCAAACAACGTACCCCTTCAGGAAAAATTATAATCACTTTTGACCTTTACCGCCTTCCAACGTTTTTAGACGTTGCCTGGTATAAGGGCAAAGTGGATCACTATATCCCGAACCGCATGAGATGCAAGAATTGCTAAAAATTGGGTCACATAAAAAATGGCTGCAAAAGAAACTCTATATGCCCAGCATGCGGTCTCCCACCTCATGGACGGCATTAACTGCCACAGGTATGTTCAAATGAAAGAAATACTGAAAATAACAACCGAAAGTTACTGCAGACGCAAATATAGAAATCCCAACCCCATACAAACAGCAAATCAGAACAACACTTATGCATCCACAATAACCGACTTACCCTCAAATAGTAACAAAAACAAAAATAATCAACTAACTACTATCCCCAAAAACAACTTCCTCAAAAACGATACCAAAAAATCAACCTACAACGACACCAAATCAACTTCATGAAATTCCTCAAGCAACACACATGCAAAAACAAGCATCAACCACCGAAGAAACAACAAAACATAAAAGAACAATCAACAAAACTACAGAAAATGACAATCGAAAAAAACAACAAATCTGAAAAAACAACGAAACTAAAGAAAACAATCAAAACAATTTCGACATAAACACCCCTATATCTCCAATATCCTACTTAATTCAATCTCTCATAAGAAACAATAATTATTATATTCCTTTTCTCGATGAGGATGGGAACAACAATAACCTACACAACCTTGAGTTGTTCATCTCATTACAAGAAACACACTGTACATGTAACTTCACCCCAATCTGTCCAAAGAATTTCAGGTGTGGGGAATGAGGAAAACGACTGAATAATTAAGGTACACGAATGAGAGGATGTGCTCCTAGAAGGCAGGATCAGATGTCCTTGAGTGTTGGTGTATAGTGTTGAGTGTGGGGCTCAGTATTATACTTAGCACTGCTGCCGCTATAGTTCAGCATCAAAATGATGATTTTTTTGTGGTCAGTATTTTACTAAGCACTGCTGCTGAAAAAAGGAACAAGGTCTATGCTTATTTCCTTATGGTTTAACATTAATTTTATTGAACAAATATTTACAGCTTATATACTAAAATTATGTCTATTCAGCATAATTTGCATTCAATTAATTTTCCCATGAATAATAAAAATAATTTGTTATTTGTTACCAAGTTCATGCTCAAATAAAATTATGCTGATGTAAAGAATTAAAAATATATTTACAGTGTGTCTTAAAAATAAAAGTACAAATATTTAAATTGTGTTTATATATGAAAGTGCAAATATTAAAATTGTGTTTATATAGTGTATACACACTACATCCTCACCCTTTTAGATTTGGGCATGTTTAAAAATTAGTGTTCTATAATAAATTTTTATTTAAAAAATTTTTTCAATATGTTCTTATGTAGTGTTTTCAATTTTGAATTTTCTACTTCTATTATTACATTTAAGTCATTTATGTCTACTACCTTATATGAGCCCTTATATGGTTTTTGATTCTTTTTTCTATTCTCTATTTTGACTAAAACTAGATCTCCTATTTTAATATCTATACTATTTTGTTTCTTTGTTGATTCTAAACTTCGTCTTTTTTTTACTGCCAGAATGAACTCACGTGCCCTTTGTAATGAAAAATGTAGTTTAGCTTTCAATTCGTTTGCGTAATTATCAATATTGTAGGTTTCCCGTGGTTTTGTCAGTTCGTCGTTTGGGAGTCGTGGGAGTTTTCCAAATATTAGTTCGAATGGTGAATAGTCAGTGTCGACATTTGGTGTTGTGTTAAAAGCAAACGTAAAGTATTGTATCCATTCGTGCCAGTTCTCGTCTTCTACAAAGTTTAATAGATATTCGTTTAATACACGATGGTTCCGTTCCACTGTTCCTACCGTTTCGTGATGGTAAGGAGTAGAAAATGTCTGTTCTATTTTTAATAATGCGCAAATATCCTTTATTAGTTCGTAGTTAAATTCTGTACCTTTGTCTGTCTTCAAAATATTGAACAAACCATATTTCAGGATGATGTGTTCTACTAGAGTTTTGGCTACTGATTTCGCATCTTTGGATTCTAAAGGATAAGCTACTACGTACTTTGTCAGTTCACATTGTGCAGTTAGTATATATCTAAAGTTTGTAGATGGCCGTAAAGGACCGACTGTGTCGACTACGACTGTGTCGAAACTTTTCGATGGTGTATCTGTTATGGTCAGGGGTTCTCTTGTATGTTTAATCTGTTTTTTCTTTTGGCAAGATGAACAAGTTCTAATATAATTTTTAACCATATTATTCAGATTTTTTCATATGTATCTTTGCTTAAGCTTGGCTAGTGTTTTTCTGATTCCGAAATGTCCGTTATGTGGTAATCCATGAAATTCTTCAATCAATCTGTATTGTTTTATGTTCTCTGTTACTCTTTTTGGCATTTTGTATATAATTATATTAATATCATTATTCTGCAGATTATTATATTTTTCTTTTAATTTATCGGCCGTTATATATTTTAAAATTTCATCATTGTCATATAGTACGTATGTATTAAATTTAAATGTCTTTAATTTTATTAAAAGTTTCTCCAAGAATGTTTCTGAAAACATAGGTATTTCGCTTTTATTACATACTATACGCGTGATGTTTTCACTTCTTTCTTTTCCCTGCTGCAGCTTTTTTTCATATATAAATTCTAATCTTTGAAGCTTCCTTATATCATTTATTGACGTGCATTCGCACATATGAAGTTGATCAGGCTTCTGTTGAGAAATGCCGTCCTTTTCATTATTTTGAACGTTCTCTTTACTTCTATCAATTATTTTATTTTTATTTAGCATGCTACGCGTTATTGCCAGAGTTTTTTTTCTTTTTCATTAATACTGATTGGAATCATGGTTTTCAAAATGTCTGAGTTGATATCTAGTCGTGATAGTGCATCTGCATTTGTATTATTAGCTCCCTTTTTGTATTGTAAGTCAAAATCATAGTCTGACAGTTCTAGTCTTATGCGAGTCAGTTTTGAGGATGGGTTCTTATGTGAAAATAGGGCGACTAGTGGTATATGGTCTGTTATAACAGTGAATCTTCGTCCGAAAAGATATGGTCTAAAGAATTGTATGCCCCGGTGAATGCCTAATAATTCTTTTTCAATGACAGATTTATTCTTTTCATGTTTGTTCAAGGATCGGCTTGCATAGGATATTGGTAAGTCTTCTCCCATTATATTCTGTGATAATACTGCGGCTGGACCTTGGTTTGATGCGTCTGTCGTCAGTATAAAAGGTTTTTCGAAATTTGGGTATTGAAGTATTGGTGGTGTTATTAATTTATCTTTTAGTGTGTCAAAGGCGGTTTGGCAGTCTTGAGACCAAATGAATTTTGCATTCTTTTTTAGAAGTGCATTGAGACACATTGCTATATTAGCGAAGTTTTTAATGAATCTTCTGTAATAATTGCAAAATGCTACGAAACGTCGTACGTCGTCCTTGTTTTGTAATTTTTGATGGCTTCAAACTTTTGAGGATCTGGTTTAACGCCCTCTTGAGTGATTAGGTGTCCAAGGTATGTGACTTCATGTTGTAAAAAATGACATTTTTGTGCATTTAGCTTTAGGTTGTATTTCTCTAATCTACTTAAGACTTTTATAAGATTTCTATTGTGGTGGCTGGCATTACAGCCGAAAACAATTATATCATCTACATACAGGAATGCTTCTGATTCGAGACCTGATAACGCTATCGTGAGCATACGTTGAAAGCTGTTAGAAGATATGTTCAGTCCGACTGGTAGCCTTGTAAATTGGTAATGACCCGTTGGTGTCGAAAATGCCGTGCAAGGGCGTGAATCTTTAGCTAGTTTGATTTGGTGGAAGGAGTCAGTCATATAGAGTGTTGAAAAGTATTTGGCGCGTCCTAATTTGTCCAGAATGTCATCTAGCCGAGTTAATGGAAATTTGTCATTAATAATTTTCTTGTTTAGTCTTCGAAAGTCTACTACTAACCTCCATTTTGATATGTCTAAGAAGGATTTGAACTAAGAGGAATTGTAGGGGCTTGTGGATGGTTCTATTATTTTTTCCTTAAGCATGTCTTGGACTTTTGAATTTATTTCGTCAGTATGTGTATGGGGGAGACGATAGTTTTTTGTGTATACTGGATTACTGTCCTGAAGTGAAATTCTTTGTGCATAGAAATTGTTTGCGGGTAATTCTTCCTCTTGTTGAAATCTTTTAATTATTGAAATTATGTCATTTTTGCCCTTGTTGCCTATGTTGTCCCATGAATAATTTTTTAGTATCTTTTTCAAGCGTTCTTTATTCCGTTCCTCATTGTGATTTATATACAGTCATTTATACCTATTTAATGGTACGGTTTGAATCCTTAAGTTTTCTATAGTTACATCTTTTTCTGTCGCGTTCAGTATTTATATATGTTTATTGCCCTTTTTTGGAACAATAGTATTTGCCAAGTATACTCCCTTAGCTATTTCCCTATTTAAAATTACTGTATCCTCATCCAAATTTATGTTAAAGGGTAATATTGTTTCTGTTCTAGCGGGTATTTTCAAGTGGTTTACACATAAAAAACCAGTTTAAATTGGTAAATTGAATATTTTATCCTTATGTATAGAGGAAAGGATATACTTGTCGTAGTCAATGATGCAATTGTATGCATTAAAAAAATCCATACCTAGTATTCCGTCTGTTTTTGTTGGGAAGTTATTAGGAACCAGTTGAATTTTATGATGTATGGTCTAGTTGTCTATGTCTATTGTTATTATGGTAGACCCTATTATTTTTATTTCATCTTTAGAAATTCCACTTAAGTTGCAGAAGTCATTTGAGTCTTCAGTATAATTTTTGAGAAGGTGTTCTTTGCAAAGGGATATTTCCGCTCCTGTGTCAATCAAAAATGTTAATTCTCGGTCTGTATTGAATATATTCAATTTTATGTAATTTTGATAGGCAGGTGTAATATTGTATATTCTTCTATTGTTATGTAATTGCGGTGTTCCGGAGAAGCATGATGGATGTCCCCCGGATGTGACGAGTTTCCCTGGTTGATTGTTTGATTAATACTCCTATTTGTACAGTTCTGTCTGTTTCCAGTGTTTGAATTGAAATTAGAATTTCGGTTATTCCTGTTGTAATTTCGGTCATTGTTTTGGTACCTATTTTGTCCGTTGCGATGGGGTGTGTTTTTGTCAGAGTTGTTCCTGTAGAAAGTTTTCCTATTCCAATTGTTGTTGTTATTGGGGTATCTCTGATTCTGGTTAGTTCGTTGATTTTCTCGTAATTGTTGTAAGACCTATGGTTATTTTTGTAGTAATTGTTTCTCTGTCTGGTTGTTTGTTACATGACTTTTGTTTGAGTTTGGGTGCAGTCGGCTTCTTCTGCAATTTCTACTGCCTCTGAAAAGGATTTTACCCTACTAGAATCAATTGTTTTAATGATGTCTCTGTCTGTTAGGCCGTTTTTGAATGCATTAAATGCAATGATATTGTTCGATTTTATTATTGTGTCCCTGCTGTCTTCACCTATACTAGAGATTTGAAGTTCGTTAAGTTCTGATATTAGACTACTAATTTTGTGTTTCCCTTGATTTGTAGCATTTCCTTAATTATGTGATTAATTGACCTCTAGGTCTGTTGGTATTGTGTTTTGTCTTATTCTGTTCTGTACTGTCTGGTAGTTCTGTGGCGTTCATTTTGGCTTGTATAGTATTGAACGTTTAATATAACTTTAATATCCTCGAAACAATACAACAGATTTTGTATATGTTTATCTATAGTGTCATCTCTGGTTGGTCTATCAGTGTTTAGACGCTTATAAGATTTATCAAAATTCTCCCGTATTAATCTAAGTTTTTGAATAATGGTGTTCCAATCCATTAATTTTCGAGTAGGGTGTATTATCTATGAGATTTTCCCTAAAAATCCTATTCAATTCCTAAAAAAGCTTTCTCTTCTTTCGTATATGGTACTAATCTTAGGTCATTTTTATTCCTATACTTTATGAGTGTTAATGTTTCCTTGTCATCCTTCTTAGCTAAGTTCCTAAGGTTTCTAATTAAATCCTCTTCCTGTTTAATTCTAAGATTTATTTCCTCTTCCGTTTTATCCTGAAGTTCTTCCTCTGCGTTAAATAATTTCTCCAAATTTTGGAATTGTCTTTCCAATTCTTTTTCAAGATTATTCATTATAAAAGTCCATTTGCAAATTTACTCAAATTATATTATCCTTAATTAGAAGTGCCTATATTCATAAAAAGTATTTGTTATTTATAAAATAAAAGAGTCTTCCATACAAAATGTGTTTAATAAATCTTCTATAAGTTAACACAAAAGCACTATTCTTATGCATATAGACATGCTTTTATAGTAAATAATTACTGTGTTTTTTTTTTCTTTTCTATATTAATGACATTAAATTACTCTATATTACTATTAAAAATAAGATTAGGAAAAATGTAAAATTTTATGATTTGTGTTTGTAGCGCCATGTAGCGAAATCATCTAGGTGTTCCCTCTTCTGTTGGCCTTGAATTTATTTCCAACCCTGCGTCTCCAGAGTTATTAGTTCTTTGATTAAATTTTTCTTCTGTTCTCCCTTGCTTATATTTATTTTTCTCTGTAAGTCTCTGCAGGCCGCCTGGAATTTTCTTTTTTTCCGCCCTTTTTCTTCGGTTGGTGTAATTCGGTATTTTGCTGAGTTTGATGTTTGTATATTTGCTGCCTGGCTCTATATTGTTCTATGGTGATCGCCTTTGGTCCTGCATTGACTGGTTGTTGATTCAGGAAAATATTCTTCTTCGATTAGTTATTCCCATTTTTTGAATATACTGTCTATTGTCTCTTGACTTGACATTGAGAAAAATGTTGTTCCTTTTCTTTTCAAGGATCTTTCTTCAAATAATAAAATTAAAATTCCAGAAATTTGGGAGGATTAAAGCTTCTAAAAAAATTCGGCAATAATAATTCTTAATGAAAATTCGACAGAATCTGATTTAATAGAATTTGCAGGATCTGATAAAATTGGCAGGATCTAAACTTTCAAAAATTTGGCAGGATCGGAATGAGGAAAACGACTGAACAATTAAGGTGTACGAATGAGAGGATGTGCTCCTAGAAGGCAGGATCAGATGTCCTTGAGTGTTGGTGTATACTGTTGAGTGTGGGGCTCAGTATTATACTTAGCACTGATGCCGCTATAGTCCAGCATCAAAATGCCGATTATTTTTGTGGTCAGTATTTCACTAAGCACTGCTGCCGAAAAAAGGAACAAGGTTTGTGCTTATTTCCTTATGATTTAACATTAATTTTATTGAACAAATATTTACAGCTTATATACTAAAATTATGTCTATTCAGCATAATTTGCATTCAATTAATTTTCCCATGAATAATAAAAATAATTTGTTATTTGTTGATGTTGCATTATCAAATTTATTTTCATGGTCAAATGAAATTATGCTGATGTAAAGAATTAAAAATATATTTACAGTGTGTCTTAAAAATAAAAGTACAAATATTTAAATTGTGTTTATATATGAAAGTGCAAATATTAAAATTGTGTTTATATAGTGTATACACACTACACAGGTTACTTCGTAAACTCACCACAAAACACCACTTCAAAACAAGGCTTCAACGTTCTAATTAAGTCCAACATACCCCAAAAACTAATACCAGTGAATTCTGAATATCAAATCATGGCCATTGAAATCAGCCGTAAAATAAAATTTACTATCGTATCATTTTACATTCTACACTGCCAGGACATATCTATAAGAGAAATAAGTAGAATAATATCCACATTCAACAACCCTTACTAGTTATAGGCGATTTCAATGGCTGAAACGTGATGTGGGGATACGAAACTAACAACCACCGGTGTCTTTTACTAGAAAATATAGTACAACAAGCGTTTAAAATGATGACAGTCCTACCCACTTTTTCACCCACAATACCTTCACCAACACTGATGTCACTTTTTGCTCAATAAACCTATTCCCGTTGATATCATGGAGTACATTAGATGATTTGCATGGCTCAGCTACAAAAAAAACAACCCAATAAAATCAAACAAATATCCAAAATACACTAAAATACAGTAAAATATACTAAGATACACTAAAATATGCTAAAAAAACATAAACTACACTACAATACACTAAAACGCACTAACTTACACTAAAATACTTTAAAATAAACTAAAATACACTAAAATACACAAATATATGCTAAAGTGTACTAAAATACACCAAAATATACTAAAATATACAAAAATACACTAAAATAAACTAAAATACACTTAAATCTACTAAAATACACTATAATACACTAAATACACTAAAATATACTACAATACAAAATACATTAAAAATAAACTAAAGTATACTAAAATACACAAATTAAATGACAACAGAGAAACGAAAAACATTTTACAAAAAATCCTTGTAAATCCTCAAAATCTCCCTGTAAAAAACAAAAAAAATGCATATCTGCAGAAACCACAACTGCGACTCAGACAGACTATTCAAACTGATGGCATACCCTTTGAGAACGTCAAATTAAGAATGGCATTCCCTTTGAGAACGTCAAATTAAGAATTCTTAGGTTAATATTTTCATGCAATTGCAACTCAAAAAATCATCAAAATCCCAAGTAAATATAATAAATACTTATCTTTAAAAAGTTTTGCACATATCAACACATATTTAAACCTCACCAAAACTCTGATACGAAGCAAAATTGAATACGGTCTTTGTAAATATGGCAATAGCTGCATAACCAATATCAACTCTGTTCAACCCAAAAACCCAAACGCATCAAATCAGCAATGGCTTTGCAGTTATCGTTACGCAATTTACTCAATATTATACTCAGCGTATTAAAAAAACTAACAAAAGAACCACCATAAAACATCATCAATCAGTACATCGCTGGCAAAATAAAACAAGAACAGCACTAGTAAAAACACCTTTCTCAAACTATTAGCAACCCAAAAACATACTATCTGAAGAAGGTGAAAATTTAGGCACTCTTTATGAACAGTATTAACAGAACAGTATTATCGGTATTAACAGCAGAATCATGCGCGATTTATTATGCAATTCGTCTAGCGCTAGCAGATAGCTGTAAGTAATCCGTTTATAATCACTTTTGACCTTTACCGCCTTCCAACGTCTTTAGACGTTGCCTGGTATAAGGGCAAAGTGGATCACTATATCCCGAACCGCATGAGATGCAAGAATTGCTAAAAATTGGGTCACATAAAAAATGGCTGCAAAAGAAACTCTATATGCCCAGCATGCGGTCTCCCACCTCATGGACGGCATTAACTGCCACAGGTATGTTCAAATGAATGAAATACTGAAAATAACAACCGAAAGTTACTGCAGACGCAAATATAGAAATCCCAACCCCATACAAACAGCAAATCAGAACAACACTTATGCATCCACAATAACCGACTTACCCTCAAATAGTAACAAAAACAAAAATAATCAACTAACTACTATCCCCAAAAACAACTTCCTCAAAAACGATACCAAAAAATCAACCTACAACGACACCAAATCAACTTCATGAAATTCCTCAAGCAACACACATGCAAAAACAAGCATCAACCACCGAAGAAACAACAAAACATAAAAGAACAATCAACAAAACTACAGAAAATGACAATCGAAAAAAACAACAAATCTGAAAAAACAACGAAACTAAAGAAAACAATCAAAACAATTTCGACATAAACACCCCTATATCTCCAATATCCTACTTAATTCAATCTCTCATAAGAAACAATAATTATTATATTCCTTTTCTCGATGAGGATGGGAACAACAATAACCTACACAACCTTGAGTTGTTCATCTCATTACAAGAAACACACTGTACATGTAACTTCACCCCAATCTGTCCAAAGAATTTCAGGTGTGGGGAATGAGGAAAACGACTGAATAATTAAGGTACACGAATGAGAGGATGTGCTCCTAGAAGGCAGGATCAGATGTCCTTGAGTGTTGGTGTATAGTGTTGAGTGTGGGGCTCAGTATTATACTTAGCACTGCTGCCGCTATAGTTCAGCATCAAAATGATGATTTTTTTGTGGTCAGTATTTTACTAAGCACTGCTGCTGAAAAAAGGAACAAGGTCTATGCTTATTTCCTTATGGTTTAACATTAATTTTATTGAACAAATATTTACAGCTTATATACTAAAATTATGTCTATTCAGCATAATTTGCATTCAATTAATTTTCCCATGAATAATAAAAATAATTTGTTATTTGTTACCAAGTTCATGCTCAAATAAAATTATGCTGATGTAAAGAATTAAAAATATATTTACAGTGTGTCTTAAAAATAAAAGTACAAATATTTAAATTGTGTTTATATATGAAAGTGCAAATATTAAAATTGTGTTTATATAGTGTATACACACTACATCCTCACCCTTTTAGATTTGGGCATGTTTAAAAATTAGTGTTCTATAATAAATTTTTATTTAAAAAATTTTTTCAATATGTTCTTATGTAGTGTTTTCAATTTTGAATTTTCTACTTCTATTATTACATTTAAGTCATTTATGTCTACTACCTTATATGAGCCCTTATATGGTTTTTGATTCTTTTTTCTATTCTCTATTTTGACTAAAACTAGATCTCCTATTTTAATATCTATACTATTTTGTTTCTTTGTTGATTCTAAACTTCGTCTTTTTTTTACTGCCAGAATGAACTCACGTGCCCTTTGTAATGAAAAATGTAGTTTAGCTTTCAATTCGTTTGCGTAATTATCAATATTGTAGGTTTCCCGTGGTTTTGTCAGTTCGTCGTTTGGGAGTCGTGGGAGTTTTCCAAATATTAGTTCGAATGGTGAATAGTCAGTGTCGACATTTGGTGTTGTGTTAAAAGCAAACGTAAAGTATTGTATCCATTCGTGCCAGTTCTCGTCTTCTACAAAGTTTAATAGATATTCGTTTAATACACGATGGTTCCGTTCCACTGTTCCTACCGTTTCGTGATGGTAAGGAGTAGAAAATGTCTGTTCTATTTTTAATAATGCGCAAATATCCTTTATTAGTTCGTAGTTAAATTCTGTACCTTTGTCTGTCTTCAAAATATTGAACAAACCATATTTCAGGATGATGTGTTCTACTAGAGTTTTGGCTACTGATTTCGCATCTTTGGATTCTAAAGGATAAGCTACTACGTACTTTGTCAGTTCACATTGTGCAGTTAGTATATATCTAAAGTTTGTAGATGGCCGTAAAGGACCGACTGTGTCGACTACGACTGTGTCGAAACTTTTCGATGGTGTATCTGTTATGGTCAGGGGTTCTCTTGTATGTTTAATCTGTTTTTTCTTTTGGCAAGATGAACAAGTTCTAATATAATTTTTAACCATTTTATTCCGATTTTTTCATATGTATCTTTGCTTAAGCTTGGCTAGTGTTTTTCTGATTCCGAAATGTCCGTTATGTGGTAATCCATGAAATTCTTCAATCAATCTGTATTGTTTTATGTTCTCTGTTACTCTTTTTGGCATTTTGTATATAATTATATTAATATCATTATTCTGCAGATTATTATATTTTTCTTTTAATTTATCGGCCGTTATATATTTTAAAATTTCATCATTGTCATATAGTACGTATGTATTAAATTTAAATGTCTTTAATTTTATTAAAAGTTTCTCCAAGAATGTTTCTGAAAACATAGGTATTTCGCTTTTATTACATACTATACGCGTGATGTTTTCACTTCTTTCTTTTCCCTGCTGCAGCTTTTTTTCATATATAAATTCTAATCTTTGAAGCTTCCTTATATCATTTATTGACGTGCATTCGCACATATGAAGTTGATCAGGCTTCTGTTGAGAAATGCCGTCCTTTTCATTATTTTGAACGTTCTCTTTACTTCTATCAATTATTTTATTTTTATTTAGCATGCTACGCGTTATTGCCAGAGTTTTTTTTCTTTTTCATTAATACTGATTGGAATCATGGTTTTCAAAATGTCTGAGTTGATATCTAGTCGTGATAGTGCATCTGCATTTGTATTATTAGCTCCCTTTTTGTATTGTAAGTCAAAATCATAGTCTGACAGTTCTAGTCTTATGCGAGTCAGTTTTGAGGATGGGTTCTTATGTGAAAATAGGGCGACTAGTGGTATATGGTCTGTTATAACAGTGAATCTTCGTCCGAAAAGATATGGTCTAAAGAATTGTATGCCCCGGTGAATGCCTAATAATTCTTTTTCAATGACAGATTTATTCTTTTCATGTTTGTTCAAGGATCGGCTTGCATAGGATATTGGTAAGTCTTCTCCCATTATATTCTGTGATAATACTGCGGCTGGACCTTGGTTTGATGCGTCTGTCGTCAGTATAAAAGGTTTTTCGAAATTTGGGTATTGAAGTATTGGTGGTGTTATTAATTTATCTTTTAGTGTGTCAAAGGCGGTTTGGCAGTCTTGAGACCAAATGAATTTTGCATTCTTTTTTAGAAGTGCATTGAGACACATTGCTATATTAGCGAAGTTTTTAATGAATCTTCTGTAATAATTGCAAAATGCTACGAAACGTCGTACGTCGTCCTTGTTTTGTAATTTTTGATGGCTTCAAACTTTTGAGGATCTGGTTTAACGCCCTCTTGAGTGATTAGGTGTCCAAGGTATGTGACTTCATGTTGTAAAAAATGACATTTTTGTGCATTTAGCTTTAGGTTGTATTTCTCTAATCTACTTAAGATTAAGACTTTTATAAGATTTCTATTGTGGTGGCTGGCATTACAGCCGAAAACAATTATATCATCTACATACAGGAATGCTTCTGATTCGAGACCTGATAACGCTATCGTGAGCATACGTTGAAAGCTGTTAGAAGATATGTTCAGTCCGACTGGTAGCCTTGTAAATTGGTAATGACCCGTTGGTGTCGAAAATGCCGTGCAAGGGCGTGAATCTTTAGCTAGTTTGATTTGGTGGAAGGAGTCAGTCATATAGAGTGTTGAAAAGTATTTGGCGCGTCCTAATTTGTCCAGAATGTCATCTAGCCGAGTTAATGGAAATTTGTCATTAATAATTTTCTTGTTTAGTCTTCGAAAGTTTACTACTAACCTCCATTTTGATATGTCTAAGAAGGATTTGAACTAAGAGGAATTGTAGGGGCTTGTGGATGGTTCTATTATTTTTTCCTTAAGCATGTCTTGGACTTTTGAATTTATTTCGTCAGTATGTGTATGGGGGAGACGATAGTTTTTTGTGTATACTGGATTACTGTCCTGAAGTGAAATTCTTTGTGCATAGAAATTGTTTGCGGGTAATTCTTCCTCTTGTTGAAATCTTTTAATTATTGAAATTATGTCATTTTTGCCCTTGTTGCCTATGTTGTCCCATGAATAATTTTTTAGTATCTTTTTCAAGCGTTCTTTATTCCGTTCCTCATTGTGATTTATATACAGTCATTTATACCTATTTAATGGTACGGTTTGAATCCTTAAGTTTTCTATAGTTACATCTTTTTCTGTCGCGTTCAGTATTTATATATGTTTATTGCCCTTTTTTGGAACAATAGTATTTGCCAAGTATACTCCCTTAGCTATTTCCCTATTTAAAATTACTGTATCCTCATCCAAATTTATGTTAAAGGGTAATATTGTTTCTGTTCTAGCGGGTATTTTCAAGTGGTTTACACATAAAAAACCAGTTTAAATTGGTAAATTGAATATTTTATCCTTATGTATAGAGGAAAGGATATACTTGTCGTAGTCAATGATGCAATTGTATGCATTAAAAAAATCCATACCTAGTATTCCGTCTGTTTTTGTTGGGAAGTTATTAGGAACCAGTTGAATTTTATGATGTATGGTCTAGTTGTCTATGTCTATTGTTATTATGGTAGACCCTATTATTTTTATTTCATCTTTAGAAATTCCACTTAAGTT
Organism: Trichopoda pennipes; assembly: GCA_030448955.1. Lineage (NCBI taxonomy): Eukaryota > Metazoa > Arthropoda > Insecta > Diptera > Tachinidae > Trichopoda > Trichopoda pennipes. The sequence goes on from JASKUP010000051.1 coordinate 1,340,194, forward strand.
GCAGAAGTCATTTGAGTCTTCAGTATAATTTTTGAGAAGGTGTTCTTTGCAAAGGGATATTTCCGCTCCTGTGTCAATCAAAAATGTTAATTCTCGGTCTGTATTGAATATATTCAATTTTATGTAATTTTGATAGGCAGGTGTAATATTGTATATTCTTCTATTGTTATGTAATTGCGGTGTTCCGGAGAAGCATGATGGATGTCCTCCGGATGTGACGAGTTTCCCTGGTTGATTGTTTGATTAATACTCCTATTTGTACAGTTCTGTCTGTTTCCAGTGTTTGAATTGAAATTAGAATTTCGGTTATTCCTGTTGTAATTTCGGTCATTGTTTTGGTACCTATTTTGTCCGTTGCGATGGGGTGTGTTTTTGTCAGAGTTGTTCCTGTAGAAAGTTTTCCTATTCCAATTGTTGTTGTTATTGGGGTATCTCTGATTCTGGTTAGTTCGTTGATTTTCTCGTAATTGTTGTAAGACCTATGGTTATTTTTGTAGTAATTGTTTCTCTGTCTGGTTGTTTGTTACATGACTTTTGTTTGAGTTTGGGTGCAGTCGGCTTCTTCTGCAATTTCTACTGCCTCTGAAAAGGATTTTACCCTACTAGAATCAATTGTTTTAATGATGTCTCTGTCTGTTAGGCCGTTTTTGAATGCATTAAATGCAATGATATTGTTCGATTTTATTATTGTGTCCCTGCTGTCTTCACCTATACTAGAGATTTGAAGTTCGTTAAGTTCTGATATTAGACTACTAATTTTATCCGCGAACTTTCTGATGTCACCTTGCTGCTTAATGTAATTTAATTTATTCAATATATTGTTTGGTGTTTCCCTTGATTTGTAGCATTTCCTTAATTATGTGATTAATTGACCTCTAGGTCTGTTGGTATTGTGTTTTGTCTTATTCTGTTCTGTACTGTCTGGTAGTTCTGTGGCGTTCATTTTGGCTTGTATAGTATTGAACGTTTAATATAACTTTAATATGCTCGAAACAATACAACAGATTTTGTATATGTTTATCTATAGTGTCATCTCTGGTTGGTCTATCAGTGTTTAGACACTTATAAGATTTATCAAAATTCTCCCGTATTAATCTAAGTTTTTGAATAATGGTGTTCCAATCCATTAATTTTCGAGTAGGGTGTATTATCTATGAGATTTTCCCTAAAAATCCTATTCAATTCCTAAAAAAGCTTTCTCTTCTTTCGTATATGGTACTAATCTTAGGTCATTTTTATTCCTATACTTTATGAGTGTTAATGTTTCCTTGTCATCCTTCTTAGCTAAGTTCCTAAGGTTTCTAATTAAATCCTCTTCCTGTTTAATTCTAAGATTTATTTCCTCTTCCGTTTTATCCTGAAGTTCTTCCTCTGCGTTAAATAATTTCTCCAAATTTTGGAATTGTCTTTCCAATTCTTTTTCAAGATTATTCATTATAAAAGTCCATTTGCAAATTTACTCAAATTATATTATCCTTAATTAGAAGTGCCCATATTCATAAAAAGTATTTGTTATTTATAAAATAAAAGAGTCTTCCATACAAAATGTGTTTAATAAATCTTCTATAAGTTAACACAAAAGCACTATTCTTATGCATATAGACATGCTTTTATAGTAAATAATTACTGTGTTTTTTTTTTCTTTTCTATATTAATGACATTAAATTACTCTATATTACTATTAAAAATAAGATTAGGAAAAATGTAAAATTTTATGATTTGTGTTTGTAGCGCCATGTAGCGAAATCATCTAGGTGTTCCCTCTTCTGTTGGCCTTGAATTTATTTCCAACCCTGCGTCTCCAGAGTTATTAGTTCTTTGATTAAATTTTTCTTCTGTTCTCCCTTGCTTATATTTATTTTTCTCTGTAAGTCTCTGCAGGCCGCCTGGAATTTTCTTTTTTTCCGCCCTTTTTCTTCGGTTGGTGTAATTCGGTATTTTGCTGAGTTTGATGTTTGTTTATTTGCTGCCTGGCTCTATATTGTTCTATGGTGATCGCCTTTGGTCCTGCATTGACTGGTTGTTGATTCAGGAATATATTCTTCTTCGATTAGTTATTCCCATTTTTTGAATATACTGTCTATTGTCTCTTGACTTGACATTGAGAAAAATGTTGTTCCTTTTCTTTTCAAGGATCTTTCTTCAAATAATAAAATTAAAATTCCAGAAATTTGGGAGGATTAAAGCTTCTAAAAAAATTCGGCAATAATAATTCTTAATGAAAATTCGACAGAATCTGATTTAATAGAATTTGCAGGATCTGATAAAATTGGCAGGATCTAAACTTTCAAAAATTTGGCAGGATCGGAATGAGGAAAACGACTGAACAATTAAGGTGTACGAATGAGAGGATGTGCTCCTAGAAGGCAGGATCAGATGTCCTTGAGTGTTGGTGTATACTGTTGAGTGTGGGGCTCAGTATTATACTTAGCACTGATGCCGCTATAGTCCAGCATCAAAATGCCGATTATTTTTGTGGTCAGTATTTCACTAAGCACTGCTGCCGAAAAAAGGAACAAGGTTTGTGCTTATTTCCTTATGATTTAACATTAATTTTATTGAACAAATATTTACAGCTTATATACTAAAATTATGTCTATTCAGCATAATTTGCATTCAATTAATTTTCCCATGAATAATAAAAATAATTTGTTATTTGTTGATGTTGCATTATCAAATTTATTTTCATGGTCAAATGAAATTATGCTGATGTAAAGAATTAAAAATATATTTACAGTGTGTCTTAAAAATAAAAGTACAAATATTTAAATTGTGTTTATATATGAAAGTGCAAATATTAAAATTGTGTTTATATAGTGTATACACACTACACAGGTTACTTCGTAAACTCACCACAAAACACCACTTCAAAACAAGGCTTCAACGTTCTAATTAAGTCCAACATACCCCAAAAACTAATACCAGTGAATTCTGAATATCAAATCATGGCCATTGAAATCAGCCGTAAAATAAAATTTACTATCGTATCATTTTACATTCTACACTGCCAGGACATATCTATAAGAGAAATAAGTAGAATAATATCCACATTCAACAACCCTTACTAGTTATAGGCGATTTCAATGGCTGATACGTGATGTGGGGATACGAAACTAACAACCACCGGTGTCTTTTACTAGAAAATATAGTACAACAAGCGTTTAAAATGATGACAGTCCTACCCACTTTTTCACCCACAATACCTTCACCAACACTGATGTCACTTTTTGCTCAATAAACCTATTCCCGTTGATATCATGGAGTACATTAGATGATTTGCATGGCTCAGCTACAAAAAAAACAACCCAATAAAATCAAACAAATATCCAAAATACACTAAAATACAGTAAAATATACTAAGATACACTAAAATATGCTAAAAAAACATAAACTACACTACAATACACTAAAACGCACTAACTTACACTAAAATACTTTAAAATAAACTAAAATACACTAAAATACACAAATATATGCTAAAGTGTACTAAAATACACCAAAATATACTAAAATATACAAAAATACACTAAAATAAACTAAAATACACTTAAATCTACTAAAATACACTATAATACACTAAATACACTAAAATATACTACAATACAAAATACATTAAAAATAAACTAAAGTATACTAAAATATACAAATTAAATGACAACAGAGAAACGAAAAACATTTTACAAAAAATCCTTGTAAATCCTCAAAATCTCCCTGTAAAAAACAAAAAAATTGCATATCTGCAGAAACCACAACTGCGACTCAGACAGACTATTCAAACTGATGGCATACCCTTTGAGAACGTCAAATTAAGAATGGCATTCCCTTTGAGAACGTCAAATTAAGAATTCTTAGGTTAATATTTTCATGCAATTGCAACTCAAAAAATCATCAAAATCCCAAGTAAATATAATAAATACTTATCTTTAAAAAGTTTTGCACATATCAACACATATTTAAACCTCACCAAAACTCTGATACGAAGCAAAATTGAATACGGTCTTTGTAAATATGGCAATAGCTGCATAACCAATATCAACTCTGTTCAACCCAAAAACCCAAACGCATGAAATCAGCAATGGCTTTGCAGTTATCGTTACGCAATTTACTCAATATTATACTCAGCGTATTAAAAAAACTAACAAAAGAACCACCATAAAACATCATCAATCAGTACATCGCTGGCAAAATAAAACAAGAACAGCACTAGTAAAAACACCTTTCTCAAACTATTAGCAACCCAAAAACATACTATCTGAAGAAGGTGAAAATTTAGGCACTCTTTATGAACAGTATTAACAGAACAGTATTATCGGTATTAACAGCAGAATCATGCGCGATTTATTATGCAATTCGTCTAGCGCTAGCAGATAGCTGTAAGTAATCCGTTTAACAATAGATGGAACACTAACCTATATAGATTAGTTAGTTTTATATATATATATAGATAATTATAATTTTTATATATATAATTGTTCGGTCAGAATATTATTAGAAAATAATTTGATATTTATTTTTAATTTATATTTACATTTTACTGAATTCAATCCTTTTAATATCTTGTTACTCTTCTTATTATTAATATACATATATAATCTTGTATGTAATTGTTTTGTGTAATAATACAATCAGATTTAAGCATACATATAATTCTAACGGTATTGCATTCTTCAACATTCTTATGCTGTAAAACATTGCAAATTTATAACTTAGAACCATTGTCGAAAAAACACTGAAGCAATAAACAACCAAATCAACATTCATCGCGTATTTTTATTTTAATGTTAGTTTAAGAAACCAAAAAGAAAAATTTTGTTCAATTAGTTTCATGAAATTAAAAGGGAATAAAACTTTGAAATTAAATCAATTTCTTATAATAAATATCTTTTTTCGTTTTTAAGATCTTTTTTATATATTTTTTCTTCTCAATATTTCGCTTTCCTTTGGAAAGCTTCTTCAGGAAAAAATTTTTATATTTTTGAAAACCAAAAAATTATTAACAATTTGAAAAAATGTTTCAAAACATTTGAATAAAACATATAAAATATTTTTTCATACATACATACAAAAATTTTAAATTTTCAAATATTCAAACATACAAAAACAACGAAACGGAAATAACAAATAAATAACAAATAACAAATTCTCTCTTATGAAATGATTATAACAAATTATGTGTCTTTTTAATATATCAAAAAACACTAAAAAATACTAAAATACACTAAAATATACTAAAATACACTAAAATATACTAAAATACACTAAAATATACTAGAATACAATAAAATACACTAAAATATACTAAAATACACTAAAATATACTAAAATATACTAAAATGTACTAAAATACACTAAAATATACTAAAATACACTAAAATATAATAGAATTCAATAAAATATACTAAAATACACTAAAATATACTAAACTACACTAAAATATACTAAAGTACACTAAAATATACTAAAATACACTAAAATACACAAAAATATACTAAGATATACTAAAATACACTAAAATATATTAAAAAACACTAAAAAATACTAAAATACACTAAAATATACTAAAATATACCAAAATACACTAAAATATACTAAAATAAAAAAATTCTGAGCTAAATTGTCTGTGTCTGTCTTGAAATTTATTCTCCTTACATTTGGTACATTAACAATTTCTAACATTTCCAACATATAACGTCTCTTGTAGTTTTTTTCTATATCTAATACTGATGTTTCATCAAACTTTGGATAATGATTATATTTCTTACAATGTGAAGATAAGGATGTCTTCTGTGTTGAAATATTCCTATATTTTTGGTCACACCTGTGACCAGCTAATCTCGTTTTAAGTTTATTTTATAAACTTTGTCACAGTTGACCTGGTCATTTCCTCCACATGGTATCCTGTATACTACATCAGATATTTCCATTTTTCCTATTTTATCCTTCATACTGCTAAATAATTTATTTAATGTGTTATGTGTTTTGTGTGCAATTATATATTTATCTGTGTCATATATTTTACACTTTCTTAATCTTTTTGATATTCCAGGAACATAAGTTAATGATTTATAATTTCTTGGCTCTGCCGTAGAATTTCAAGCAATTATAAATCATTAACTTATGTTCCTGAAATATCAGAAAGATTAAGAAAGTGTCAAATATATGACACAGATAAATATATAATTGCACACATTATACCGATTAAATACTGTGACATACGGTACATCAGCTGCGCCTTTTTTAGCTATTAGAAGTCTATTTTTTATCGCTGATCATTACAGAGCCAAATTCCCTATTGATTCTGAAACTCTTAAACAAGATCTTTACGTTGATGACCACGGGGGCAGATAACTTTTCTGACCTTTTAACAAAAAAAAACAGAAATGATTAAACTTTCAGAAAGGGCAGTTTTTCAAACGTTAAAGTAGAATTCTAACTTTTTAAACATTGCGCCTTGTACCGGGGAAAGAATCTTAAAAACGACAGACGAAGATTTTACAAGGACTCTGGGATATTATGGAAACCAAAAGATGACCTTTTTTCTTTTTATTTTCACTTACCAATTATCAAAGCTCCAACGAAGCGTTCAGTTTTATCAGTTGTAGCAAAATTCTTAGATGTTCTTGGCTTATTAAGCCCCGTTATAGTTTCCTATAAAATATTACTACAAGAGATGTGGAAACAAAATTAAAATTGAATACTCCGTTGAACCAACGCTTATCGAACCGCTGGCAGCAAATTAAAAAAGTTTTTCGCATATAAAACAAATAAAAATTACACGGTTGGTGGGCATTTCTCCACAAAGAAAATTTGGTATTCACGGACTTGCAGGTGCATCGCAAATGGCATATGAATACTGCATTTACGTGTGTGTATCTCATGGAAATTAATTCAAATCAAATTTGCTCATAGTAAAATCTAAAGTGGCTCCAGTTGCTCAACAATCATTTCCGCGCTTAGAACTGTGTGCTGCCTTATTACTTAGTCGAACATGAAACAAAATCAAACAAAAATTTAAGCGTTTACTTATAATATGTTTTTTTGGACAGATTCAAGAATCGTTTTAAGTTGGCTAACAAATTATTCATCGTCGTACATATGTTTTGTCACAAATCGAGTATCAGAAATTCAAAACCTTACCTACAACATAACGTAGAATCATGTGCCATCAAAACAGAACCCCACGAGTGTGATTTCACGTGGATGCCTAGCAAATGAGTTACAAAACAACAACGTTATCGAAAATATGGACCTTCCTAAAAAAAGAAATGAAAAAGACTACATTTACAACAACAGCAATCATCGAATCAATAATTAGTAAAATAATTACTCTTTACTCTTCGTATCATTGTCTTCTTCGAAAGGAACAAATGGCTAATGTTAAATCTTTTAACTTCAATGTATCAATTATTTCATGTAGACATGACAAATGTATATCTGATCAAGAACTTCGCATAATGTGAAACAATAACAGTTATCTGCTTGTAAACCACTTAAGTTATTTGACATTTACACTGACTCCAAGAAAGAAACAATGGCATCTACCATTTGATCGTGATCACGTATTATAAAATTATTTAAAGTATCCCTTTTAAAATTTCTGTTGTTCAAGGTGTTGTGGAAGTTTAATGTTGTCAAGCTGCAACGATTTAAACTTTCTAATTTTTTTTTTAATTTCTTCAAACATTTTTTTTGAATCTTTAGGGTCTATTTGGGATAATTTTTTCTTTAAGATTTGGTTTAAGGTGTTAATGATGTTGCCTTTTACAAGTTTTTTACTAATTTTAATTTCGTTGTTAATAAATTTAATGATGTTTCCGTTAGTGTTATTTCTAACCTAACTGCCCTTTCTGAAAGTTTAATCATTTCTGTTTTTTTTTGTTAAAAGGTCAGAAAAGTTATCTGCCCCCGTGGTCATCAACGTAAAGATCTTGTTTAAGAGTTTCAGAATCAATAGGGAATTTGGCTCTGTAATGATCAGCGATAAAAAATAGACTTCTAATAGCTAAAAAAGGCGCAGCTGATGTACCGTATGTCACAGTATTTAATCGGTATAATGTGTGCAATTATATATTTATCTGTGTCATATATTTGACACTTTCTTAATCTTTTTGATATTCCAGGAACATAAGTTAATGATTTATAATTTCTTGGCTCTGCCGTAGAATTTCAAGCAATTATAAATCATTAACTTATGTTCCTGAAATATCAGAAAGATTAAGAAAGTGTCAAATATATGACACAGATAAATATATAATTGCACACATTATACCGATTAAATACTGTGACATACGGTACATCAGCTGCGCCTTTTTTAGCTATTAGAAGTCTATTTTTTATCGCTGATCATTACAGAGCCAAATTCCCTATTGATTCTGAAACTCTTAAACAAGATCTTTACGTTGATGACCACGGGGGCAGATAACTTTTCTGACCTTTTAACAAAAAAAAACAGAAATGATTAAACTTTCAGAAAGGGCAGTTTTTCAAACGTTAAAGTAGAATTCTAACTTTTTAAACATTGCGCCTTGTACCGGGGAAAGAATCTTAAAAACGACAGACGAAGATTTTACAAGGACTCTGGGATATTATGGAAACCAAAAGATGACCTTTTTTCTTTTTATTTTCACTTACCAATTATCAAAGCTCCAACGAAGCGTTCAGTTTTATCAGTTGTAGCAAAATTCTTAGATGTTCTTGGCTTATTAAGCCCCGTTATAGTTTCCTATAAAATATTACTACAAGAGATGTGGAAACAAAATTAAAATTGAATACTCCGTTGAACCAACGCTTATCGAACCGCTGGCAGCAAATTAAAAAAGTTTTTCGCATATAAAACAAATAAAAATTACACGGTTGGTGGGCATTTCTCCACAAAGAAAATTTGGTATTCACGGACTTGCAGGTGCATCGCAAATGGCATATGAATACTGCATTTACGTGTGTGTATCTCATGGAAATTAATTCAAATCAAATTTGCTCATAGTAAAATCTAAAGTGGCTCCAGTTGCTCAACAATCATTTCCGCGCTTAGAACTGTGTGCTGCCTTATTACTTAGTCGAACATGAAACAAAATCAAACAAAAATTTAAGCGTTTACTTATAATATGTTTTTTTGGACAGATTCAAGAATCGTTTTAAGTTGGCTAACAAATTATTCATCGTCGTACATATGTTTTGTCACAAATCGAGTATCAGAAATTCAAAACCTTACCTACAACATAACGTAGAATCATGTGCCATCAAAACAGAACCCCACGAGTGTGATTTCACGTGGATGCCTAGCAAATGAGTTACAAAACAACAACGTTATCGAAAATATGGACCTTCCTAAAAAAAGAAATGAAAAAGACTACATTTACAACAACAGCAATCATCGAATCAATAATTAGTAAAATAATTACTCTTTACTCTTCGTATCATTGTCTTCTTCGAAAGGAACAAATGGCTAATGTTAAATCTTTTAACTTCAATGTATCAATTATTTCATGTAGACATGACAAATGTATATCTGATCAAGAACTTCGCATAATGTGAAACAATAACAGTTATCTGCTTGTAAACCACTTAAGTTATTTGACATTTACACTGACTCCAAGAAAGAAACAATGGCATCTACCATTTGATCGTGATCACGTATTATAAAATTATTTAAAGTATCCCTTTTAAAATTTCTGTTGTTCAAGGTGTTGTGGAAGTTTAATGTTGTCAAGCTGCAACGATTTAAACTTTCTAATTTTTTTTTTAATTTCTTCAAACATTTTTTTTGAATCTTTAGGGTCTATTTGGGATAATTTTTTCTTTAAGATTTGGTTTAAGGTGTTAATGATGTTGCCTTTTACAAGTTTTTTACTAATTTTAATTTCGTTGTTAATAAATTTAATGATGTTTCCGTTAGTGTTATTTCTAACCTATTGTGTTTTTTGATTATAGTTAAAATTTTTCATTTTTCTTGGTGTAGCTTTTCTATAATTAGAATTTTAGAATTAGTCAAGTTTTCTGAACTTAAGTGTTATCTTATCAATAGCATTTAGAATTATATTATTTAGCTTATCGATTTGGAGGTCAATTTCGGAGTTTAAAAGATACCTAATTTTTGTATAAGCTTGTTACCGTCCAGTTTTTGTTCAATAAGTTTTTTTAATTTTGTCCAATCTGTTATCTTATAGTCATACTAGCGTGCCCTTGACTGCTTTGCAAATCATTTGTGCTTTGTTTTTATTCTGCAGCGTTGTTTTTTGTGTATGCCAAAAAACTCTGTTATATAATACCACTTATTCTATTGCAATGTTTTAAAATATACGACATTCTTCGTTCGATTTTGGTTCGCGGTAGAGACAAACAAAGCAGTTGACTTACCAACACGTGAACATGATAAATATTATTGACCGTGCGAAAAACAGTAATATTCAAATCAATACCGCACAATGGTAATGATTGACCTCCTGGGCTTTCTTGATCATTGCAAAAGCAACACGTATGGGGAACTGAAGCCGTTTAAAATCAAACGACGAATCTAGAGGAATCATTGGAATGCGTGGTATCAACACATCCTCGCCCTTATATTTTCCTTTTGAAATTATCGCTTCAATCACGTTTGTCATGATTTTTTTAACTACTAAACGTGTCCCATTGCAAAGTCGTGGCTGGCAGATATTTCGAAGCAAAATAATTAGTATACCAACTTTCACTTGTAGACGGTGGGGCGACAGCCCAGGTAGCTCAAGCGAACTTCAAAATTCGAATGGATAATTTACAACCGATTTGTAGGTAAAAATTTCCCCGGGAATCTCATTAAAAATTATCACATTGATATCCGAAACATCTGTATTTTTCGCAGCTAAAACAGCTCTTTCCCCCAACCAATCATGGTTTCTAAAATTTTGTGCAATACCGGGAAATACGTTTGTGACAAATTCTTGATTTGATTGTGCAAAGTGGCAAAAATTATCTGGGAGCGTAATCATTTTTGTGGTGGGATCAATTGGAATTGCGCCATTCCCAATATCTAATAATTGCTTTAAAAAGGTTCGGCTGATGGATCATTTTGCAATTGAACACCCATATTTGTAGTCAACGTTAGTCAAATATGCTTTCAATTCATCGGTAATAGTAGACCGAAAAATAACAGGCAGTATGTGGCGGAAATCTCCAACCAATAGAATCAAGACCAAATAATTCTTGATTATTTCGTAAATTTTTCAAAGTTCTGTCTAAGGCCTCTAAAGATTTTTTGTGTGCCATCTTGATTTTGTGCTATTCTTTCTTCGTCGGATTGGCCTGAACGTGATCTAGATAAACGTTGACTCTCAGTATCATTTCTTTGTTGTTTTAGTTGTTCTGTCTGATTTGCCCGCCCAGTAGACACAGATTGTAATTTTCGTGAAAGTCGACAGATATTCCGTTTTGGACTTGTCATCTTCGTTATTCTGCATGGCGAATATAAGATTTTCATTTAATTCAATAACAAAGAAAAGCAATCATATTAGATTACTCACATGTGGCTTATTTCGCCACAGACAACAGCACAACCACTGCAATCTTCCATTTCTATGTTCGTTGACAATTTACGGAACACAAATCTATCTTCCCTATGAAGAAATTCAGAAAAAAATTGACAACGCACAAAATTATGACTTATAGCTGCACAAAACGTGCATTGGTTATTCATACTGCCGTTTAGTTTGTTTCCGAAAGTTTAAAAATATCCGCCCATAAATTTGTACTTCGTCACACTTTTTGTCAATCACAATAGCACAGTGTGAATCTGATTGAACGCTCTATGTAAATATTGTCAACACACGAAATAATTCGCACAAAATGTGCACTGTGCCCAGTTTGAATCATTGTCCGAATGTTTTAAAATAATTGGTCCATAAAATTCTGCTTCGTGAAACACTAAATGGCATGAATATTAACTTACCTGTGTAAAAAATCTGTAGTGCAGTCGCCAATACCAATTCGTAATGCACATAAACATATTTTTAGTTTTCAATTTTTGTAGCAAACAATTATGTTTAATACAATCGTTATTTAAATGAGCAAAAAAAAATTTAATGCGTCAAAGTCAAATTACACACACATAAAGAATGCAACAGAATATAGAAAAAGATCTCTATTTGTCTCACATCCACTTGCTATGAACATGAGCATATTTCGGTTTGTACGCCGTCGCATTCTGTGCAAGCACACACACACAGCAACTTACAAACGAAAACACACATTTCATTTGATACAAAACACTAAGCCGAATTATTCAATGGAAACTTAATTTAATTTTTTTGAAAAATTGTACATGTTTCAAACACGCACTGTGGACGCACTATTCTGCACAAACGCATGAAACAAGGATAGAAACCAGCAAACAACCATTACGAAGGTACAGTTTCGTTTTCTTCCACAAAGGAAAAAGTTTTTGTTCATTATTATATAAGAACATATTTGTAAAGCTTGATGATCACTATCATAATCTAAAGTCTCTAGGCAGTTTAACGTGTTATTTTTCATTACAATATGTAGTCTGCAGTCTGCAATACATACATCTATATACGATTGTGACCTCGGATACGAAGGCGAACTGGATGCACCTAAAATTGGTCTCATTATCAACTAACCATTCCTCAAGTTTCCTTCCTATAGTATTGTCAATAGAGTTTCCCCAATCCCTATGTCTTCCATTTAAATCTTCAGCCAATAGGTAGTAATTGTTACCATTTTGTAAGTCTAACGAATGGAAAAGATTATATATTTCAGAACTAAAATTTGCATCATTATTTCCAGAAGGATAATAAGTAGATGTAATAAACATATTTTTATTTCCGGCCATATGAACACGAACAATGCAAGTTTCCAAAAACTGAAAGGAACTCACTGTATTATTAGAGAATATATTATATTTCAGATTACTTTTAATTAAAATGACTGTACACCCTCCTCTTACCGCACCAGTTCTATCTTTCCTACTACTATGGAAAAAATCGATACGCAACGCTTTTAAGCTTATGCCATTTGGTTATTTAAATATTTCATCATATTTTTTAATTCTAACATAAAGTTATTATCTTAGTTCAAATTTGTGTTCGTATCATTATTAGATTTCAGAAAATTAGCAAATCTTATTTCTAGGTTTAAAGAGTAATTTACAGTATTATTCATATTCTTTTTATTTTCTGGTAATAATTTTTTCTTAGACCTAAGTCTAAGTTGTTTGAAGTTGTTTGTATTTTTCACAACCGAATTTCACGACCGCATTTGTTGCATCGAACACAGTACTATCTATACTTTTCGTCTTCTGCAACGTTTGTTAATTCATATTCTCCTCTTTTGTGATCATTCTTGCATTTAACACATTTTGTTGGTAAGAAGCAGTTTGCCGCGGTGTGGAAAATACCTTGGCGGTTTCGGCATTGGGAATCCCCACTTGCTTTACTTGTTCCCATTTAATCATGCGAAAAAAAAGTGTTTTTATATTCTTTAACTGACTTACATTACTTTCTGGGGCAACTTGTACTAAAAAAAATGGTAAATCATATCCGCGTTTGGTGGAATTTTTTGTTGCAAATTGGGTAACTTTCATAAACTTTAAGCGAAACTGGCATAGCTCGTTCAAAATATCTTCTTCTTTAGAGTCTAGACCTTTTAAAAAATATGTTTTAGTTTTAATTGCTTTTGGTGTAAAGGTGAAAAATTAGAGTTTGCTTTAACTAAATAAGTCTTGACTTTTATAAAATCCTCTAACGAATTCATATACAGAGTTTTTTTTTCTAAATTCTTTCGGCTGTATGCATAAAAACTTAAAGTAGGTTTAACTGCCGTTGTTAAGCACAATTTCCTAAAGTTGTATTCATAAAACACTTTTACCTTAAAATACCTTTGTTAACTTTAAAGTAGGAAAAACCTACGTTAAACCTACAATAAATTGACAGTTCAATTTTATTATTGAAAGTTCAAAATCCAAACAAATTGTGTTTACAATAAACCGAGCCGTTTTTTTTTTTAAGTGGCATAAGTTACTTTGTTATAGTCATCTTTTTATTTTAAATTAGTTTATAAAACATTTTAATTTTTAGCCATTTCAACTAGTCTGTATTTAGTTTTCTTTCTGAAACGGATTTTTCTAATGATTGTGTTGAAATAAAATCTTTTTTCTCCATGTTGTGTACTGTGAAGGATATTTTCGACAGGGTGCTATTACTACTATTACTATTTTGTCCTTTACATAAGTCACTATGTGCAGTAATATGCTTTTGAGTTGTGACATTCTTAGATATTTTATACAACACGAAACAACCTCCTGTGAAAAAATAAAATAAAATAATGGTAATTATGTGTAGTATATTAGACATCAGTATAATATTGTTCCGTAAACTGCACTATTCTTTCGTACTAATAAAAATAAGTCCAATAATCACAACAATACTTCAAAAACACTTATTACATGTTTCCATTTCTTTCAAACTAAGCTCCGTAATTAATTTCCTAAGTACAGCGACTAACGCCACTTTCAAAATAAGCATTTTTGTTGCATCGTTAATTATCAACACTCCTCTCAAGCAAAACTCAATACTTCTTAACTCTTAACAAATTTCAATACTTCTTAATTTCAAATTTATTAAAAATGAAAAAAAAGCTGTACAGTTGTGACTTATGCCACTTTTAATGTAAACGGCTCAATTGACAATTATACTTTGTTATTCCAAAAATGTTAAAAAATATTTATTTAAACAAATTGTAGTATACAAATAATAATAAAAACTAAAACATAACATGCCATTCAATATAAAACATTTTTACATCTTTATTTTATATTTTACAAAAATATAATTATAATTAATTATTTTAAACAAAAGTTTTATTGATGTACATATAATCAAAACAAAGCTCGTTATTCGAATAACTATTTTTTTAATATGAACAAATTCTTTGTTTTCAGCAAAATCAACATATTTTTTTGTTTTTTTTATTAATCTTTTTAATAAAAAGCAAAGCACCCAAAAAAGGTTAATTTGCAAGGCCTACGAAGAACTTCGAAAGAATTTGTTCATATTAAAAAAATAATTATTCGGATAACGAGCTTTGTGTTGATTATATGCACATCAATTAAACTTTTGTTTAAAATAATTAATTATAATTATATTTTTGTAAAATATAAAATAATGATGTAAAAATGTTTTATATTGAATGGCATGTTATATTTTAGTTTTTATTATTATTTGTATACAACAATTTGTTTTAATAAACATTTTTAAAAATTTTTGGAACAACAAAGTATAATTGTCAGTTGAGCCGTTTACATTGAAAGTGCCACTAGTCACAACTGAAAAGTTTTTGTTTTTTTTTCATTTTTAATAAATATGAAATTACTAAGTTGAGAATTATTGATATTTGTTTGAGAGGAGTATTGATAATTAACGGTATAACAAAAATGTTTATTTTGAAAGGGGCGTAAGTCGCTGTACTCAGGAAATTAATTACGGAGCTTCGTGTGAAAGAAATGGAAACATGTAATAAGTGTGTATGAAGCATTGTTGTGATTATTGGACTTCTTTTTTTATTAGTAGAAAAGAATAGTGCAGTTTACTGAACTATATTATAGTGATATCTAATATACTACACATAATTAGCATTATTTTTTTTATTCTCAGGAAGTTGTTTCGTTTTGTATAAAATATATAAGAATGTCACAACTCAAAAGCATATTATTGACCATAGACTTATGTGAAGGACAAAATAGTAATAGCCCCCTGTCGAAAAAATCCTTCACAGTGCACAACATGCAGAAAAAATATTTTATTTCAACACAATCATTAGAAAAATCCGTTTCAGAAAGAAAACTAAATACAGACTAGTTGAAATGGCTAAAAATTAAAATGTTATATAAATTAATTTAAAATAAAAAAGATGATAATAACAAAGTAACTTATGCCACTTTTAAAATAAACGGCTGTTTATTGTAAACACAATTTGTTTTGTTTTTGAACTTTCAGCAATAAAATTGAACTGTCAATTTATTGTAGGTTTAACGTAGGTTTTTCCTACTTTAAAGTTAACAAAGGTATTTTAAGGTAAAAGCGTTTTTTTAATACAACTTTAGGAAATTGTGCTTAACAACGGCAGTTAAACCTACTTTAAGTTTTTATTCATACGGCTGACAATGTTTTATTTTTTTCAGTATTCACGACTGTATTTTTATTTTAATTATGGCTTAATTATATTTCCTTTTAAGGGGAAAGCCGCATCAGCAACGAAAAATTACGGAAAGACAATATTTGTTCCAGCCAAATTTTTTGCTACAGGTACATTAAAAGTTTTTAATATATTTTTAATTCTAATTCACCTCAAAAATCATATATGTAACAAATGTTAGCATACTTACTATACTATGGAATTTTGGATTTCATAAATAAATCCAGGTTTTTATATAAAAAGGTTTACTGTCTTAAGTAAAACCCGAATGACTCACGACTTTATTACCTTTCCGCCGCAGACTTTCCACCATTTTTAATAATAACAAATCTTCCAGATCCTCCATTTTTTAAGTTTTCAATTATTTGCTTTTTTTTAATTATTTATTTTTACTCCAGAATTACAGTTGGTATTTTATAACAGTGGTGACATTTTAGTTATTTTCAAGTCTATCTAGCGCCTTTATCTTTTTTTCAATTCTTATTTATTGAGTTTTATTGAACAAGATAAATTAGAAAGTTAAGCAATGTTCATGACAGAACGTTGCGCTCTTATTTACGTTTGCCATTGCATAATCGCGTCGCGCTTCACGCGTTAAGATATGTCAGTGATTATTATGGAGTAGGCACGAATGCGCATCTCCCCTTGCGTGTCATTTAATTGTTCTTATTATAACAAATAAATTAATTAAATGGTTGAATTTAATTTTTTATATTAATTTCTAAAATTTTGATAGAAAAATTATTTATTATAAGCAATTTCATTTCGTGCTTGATTCCTTTTAAATAAAAAATATTTGAAATGTATTGTAATGGGGGAGAGCACATCCATATTGCAATTTCACTATTGCTCAAGTAGCTCATCAGTGAATTTTACCCCAATATTGTATAGACAAACCTAAGAGTCTTATATCCATAGCCAAACTGATTTTATGAGAATTTTTCATAAAATCAACATAGCATAGACAGCAAGATTCAAAGACACTTCCATACAAACACTACAAAACATTTCAAAACAACAAAAAACATTGTTTATTTTCAATCATTTCTACATAAGGGTTTCCATTGGAAACCATGTAATGTGAAAATACCAGAAAATAAAAAATATTTGTAAATAATTTTACAATACATTTCAAATATTTTTATTTTTATTTGAATAAATGTTTTATGAGAATATCATAAGATGTTTATTTTTTAATTAAAATTTTTGTAATAAATATTTTATGAGAATATCATGAAATATTTATTTAAAAGGAATCAAGCACGAAATGAAATTGCTTATATTAAAAGATTTCGAATAATTGTAAATTACTTATTTCCATTGCATGTGCCCGTTGCTTTTTTAGAAATTTTGTAAAATTATTTACAAATATTTTTTATTTTCTGGTATTTTCACATTACATATGAATGGTTTCCAATGGAAACCCTTATGTAGAAATGATTGAAAATAAACAATGTTTTTTTTTTTTTTTTTTTTGTTGTTTTGAAATGTTTTGTAGTGTTTGTATGGAAGTGTCTTTGAATCTTGCTGTCTATGCTATGTTGATTTTATGAAAAATTCTCATAAAATCAGTTTGGCTTTGGATATAAGACTCTTAGGTTTGTCTATACAATATTGGGGTAAAATTCACTGATGAGCTACTTGAGCAATAGTGAAATTGCAATATGAATGTGCTCTCCCCCATTACAATACATTTCAAATATTTTTATTTTTATTTGAATAAATGTTTTATGAGAATATCATAAGATGTTTATTATTTAATAAAAATTTTTGTAATAAATATTTTATGAGAATATCATGAAATATTTATTTAAAAGGAGTCAAGCACGAAATGAAATTGCTTATATTAAAAGATTCCAAATAATTGTAAATTACTTATTTCCATTGCATGTGCCCGTTGCTTTTCTAGAAATTTTGTAAAATTATTTACAAATATTTTTTATTTTCTGGTATTTTCACATTACATATGAATGGTTTCCAATGGAAACCCTTATGTAGAAATGATTGAAAATAAACAATGTTTTTTGTTGTTGTGAAATGTTGTGTAGTGTTTGTATGGAAGTGTCTTTGAATCTTGCTGTCTATGCTATGTTGATTTTATGAAAAATTCTCATAAAATCAGTTTGGCTTTGGATATAAGACTCTTATTGTCTATACAATATTGTCTATACAATATTGGAGTAAAATTCACTGATGAGCTACTTGAGCAATAGTGAAATTGCAATATGGATGTGCTCTCCCCCATTACAATACATTTCAAATATTTTTATTTTTATTTGAATAAATGTTTTATGAGAATATCATAAGATGTTTATTTTTTAATAAAAATGTTTGCAATAAATATTTTATGAGAATATCATGAAATATTTATTTAAAAGGAATCAAGCACGAAATGAAATTGCTTATATTAAAAGATTCCGAATAATTGTAAAAATTATTTATTAGTATTTTATTTTTTAATCACTAGGTCTTTTTTTTATAAAAAATTTAAGTCTTTATTTTTTATATATTATTTTTTAATATTTTGCCAAACCATTTCTTGGCATCTTCAGGATAAACAAAAAGCGTACTTATAAATAATTAATCAAAAATGAACAAATTTTTTTTTTCAGTAGTTAGAGATGTGTACTCTGAATGAATGTATGGAAAAAAAGCCAGTTTTGGAAGTTTTTGAGTTGTGACCCTTTTGTATTTAGGGTGCAATATGTTTAAATTCAGTTCAATTGTGCAGCCAACCTTACAAAACTACAAAAAACGCATAAAGAGATTGTAAATTTTATTTGGCATTTCTTTTAAATAAAAAAATATTTTTAACCGCTTTTTTCTTTTATAGTAAAATTTAGATATGTTAACAGCTAACTCTAGTGAAAATTCCAATAACTTTACAACAATATGTTAAAGGTCCTTTTACAAATAACACTTAGCATTAAAATATTAGTAAAAGAAAAAACTTTGTTCCTAATTAGGGCAAATGGCCAGGAAAAGTATTTGAAAACTATGGAAAGAAATACAACATATTGAAATTTGAAAATAAATTTGTATTTTAAATACATTGTTACATAAACATAAAAAATTAAAATTAAAAATTTGGGAAAAAAAATTGCTCCAGCGGAAATATGTGTTTTTTGTAAAAGGATTAAGCAGATTCCAAAACTTTTTCTAATTTTGTTATGAAAATGTTATTTCTTCTGTGTTTATAAAAAAGTTATGAAAAGGGTTTTAAAAACAATATTTTTGTTTTATTCGCTTACTTTTCAGCGTGCTTATAAATCAAATTTCATTTTCAAATAAAATCACTAAAGTGATTATTGGTGAAATGTAAACTAATATGAATTAATTAATTAAAAAATAATTGTGTGTAACTTTTTTTTTATAATTTTTAAAGCAAATTTATATGGTTATATTTTGGTTATACAATTTTGATTTACTTTTTCCATATTTGCAAAAAAACTCAACTAAACTGTTTATAAACAACGAAATTTTTTTGTTGTAGTTGTTGTTGTAATAGGTCTCCCTTGTGCTCCATATTTATTTCACCCATGAATGCAAGTTTTTGCTATTACAAAATAATTAAATCATTGTTGCCATACAAAACTTTTAAATTGTATCAACTTTCTTTTCATGCCATTTTCAGACGGCAGAATGAACCATTTGTTTCGTTCTCTGAACCACAATAGCGAACCGTGGTATTCATACGACTCGTTTCTTGTTTCTTTTGACGTTTAACTACTGAAGGTATACATGCACAAATGCAAATATTTCGCGCGAATTTTGATTGTTTAAAATGAATAAAAAAGACAAGGTAGTTATTAAAAAATATATTTCATACTGACATACTTATTTAGTTATGTTGAATTTGGCGAATACTTATTGACCTTTACGTTTTCTATGATCATAATTTGTATTTCTTATCTCGTCTTTCTAGACACGAATGATCAACATATGTTATTATTTTAAAACGAAGTTATAAAAATAGAAGTATTATTTAATGACAACATGTTTGCTCATGTAATTAAAACTAATAATTCTCATTAAATCTAATTGTTTCTCCAAAAAATCAAAAACGCTAAATCTGGATTTTGACAAGAGTAGATACCACTTTATACTGATAATACAAAAAATGAAGACTCATCAATACTCTGAAGTAAAAGAAAATATTTTCAGCACAGATAAAAATAAAATAATGGAGGAAGGCAAAGAAAATAATGGGTGGTATTATTGATCCGGGCGGAAAGGAAATTTGAACGGAAGGAAATAATGATCGATATGAAAATTGCAATTATTCATTCCTGTAGTATTCTCTTTCGGCAAACTTAATTTAACATAATATTGCCATTTTCCGTCCTAACTGGCTGGTTTGTATTCGATGGCGAGCGCTTTCGATGAGAATGCATCATTCTCAAGCCGCGGTTTAGTTTGTACTGGTGAGTCAGTGTTGGCGTTCAAGCAGTTCTGTAATTAGGTTCGTATATATTCAGCCACCTGGCATTTGTATGCAAAGTGAATTTATCGATACCTCCGTCTTTTACTATTATGTAGGTACGTGTGTCCGTCTGAGGGTGTGTTTCGTTTGCCTGTTTGCATGAGTAGTTTCAATGGTGTGAAAATTGTGTCTGAGGTCGTGGTTACCTGTTCGTTTATAATGTCGTTGTTGAATGTTTTTGTTTTGTAGATTTCCATATTTTCAAGAATGTCTAGTCTTCGTCCTTTTTTGCTAGGATGTAATAATGTCATACATTCATCTATTTCCCTTGGTGTGTGTCCGAGAGTGTCAAGGTGTAATGCAAAGTTTGAATCTTGTCTTTTCCATTTGTATGAGCGTATGTGTTCTGTAAACCTTGTTTTTAGTGTTCGTCCAGTTTGCCCTATATAGGTTCGTTTGCAGATACAGGTAAGTCTATATACCCCGCTGGAATTAAATTTGTCAGTTGTTTCTGTCGTTGTGCTGAGATAATGTCTGAGGGTATTTCCATCTTTTAATGCTGTGAGTATTCCTTCTTTGTGAAAAAGGTTAGTTAGTCTGTATATTTCTGGTCTTGTGTAAGTAAAGGTCTGCCGTCGTGTTGTATCGGCTGTCTCTTTGTCTTCCCTATTTCTTAGTTCTTAGTGTTGTGTTGTCTAAAAAGTTTATCGATGGTAGTGGTTTTGTAGCCGTTATTCATAGCTATGGCGTAGATTGTGGAGAGTTCCCTCCTGTACTTATTCGGAGTAAGTGGAATTATCCCAAGCCTGTGTATCATATGTCTAAACGCTGCTAGTTTGTGTTGGGTAAGGTGGTTTGAGGTGTTGTGGATGGTAGTGTCCGTTGTTGTTGGTTTTCTATAGATGTCGAATGTTAAATAGTCAGTTCCTCGTGTTATTGTTATGTCAAGATAATGTAAATTTCTGTCTTGTTTTTTTTCCATTGTGTTTGTAATCTTATCATGAATTGTGTTTAAGTTTTCTAGAATTTGTTCGCCGTTGTCTTGCTCGAGGATGCATATAATGTCATCTACGTATCTGTAGTAATGAGTTATTTTGTGTTTTCCCATGAGTGTTTTTACGTGTAGTGATTCGAGATGTTGCATGAAAATTTCCATGAAGATTGCGGAAGTTGGGTTTCCCATACCGAGTCCGTCAGGTAATTTGTAAAAGTTGTTATTGAATCTAAAGTAGTTCTGTTTTGTTATCGTTTTTGCAATATCTATAATATAATTCACTTTGCATACAAATGCCAGGTGGCTGGTATTCTGCTTACCTGAATATATACGAACCTAATAACAGAACTGCCTGAACGCCAACACTGACTCACCAGTATAAACTAAACCGCGGCTTGAGAACGATGCATTCGCATCGAAAGCGCTCGCCAACGATACCAAACCAGCCAGTTTGGACGGAAAATGGCAATATTATTTCATTTACTGGCGGAGGATAAACAAACAACTTAATTTAACATCCTTGTTTTAAGTGATTATAAGCCAATGTTGTGTCAGCTGATGGGATAAAACTAACAAATTTTAGATGTGATTGTAGATGCTTGTGTTAAATATATTTTAAATTAAATATGGGTACAATTGCCTCTTTTGAGGATAGCAGTGACAGTGATTCTTTGGATTGATCGATTGGAAAAAAGAGTTTTACGCTATAACTCTGGAGATGTGTTTCAGATGAACGATAGAGAGTAAGTTGAAATAAACAAATGTGAATCGGAATCCTACTAAATGAAAGCTATGCTTAATTTTACAGCTTCCAAAAAATTTTCGATAAAACAAGGTAGAGTTTAAATACATTTTGTCTGAGATAGAATCTGCATGCTCAGAAAGGGGTCGTGAAGGAGCTGTTTCAGTCAAGGATAAACTTTGCGCTTGTTTGAGATTTTTTGCAGAGGGCAGCTATCAGCATAGTGTTGGTAAGGATTTTAATCTGAACATAGCCCAATCAACATTTTCTATAGTGCTGGACGAACTATTGAGCAAGTTAGATAAAATGTTGTACAGCAAATGGATATTCATGAGCACGAATGCAGACGAGGAAAGAATAGCCAAAATGACTTTCTATGAAAAATGTAGTATTCTAAATGTTGTAATGGCTGCCGTTCGGTACCCATGTAAAAATTTTTGCTCCGAATTGCAATAAACACTTTTTTATCGTAAGGGATACTACAGCATTAATGTTATGATTGTAAGTAAATCTTTATTAACTTGGCTTGTTTATTTCTTTATAATTGTGTTAATGCAGACATATGATCACGAACAGAAAATACGATATGCGTTTTCACAATAACCTGGAAGTTGCCATGATTCCCACATTTGGGAAATGAGCGGTACAAAAACATTCCTTCAATCAAAATATAGCAATAGAAGAAATTGTCTCCTTTTGGGTAAGTAAAATAAAAAATTCTCAGCAACGAAGTTGTCTAAACAAATTATAAAAATTTTTGCAGGTGATAAAGGGTATCCTTTACAACCATGGCTGCTAACACCTTCCAGAGAGCCAGTTAACTCTCTCAACAAAATTAGATTTAATACCGCACATTCTAAAGGATAAATTATAGTAGAAAGAACTATTGGAGTGCTCAAATCTGTTTTAGATGCCTTAATAATAAATGGGGGCGCGTTGGCTAAAACCACAAGCAAAGTCCTGTTTTTTTTAGTAAATTAGCAATTGCTTCGATATGCAATTTGTTTGTATATTTTTCTCTTTTATACCTACAAAAATATTTTTCACAAATAAAACAAATAAATTAAATTAAAAGAAATTTATTTCGTAGAAATTTTATATTTTTCTTACATTTTTGTTCTTTCCGTTAATTACACGACACAAAAATTAAGCGTAAGCAAAATGGAGAAAAATATCTACATTGCGGAATCAATAATATGACTATACCGCAACGGCAGAGTTAATACCGCAACAACGGAAGGATGCCGAAGTTTCTTCAGTGGACTTGCCCGCGTTGCAGGAACATAAATATTGAATTTTATAAACTTTTTAAAAACTCTAAGAATGAGTTTCAAGGAATAAATAATGAATTTTTGGTCCTGCATGAAAAACTTGCAAATTTTGATAAACTTTTTGATAATTACCCTAATTTGGACAAATTTGTCAATTCCCAACAAGCTAGCTCACCTAAGCGGAAAGACCCGCGACTACTCAAAGTTCTGAGAGTATTTCTCCAGTTCAATGTAATGGGGCATCTGGAACTACACCTATGGTTACAGTTAATTCTGCAAATACATTGGACCCTTATCCAACAATACCTATGACGCCTCAGATTTCTCCGAAACCTAAAAATTCATTAGCAAACGTTCTTGAAGATGATAACAATAGTAATAGTATGCAAACTTTGATTTCCGTTTCTGATTCAAATATTAATCAAATTGAACCGAAGCCGCTAAGAGCTATACCTCCTAGTAAGAAAATTTTTGTTTCTAGGTTAGATTCAGACACTACTGCTGATGTTATATTTTATATCAAATCTAAACTTCATATAACCCGTGACATTTCAGTGTACAAATATACATACTCTCAACCAACAAAAATAACTTCTTTTAAAACTACTGCACCTGATGATTTATTTAAGGATATAGTTGATCCCACTTTTTGCCCTATTAGTACATTTGTTCGAGAATATGTTCACAATGAAAACCGGAGATCTTCAGTACGTCTACCAGCATCTACTTCAAGTATTTTAAAAAAACTAAATAATTTTACTGATATTTCAATAGTTTATCAAAACGTTCGTGAAATAAATACAAAATTGTCAAAGTTTAACTTTACCTATATTATCATTATTTTTACTGAAACATGGCTGCTTGATAATGTTTTAAGCACTGAAATATTCTGCGATAATTACCAGATTTACAGACGAAATCGTGGTAGTAATATCAAAGGAGACGGTGTTCTAATTGCAATTTCCAATCTTTTTTCATCCAAAGCTTTAATAAATGAACCTGACTTAGATATTGAATTTCTTGGTTGTCATTAAATTAAAACAAAAAATCTTTGTTACTTCTTCTTATATTCCTCCAAGTTCACCAGAAAAATGCTAATGCTTTCAAAAATGTTGTTAATTCTGCAAGCCTGAATGATTATATAGTTACGGTAGAGGACTTTAATATGATCTCGATATCATGGAACTTATTAGCTGATGACGGTTATTTTATCCCAACGTCAAGGACAAATACGTACGTCATGGATTTCGTAAAGGATTTACTTGATTTGAATCTTCACCAACTAAATGGAGTATATAATGAAAATTTTTAACTGCTGGATTGATGAATGTGTTGCTACTGCTATTATGATAAGATAGTTACCATCCTACAATCGAAATTAATATATCTATGTCATTGGGTCCTGTTGTAGCACCAAACATTTGTTCAAGGGAGAAATTGCTTCGTTTCAAAAAGACGAACTATCAAATGTTAAATGAACTTTTAAATAATACAAACTAGCTGAATCTACTTTTAAACTCTATACAAATTAGCACCACGAAGAATATTAATAATATAATTGAAGGTTTTAACAACAAATTATATTTGCATATGAGTCGATATATTTCTAAAAGCTACGAGTTTAAACATACTGGTCCACCATGGAACAATAAGTATCTGATTAGAGCTAAAAATATGAAGAACAAGTTATACAAAAGGTATAGAAAGTCTGTTCATTTATTGACTACGCCAAGTATTCTGTCAGTCGTGCTTAATATAATTCGATTAATCAATCGTGTTACTCTGCTTACTTACTTTGTCAACTCCAAGAAAAGATCAATGGCATTTCCCTCTATTATGAAGTAAGAAAATTTTGAATCTGATTATAAGCTGACAATAAGTAACTTGTTTGCAGATTTGTTTTCTACCACCTATTCTGATAAAAATATTGGTGATAGCTTTTATCAACTATCAGAGGTGCCATATCGGGCTATATCAATTCCATTGATGATGAATCGACAGTTTTAAGCTATTCAAAAAAGCTTAAA
The DNA here is from genome assembly GCA_030448955.1 of Trichopoda pennipes. Taxonomy (NCBI): domain Eukaryota; kingdom Metazoa; phylum Arthropoda; class Insecta; order Diptera; family Tachinidae; genus Trichopoda; species Trichopoda pennipes. The sequence goes on from JASKUP010000051.1 coordinate 1,365,833, forward strand.
TTTTCATATAAATGGTCCGGATGGTATTCCGAGTTGCATACGTAACAAATGTATTCTGGCGCTGGCAAAACCTCTTACAATAATCTTCAACTTATCATTGAAATTAAGTTATTTTCCTAAAATATGGAAAGGTTCTTTTATTATTCCATTATTTAAATCTGGTCGTAGGAATAATATAGCAAACTACATAAGTATTGCTAAACTCAGCGCTATACTTAAACTTGATTCCTGCTCAGCATGGTTTAAGAAGGGGTGGTTCAACCGTTACTAATCTTTTGAAGTTAAGAACGCTAGTCAATCGGCGATTTGTTCAACGTAAACAAACTGATGTTATTTATACTGACTTCAGTAACGCAGTCGATAAGGTTAACCACAAGCTTCTAATAAGGAAGTTTGACCTTATGGGATTCGCAAACAGTTTACTTAGTATGTGGATTAGTTCATATCTTTTAAACAGAGCTCAAAAAGTTCACTTTAACATGCTTACTTCCAAGGAAATTATCGTTTCATCTGTTGTGCTGCAGGGTAGCCATCTGGATCCTTTATTATTTACATTGTTTATTAATTATCTACCTAATGCTATAAATACTCCAACGTTCTATTATATGCAGACGACGTGAAGATATTTCGAACATATAAGCGTCACGCTGATCATATTCTTATGCAAAAGGACTTAGATGCATTTAATTCATGGTGTAATGTTAATTTTATAGAGTTAAACATTAAAAAGTGCAAATACATGTGTTTCTTCCGAAGATGTCATACAAATGTGCAGTATATTTTAAGCGGCTGTGAACTTGAGAAACTGAATGTGGCTTCAGATCTTGGTATTTTACTGGATGCTAAATTAAATTTTATACAGCATTTTTCATTGGCCACTAACAAAGCACGTGCAGTTTTTGGATTTATAAAACGCTGGGCGAAGGAGTTTAGTGACCCATATGTCACAAAACATCTTTATACTTCTCTTGTCAGACCAGTTGTGGAATATGGCTCAATAATTTGGGATCAAATTTAAAAAGTTTATAGTAATAGCATGAAATCGGTGCAAAAGCACTTTTTGTTATTTTGTCCTCGCGGTTTGCAATGGAGTCCCTTAAATCTACCATCCTACACTAGTAGACTTGATCTAATAAAGCTGCCAACTCTATGTATCAACTCTAAAAACCTGAACAAAATGTTAAACGTTACGTTTCTTTTACACCCAATAAAAGGAAATGTCTGTTCAGATTTTTTTATTAGTAATATTTCATTTAATGTTCCATTTCATCCTACGTGCTATTTTAATCCACTTGTAATTAAGCGTATTGAGCTTTCTTTGGATGTTAATGTTGTTAAATGTCGTCTTATTTTATATTTAAATAGCTTAACTTAAGTTTTATATAATATTATTGCTTGCCTTTTCAATGTCTGTAGGGATCTTGAATCCATAGACTAAATATAAAATAAAAAAAGATATATAAATATTCTATGTTCCCACACTTACTTCTGCTTGAAGTAGTTGTTCCGTTGCTTTTATAGATATTAAAAATGTTTCCAAAGGGATAAATAATTAAAAAATATGGAAGAATTAAGTTCATCCATACTTTTGAAGTAATCGGCTTCGGCCAAAATTTTTATATCATTTAAACGACTATGAAGATGCCCGTCTGAATATGATGAACATTTGCTATCCCATTTAACGGGCAAACTTTTTTAGGTATTTTTATAAAGAGGAGTGTCGCCAGTAATCGAAGTCGGTGTAAATTTTGCCATGAATGTCAAGACAGCAATATTACGGCATAGGGAACAATATACTTTCACGTGTCGGACATAAATTTTTCTAACGCATTGGGTCACAACGGGTTAACAAATTTTACACCTCTTTTTAAAAGATAAATTCAAAAAGTTTTAAGATAAAATTTAGTACTTTATTTTTTGCCTTAAATTCCCAGCTTGATTGCAATTAAGAATTAAAAATTAGAAGTTGTCTAGGAGCTGAAAAATGGGGGCATTGCCTTAATATACCTATTTTGTATATTTTTCTATTTATTTCCATTTTAGGTAAATAGTGATTTTAATTAACTTTTCAACGATACCCATTCCACTATATGTTACTCAATTATTATTTTAAAATTTTGGAGATAAATAAATCCGAAGCTTGTCTCCAAAGTTTTCACTTTTGATATTTTTCCTTAAATTTTGTTATCCCTAGGATACTTATTTGGGCATTGCCATTAAAATTTATTCATTGATACATAGTTTCTTCTTGGTCCTCATCTATTTTTTTCAATTTTTACTTATTTTTCCAGTTACAGCCATATTATCTCATTTTGCCATAAAATGCTGGATGTATGCCATATCTTGAGTAGAAACTTTTGAGGTTCCAACTCTGAAAGCTATGTGGATGTCCCAGAATTTTTCACCTTCCAGTTTTTGCTTTTAATTGCATTTTACAAGTCATATAAAACTTTTCATTGTTTTAAACATTGCCACTAAGCCCTTTTTGTGCATTGCCTCTAAGCTACATTTGTTTCCTTGCATTGGAGTAGCTTCTTGCCTTTTCACGATTATTGATTGCCTTTTCTTTCAGGAACTCTTATCTCTAATTGTACTCATTCGGTTTCTATCAATATTCCATATTATCTTATTTGTCTAGTTTGATTCTTCCTAAATTAACTCCACAAAATACTTTATTAAACATTTTCGCCAAAAAAATTAAAATGAACTTTATTTTTTTAACTACATTTACATGTGCATACATCCATGCATATGTATATTTCTTATAATTATTCACAGCATGTTTGTTTTGCTCTTTCTAGCATGCACAATGTTACTTTTCCTTTTTATATACAATAATTAGTAATATTACACTCACCCTTTTCGATTTATTAGCAGAAGGTAAGAAAACACTCACTTTAAGCACATATTTCAGTAAATAAAAAATTAATATCAAATTATTGTTTACACAAACCAATTTACTTCCAATTCAACCCGTTATCACCGACACAGACTATACAGACACTAAGAATTTGGCACATAAAAAAAAAATAATCAAGTTTTCTCAAACTTCTCAAGAAAGGGACAAGTATAGTGCTTTTTGTTCAAGAAGATTGGGAAAACATAGTGCGGTTTTACACACTTCAACAGTTGAGCAACAAAAGTTGAAGTGTGTAAAACCTAACAAAAACCACAAACTAACTAACTAATTGTATAGTGTGTGGTTTGAGCTGTTTATAAATTATTGGCAAATAACATGTAAGTATGCAACCTGCAAAAATGTTAATTAATGAGGTTATTAATATTAACACTTTCTTTTAAATTTTAGGAGTCACCGATGCATTAAAGGATGCCCGCCTGGAGAAAAGGTCCATAAATTTCCAATGGATTCTAAAAGGTAAGCTAAATATTTTAATTATGTGAATGTGTGTATGTGCGTGTGTATGTCCTAAGAGATTAATATTAATATTTTGTTACGATTGAATTATTGGTGAATTGTTATTTTATTTTGTTATTGCAGTTATTGCTAAATTCCCATATTTTTAAATTGTTATTTAATTTTTTTATTTTTTCATTTTTACTATCAAATTGATTGAATTCTTATTGCGTAATTGTTATTTAATTTTTTTATTTTTTCATTATTATCATTTTCCTTCATCCATATTTGTAAATTGTTTTTTAATTTTTTTATTTTTTCATTATTATTATTTTCATTTTTACTATCAAATTGATTGAATTCTTATTGCTTAATTGTTATTTAATTTTTTATTTTTTCATTATTATCATTTCCCTTCATCCATATTTGTAAATTGTTACTTCATTTTTTTATTTTTTCATTTTTGTTATTTTTCATTTTAATTTTGTTACGATTGAATTATTGGTGAATTGTTATTTTATTTTGTTATTGCTAAATTCCTAATTTTTTTGTTGAATTGTTTTGCTATTTTTTTGCTGATATGTTTTACAATTTATAATTTCAATTTTTGTATTTATGTAATATGTTTTCAGTTCTTTGGTTGTAGATGTGTCCTTAAACATTTGGTAAAAAGGATTTAAAATCGTAAAATATAAATTAAATATTAATTGCGATAATCCAGGGGAAAGTGTTTCGCAAATAAAAGCTTCTCCTTGCCCAAGACCATCATGCGTGGTGAAGAACCACATTCTACTTGAGGTGGTACTGTTACAAACAGAACATGATGGATCTAGACCAGATAAGGTCGAAAAAAAATGTTAGATTGCAGTATGCATCTTTTTAGCTTTTCATTTTATCTTTATTTAAGCATTAAATCATGTTTGACCCCTTTCAGACAGGCAAATTTTACTTTGCAAAGTTTTGATTTTACGTGAGAGCGAGGGAGAAAGCATGATTGAGAGTACAGACTTTGATATACTCGCAAAGTTGCTTTGTTTTTCTTTCGTCGCTTATACACAGTTGTACTTATACACAGATTACATTGACTAAAACAAAATTTGTAAAAGAAAACTTTTTGTGTTTGAACACCAAAGAAAGTTTAAAAGAAAATTAAAAAAACTTTGTCAAAGTAAAATTTGCCTGTCTGAAAGAGGTCTTTCTTTTTTTAATTTTAGATCCATAGAAGGAACGTTGCCAGGTTGCAAAAAGTCGCTGTATGTTTACATTTATTCTTTATAATTTTTATAAAAATACATTAAATAAAAATATTGACTAAATTGTTAAATTAAATCTTTTTATTGTAATCGCTTAATGAAGACATTTTTACTGCTGTTATGTTATACAAATGCAAAAATACATAATAATCATTGTTAAAAAAGGTCATAAAAGTAGCCTAATCCCTCCCCAAGTTCCCATATTGATAAACCTACATTCATCTCTAGTGCTAGTTTAATACGCTGATTTAAGGAGCAAAGTGTTGGATAAAAAACATAATGGCGACCAGTAATTGTCCTGTAAAAAAATAAACTTAAATAAGCAATAATTAACTACAAAAAAAATATTACCTTATTTCGAAATAGTTCTCCACGACATTTCATCATATGATAAACGTTTTTTAACATGGCGAAGGAGATCTAAATATTGAGTAGCAACAATTGGCCCGCCGCCATTAGGTGTATAGTCATTGCCATACATGTTTAGATCCATACCAATCTTTTGACGTTTTTCTATCACATCATTTGTATTATCGGGAGCTATATGCTCAATAGATTGTTTAATCCCATGAAGAAGAGCATTTGCGCCAGGACGCTTAATCGTTGCATAATCGTACATCATTAATGAGAAGGCATAGACATTCTTATATAATTTATCCATATAATATTCATTGAACATATTTAATAATTGAGGACGATAAGGTGGAATAACCAAAATAATTTCAAATTATCTTTAGCTAAGGCCTTACTTTTTGTAAGAATTTATTGGCAACTCGACCGCCAAGCTGAAGCCAGTATTCGAACACAATTCCGTCGAATTTGTGATGTTTCGTAATTTCTTGTTCAGACGATAGTAAAAGAATAAAGTCATTGTCGCTGAAGTTTTCAAATAAAAATCGAGGAAGAACTGAAATTATATTACTTAAATAGATGGCTAAATCAATATAACTCAAAAACTTACATTGAATAGATCTCTGGTCATTGCTTCCATTGGTTTTTACCTCTTTTATTTATCTAGCATCAATATCGTGGAGGCCATTTACTTTAAAGTTATCAGATTGTTTTACGATATAAAATCAAACTTATTGCCAAATGTTTTTGCTACTACATAACCATGAGAATTCCAATGAAAAATTTAACAAAAAATCAATAGTTGAAAATTTTTATTTCCCAAACTACCTACTGGTGTCACAAATCCCATTACAGTTCCATTGAAGCGGCGAGTGCCAGTATTTTCATAATATGAATTACTATTGATGAGAATTTCTTTGGCCGATGGTTACTTATTTAAAAGGTCCAAGTCAAAGGTCTTAAGATCAGCCAATCTAACAGCGACAAGAACAAACAAATTGTGCCCTGGGCAATATTTAAGAATATTTCACCAGACAAGCTTTTTTCTAATATTTCTTTTATATTGTTTGTTAACACACAATGTAATTCCGTCACAGTGCACCATTTTTGCGTCCATAAAACACTGCATGTTTCATGATATTTTTACTTTTATATTTTTTATTTCTCTCATGAAACCAATTTAAATTAGATTATCACATCATTTATTAATACAAATTTAAGAATTAAAATTACTTTTTTCTAGAAAAATTGTTTAATCATTGTTGTGCTTCAAGTTTTTGTTTTGTTTATTTTCCCCTTTTCTTACAAAACAACACACTATACTTGTCTCTTTCTTGAGAACGTAGAGAAAACTTGATTTAATTTTTTCTATGTGCCAGTTTCTTCATGTCTGCTTAGTGCGGTTTTACACACATCAACTTTTGTTGCTCATTGCTTCTCATAAAGTTGACGTAATGTTTACACACAGCAATTTGTGTAAACAATTTTCGTGTTGTGCTTTGTCTCAAAATTCGTACTTTTTGACGTTTTATTTTATTTATGGTTTTATTTCATACAAGTTTCACATAAACTATTAGTTTTTTAATAATTTCATGGCTCCATTTAAAAGCCATTTTATTTGAATTAATATTTACAAAAATTTTTGAAATTTTAAATAACCGGAATTAATTTTTTATCTTCTTTTGGTTTAAAGGGATACAACAGCATACATACGTCCTTACTACTTATTATTAACTACTTTTCCAAAATTTCTCTTTTAAATACTAACATAATAACATATAATAATTTCCTTATCCTAAAGTTCTTAAATATATGTTTAATGGTTTTATGGTTGTTTGCAATATTTATGATCCTTACACCCTTTTTATCTTTAAACACACATTTCTCATTAATCGTTACTTAATGCATTTCTATTCACTAATTACATTCTTATTCACCATTATTGTGAATGTCAACAACGCCTTAAATGACGTCGGCGGCAATCTCACCGCATTGCCAACTTTCGATGAAAACCGATAACATTTTGGCATTATGAGAGGTGACAATATGGCGATATTGCCTTAGATTGGCTTTAGTTTTGTCGACAGACATTTTGTTAACGACTCAGTGGAAAATTTCATCTGCGACGGTTAGTTGTTTAAAAAATTTTTCAAATGGATAAAAAAATTAAAATCACAACAAATAAACAATTTGAATTATTGATACAGCCGCTTGAAAGTAAACCAAGCTTAGCAAAAGGGTTTCACAGAGGCCCAAGTGGTATTAATTATAAAGAAGATTGGAAAGAAATCAAGATGAAGCTAAATTCTATTGGACCACCAATTAGAGACAGCGATGGATGGCAAAAAGTAAGGATACAAATTTCTTCAAAGTATAAATTTTAAATTTGTCATTATTTAGGTTTGGAGGGATTTTAAATGCAAACTAAAAAAAAAGCTAACACACAACAAAGCTGAGCTGAATGCAACAGGTGGAGGTTTGTGCAAATTAATACCACTCTCAACATTGGAAGAAGCTGCTTCTAACCTGCTTCAATTTGAGAAGCAGTTTAATCCTGAAGGTGTTGCCCAAGGTCTACAAATTTAGAAAATGAACCTACCGTAGAAGAAATCTGCGAGGAAATGCCATCAACTTCTGCATATGCTATGGAAGTAATAGAACAGCCTACTTCAAGGAAAAGAAAATATAATGACGAAAGAAAGGAATTTTTCGAAAAGCACCACTCTATGCAAAAGGAGGTTTTTAGTGCAATTTCTAAAACAATGAGTGAAGTAAAAGACTGTTTAAAAGAAATAAGTAAGGACCAGAAACAAATTTGTGATACTAGAAATAAAACTTTAGAAGAAATAAAGATAGTTTTAAAGGAAACAAGCCGGTACCAGAGGAAGCTATATGATGTAGAAGAAAAAAAAATGAAAATGATGGAGCGACAGAAACAAAGACAAGAAGAACTCCATGAAAAAGAAATCGAAATAAAAAATATAAAGTTGGAAATAAAGAAGAAAGAATTGCAGGCCCTTGAGAACAAATATTAGTGGAGTAAACAAAGTTGTTAACTTACTTGTGCCTTTAATTAATCTATTTAAACAAATTAATTTAATTTTTTTTTGTAAATGTACAAATTGTGTTTTATTACTAATATATAAAAAGAATGAATAGAACCTACAAAAAACTTGTTTTTATTTGTTCAGCTTCACCACTTTGCGAGATAGGTGCGTTGGTATCAACATTTTCATTATTATCTTCCTCACTGTTTATTGGTATGTCAACCTCTGCATTGAAGCTCTGATATTCAATGCAAATGTTGTGTAAAGCAGCACAAACATTCACAATTTTTGTTGCTTTGGCAGGCTTATAATGTAGTTGACGGGCCCCTAGGAGGCAACGGAAACGATTTTTAAGCACGCCAATCGTTCTCTCCACGATATTTCTTGCTTTTGCATGCCTGCTATTGAATATTGCTTCAGGACTTCTCTCTGCAGCGGATCTGTAGGGTGTCATTAAAAAAGGTTAAAGAGGATAACCAGCATCACCTATGGAATATACTTATATAATTATTCTCAAGAGTTTTAGTATTTTGCCGTATTACCTAAAAGCCAACTATTTCTTTCACCAGCATTGTAGCGTTCTCGCAATACTTGTCTTGCTGCACTTACGTTCCATACAAGCAAATCGTGACATGAACCTGCATACCGGGCATCCAAAAATCTAATTTTCATTTTGTTATCGCAACCCTAAAATTAAATTAAGAAATGTAAGCAGTAAGAAGTATGAATAGAAAACAAACATATTTTTCAAAGTGCACTTACAACCATTGCATTAAGACTAAAAAATCCTTTTCGGTTGTAGTAAAGGTTTTGATCTTCTTTACTAGGTGCCAAAATCTTAATGTGTGTGCCATCCACACAACCAATAACACCCGGAAATCCAGTTTTTTGAAAAAAATGCAGCTTACACTCGGCCTTTTGCTCTTCGGTCAATTCAAATTTTATATAAAGCGGACAGATCGCAGATTCTAATACATCGAGTGTCTCCTCCAGAATTAACGATACTGTGGGTTGTGATAAGCCCAGATTAAAGTCATTCCCGACACTTAATTGATAAGAGCCTTGTGCCAAAAACCTTAATGTTGTCGCTAGCTTCAACTCAGTAGAAATAAATGTTGACCTTATTCCAGCCTTCATTAAAGGCCGAATTATTTCTAAAACACGTTTAAAGGCCTTTTTGTTTAAGCGAAAATAATCCACAAATCTGTAATTAAGCAAAATATTGCACTTAAACTGCTTTCAATTTCTCAAATTCTAACACTTTTCTTTCTTTACTTACTTGGTATCTGGCAAACTAAAAATGTTCGACCGTTGCCTTATCACTTTTCTTTGAAGTTTTAGGTTTTCACTATTTTCGTCATTAGAACTATCACTTGAATACATTAGAAACATCTTTATTTATTTATCTTTTAAATTGCAATAATTTTTTTTAAGTAAACAAAACAAACAAAACAACTATACGTCAAAATTGATAGTGATGATATTTATGTTCTTCAAATTATCGATAACAGAACAGCGTCAACACAATACTCTTAATTAATACCAATATGGCGTTGGGGTGACGGCGAGAGCATTGCAATGTGACGACGACTATAGTATTGTGTTGACGTCGATGTCAGCATTCATAATACGGGCGATTATCTACGGGAATTTTCTTAGCTTAAAACAATATATGTATATATAAAGAAAATATTTATTACTACAGAAATTAAGTTTATTCATAATGAGCATCATGGTGACAAAAACTGCACCAAATCTTAGTGCGGTTTTACACACATCAACTTTTGTTGCTCAACTTTGGTTTTTTCCATTAGAAGGAAAGAGAAGGTATAAAAATTGAAAATGTTTCTATTTCACTGCAGTACGGAGCTGCTTGTACTCGGGAATTTCGTTTTGTGTTTCAATTCGCAATCATACAGAGAGTTGTTTTTTTTGCATTTTTGACATTTTTCTTTATTCTCTATTTCATTGTTAAAAAGAAATGTACAAATTTCATTATAAAATTGCCGTAGGTAGGGATGCTCATTATGAATAAACTTGATTTCTGTAGTAATAAATATTTTCTTTATATATACATATATTCTTTTAAGCTAAGAAAATGCCAGTAGATAATAAGAATGTAATTAGTGAATAGAAATGCATTAAGTAACGACTAATGAGAAATGTGTGTTTAAAGATAAAATATTGCAAACACAACCATAAAACCATTAAACATATATTTAAGAACTTTAGGATAAGGAAATTATTATATGTTATTTTGTTAGTATTTAAACCAAAAGAAGATAAAAAATTAATTCCGGTTATTTAAAATTTTAAAAATTGTTAAATATTAATTTAAATAAAATAGCTTTTAAATGGAGCCATGAAATTATTAAAAAATTAATAGTTTATGTGGAACTTGTGTGAAATAAAACCATAAATAAAATAAAACGTCAAAAAGTACGAATTTTGTGACAAAGCACAACACGAAAATTGTTTACACAAATTGCTGTGTGTAAACATTACGTCAACTTTATGAGTAGCAATGAGAAACAAAAGTTGATGTGTGTAATAGCCTGTTTCCACGACAGTTTGAATCTCGTGCTTCGCTCTCTGAAGCAAGTTTGTGAATCATGCTGTTTACACGACTCATTTATCTGCTTCGATTTGGCTGTTGTTATTAAACAGAAAAACATAAGTTGAAAAACAACAACAACAGTTGAAAAACAACAACAACAGTTGAAAAACAACAGAAGATATCCTTCTTGCCGCGATAGCATTAAGTATAATTTTTTTTCCTATCCATTTTTTTTTTTTAATTTTATAAAATTAAAATTAATTAATTAAGTTTTAACTTTATTTTGTTTGTAAATTTTCTTTGTTTACAAAAACGTTTAATTTTGATAACTAGTGCAGATAAACTTACGATAAAAATTAGGGAAGAGAGGATTTTTACTTGCTTCGCAACTAGCTTCAATATGAATCTACCAGCTTCGCTCTCAAAATTTTGTATGGCGAAGCAGGTTGATTCGCTTATGATTGGGGTGTGAAGCAAGAATAGAGAGCGAAGCAGGTTCCGTGGAAACACCATATAAAACCGCACTTAGATTATATTTTTTTTTTTTTATTGTTTAAAAATCTTCTTAAATTTATTAGGTACAATGTATGAGATTTTACTTAGAAGTACTACAACACTTAGAGTCTATCAATTGAATATAAAAACTAATAATAAAGCACAGTGTAAAGGAAAGTTGTTCAAAAACCTCATACGTTCATTAGAGATGTATAATAAAATTTGTAAAGCCATCACTGAATGTATTATTTTGTTAATAAGAGTTTCAGTGATGTCTTATTAAATTTCTTATTGTTTCAAAATTAGACGATCTGCATTTTCGGTTGAATGACAGCGTCAGATCCCTGCTAAACGTACTTATCATTTTGTACCTGAAATTGCTATGTAATAATTCGGTGGGGTATCTACGTGGTAGATTGTGTATTATTTTCAGATTTTTGTTCTGAATAATTTGGAGCTTTTTTGTGTGTGTCGTAGCAGTCTTGTGATACTATACTTGGCAACCGTAGGTCATTATTGGTCTAATACACATTTTATATAATAGAATCTTGTTCTTAACATTAAGCTTTGATCTACGGTTAAGGACAGGAAACAATGCACGGCCACATCTTATTGCTTTATCACAAACGTATTTAACGTGCTGTTGGAACTTTAGTTTTTTATCTAGAATAATCCCTAAATATTTAATCTGATCCTCTATATGTATAATATTTCCACCGAAATGCAGAATTTTAGAGGGGATACGTTTTGGAGACTTATTGTATGGGAATATAATAGCTTTAGTTTTGGCGTCGTTGACCTTAATTTTCCATTTGTCAAAGTACTTTTGGCTTGAAAGAAGGATACTTTGCATTCGCTTCACTATTGCGTTAGAAACTTTGCCGCAACATATAAATGCGCTATCGTCAGCATAAAATGCCGCGTCCTGATTTCTGCCGACTTTAATATCCGAGGTATATAAAGAATACAGTGTAGGCGATAAAACCGACCCCTGGGGTAAACCTGCAGGAATACTTTTTTCAGTAGATAGTTCGTTGTCAACGCATACGACAAATGTACGATTATATAAAAAACTCTTAATAATTTTTGTTAAATACATTGGAAAGTCAAACAAGTTGAGTTTGAATAGTAACCCATCATGCCAAATGGTATCGAATGCCTTTTCTATGTCGAGAAATATAACGCCGGTACTTTTACGATTGTTTTTGTTGTTTTCGATAAAGTTAACAACCCGTTTTAGTTGGTGTACGGTGGAGTGTTTTCGGAACCCGAACTGTTGGTCGATAATAAGATTTTTCTGATTGGCAACATTGACTATTCTATTGTGGATAATCTTTTTAAAGATCTTAGCCAGAATGCTTATAATACTGATTGGTCTATAACTGGAAGGAAATTTTGGATCCTTTCCAGTTTTATAGATTGGAACTACTTTTGCTTTTTTAAAACAAGACGGGAAATGAAAATTATTCAGACAAAAATTGAATAATTTACTTATTGTTTCATAAAAGAAATCTGACATATTTTTAAGGATAACACTGTTTATTCCATCCAGACCCGGAGCTTTTCCGTTTTTCAATAAGAAAACAAACGATTTTACCTCTTCGATGTCTGTAAGTTCAATACTACTGTCCTGGTGCCTTTCGTCTAGGCCTACAACAAAATTTGTTACCCTAGCATTAAAAGGTGACGTATTGTTGATCGTAATTGTATGTGCATTACCAAATGCGTCAGCAAGAGCATTTGCTTTTTCTTCAGCGGTTTTCAACAAATCGCCATTTACGAGTAAATCTGAGATAGGTGTATTCTTACCCTTCAACGCCTTTGTTAATTTCCAAAACTTTTTCGAACCAGAGGGCAGTTTATATAAAAATTTTGACCAAGCTTCATTCCTATCTTTATTCAAGTGAAACTCAATTAGCCTGTTCAGCTGCTTCAAGATACAGTTATACTGTAATCTAAGATTTAGATCCCTACACCTCTGAAATTTACGCTTGCATCTATTTCTTTGAGCAATTAGCATTTTTGATGTGTTCGAGATTTCTCTCTGCCAGATTATATTTGTGACCAAAACATGAAGAACAAGTGCGGGTTTATACGCTCCAACTTTTGTTGCTCAACTTATGTTTTTTAAATTAGGAAGAATGGGAAGGGGTATAACGTGGAAGGGTGTAAAACCGCACCAACAAGGCTTAAAATATTTTTCACCATAAAGTAATTTTATTTCTTGAAATGTATTAAAAGGGTAATTTATGTTAAAAAGTGATTAGATTGTGTGAAAATATGATTTGAATTTGCTTCATTAGTGAAGTATAACAATTAAAAGTGTTTTGACCCCTTTCACACAGACAAATTTTACTTTGCAAAGTTTTGATTTTATGTGAGAGCGAGGGAGAAAGCATGATTGAGAGTACAGACTTTGATATACTCGCAAAGTTGCTTTGTTTTTCTTTCGTCGCTTATACACAGTTGTACTTATACACAGATTGCATAAAGCACCAAGTGACTAAAACAAAATTTGTAAAAGAAAACTTTTTGTGTTTGAACACCAAAGAAAGTTTAAAAGAAAATTAAAAAAACTTTGTCAAAGTAAAATTTGTCTGTGTGAAAGGGGTCTTTATTAACTCAGAAGTGGTGCACTATGGTGGAAATAAATTGTGTGTTAATAAGCAACATAAAAGAAAAAAAACGTATTTATCAGGTGAAATTATTTTTAAATTTTTTTGGTACAAAAAACATTTGCCAGTTTGTTCGCTCTTGCCGCTATTAGATTGGCTGATCTTACGGATCTCACAAATGAAGAGGTCAACAAAATTTACTTCTCCCAAAACAGGAATTCAATTAGTAGTTTGCAACCACAACCACCTCAACCCTAAGCAGCCGCATCGATTACAAATAGTTATGTAGTAAATTCTCTTCACGCATATACTACTGCCAAATTAACCAACAACCGACCGCCATTTATGGAAATGTCCAATATTAAACCTTACACCGCTAAACCAACCTATCGTTATACCGGAAGATTCATCCGTTGGTCGTTATGAACTAGTTAATAACAGAAACACGTTAATCACGTTAAAAAACTAAATTGAACTATTAAATAATTTACTAATAATTGATTTTTAATTTCAGAAATCAGTAAAAACTGAAGTGTGCGCCCTTCGGAGAAAATTGCTCGGTTTGCCTATCTGAAAGGTGTTGGTAATTTGTTCTTAAGTTAGTGATCAACAACAACAAAATTGATAAAACATGTTAAATATTGCTGATGCTGTTTGTTGCTATTTACTTTTCCTAAAATATGAAATAAAATACCAGTTGCGCCAGAAGTTCTATCCACTAGCCCTTATGAATTAATAAATAACATAAACAATGTGTCTGATACACAACTAAATCAAACTTATTAAATAATTAATTAATTATTGATTTTTAATTTCAGAAAAGATTCTATTGGTTTGCGTAACGGGAAGACGCTCATTCGGTAAAAAAAAGTGTTAATTATTCCCCGGTACACAATACTTTTGCTGACGAGGGGAAGCAAATTTAGTTTTCCTAAAAAATAAATCTAATAAGTAGGTGCAACCATAACCACCTCATCCATAACAAAAAGTTATTGCAGCATCTTCATTCAAAAATTATATTAAAAAGTAGTTCAGTCAACAAGTTTATTTCAATTTTTTTTTCAGTTTTATATAATAAAGATTAAATAGAGTAAAGATTAATATTGTACAATATTTACATTTACAGCAACTTTTAGAAACCTAAAAACCTTACTTTTATGTACATATCTAAATTTAAAGACATGATTTTACTTTAATACAATTACTAATCACTAGTATCCCTGAATAAAAAAATTAATATTTGGAATCATTTTTAAGATAATCTACGTTAATTGCCCTACATATGCTTTTCTCTTACTAATCCATTTAAATTTCTAAATAATAAATATTTTATGAGAATATCATAAAATATTAATGTTAAAAGGAATCTAGCACAATAAACGTAGATTAATTCCTAAATAAAGATAAAAAGAAAAGGTAAGTATATACATTAGTCCGATCTAAGCTTTTTTCGACCTTATCTGGTCCAGATCCACCATGTTCTATTTGTAACAGTACCCCCTAAAGTTGTTGATTCTGTTTCCCTTGTGTTGAATATCTGTTGAAAGTGTTGTTTTTTTGGGTTTGCTTGTCTTGTTTTGAATTATAAAGAGGAAACAGAAAACAGAAAGTCGAAAAAAAGAATTGAACGATACTTACCTGATTTATTCTGTCCAAGAATAGATGTGTCTGAAGAAACGGAATTGTCCAGCACAAATCTAAAGGGAGACAATGGAAATTATAATAAAAAGTGCTGACGAATTTACTGTAGCAGGTGAAGTACTTCTTTTAAGATGAAAAAAAAAACATTGATTATGATGTGGTGTTTATAAGATTAATGCTTTTTGAATGCTTTACTTAAAAGTTAAAAAATAAAATATATCAGTGAAACAAATTCTATTGTTTAGCGGAATTTTTTTTAAAAAAGTGTAAGAAGTTATGATTTCAAAACATTAACGTTATTATTGATTTATTTTTCAACATAAAAATAAGACTAAAAAACAAAAATTATCTACCTGCAACATTGAACCATTGCAATCTACACAACCAACATAAGCATTATATACTGCTATTACAATTGTGGAAAATTTGGATACATACATGGTAACCACCACACCATACTTTTTGTGAAAAGCATTGGGTGAGGCTAGGAGACAGGAGACGCACAGAGTCACTTGTTACAGCAGTTGTACAAAAATATTCCGCAAGATCGATACAGTTGTGCTTTTAAAGAAGAATACAATAACTCTGAAAAATTTTGGGAACAGAATTCACATAGATTGAACAGGGCTATAACGATCATACACATCAACAACGAGCACAGTAAAGAAAAGAATACAGCAAAATAAAACATTCAGGCATTGAAATTTAAACAGAGGAAGTAAGAACATGTATTCAATTGGTTGCGGAAACATTTGGGGTACGGTGGGACGCTGCCTCCATACAAAATGGGAGAAGAAAATAGAAATAGAGTAGAAAACAAAGTTCCATGCGAAACAATGGTAAATTATGTGATAAACAGATGGAAATATATGGATAAAAAGTAAAAAATAACAGCAATATTTTTAGATTTCAAAAGAACATTTGAGATATACTTATATAGGAGTAAAAATAAAATATCAATAAAGAGTCAGTCTACCTTAAACCATAGATAAATTAATCTATAGATTAATTATCTATGCCTTAAACAATCAAAACGAAACATTGTCGGCTGTATGCATAAAAAACGCTTACTTATGCTTTAAAATACACGTTAGTTAACAAACACTTTAAGGCTAATAGATGTTTGTTAAAAAATTGTATTCATAAACAGTACTTTAGCTCATAGAAAATTATCTATGCTTTAGCTAATGTATGCTTGAGTAAAATTAGTATTTTGATTCTGGCAATCACGTCACGTTGTAGTTAGCGATGTATAAAAATGAATATTATTTATCCGGGTAGTTAGATCCATAAAAAATGTTTTTATTGTTTTCAGCAAAATCAACATATTTTTCGTTTGTTTTTTTATTAACATTTTTGATAAAAAGCAAATCACCCAAAAAAGGTTAATTTGTAAGGCTTACGAAGAACTTACAATGAATTTGTTCATATTAAAAAAATAATTATTCGGATAACGAGCTTTGTTTTGATTATATGTACATCAATAAAACTTTTGTTTAAAATAATTAATTATCATTATATTTTTCTAAAATGTTTTATATTGAATGGCATGTTATGTTTAAGTTTTTATTATTATTTGTATACTACAATTTGTTTTAATAAACATTTTTAAAAATTTTTGGAATAACAAAGTATAATTGTGAGTTGAGCCGTTTACATTGAAAGTGGCATAAGTCACAACTGAACAGTTTTTTTTTTCATTTTTAATAAATTTGAAATTAATAAGTTAAGAAGTATTGAGATTATTTTAAAAGGAGTGTTGATAATTAACGGTGTAACAAAAATGCTTAGGAAATTAATTACGGATTTGAGTGTGAAAGAAATGGAAACATGTAATAAGTGTGTGTGATTATTGGACTTATTTTTATTAGTTCCAAAGAATAGTGCCGTTTACTGAACTATATTATAGTGATATCTAATATACTACACATAATTAGCACTATTTTATTATTTTTTTATTCTCAGGAGGTTGTATAAAATATCTAGGAATGTCACAACTCAAAAGCATATTATTGCACATAGTGACTTATGTGAAGGACAAAATAGTAATAGTAGTAATAGTCCCCTGTCGAAAAAATCCTTCACAGTACACATGGAGAAAAAAGATTTTATTTCAACACAATCATTAGAAAAATCCGTTTCAGAGAGAAAACTAAATACAGACTAGTTAAAATCGCTAAAAATTAAAATGTTTTATAAACTAATTTAATATAAAAAGATGACAATAACAAAGTAACTTATGCCACTTTTAAAATAAACGGCTAGGTTTATTGTAAACACAATTTGTTTTGTTTTTGAACTTTCAATAATAAAATTGAACTGTCAATTTATTGTAGGTTTAACGTAGGTTTTTCCTACTTTAAAGTTAACAAAGGTATTTTAAGGTAAAAGCGTTTTTTTAATACAACTTTAGGAAATTGTGCTTAACAACGGCAGTTAAACCTACTTTAAGTTTTTATGCATACAGCCGTGTGTCTTTAATTATCCCCTTAGATGGCCACCGTGACAGTGAAATTAGAACATTGAGAAAAGAAAGCAAAGAAAGAATTGGAAAAACAACGTTTGAATAAATATATAAGGAAATGTATTAAAATCTAAAACAAAATGAAGAAAAAGAAAAAACTCTTGAATAAATAGTTATTATATTAATTAACTTTTGAATAACTATAAATAAAATAATTAAAACCTAACACCAAATGATGGGAAAAAAACTTTTGAATAAATACCTATAAGTAAAAGAAATAAAATCTATAATCAAATGGTTAAAAAACAAATACAAAAAAAATTAAATTACAAACTAATAAAATTTTACAACATTCTAAATGAGAAAAAAAACAATACAATACAAACAAGTGGAGTAAATTGTGCAAAGCAAAATCGCAAAATTATACAAAACTTAAAATACAAAACAATAAAAAAAAATAAATACAAGTTAAGTTGGTTTGTATTTAAATTAATAAAAAAACACAACTTTTGAATTTTTCAATCTTTATTGTTTGAAAGATACATTAAAAATCACTTAAAAATAATTTTTCTTAGCTATTTATACTATAAATTTGTCTTATTAGCATAATTGCAGCAACTTACTTTATTTTTAAATTTTGCAATATTATCACTAATCGATTCTTGTGCAATTCGTCGGTTATTTTGGTGACAATGCACTTGGAATTAAATTAGGTCCAATTTGCTGTTACAGTTTAAGTGTCAGTGCACTTAATTTATTGTTTACAAAAGTAAAAAATATATGTTCAATTTTACTGTTATTAACTCCCTCCTTAGAATCGATTGTCCTCAATTGATTAAAAATATGGTAGATTATTAAGGTCTAGTTAAAGGGGTAACTCTATCTTTTCCGTGCCCTCCGTTATGACTCTCATATTTGTCGGTGTAACTGGTGGAAAAACTGATCGTAGCACTATCTGTTGCCTTCTTCTGTAACAGAGTAGGATTGCAAACGCTGTTAGTGCTAACAATGCGAAAACGGCTATAAGGATTTGGTTTAATTTGGAGTTTGTTTGTAATCGACCCAAGCGTTCTATGTTGTTAATATAAAGTTCGTTAATGGATTCCAGTGAGAGAAGATGAATTCTTTCTTTTTCTACTGGAGTAAACTGAATTCTGGCTGGTTCTTTTTTTTGTCGTGTAGGCCTCCCCGTAAAAGAAAGACTCGTTGTTTATTTTTATCGTCAGATTTGTGAATTTTACAGTGTAAGTGCCACTAACTGTTATTTCTTCGGCAGTGTTATTAATAGTGCCATTAAAATCATTCAAAAGTATCATTCCATCTTGTAGTATTTCCAATGATTTGATGTGGTGTGCATTGCTAAATTTGCAAGTTGGATTCTTTTCACTGTATAGTAGTTTTGTTACGCAAGTTTCGTTACTTATGTTACTTATGTTAAAATGGATATAGAATTTACTGTTTTACATTCATTTATTACTGCAAATATGCTATTTTTATTTTTTAATACATTTTGAAAAGGTTTGACTAATATACGGGTATAAGAGACAATTTCTGTTATTGGTATTTTTATAATATAGGCTAACATTCTTGCATTATATAAAACAATTGTTTCGGCAAAACCCAAAGCTTCCTCTGTAGATGCAAATGGCATTTTTTCGCTTTGCAATGTCTTAAGAGCTATATCTAATTCTTACTCATTAAGTAAAACGTTATTAATCATTCTTAATATTGACCATTGTACGGCATATCTCACATTATTAATTTCCTCTTTGACTAATCGTAATCTATTTTGTATACTTAATACTAATTCGTTATTAAAACTATTACTACTCCTAATGGAGTTTGTCAGTAAGTAGCGTCAAATTATTCAGTCGTTCGGTTAGAGCTTGATTTATTAAAAACTGTCTATTGTTATTTTTATTAAGTTCGTTAGCGTTGTTTTGCAGTGCCGCCAGTCATGGTCTGGAGTGCCTGCCAGGTATTTCCAAGCTGTCCCTAGAAAATTAAGTGATTTCTTCACTCTGTGGCTTGTTGGTTTTATTGATTCTACTAATTTTTCTGTCTGTTCCAGTTCCTGTTATAAAGCTGAGTAAAAAATATTGGTATGTTCTTTTTCAGGATTTCTTCTACGTCTGCTAAAAATTGTTCATACAAGTCGAAATTAACGAGGTGAATTAATTTAAACGTTCCTTCTTGGATTTTTGCTAGTCCTTTATTAATCGGAATTATGTGTGTTGCTGAATAGTCCGTTATTGAAAAGTCAGTTAAGGCCATTGTCGACATCGTTAGCATTAGTCTGAAAAAAATAATAAATTTTGTCTTTAGCTTTTAATATTACTTTTATGCACTATTCTATTAGATTCGGTTAGAACTGTAGTTGCTCTATTTTCCTTGACTATTTCTTTCCTAAATTTCGGTGTGATTTTCGTACCTAATCTGTTATGTATCCTAACGTATACGATTTCGCTTTGTTTATAGTGAATAATTGGATGAAGCTTTTTGTTATGGATCTTTAAGTCTTGTTGTTGTTTGTCTTTTAGTCTTGGAATATTATTAAGTATAGCTTTTTCAAATTGCTTGAGATCCGTGCTTACTGTCCTACCGAAAAAAATTTCTATTGGTCTGCCTTTTATGGAACTATGAAAAGAGTAATTATATTCGTAAACTGCTCTGTCCAAAAGTTGAGTAAATGCCTGATCTTTCCTCTCTGCCCTTAAACAGCGCATAACCTCAGATAATGTTGAGTGGAATCTCTCGACTTGTCCATTTACAGAACATTTATAAGGTGGAGATTTGTATATTTGTATCTTTAAAATGTCTTCAGCCATAAACGTATAGATGCAGAATTACATGATTTTTCATTATCAAAGATAATTTTTTTAGGAACACCAAATAAAAAAAGAAGCTCCCTGAGTGGTTCTTTTATATCCTCGATAGCCCTTGACTTTATTTGCTTTACCTGTGCATATTTTGAAAACTTATCTATAGCAGTAAGCACTAAATGACCTCCTGTTTGATAGATATCTATATGTACTATTTGACCGGGCTATGTGGGTATAGGAGTTTCCTGTATTGCAGGTTTATTTGGGTGTCTGTCGTACTTGTTTGCTTTGCAAATTGTGCAAAGTTTAATTATTTTATTTATCTTACTGTTCATGCTAGGAAAAAAGGATTTCTCAAAAATGTGCATCTTATTTTCTTTAGCATTGCGATGTGCTCGCTTATGTGTTTCGATTATTATTTCCTCTTGTCTTTGCTAATTTGTTATATCTCCTACTTCTCTCCTTGTAAATCTAATGCGATACTTACTAAAGTGAATTGGAAATATTTCCTGAATTATCCCCATTATGGGTTCGGGGGCCTTAATCCCATTAATAACTGTTGGATTAAGGTATCTTTTTAACAATGAAATGAGTTTATCTGGATTAAATTCTTGTTCGCTGTGCATTGCAATTGATAACGAATTTATTTGCGTTTGATGTGGCGTTATGTTTTCATCGTGAATTCTAATAGTATTTATTGCTGCAGTTTCCAGCTGTTTTATTTTTATGTTAAAATTTTTTGTGTGCAATATATTCTTACTTATATTTATTACAGCATCAAGCAGCTTTAGGCTTTCATAGCCGAGGATGCCATGGAAAGTTGTGAGGGAAGGTCAAAAAAAATGTAAGAGGTGCTGTCCGATTTAACAATTCCAGATACGTATGTTCTCTAATTTGCGTGTTGCCTGCAATAGTTTTTATCAAAAAAACATCTTTATTTTGTATTATTTTCCCTGCGAAATTTAATTGGATATAGTTTTTGCTTGAGCCAGAGTCTATTAAAAATTTCAATATACCTTCGCTCTTCGTACGACATTCTATGTAAGGTTCCGAAGAGCGTTTTAGTATTAAAAAATATACGTCACAGTATTCTTCCGTTTCCTTATTGTTTTCTGATACTACGTCTAAGTATTCGTTGAGATGATTGTCGGTTGTTTGCCTAGCGGAAGTGCTTACTCCGTTCGTAATGTAGAAATTAGGCTGCTCTTTCCGTGGTCTGACGTTTTGGTCGGAAGGCATTAGAGATGGCCTTTTGCCGGTAAACCTATTGAACTTAGGTCTATTTATATAATTTATACGACTTGAATTTATAGATTCGTCTACGTCCATTGGACGTGGCGGGGGTTGCAGTATTGGTTTTGGTGCCTGGGAGTGCATCGGAGCTTGCTGCCTAAGCATTTGTTCATTTGAGTTACTAATTAATTGTTGGTCTGAAATAATTTGTCGTGAAAAAACTTGCTGTTGCGACAGTGGTATAAAAGCTATTTCTGGATAAAATTGCTCTTGTCCTCTGTGCCTTCGAAAATTTCTTTGTGGCAATGGTGGTGGATTGTTTTGCTGCCTGATTTTTTGGCTGGGATTAATAGTACTGTGTGCATATTGTTTGCGGTATTTTCGATTTGCTAATTTCAAGCATAAGTGTAGTGCTTGAGGAAGATAATGCAAGGACAAACATTTACAAATCGCGCCCCAGTCTAAAGGCGTATTGTAGGACTCGAGTGCAATGTCTGCATTGCCAGTAATTTTGTTCCTGATAACGTTTATAATGCCATAGTACTGCGGGGTACCTTTCATATTTTTATAAATTTTCAAAATGCGGTCAACACTTTTTTTCCAGGAATTGAATTCTCCCGTTTGACCAGAAAATTCTCTTAAACATTTAACTACATCTGGTATTCTGTCCAGACCAGGCATATTGTTTGCATGCTCTGCATTAATAGTTTGGTCCGCAATGTTTGCTAAATCAGCATTTGGGTTAAGTTGCTCTTACTACTGCTGGCGTATGTCTATTTACAACGTCTAATGCTAGTCTGCTTACTAGAGCTATAAGCTCTTCTCTATTTAGCTGTTGCGCATTTGCCACATTATTCAATAATGGTCGACGAATAAGATTATCGGGATTTGACATTTTTATAATTTTTTATTATTTCTTTTTGTTTGCTAATGATAGTTTCCTAGTTTCAATAATTTCTTTCTTAATGTTTGCATGAAATAAAGAAATAAAAGACTTTTTTGTTAATTTTTAAAACTAGAGAAATTTCTCAATTTATTTTGATATTACCTTTTTTGTTCCAACAATATAAGAATATATGTAAGTGTTCACTCAATGGCGTTCAAAAACTAATTAGTTACTATAACTTAACTTACAAAAGGCGACGAGCAAAGTTTAACAAAAAACCGTTAGCGGTTTTACTCGTCATAATTTATGTAAAACCTCCCACCCAAGGGTGTATAAAAAGGCATTTTTATAAATTATGACAAGGTATTAATCAAACAAATAGTAGGTTCAAATTCGAGGAAGATAATGGAAAATTTAAATTAAACATTGCCGGCCACCTTGCAACATCACATTCTGTTGCAATATTGTGCATAAATCAAAAGTCATCCATTGAGAAAAAAAATATTTTTTCTTTTCATTTATATATATATATATAATATATACATTTTTTTCTTTCTTTTTTTTTACATAATTTTGTAAGTCATACGACCAAACCAGACAAGCTGGAAAAAATTCCCATAGAGCAAAGTCTATGAGATGCAGTTTTAGACAGACTGCATACTGTACCAATGCAGGTATGGTTTTAACAGACCATCAAACTTGCCCCATTAAAAAGGAGATTGGCCAGAAAAGACCCAACCAAATATAGTGTGTTGAGCCAGTGAAAACCCCGGGTTCGAAAAAATTCTACCTTTTAAAACCAGAGGAGCGACTTCTGGACCTATAACTAGTGCGACTCTCCCTGATACATTAAAATTTGGGTCAGCTAGTTGCATTCCAGCAAAGTTTTCCTTCACGGCTTCAGAAACCGAAACTAACGGCGTAACTATGCCCTGCATTTTTTTCACTTTTGTCGTTAATGTTATCTGGTGCGTTGAGTCATAAAGAGAGCTGACCTGTAAACAGGAAATTATTTCCTGGTCCATATTGGTGACAGGCAGCATTAGGTTTTTACCAAACTCTCGCAAACGTAGCTCATGCTACAACAAAGATCTATCACTGCCCGTACCGGTATAGACTTACCAGAAGTTCGCAAAAGAACTTTAACAGTCGGGGAAGAGGTGACGACGTGGCGAATTGGCAAACTTTGAACCATGGGTAGAGCAGACGGACTTTGCTCAGAAGATTGGCGATTTTTTCTTTGCTTAGCAAAGAATTATGTTTTTCCTTACATTTCCTACAATTGCCTTGGCTCTTGCAATCGCGGTCTACATGATCGTGTGATAAACACCGGGAACAATAACTGTGTAAAAGCACCATGCGTATCCTTTTTTCAAAATTCATTTTCAAAAATACGCGACAGGAGGATAACTGATGCCGACTTTTACAAATCCGAAACTTTTCGAACCTGAGGTTTTTATGGCGCCTGATATAGTATCAGGATTTGGTGACAACCTAGCGTCAGGAGCCACCGCTTCTGTAGACACAGATGCATTCAAAACCGATTTCTCGGACACGATGGCTTCGGATCCTGCTAAACCAAGTATAGTTGCCTCCTCTGATAACTCGGGAATTGGCTTCACCATTGGCGTAACAGGGATATCAGTTGCTGGAGCTGGATCCGACACAGATTTAGATACGGCTGTTGGATCTTCTACCTCCATTGAATCCTCATAATCTTCGAGCAAAGCGTCTTCAAAGAGAGTTGGTAAAAATTCCATGATGATAGGAAACAATGAAGGTTAGCAAATACGTCCTTAAATATTTAACTTTGTGATTGGTTGCTTGACAATACCGTTATTCGTACGTATGTCCACGACACGTACGTGATTGTCACTTCCGGGGTAAGTTCTAATAACCCTGCCTAACTTCCAAGAAGTTGGTGAAAGCTGTTCATTTCGAACAACCACTAAATCATTCACCGCTATATCACGTTCAGGGTACTTCCACTTATAGCGCTTATGAAGATTCGACAAATATTCCTCCTTCCATCGAAGACAGAAGTGATGAATAAATGCTTTAACCTTTCTATAACGATTTACAAGACTTATAGGCGTTTCGTAAATTGACGGTTCGGGAGGAGCTAAAATTGGTGAATCTATCAAAAAATGACCCGGTGTAAGAGCCACAGGCTCACTAGGGTTATCACTCATTGGGCAAAGCGGTCGAGAATTAAGACAAGCTTCTATTCTAGCTAGGACGGTTGAAAGTTCCTCAAAGGTATATTTGATACCTTGAGCCTCTTTACGAAAGTGGAGTTTAAAACTCCTGACACCTGCTTCCCACAAACCTCCCATATGGGGAGCGCCTGCGTGGATAAAACGCCATGACAAACCACTAACATTAAATATAGAACACATTCTTGCCTGACTCTCCGATAAAAACGTCTTAAAATCTCTTTCCAACTCTCGTGAAGCCCCCACAAAATTTGTACCATTATCGGAGAATATGGTATTCGACAACCTCTCCTTGAAATAAAGCGATTAAAAGCAGCAAAAACCTATCCGTGGTCAAATCTGACACTGCTTCCAAATGTATTGCCTTTGTAGAAAAGCATACAAAAATGCAAACGTAAGTCTTTAAAACCTGATTTGATCTAACGCTTGAACTTCTCATATCAAATGGACCTGCAAAATCCACACTAGTAGTCGTGAATGGCTGATTCAAAACCGTCCTCTGCGGTCGTAAGGCAGCCATTATTTGACTACATGAGCGCTTACGATCAAGAATGCAACGTTTGCAACGGTTGACAACGTAAAACGACACGAATAAGGCAACAAAATTGGATGTCGTTCTGTATATACTAAAGATGGAGATTTAGCCAATCGTCCATTAAGTCGCATAACATTATGCTCATCCAGAAATGGACTTAGAGTTAAAATAGAACTCTTTGAAGAAACAGGTTTCTTCGCCAAAAGACACTCATATTCATCAGCAAAGTGGAATTTTTGGGCAACAATGGCCAAACGAATTTTTACCTGTTTTACCTCCACGTCAGAGATGCTAAATGACCCATACGAATAGCGACCTCAATGAGCTAAATATGTACTATTAAAAAACCTAAAGACGTATGCGATTACCCGAAGGGCACGATCAAAAGAAGAAAATCTCTCCAGAGTATCATCATAATTATCAAAAAATGAAGCATGAGATTTCAAAGCACGTGCCCCCAGATCGGTGTCCATTATAGTCAAACTTCCTAGATTCCAGACAGATTTATTCTTCTGAAGCCAATGTGGCCTATACCACCAAAGATCACTATGTGCCAAGTCCGAGGGTGATATGCCCCGACTCCCTAAATCAACAGGATTATCCTCTGACTTCACATGGTGCCAATTATGTCTGCCAACCATCTCCTGAATCTTGCAAACTCTATTCGCAACAAAAGTGGTCCAAGAACAGGCGTTCTTCCTTAGCCAGGAAAGGACGATCATAGAATCAGTCCAACAATAAATCCGACGAAGTGGCACATCAATCTCGCCTAACACAGTTCCCAAAAGTTCAGACGCTAAAACTGCACCACAAAGTTCTAAACGAGGTAAAGAAACTGACTTAATGGGAGCAACCCTAGTCTTACAAGTTAGCAAATTAGTATATACCTCGCCATTAGAATTCTCAACACCTATATATATCACCCCCGCATATGCCCTTTCAGAGGCATCAGAAAACACATGAAGTTCAACGGATGACTCTGGTTCATAATGAACCCATCTAGGAATACGTATATTGTTGACCTCGTGATATGTCGTAACAAATTTGTCCCAATCTGCCCTTGTCGAAGGTTTAAGTGAGTCGTCCCACCCCACATTATCCTTCCAAACCTTCTGCATGATCTTTTGGCAACCACAATCACCGGTCCTAACCAACCCACGGGATCAAATAACTTAGCAATAATGGGCAAAACTTCCCTTTTTGTATATTCAGATCGCAATGTAATTGGATCCACTTCAAAGTAAAATGCGTCCAGATGAGCATTCCACTGAAGACCCAGCATTCTCGAACCACTTGACTCAATAAAAGTCAATAACTTGGCATCAACTAGATGATCAGGAGGAAGTTCCGCCAAGATGGCCCTTTCATTAGATGTCCATTTTCTAAGCTCAAATCCCGCTGATAATAAAGCCGCTATGAGCCCCAGTAAGTACATCGTCAACGTACATACATTTTCGCAGAATATGTGTGGCCAAAGGGTACTCATCTTCAACGTCATCAGACAATTTCAGTAATGTACGAATAGCAAGATAAGGTGCACAATTGACCCCAAAGGTTACCGTCTGTAACTCATACTCCCCAATTTCCTCCGAAGGAGAATTTCGAGATAAAATACGTTGAAATGGGGTATGTGTCCCATTCAGTCTAATCTGCCGATACATTTGGGTTATATCACAGTTAAAAACAAATCTAAAAAGTCTCAACCGTAGTATAAGGAGGACCAGATCCGCCTGTAAGGTGGGTCCCACATAAAGACAATCGTTTAGGCTATTGCCGCTAGAAGGCTTATTAGATGCGTTAAACACTACCCTTAATTTGGTAGTTTTGCGATCTAATTTCAATACCGGGTGATGTGGTAAGTAACAAGTCAAATTAACGCAATTATCCGCTATAGGCCGCATATGACCCAAAGATAAGTATTCCCTCACAACGTCGTCATACATTTCCTTTATCAAGGGTTTCCGTAATAGAGAAGACTCATTCCGTAAAAACTGTGACCTGACATTCTTCTTTGAGGAACCCAAAGATATTCTATCGGGAAACCCGTTCTGAATGGAAGTGTCACTATATAACGACCATCTGAATTCCAGAGAGTTGTACTCTTAAAATTCCTCTGACAAATTACATCCTCAGGCGACATTATCCTCCGTTTTGGCATTTCCTCTAATTCCCAAAATCGAAGTAAATTCCTGTTTAAATTATCTTCCTCAGAAAATTCTACTCTGGTCGAATAAACTCGCATGTAAGGCTGGCATATAGGGCCCGTAATAAGCCATCCAAATACCGTATTCTGAGCCAACAACGTCCCTAAAACGTTTCGCTGAATCTCACCTGTGATAATCAGTGGATACAAATCAGCACCCAGTAATATATCGACAGGCCTACAATCAAAAAATCTAGAATCTGCCAAACGTAACTTTGGCAAGTCCGTGCGAAGTTCATCCTTTAGTATAAAGGATGGTAGATTACCCGAGATTCTCGGTAAAACAAGTGCCGTAGTCGTCAAGCTAATCGAAAAATCCAAAAGAGAACCTATTTCAATAGAGCAGAGTTTCCTTATAGTGGCAGAGACCGTTTGGTTTACACCCGAAATTTTGGCAAACGGTTCTGCAACCGTTCAGAAATAAATGATGCTTCCAATGCGGGATCAATCAGGGCTCGAGCTGTGTACGTCATACCCTGGTGACGTATATTCACCATTGCAGTCCCTAACAATACAGTTCGATCCTGAGAAACATGATATACCTGACGATTCACAGGAGCCGAGGATATCACACCGCGAGAGGTAAACGTCTAGGCTGGCTCCATGGTTCTAGGGTTATTTTGTGCAAAACCAACGCCTGAACCCGCAACCTTGTTAGAATTAGAAGAATTCCTAACAAAATCCTCTGAAGGTGATGCATTCCTGTGTAACAGGGTATGATGCCTCCGATTGCAACTTGAACAATTATGAACGCTATGTGCTTGGTTTCTCTTGGATTATGAACGCTCTTACAATCCTTAACCTCATGTGCGCGCGACAAACAGTTAACACAACAATGAAATTTCTTAACTGTTGAAAATCTTTCCGAAATTGAAAGAGTTTTAAATCGTTTGCAATCCCGCAAAAAATGGCTCTGATTCTTAAAAAGAACACAATTATTTGATGTCGACGAACTCGCATAATGTGTTTTTACCTTCTGTTCAAGTTTTTTCTTCTCATGACAGGAGTCCCTAATATCACGTATACACTCTAATGTTTGAATCCCTTCTGTGAGAAAAGCATCCAAATCTTTCCATTCAAACAAGACGAATTTGTCCCTAATACTCTGTTCCCATAAAGTAACAGTAATATCCGGAAGTCTTTGAATACAAATAAATATAATCATCGGATCCCAATTCTCCGTCGACACATCATAAATAGACAAGGCAGATAGGCAGCTATTTATGCCCCTCTGTACCAACTTAAGATTCGCGCAAGTCTCCTTATCTAAAACAGGAAGGTTAAAAAGAAGTCTAAGTTGGTTGTTAACCAACATACGAGGATTTTCATAGGCGTCCCTGAGATTCTTCCACGCTATATCAAAACCCTCATTCGAAAGTGGCACCCTCATATGGAAGTGGCATAGTGGCATAGCCGCTCAATATTACTGAGCCGCGAATTATTTACATATAACGCCGTAAATAAATCTCTAAAGGTGGGCCAAGAAAGATAATCCCCTTCAAATGTGTCAACGTCGCAAGGCGGTAACGGTAAAGTGTGACCTGAAATATCAGAACTGCACGGATTCGGCATCTGGGAACTACTACGTTTCATCTCAGATTCAAACTCACGCTTCTTCCCATTTACCTTTCCCAAACCCGTAATATGCCGTATATGTAGCGCGATACTTTGCCGTTACAACATTACCTTGATCTACTTTACTTTCCTTAAACGTCTTCAAAAAATCCAAACATTCCTCCTGTGTTGACTTAACTTTACCCTACAATAGTTTCAACTATTCGCCATGAAGCCCTAATGTGTCGACTGTATGTTCTTCGTCTCTTATGTCATTAAAGAAAGCCTCAAATTCTATAAGAGCATCCGAAGCTCTAATAAATCTATCAAGTGCGGTAACAGACATTATTTCCGAATGATTTCAGCAAATCAAATGAATAAAAAATTTAACTTTCACTCAATGAAAAAAATCAATGAATTTATTTCTAGAATTCAATCAAATGATATTAAAACCAACAAAAATAATTTTAATTTAAATACAATTTAAATTAAACTCAAAACAATATCATTAATTTAAAACAAAATAAATGAAAGTCAAACCGACCGACAGTAGGGTGAAATTTGCAAATTGACGAAGAAGCACAAATACAAAATTTGGCCAAAGTATACGTGTGTATGTAATCTATACTAGTACTTACAAAATCACTCAATTTACAAAAACACACCACTATTTATCGCATTATTGATATTTTCCCCCTAATGGACACAAACAAATAAAATATTATCTTCAATATGTAAAAGTATATAAAACAGTAACAGGTAAAAATAATGTTAATTCTCACGATTTTTACCAAACAAACGCGCAGGCGTTTTATTTCGTAGCAATAGAATGATAATGAAAACAAACGTTCAAAAAGGAATTGCAAGCGATCAATCACAATGATAAATGTGTGGACATATGTATGTATGTACACATGTATGTCTCTTAATTAATACACAAGTGGTAAATTAAATGACACAATCAATTAAATTCTTTAAATCTTAAATTCACGCACTTTAATTAAAAATTCAATTACGCCCCTCTTAATAAATTATATTTATATCTTCCAAATGGCGATGGCAAATGGTGGATGGTGGTGATAATATGGCGGATCCTTTGAATACAAAAAAAAAACAAAGTTATTCTCGAAAAGGCACTTTTGAATTCTTTTCCAAATATCCGGCTCGAAGGACCAAATGTTTGCGTGAAATAAAGAAATAAAAGACTTTTTTGTTAATTTTTAAAACTAGAGAAATTTCTCAATTTATTTTGATATTACCTTTTTTGTTCCAAGAATATAAGAATATATGTAAGTGTTCACTCAGTGACGTTCCAAAACTAATTAGTTACTATAACTCAACTTACAAAAGGCGACGAGCAAAGTTTAACAAAAAACCGTTAGCGGTTTTGCTCGTCATAATTTATGTAAAACCTCCCACCCAAGGTTGTATAAAAAGGAATTTTTATAAATTTAAATTAAACACTTAATTTCCAATTTCTTTTCCCTATTGCCTTCAAAATGTAGCTCTTGGTACAATTTATCAATTTTCCTACGGATTTGTACCTTTTTGCCTCCACGCTTTTTTTTCTTCTTTTCTGTTACTTTAATTTCAGTATTTGGTTTAGTTTTATGTTTTCCTGCCTTTTTCTATAAGTTTCTAGTGTAATTGGCTTTGGCCCACTAGTTTCATCTATGAGGAGGTGTTCGGGTATTTGTTTCGACAGTGTGTTCTTTTTTACAATTGTTTCATATTTTTCGAATATCTTATCTATTATATCTTTTGAGTAGTTTTCTATTTAATTTACAAAAGTTAAAGTTTTTACAATTTTGTTATATTGACTTATATTTTTGCTTAAAAAAATTTTTTTATTATTATTTTTTAAAGTGCATTTTTACGCAAGTTGTTCTAGGCGACCGTTAGGTTGCCGGAGAAAAACAATTTTTATGTTATTTTATTATTTTTTAAACTGCTTTTTACGCAAGTTGTTCTAGGCGACCGTTAGGTTGCCGGAGAAAAAGATTTCTTATGTTAAAAAAAAAGTCCTATCTCTTACATTAGAACTATAAGGTTCATCCTGGTCCACTGGCTTGCGATCCACACGTCCTTTTTGCTGCTGGTGCTGCTACTAAGGACCCACTTCGAACACTTGGATGAATTAGGTGCATCACGACTTCTCGGGGGGGATGTTCCAGTATGTCTCCTACTGCTATTCCTTCCAATTAGTATGAACACTTGGTTTTTGCTCGGGCGCCAGTTAAGTTGGTTTGTATTTAAATTAATAAAAAAAACACAACTTTTGAATTTTTCAATCTTTATTGTTTGAAAGATAGAATAAAAATCACTTCAAAATAATTTTTCTTAACTATTTATACTACAAATTTGTCTTATTAGCATAATTGCAGCAACTTACTTTATTATTAAATTTTGCAATATTATCAGTAATCGATTCTTGCACAATTCGTCTGTTATTTTGGTGACAATGCACTTGGAATTAAATTAGGTCAAATTTGCTGTTGCAGATTAAGTGTCAGTGCATTTAATTTATTGTTTACAAAAGTAAAAAATATGTGTTCAACTTTATTGTTATTAACTTACATAAGTGCAGTACAGAAACTAAGCAGAAAATTTTGCAAACTCAAAAGTATACAAAACCTTAACTACAAGAACAGGAAAAATAAATTAGTGCAGTAAAAAGAAATTTGTACAAAAATATATATAAGAAATTTATTTTTTGCAAAGCACTGAAAAACAAATAAATTATAAACCTAAAAGCAAAACTAAAAAAAAATTTTTGCAAAAAAAAATTTACTTTGGACCCTACTGTAACAAAACTGTTACAAAAAAAATTATATTTCTGTAATTTAAAACAATTTTGCCAAAATGCGAAAAAGAAGAAGAAACACTTAAATTACTGTTGTACTATTGTGCTATTGTGGGAGAAGAAGCAGAGGAGAAAAGTGAGCTGAAACTTGTGCATTTTTAAAAACCTGTTGAGTTAGTGAAAGCAGAAGGGAGAAGAAAGCTGAAGCGGTGAGTGAAACTGTGCTACAAGGGCTGCATGCTGATTGCAGTTTAAAGAGAAGCATTTGTCATTTACTTGTGCAAATATAAATTAGATATTAACAAATTATAATCTAAGAGCAATGCTTTTCGTTCTCTTAAAATGTTATTGTTTCATATTGCTTTCCAACCCTTAAATTTTTTTTGGAAACGATCTTAAACAAATGTTTATTATAAACAAAAAAGAAATAATTTGTTTTGAAAATATTAAAAATCATTGAAATTAACATTTTTAAGAATTAAAATGTAATTTAAATAAATAATTATAAAAAGTATTAAAATTATATATATATTTTATAATTTTAAACATTTTTAAAATATGTATAAAAGAAATGATTAAATAAAAATTATTATGCATATTACCAAAAAAAAATAATTACAACTATAAACTACATTCATTTGCAACAATTTATACTTAAAAATCAAATACAAAAAAATTTAGAAAAAATACTTTAACATTAATGGCAATTATGCTGGTATTTAAGAGTAATATTTGCAAATTTAAAAAAAAAAATTAAATCAAATTTGGTCAGATTTATTTTCTTCTCTTTTTAACTTAAGGTAGTTTGTTAAATATAACAAAAAATTTAAAAACTGTTTTTTTGCAATGTAAACAAAAGAAAATATTTATCTGCTACTGTTAAGAATAAAACATTTAATTTTTCTTAACATACATGCAATTATTCAATTAGTTACAAATTTTAAGAGTAATCAATTTGCTAACTTTAATTTAATTTAAATTTTCTCTCAATCTTAACATTTACATTTTGTTTTCGGTAAATGTAAATAATTGAATATCTGCACTAACACAAAAAAAATTTTTTTTCAATTCAATTCAGTTTATTGTCCATCAAATAACATTTACATCTACATCTTAAAAAAAAATTACATTTAAATAGTTCAAGCTTATGTACATACTTTTTCTACTTTATAATTTAGAGTAATTTACAAAATTGTTTACATTGTTTACAATATAGTTTTATTGGAGGCAAAATTTTAAAAAGACCTTTTTTAAGATTTTCCAAGATTTAATAAAAACAACTTAACTAAAACTTACAAGCTACCTAAACTGATGTCAAATCATTAATATAGATATGTTCGGACCCAGCGCACCTAGAATAAAAATTTGTAGTTAGCTTGTTTAACCTAGAAACAACAAAGTCTGTATCCGAAATAATATGAAGCCTGAGTGTAGAAAAGAACCAAGGCAGATTATATACAAGTTTTAATAATTTGTTCTGAGCGATTTGCAGCCTTTTTATATGACAAGTTGCACTTTTAGTCCACATAGGGGCAGCATAATATAGTACTGCCTGAAAAATAAGTTTAAAAATAAGCATTTTATTCTCAATGCTTAAAGACAAGTTTCGGTTTATGAAAAGATAGAGTGTACGCGTCAAAATATTCACTTTATTGATTAAATATTGCACATGCTCCTTAAATTTCATTTTTGGATCAAGGATTATCCCTAAATATTTAACCTTTTGTTCCCATATAACTTCCGTATTTAAAAAGCTAATATTTCGTTGCGGAATATAACAAGTTTTTCTTTTCCTTGTGAAGTATATAGCCTGAGTTTTGTCTGCATTTAATGTTATTTTCCATTTGTTGAAATAGTTTGCTAGATTATCTAGATCTCCTTGTATGTTGGTAATTATGTTTTCAGAGTAAATGTCAGAACATAAAACTGCTGTATCATCTGCAAATACTGACATGGTACAGCTTTCAAGTTGGGGTAGGTCAGAGGTGTATAAGTTATACAAAATAGGGGAAAGACGAGAGCCTTGGGGACATCCTGCCGGTATTCTAAAATTTTCAGAGCACGATGATCCGATAAAAACTTTAAAAGACCGACTCGACAGAAAGCTTTCAGTAATTTTAATAAAAAAATCGGGGACTCCGAGTTTAATCATTTTATAGATAAGACCATCGTGCCATACAGCATCAAAAGCAGCTTTGACGTCAAGTAATACCATTGCCGTTGATTTTTGAAGTTCAAAATTTTTAGTTACCCAATTTCTAATTCGTACTAAGGATTGCACTGTGTTATGTTCCTTTCGGAAGCCGAATTGGTGATTAGGAAAAATTCCCCTGGCTTCAATGAAGGATAACAATTTATCCTTTATAATTTTCTCAAAAATTTTTCCTATAGATGATAATAGGCTAATTGGTCGGTAGGAAAACGGGCTATCTGCAGGTTTATTTGGCTTTTTTATTGGAATTACTTTTGCCTTCTTAAATTCTAGAGGGAAGTAGCTATGTTTTAGACATGAATTAAAAATGATGGATAGGAATTCAATTAATTTTTTTGGTAGTTGTTTAAGGCATTTGTTATTAATTCTATCTATTCCTGGAGCCTTTCTTGCTTTTAACATTTTTATTACATTATTTATTTGAGAAGTAGTTATTATTATATCGTTAGAGCTGTTAGAAGCAGATGCTCGAAAAGATTGAAGTGTTTCACATACTTGCGAGTTTGTTTTAGCGTCACCTAAAATTTGCAATATTGTATGATTATCGGCAATCATTTGAGCCATAATATTACATTTCTCTGCATTTGTAGTAAATCTAGAATCTTTGTGTTTCAAAATTGATATTAAGTTGCCTTTTTTCTTAAAAATTTTTGTTAGATTCCAGAATGGAGCTGAGCCTTTGTCTAAAGCTGCCAGTAAATAACACCAATATCTATTTTTTAGCTTTTCTATTTCATCTCTTATTATTCTGTTTAGGATTTTCATATTATAAAAATCAACCAGGCTGTGATGTCTTTGCCAGTTTCGCCGAAAGCCGTTTCTTTGCTGTATGTAAATTCTAAGAAACACAAGTAGGAGTTTTTGTTCGAAAGAAGGTGATTTTTTTGGAATACTAACGTCGGTGGCCTCTTTTATAGAATTTCTCAGTTCAGCTTAACTACACTAGAACTGGTTAAAATCACTACTAATAATTACTTGAACTGGTAGATGATCAGAACTAAGGTTATTCAGAACAACTGCTGAAGAAATTATATTTGGTACATTAGTCAAGAAAATATCTAGTGTCGATCCTTGTCCGTTAGCACTAGCAGGTACATACGTATGTTCACACGGGTAGATAATATTAATGTTATATGATGAAAGTTTCTCATATAAAATATTCCCCCAACAGTTTGCCCTTAAACAACCCCAGCTTCGATGTCTACAATTAAAATCTCCTCCAAGAATATACCTATCACTTGCACTACTAAGCATTCGCAAATCAGAAGAGAAACTTAATTTTTTATTGTTTTTCACCCCAGCTGAGCCACCTGGAGTAAATATTTACACTACTATTGTTAGTAAAAATTTTGACTCCAATATTCTCAATTAATTTAGTGTTAAGAATTGGTAATAAGTTGTGTTGGATATTTTTCTTTATAATAATTGCAACGCCTCCTCCTCTCAAGACTTATCTGTCGTTTCTATAAACAAAAAAGCCACTGTGTTTTGTGGAAATACTCGACTTGAGCCATGTCTCTGACACCAAACATACATCCACACTGTGATTTATTAAGAACCGGAACAGTTCCAAATTTTTGTTGCGAATGCCTCTAGCATTCCAAGTAACAATATTGAGTTCATTCGCCATTAATAAAGAACTTTACATGCGAGGCTCGTTATTACCTCAAATTGGTCTGATTTACTCCTGCAGCTACGAAGTTTATTAATAAGTACGAGAGTTAAGTTTTTTATTTCCTCCAGCGTAAATAGATCACTGCTACTATTTTTTTTAATGTTGCTTTTGTGTTGTTACTGTTGTTGTAGCGTTGCAGCATTTGGAACGCTTTGGTGCAACGTGTTTGGAAAATTGTTATTATAGTTAATAGGTTGACTGATACGTGGGATGGAACGGGCTGGTTTTGAACGTTGCCTAATTTCTAAGTAAGTAGCCCTACAAGGACAATTATCTGATGTTGATTTGTGATTGCCACTGCAGTTAGCACATTTAGCTTGAGACTCCTTACAATCCGTTGTTTTGTGTGAACCCGCACAGTTTGCACAGAACGTTTTGAACTTACACCTGTTGGAGCCGTGGCCGAACATCTGACAGTTGTAGCATTGGGTGATTTTATTTCTTTTTGTTTGCTGAAATTCCCATTTGATATTAACATATTCTATGACAGAATAGTTTTGTCGTAACTCTCTCATGGTTATAGATCTACGTTCAAAATAAACTACATAGATGAAATATTCGACGTTGTGGTTGTTTTTTTAACAACTAATCTAACGTCCAAGCATTTTAAACCCAAGTCTAGCAGTCTTTTCTTAATAATCATAGGGTCGAACTTATCCAGTCCAAATAATAGCGCTTTATACGGCTTCTCATTTTTAGTTGCATATGTGAAATATTCGTATGAGTCTTCAAGAGCAGCACAAATCTTATCAAAACTTTGTTTAGAACGGCAAAAGAGTTTAAGTCCGATAGAAATTTTTCTTATAGAATAATTAGTAATTTGATTTGTTTTACAAATTTCATGCAGTTCTTCTATTTTACACTTTAATATTGTGATAGGCGATATTGTTACCTTTATTGGTTTTTGAACAATAACTTCATCTTCGTCGCTATCCTCAACTGCTTGTAAAGGAAAATAATAATTCGTTGACAATTTTTTTTCATTTGCTTTCAAAGCATTGTTTTTAGATTTAGGTATTTTATTCATGGTGTTAACGCATAATGCGTTTAAATCTTCGTTAGAAGCTCGCTTTATGTTTAAAGTATTTTTGTTTTTAAAACAATTTTCTGTTTTCTTACTTGAACTTTTATTATAGTAAATACAACTGATGAAATAAAATGTATAAAGAATGTTCCATTAAAAACTGAAAGGCTCCAAAATTTTTACATTTACTCAATCAATAAAACTGAAGTTAATTATGAACGTAATCAGAAGTTAAAGTTAGTATTACAAAATCAAATGCCAAGCGATGTAGAAACTTGTCTAATGCCTCTTTGTGAGCAATTTGCAGACATTTTTGCCTTAAAAGACGATCAAATGTCTATCAATAATTTTTATGAACAAAAATTAAGACTCATTGATTCCTCAGCGGTATACATTAAAAATTATCGCCTTGAACATACTCAACGCGAAGAAATAAACAAGCAGGTTAAAAATTTATTAAAAAATGATTTTATCGAACCTAGTACTTCAAATTTTAATAGTCCTTTAATACTAGCTCCAAAAAAGAGCGTGGATAATCAAGAATCCTACCGACTGTGCACTGTCTGTCGATTATAGATCTGTTAATGAAAAACTTATTGCTGACAAGTTTCCACTACCGCGTATTGACGACATTTTAGATAATTTGGGTCG
This sequence comes from Trichopoda pennipes, assembly GCA_030448955.1. NCBI lineage: Eukaryota > Metazoa > Arthropoda > Insecta > Diptera > Tachinidae > Trichopoda > Trichopoda pennipes. Next base: position 1,403,425 of record JASKUP010000051.1, read on the forward strand.
CGCAAAACATTTTTCAATTATTGATTTATTTTCAGGTTTTCATCAGATACCTTTAAACAAAAATTCTCGCGACATTACTGCTTTTAGCACCGATAGTGGATCCTTTTACCTTTTGGGTTAAATGTGGCCCCAAATTCCTTCTCAAGAATGATGTCTATAGCATCTGGCCTAAAACCAAACAAAGCTTTTTTATATGTCGATGACATTATTATTGTTGGTTGTAGTAGATTACACCATTTAAATAATATAAAGGACGTTTTTGAAATTCTTAGGAAAACTAACTTAAAAATTAATACTTACAAATGTAATTTTTTTCGTCCTGAAATGGCATTTCTCGGTCATAAATGTACGTCAAATGGACTTTTGCCAGATGATTCAAAAATTAATGCCATCAAAAACTATACAGTTCCGTCCGATAAAGACTCTGTTAGACGTTTCGTAGGTTTTGCAAACTATTATAGACGATTTATTCCAAATTTCGCTACTTTAGCAGCTCCTTTGAATAAGCTCACACGTAAAAATATCTAATTTAGTTGGGACTAATGCGCTAAAAATTCATTTAATAATTTAAAATCTGCTTTGTTATCGCCAAAAATTTTACAATATCCTGTTTTTCAAAATCATTTTTAATAACTGTTGATGCATCGAAAACGGGCTGTGGTGCAATGTTGAGTTGAAACTTTAATCGAAACGATCTCTCAATTTACTTCGCATCAAAAGCTTTTAACAAAGCTGAGCAAAAAAACCAGTAATAGAACTTGAATTTCTTGCAATACATTTCGCTATTACACAATTTCGACCATATGTTTATGGTACCTCATTCATTGTACGTTCTGATCATCGTCCACTAGTTTACCTTTTTAATATGAAAGATCCATCTCTGAATATAATTTTACAGTTGAGTACATAAAAGGTAAAACAAATGTATGTGCCGATGCTCTGTCTAGACTTTCTATTAATGATTTGAAAGATAAAAACATTTTTGCTATTTCAACAATCATCGCGGAAAATATTGAACAATTATTAATTTATGACAAGTTTTCTCATAATTTTAATACAAATATTCCGAAAATTGAAACACAATTCTTTAACACAAATGAAAAATTAAATACAATTAGCGTAAATATATATAAAAAATTTAAGTTATTGCTATCCGTAGATTTTAATGTTGTTAACGAAACAATAGATTTGGATCTGTTGCTTTCGAGGCTTCAAGCTGAAGCCAACAAACAAAAAATTCACAGTTTAGAATGGCCAAAAGAAGATGTGATTTTTACGAAAATTACAATTCAAAATCTTAAGGAATGTAGACATAAAATACTTAAGTCTTTAGAAATAATTCTTACAAATCCAATTGAAACAGTAAGCGAAGAAAAGCAGAAACAAAATATTTTAGAAATATACCACAATGATCTAATCCTAGGCTGACATTGCGGTCAAAAAAAGTTATATGCTAAAATTCGGAGAAAGTTTTACTGGAAAAATATGACTAGGGATATAGCAAAATTTGTCAAAAATTGTTCAAAATGTACTTTAAATAAAGTCAAGCCATCAAATACAGAAAACATTATGTTAACACCAACTAATGCATTTGATGTAGTAGTATTAGATACAATAGGACCATTACAGCAATCTGTGTACGGAAATAAATATGCTTTAACGCTAACGTGCGATTTATGGAAGTATTAAATTACTATAGCTATACCGGATAAATCGTCTAGAACTATTGCTCGTGCTATATTTGAAAATTTTATTTTGGTATATGGTAAAATGCACACAATTAAAACGGATTAAGGTACCGAATTTAAAAATGAACTATTTAGTGAATTATGCAAACTGTTTAAAATAGATCTTCACTTTTCTACAGCATATCATCATGAAAGTATCGGAACAGTAGAGCGAAATCACTGCGTCTTTAATGAATATATTCGAGCGTATATCAGTGAAAATTTATCTGATTGGGATACGTATTTGAAATATTTTACTTTCTGCTATAACACTGCCTTAAGTACGGTATTCGACAACAAATTTACACCTTTTGAACTTGTTTTTGGAAAAAAAGTAACTTTACCAAACGAAATTAATAATTCTAAATTAGATCCACTGTACAATTTAGAAACTTATAGCAAGGAGATTAAATATAGATTGCAGAAAACAAATTTATTAGCAAAGGAATTAATTGAGAAACACAAAAAGAGAAATAAAGATTTTTATGATAAATTTGCAAAGCCTTTAACATTGCAAATTAATGATAAAGTATTGTTACAAAAGGAACCATACGATAAATACAAAAGTATTGGCGATGCTCCATTTATAGTAAAAAAATAGATAATGTAAATGCTACAATACATAACAATTAAACAAATAAATCAAAAATAATTCACAAAAATAGATTGAGAAAAGTCTAAATATTGTATTTAAAATGAAATATAAAACATTGAAATTTATATAGAATTTTAAATTTTATTTTTTAAATTATATAAAAATTAAAAAAAAAATTTTTTTACAAAAATGTTTAATTTTAAACTTTGAAAAATATAAATAAAATATGATAAACAAATGTTTAAATTTCAAAAATTAAAATTTAAAAATTAAATTTTAAAGCTTATGTATAAAATAAAAAAGCTTTATATATTAACTATATGTACAAAAAAAATTGAAGTAAGCTTTTTAAATAAATATAACTATAATTGTAATTTCTTAGAAAGTTCTCGAGATGTAAGTTTAAACTATATTAATTTAGAAAAAATTAATTAAACAGAAATGATCAATCTGATTAATTAATTTTTTTGAAAAGAAGGAAAGTACAGGTATATATATAGTAAATATAAAATATCAATAAAGAGTCAGTCTACCTTAAACAATCAAAGCCAAACATTGTGTCTTTAACTATCCCCTGACACTTATTCGAAAATGATATATATAAGTATGGCATCAGAGAAAGTGAATTAAAATAATGTAAATCATATATATCTTACGAATAGAATGCAAATCACAAAAGTTAATGATGTAAAATCAAACAAAGTAAGAAATGAATTTGGCGTACCTCAAGGTTCTATTCTAGGCGCACTATTATACCTTTTATAAACGTTTTGTTGTGAGTTCTTTATTGCAAAATAATTTTTAGAGTTTTTAAATTTATAACAATTTTATTTACTTTAACTACACAAAGTTGACACAGAAAAATTTAGTTAAAATGCACATCTTCCCTTGATGAGGTTTAATTTACTGATTGATTAACCACTCAGACGCTTCCCCTATTTATACTTGTCCAATTGGAATCTAGAAGATTTAAGAACCTTCTACTCCCTTTGTATCGCATTTTGTTGTATGCTGTTTAATCGTGGTATAGGCGCCTGTATGTCTATGTGTATAGTTGTTTTTGTTTTTATGCTGATAAGGTTTCTGCTTGGGATTTATTTCAATACATTTGTTGTTGCTTTTGAAAAAAAGGTTTTCGTAGAAAACTACGCAGATGACAAACAACTGTATATTTGTTGTTGTAAAGTTAGTTTTTGTCTTACGCGTTTAGATGATAAAGAGCATACTTGTATTTTTTTTTCTTGCATGCCAGGCAGTTAGTAAACAGCATATAAAATTGTAGTTGTGTGTGTAAACTTCTACGCAGTTTGTAACCAGTAGTTTGCTTTGTTGCTTATTTATTTTATTTTAAATCTTAAGCAAGACACATTCGTAACACTGCCGCCCACTTCAGCCTTTTCGTCCCGAATAGGCTCAATATTCCCTCGGCCATACTTGGCCAATCGCTCCAAGTGGACCACCTTCATCTTAGACCTCGGACTTTGATACTTCTGTATCCGATAAACCACGTCATTCAATTTCTTGATCACCTTGTATGTTCCTTCCCAGTGGGTTTGTGAGTTATATAGTAGAACCAGTTGCCCTTCTGTAAATCCTTCCGTATTTGCTGCTCGATCATATCTGGCTTTCATTTTGTCGCTGGACATTTTGATGCGACTGCGGACAAACTCATGAAGCTCCTGCAGGTCTTCTTGTATCTGAGTAACATTTTCATTATCGTTGTGTGCAGGTTTAACGCCAAATTCTAAGTCGGCTGGTAGTTTTAGCTCTCTCCCAAACACGACTTTTGCTGGACTACATGATGTTGAATCGTAGATAGCTGATCGGTATGCCAGAAGAAACTTTGGTACATGCTAGTCCCAATCCTTTTGGCATGTACTGACTACTTTTCTAAGATATTCTGCTAGGGTTCGGTTGAATCTTTCTACCATGCCATCTGACTGCGGATGCAGTGGTGTCGTTCTCGTCTTTTTGATCCCATAAATGTCGCACATTTCCTTAAATATGGTCGACTTAAAATTTCGTCTCTGATCGGAGTGAAGTTCTGTTGGAACACCATATCGACACACCCAATTGTTCACAAATTCATCTACAACCGTTTTGGACTCTTGGTTCGGAATGGGATACGCTTCGGGCCATTTGCTGAAATAATCCATTACTACTAGCAGATACCGATTTCCAACTTTTCTGACAGGGAATGGGCCTGCGATATCCATTGCTATCTGCTCAAAAGGGGCGCCTGCGTTGTACTGTTGTAGCTTGCCACGATTTTTCCTTGTTGGACCCTTGGCCGCAATGCACTGCTTGCAATTAGCTATATGTAAATAATTGAATATCTGCACTAACACAAAAAAAGTTTTTTTCAATTCAATTCAGTTTATTGTCCATCAAATAACATTTACATCTACATCTTAAAAAAAAATTACATTTAAATAGTTCAAGCTTATGTACATACTTTTTCTACTTTATAATTTAGAGTAATTTACAAAATTGTTTACATTGTTTACAATATAGTTTTATTGGAGGCAAAATTTTAAAAAGACCTTTTTTAAGATTTTCCAAGATTTAATAAAAACAACTTAACTAAAACTTACAAGCTACCTAAACTGATGTCAAATCATTAATATAGATATGTTCGGACCCAGCGCACCTAGAATAAAAATTTGTAGTTAGCTTGTTTAACCTAGAAACAACAAAGTCTGTATCCGAAATAATATGAAGCCTGAGTGTAGAAAAGAACCAAGGCAGATTATATACAAGTTTTAATAATTTGTTCTGAGCGATTTGCAGCCTTTTTATATGACAAGTTGCACTTTTAGTCCACATAGGGGCAGCATAATATAGTACTGCCTGAAAAATAAGTTTAAAAATAAGCATTTTATTCTCAATGCTTAAAGACAAGTTTCGGTTTATGAAAAGATAGAGTGTACGCGTCAAAATATTCACTTTATTGATTAAATATTGCACATGCTCCTTAAATTTCATTTTTGGATCAAGGATTATCCCTAAATATTTAACCTTTTGTTCCCATATAACTTCCGTATTTAAAAAGCTAATATTTCGTTGCGGAATATAACAAGTTTTTCTTTTCCTTGTGAAGTATATAGCCTGAGTTTTGTCTGCATTTAATGTTATTTTCCATTTGTTGAAATAGTTTGCTAGATTATCTAGATCTCCTTGTATGTTGGTAATTATGTTTTCAGAGTAAATGTCAGAACATAAAACTGCTGTATCATCTGCAAATACTGACATGGTACAGCTTTCAAGTTGGGGTAGGTCAGAGGTGTATAAGTTATACAAAATAGGGGAAAGACGAGAGCCTTGGGGACATCCTGCCGGTATTCTAAAATTTTCAGAGCACGATGATCCGATAAAAACTTTAAAAGACCGACTCGACAGAAAGCTTTCAGTAATTTTAATAAAAAAATCGGGGACTTCGAGTTTAATCATTTTATAGATAAGACCATCGTGCCATACAGCATCAAAAGCAGCTTTGACGTCAAGTAATACCATTGCCGTTGATTTTTGAAGTTCAAAATTTTTAGTTACCCAATTTCTAATTCGTACTAAGGATTGCACTGTGTTATGTTCCTTTCGGAAGCCGAATTGGTGATTAGGAAAAATTCCCCTGGCTTCAATGAAGGATAACAATTTATCCTTTATAATTTTCTCAAAAATTTTTCCTATAGATGATAATAGGCTAATTGGTCGGTAGGAAAACGGGCTATCTGCAGGTTTATTTGGCTTTTTTATTGGAATTACTTTTGCCTTCTTAAATTCTAGAGGGAAGTAGCTATGTTTTAGACATGAATTAAAAATGATGGATAGGAATTCAATTAATTTTTTTGGTAGTTGTTTAAGGCATTTGTTATTAATTCTATCTATTCCTGGAGCCTTTCTTGCTTTTAACATTTTTATTACATTATTTATTTGAGAAGTAGTTATTATTATATCGTTAGAGCTGTTAGAAGCAGATGCTCGAAAAGATTGAAGTGTTTCACATACTTGCGAGTTTGTTTTAGCGTCACCTAAAATTTGCAATATTGTATGATTATCGGCAATCATTTGAGCCATAATATTACATTTCTCTGCATTTGTAGTAAATCTAGAATCTTTGTGTTTCAAAATTGATATTAAGTTGCCTTTTTTCTTAAAAATTTTTGTTAGATTCCAGAATGGAGCTGAGCCTTTGTCTAAAGCTGCCAGTAAATAACACCAATATCTATTTTTTAGCTTTTCTATTTCATCTCTTATTATTCTGTTTAGGATTTTCATATTATAAAAATCAACCAGGCTGTGATGTCTTTGCCAGTTTCGCCGAAAGCCGTTTCTTTGCTGTATGTAAATTCTAAGAAACACAAGTAGGAGTTTTTGTTCGAAAGAAGGTGATTTTTTTGGAATACTAACGTCGGTGGCCTCTTTTATAGAATTTCTCAGTTCAGCTTAACTACACTAGAACTGGTTAAAATCACTACTAATAATTACTTGAACTGGTAGATGATCAGAACTAAGGTTATTCAGAACAACTGCTGAAGAAATTATATTTGGTACATTAGTCAAGAAAATATCTAGTGTCGATCCTTGTCCGTTAGCACTAGCAGGTACATACGTATGTTCACACGGGTAGATAATATTAATGTTATATGATGAAAGTTTCTCATATAAAATATTCCCCCAACAGTTTGCCCTTAAACAACCCCAGCTTCGATGTCTACAATTAAAATCTCCTCCAAGAATATACCTATCACTTGCACTACTAAGCATTCGCAAATCAGAAGAGAAACTTAATTTTTTATTGTTTTTCACCCCAGCTGAGCCACCTGGAGTAAATATTTACACTACTATTGTTAGTAAAAATTTTGACTCCAATATTCTCAATTAATTTAGTGTTAAGAATTGGTAATAAGTTGTGTTGGATATTTTTCTTTATAATAATTGCAACGCCTCCTCCTCTCAAGACTTATCTGTCGTTTCTATAAACAAAAAAGCCACTGTGTTTTGTGGAAATACTCGACTTGAGCCATGTCTCTGACACCAAACATACATCCACACTGTGATTTATTAAGAACCGGAACAGTTCCAAATTTTTGTTGCGAATGCCTCTAGCATTCCAAGTAACAATATTGAGTTCATTCGCCATTAATAAAGAACTTTACATGCGAGGCTCGTTATTACCTCAAATTGGTCTGATTTACTCCTGCAGCTACGAAGTTTATTAATAAGTACGAGAGTTAAGTTTTTTATTTCCTCCAGCGTAAATAGATCACTGCTACTATTTTTTTTAATGTTGCTTTTGTGTTGTTACTGTTGTTGTAGCGTTGCAGCATTTGGAACGCTTTGGTGCAACGTGTTTGGAAAATTGTTATTATAGTTAATAGGTTGAATGATACGTGGGATGGAACGGGCTGGTTTTGAACGTTGCCTAATTTCTAAGTAAGTAGCCCTACAAGGACAATTATCTGATGTTGATTTGTGATTGCCACTGCAGTTAGCACATTTAGCTTGAGACTCCTTACAATCCGTTGTTTTGTGTGAACCCGCACAGTTTGCACAGAACGTTTTGAACTTACACCTGTTGGAGCCGTGGCCGAACATCTGACAGTTGTAGCATTGGGTGATTTTATTTCTTTTTGTTTGCTGAAATTCCCATTTGATATTAACATATTCTATGACAGAATAGTTTTGTCGTAACTCTCTCATGGTTATAGATCTACGTTCAAAATAAACTACATAGATGAAATATTCGACGTTGTGGTTGTTTTTTTAACAACTAATCTAACGTCCAAGCATTTTAAACCCAAGTCTAGCAGTCTTTTCTTAATAATCATAGGGTCGAACTTATCCAGTCCAAATAATAGCGCTTTATACGGCTTCTCATTTTTAGTTGCATATGTGAAATATTCGTATGAGTCTTCAAGAGCAGCACAAATCTTATCAAAACTTTGTTTAGAACGGCAAAAGAGTTTAAGTCCGATAGAAATTTTTCTTATAGAATAATTAGTAATTTGATTTGTTTTACAAATTTCATGCAGTTCTTCTATTTTACACTTTAATATTGTGATAGGCGATATTGTTACCTTTATTGGTTTTTGAACAATAACTTCATCTTCGTCGCTATCCTCAACTGCTTGTAAAGGAAAATAATAATTCGTTGACAATTTTTTTTCATTTGCTTTCAAAGCATTGTTTTTAGATTTAGGTATTTTATTCATGGTGTTAACGCATAATGCGTTTAAATCTTCGTTAGAAGCTCGCTTTATGTTTAAAGTATTTTTGTTTTTAAAACAATTTTCTGTTTTCTTACTTGAACTTTTATTATAGTAAATACAACTGATGAAATAAAATGTATAAAGAATGTTCCATTAAAAACTGAAAGGCTCCAAAATTTTTACATTTACTCAATCAATAAAACTGAAGTTAATTATGAACGTAATCAGAAGTTAAAGTTAGTATTACAAAATCAAATGCCAAGCGATATAGAAACTTGTCTAATGCCTCTTTGTGAGCAATTTGCAGACATTTTTGCCTTAAAAGACGATCAAATGTCTATCAATAATTTTTATGAACAAAAATTAAGACTCATTGATTCCTCAGCGGTATACATTAAAAATTATCGCCTTGAACATACTCAACGCGAAGAAATAAACAAGCAGGTTAAAAATTTATTAAAAAATGATTTTATCGAACCTAGTACTTCAAATTTTAATAGTCCTTTAATACTAGCTCCAAAAAAGAGCGTGGATAATCAAGAATCCTACCGACTGTGCACTGTCTGTCGATTATAGATCTGTTAATGAAAAACTTATTGCTGACAAGTTTCCACTACCGCGTATTGACGACATTTTAGATAATTTGGGTCGCGCAAAACATTTTTCAATTATTGATTTATTTTCAGGTTTTCATCAGATACCTTTAAACAAAAATTCTCGCGACATTACTGCTTTTAGCACCGATAGTGGATCCTTTTACCTTTTGGGTTAAATGTGGCCCCAAATTCCTTCTCAAGAATGATGTCTATAGCATCTGGCCTAAAACCAAACAAAGCTTTTTTATATGTCGATGACATTATTATTGTTGGTTGTAGTAGATTACACCATTTAAATAATATAAAGGACGTTTTTGAAATTCTTAGGAAAACTAACTTAAAAATTAATACTTACAAATGTAATTTTTTTCGTCCTGAAATGGCATTTCTCGGTCATAAATGTACGTCAAATGGACTTTTGCCAGATGATTCAAAAATTAATGCCATCAAAAACTATACAGTTCCGTCCGATAAAGACTCTGTTAGACGTTTCGTAGGTTTTGCAAACTATTATAGACGATTTATTCCAAATTTCGCTACTTTAGCAGCTCCTTTGAATAAGCTCACACGTAAAAATATCTAATTTAGTTGGGACTAATGCGCTAAAAATTCATTTAATAATTTAAAATCTGCTTTGTTATCGCCAAAAATTTTACAATATCCTGTTTTTCAAAATCATTTTTAATAACTGTTGATGCATCGAAAACGGGCTGTGGTGCAATGTTGAGTTGAAACTTTAATCGAAACGATCTCTCAATTTACTTCGCATCAAAAGCTTTTAACAAAGCTGAGCAAAAAAACCAGTAATAGAACTTGAATTTCTTGCAATACATTTCGCTATTACACAATTTCGACCATATGTTTATGGTACCTCATTCATTGTACGTTCTGATCATCGTCCACTAGTTTACCTTTTTAATATGAAAGATCCATCTCTGAATATAATTTTACAGTTGAGTACATAAAAGGTAAAACAAATGTATGTGCCGATGCTCTGTCTAGACTTTCTATTAATGATTTGAAAGATAAAAACATTTTTGCTATTTCTACAAGAGCTATGTAAAAAAAAAAATAATCAACAATCATCGCGGAAAATATTGAACAATTATTAATTTATGACAAGTTTTCTCATAATTTTAATACAAATATTCCGAAAATTGAAACACAATTCTTTAACACAAATGAAAAATTAAATACAATTAGCGTAAATATATATAAAAAATTTAAGTTATTGCTATCCGTAGATTTTAATGTTGTTAACGAAACAATAGATTTGGATCTGTTGCTTTCGAGGCTTCAAGCTGAAGCCAACAAACAAAAAATTCACAGTTTAGAATGGCCAAAAGAAGATGTGATTTTTACGAAAATTACAATTCAAAATCTTAAGGAATGTAGACATAAAATACTTAAGTCTTTAGAAATAATTCTTACAAATCCAATTGAAACAGTAAGCGAAGAAAAGCAGAAACAAAATATTTTAGAAATATACCACAATGATCTAATCCTAGGCTGACATTGCGGTCAAAAAAAGTTATATGCTAAAATTCGGAGAAAGTTTTACTGGAAAAATATGACTAGGGATATAGCAAAATTTGTCAAAAATTGTTCAAAATGTACTTTAAATAAAGTCAAGCCATCAAATACAGAAAACATTATGTTAACACCAACTAATGCATTTGATGTAGTAGTATTAGATACAATAGGACCATTACAGCAATCTGTGTACGGAAATAAATATGCTTTAACGCTAACGTGCGATTTATGGAAGTATTAAATTACTATAGCTATACCGGATAAATCGTCTAGAACTATTGCTCGTGCTATATTTGAAAATTTTATTTTGGTATATGGTAAAATGCACACAATTAAAACGGATTAAGGTACCGAATTTAAAAATGAACTATTTAGTGAATTATGCAAACTGTTTAAAATAGATCTTCACTTTTCTACAGCATATCATCATGAAAGTATCGGAACAGTAGAGCGAAATCACTGCGTCTTTAATGAATATATTCGAGCGTATATCAGTGAAAATTTATCTGATTGGGATACGTATTTGAAATATTTTACTTTCTGCTATAACACTGCCTTAAGTACGGTATTCGACAACAAATTTACACCTTTTGAACTTGTTTTTGGAAAAAAAGTAACTTTACCAAACGAAATTAATAATTCTAAATTAGATCCACTGTACAATTTAGAAACTTATAGCAAGGAGATTAAATATAGATTGCAGAAAACAAATTTATTAGCAAAGGAATTAATTGAGAAACACAAAAAGAGAAATAAAGATTTTTATGATAAATTTGCAAAGCCTTTAACATTGCAAATTAATGATAAAGTATTGTTACAAAAGGAACCATACGATAAATACAAAAGTATTGGCGATGCTCCATTTATAGTAAAAAAATAGATAATGTAAATGCTACAATACATAACAATTAAACAAATAAATCAAAAATAATTCACAAAAATAGATTGAGAAAAGTCTAAATATTGTATTTAAAATGAAATATAAAACATTGAAATTTATATAAAATTTTAAATTTTATTTTTTAAATTATATAAAAATTAAAAAAAAAATTTTTTTACAAAAATGTTTAATTTTAAACTTTGAAAAATATAAATAAAATATGATAAACAAATGTTTAAATTTCAAAAATTAAAATTTAAAAATTAAATTTTAAAGCTTATGTATAAAATAAAAAAGCTTTATATATTAACTATATGTACAAAAAAAATTGAAGTAAGCTTTTTAAATAAATATAACTATAATTGTAATTTCTTAGAAAGTTCTCGAGATGTAAGTTTAAACTATATTAATTTAGAAAAAATTAATTAAACAGAAATGATCAATCTGATTAATTAATTTTTTTGAAAAGAAGGAAAGTACAGGTATATATATAGTAAATATAAAATATCAATAAAGAGTCAGTCTACCTTAAACAATCAAAGCCAAACATTGTGTCTTTAACTATCCCCTGACACTTATTCGAAAATGATATATATAAGTATGGCATCAGAGAAAGTGAATTAAAATAATGTAAATCATATATATCTTACGAATAGAATGCAAATCACAAAAGTTAATGATGTAAAATCAAACAAAGTAAGAAATGAATTTGGCGTACCTCAAGGTTCTATTCTAGGCGCACTATTATACCTTTTATAAACGTTTTGTTGTGAGTTCTTTATTGCAAAATAATTTTTAGAGTTTTTAAATTTATAACAATTTTATTTACTTTAACTACACAAAGTTGACACAGAAAAATTTAGTTAAAATGCACATCTTCCCTTGATGAGGTTTAATTTACTGATTGATTAACCACTCAGACGCTTCCCCTATTTATACTTGTCCAATTGGAATCTAGAAGATTTAAGAACCTTCTACTCCCTTTGTATCGCATTTTGTTGTATGCTGTTTAATCGTGGTATAGGCGCCTGTATGTCTATGTGTATAGTTGTTTTTGTTTTTATGCTGATAAGGTTTCTGCTTGGGATTTATTTCAATACATTTGTTGTTGCTTTTGAAAAAAAGGTTTTCGTAGAAAACTACGCAGATGACAAACAACTGTATATTTGTTGTTGTAAAGTTAGTTTTTGTCTTACGCGTTTAGATGATAAAGAGCATACTTGTATTTTTTTTTCTTGCATGCCAGGCAGTTAGTAAACAGCATATAAAATTGTAGTTGTGTGTGTAAACTTCTACGCAGTTTGTAACCAGTAGTTTGCTTTGTTGCTTATTTATTTTATTTTAAATCTTAAGCAAGACACATTCGTAACACTGCCGCCCACTTCAGCCTTTTCGTCCCGAATAGGCTCAATATTCCCTCGGCCATACTTGGCCAATCGCTCCAAGTGGACCACCTTCATCTTAGACCTCGGACTTTGATACTTCTGTATCCGATAAACCACGTCATTCAATTTCTTGATCACCTTGTATGTTCCTTCCCAGTGGGTTTGTGAGTTATATAGTAGAACCAGTTGCCCTTCTGTAAATCCTTCCGTATTTGCTGCTCGATCATATCTGGCTTTCATTTTGTCGCTGGACATTTTGATGCGACTGCGGACAAACTCATGAAGCTCCTGCAGGTCTTCTTGTATCTGAGTAACATTTTCATTATCGTTGTGTGCAGGTTTAACGCCAAATTCTAAGTCGGCTGGTAGTTTTAGCTCTCTCCCAAACACGACTTTTGCTGGACTACATGATGTTGAATCGTAGATAGCTGATCGGTATGCCAGAAGAAACTTTGGTACATGCTAGTCCCAATCCTTTTGGCATGTACTGACTACTTTTCTAAGATATTCTGCTAGGGTTCGGTTGAATCTTTCTACCATGCCATCTGACTGCGGATGCAGTGGTGTCGTTCTCGTCTTTTTGATCCCATAAATGTCGCACATTTCCTTAAATATGGTCGACTTAAAATTTCGTCTCTGATCGGAGTGAAGTTCTGTTGGAACACCATATCGACACACCCAATTGTTCACAAATTCATCTACAACCGTTTTGGACTCTTGGTTCGGAATGGGATACGCTTCGGGCCATTTGCTGAAATAATCCATTACTACTAGCAGATACCGATTTCCAACTTTTCTGACAGGGAATGGGCCTGCGATATCCATTGCTATCTGCTCAAAAGGGGCGCCTGCGTTGTACTGTTGTAGCTTGCCACGATTTTTCCTTGTTGGACCCTTGGCCGCAATGCACTGCTTGCAATTAGCTATATGTAAATAATTGAATATCTGCACTAACACAAAAAAAGTTTTTTTCAATTCAATTCAGTTTATTGTCCATCAAATAACATTTACATCTACATCTTAAAAAAAAATTACATTTAAATAGTTCAAGCTTATGTACATACTTTTTCTACTTTATAATTTAGAGTAATTTACAAAATTGTTTACATTGTTTACAATATAGTTTTATTGGAGGCAAAATTTTAAAAAGACCTTTTTTAAGATTTTCCAAGATTTAATAAAAACAACTTAACTAAAACTTACAAGCTACCTAAACTGATGTCAAATCATTAATATAGATATGTTCGGACCCAGCGCACCTAGAATAAAAATTTGTAGTTAGCTTGTTTAACCTAGAAACAACAAAGTCTGTATCCGAAATAATATGAAGCCTGAGTGTAGAAAAGAACCAAGGCAGATTATATACAAGTTTTAATAATTTGTTCTGAGCGATTTGCAGCCTTTTTATATGACAAGTTGCACTTTTAGTCCACATAGGGGCAGCATAATATAGTACTGCCTGAAAAATAAGTTTAAAAATAAGCATTTTATTCTCAATGCTTAAAGACAAGTTTCGGTTTATGAAAAGATAGAGTGTACGCGTCAAAATATTCACTTTATTGATTAAATATTGCACATGCTCCTTAAATTTCATTTTTGGATCAAGGATTATCCCTAAATATTTAACCTTTTGTTCCCATATAACTTCCGTATTTAAAAAGCTAATATTTCGTTGCGGAATATAACAAGTTTTTCTTTTCCTTGTGAAGTATATAGCCTGAGTTTTGTCTGCATTTAATGTTATTTTCCATTTGTTGAAATAGTTTGCTAGATTATCTAGATCTCCTTGTATGTTGGTAATTATGTTTTCAGAGTAAATGTCAGAACATAAAACTGCTGTATCATCTGCAAATACTGACATGGTACAGCTTTCAAGTTGGGGTAGGTCAGAGGTGTATAAGTTATACAAAATAGGGGAAAGACGAGAGCCTTGGGGACATCCTGCCGGTATTCTAAAATTTTCAGAGCACGATGATCCGATAAAAACTTTAAAAGACCGACTCGACAGAAAGCTTTCAGTAATTTTAATAAAAAAATCGGGGACTTCGAGTTTAATCATTTTATAGATAAGACCATCGTGCCATACAGCATCAAAAGCAGCTTTGACGTCAAGTAATACCATTGCCGTTGATTTTTGAAGTTCAAAATTTTTAGTTACCCAATTTCTAATTCGTACTAAGGATTGCACTGTGTTATGTTCCTTTCGGAAGCCGAATTGGTGATTAGGAAAAATTCCCCTGGCTTCAATGAAGGATAACAATTTATCCTTTATAATTTTCTCAAAAATTTTTCCTATAGATGATAATAGGCTAATTGGTCGGTAGGAAAACGGGCTATCTGCAGGTTTATTTGGCTTTTTTATTGGAATTACTTTTGCCTTCTTAAATTCTAGAGGGAAGTAGCTATGTTTTAGACATGAATTAAAAATGATGGATAGGAATTCAATTAATTTTTTTGGTAGTTGTTTAAGGCATTTGTTATTAATTCTATCTATTCCTGGAGCCTTTCTTGCTTTTAACATTTTTATTACATTATTTATTTGAGAAGTAGTTATTATTATATCGTTAGAGCTGTTAGAAGCAGATGCTCGAAAAGATTGAAGTGTTTCACATACTTGCGAGTTTGTTTTAGCGTCACCTAAAATTTGCAATATTGTATGATTATCGGCAATCATTTGAGCCATAATATTACATTTCTCTGCATTTGTAGTAAATCTAGAATCTTTGTGTTTCAAAATTGATATTAAGTTGCCTTTTTTCTTAAAAATTTTTGTTAGATTCCAGAATGGAGCTGAGCCTTTGTCTAAAGCTGCCAGTAAATAACACCAATATCTATTTTTTAGCTTTTCTATTTCATCTCTTATTATTCTGTTTAGGATTTTCATATTATAAAAATCAACCAGGCTGTGATGTCTTTGCCAGTTTCGCCGAAAGCCGTTTCTTTGCTGTATGTAAATTCTAAGAAACACAAGTAGGAGTTTTTGTTCGAAAGAAGGTGATTTTTTTGGAATACTAACGTCGGTGGCCTCTTTTATAGAATTTCTCAGTTCAGCTTAACTACACTAGAACTGGTTAAAATCACTACTAATAATTACTTGAACTGGTAGATGATCAGAACTAAGGTTATTCAGAACAACTGCTGAAGAAATTATATTTGGTACATTAGTCAAGAAAATATCTAGTGTCGATCCTTGTCCGTTAGCACTAGCAGGTACATACGTATGTTCACACGGGTAGATAATATTAATGTTATATGATGAAAGTTTCTCATATAAAATATTCCCCCAACAGTTTGCCCTTAAACAACCCCAGCTTCGATGTCTACAATTAAAATCTCCTCCAAGAATATACCTATCACTTGCACTACTAAGCATTCGCAAATCAGAAGAGAAACTTAATTTTTTATTGTTTTTCACCCCAGCTGAGCCACCTGGAGTAAATATTTACACTACTATTGTTAGTAAAAATTTTGACTCCAATATTCTCAATTAATTTAGTGTTAAGAATTGGTAATAAGTTGTGTTGGATATTTTTCTTTATAATAATTGCAACGCCTCCTCCTCTCAAGACTTATCTGTCGTTTCTATAAACAAAAAAGCCACTGTGTTTTGTGGAAATACTCGACTTGAGCCATGTCTCTGACACCAAACATACATCCACACTGTGATTTATTAAGAACCGGAACAGTTCCAAATTTTTGTTGCGAATGCCTCTAGCATTCCAAGTAACAATATTGAGTTCATTCGCCATTAATAAAGAACTTTACATGCGAGGCTCGTTATTACCTCAAATTGGTCTGATTTACTCCTGCAGCTACGAAGTTTATTAATAAGTACGAGAGTTAAGTTTTTTATTTCCTCCAGCGTAAATAGATCACTGCTACTATTTTTTTTAATGTTGCTTTTGTGTTGTTACTGTTGTTGTAGCGTTGCAGCATTTGGAACGCTTTGGTGCAACGTGTTTGGAAAATTGTTATTATAGTTAATAGGTTGACTGATACGTGGGATGGAACGGGCTGGTTTTGAACGTTGCCTAATTTCTAAGTAAGTAGCCCTACAAGGACAATTATCTGATGTTGATTTGTGATTGCCACTGCAGTTAGCACATTTAGCTTGAGACTCCTTACAATCCGTTGTTTTGTGTGAACCCGCACAGTTTGCACAGAACGTTTTGAACTTACACCTGTTGGAGCCGTGGCCGAACATCTGACAGTTGTAGCATTGGGTGATTTTATTTCTTTTTGTTTGCTGAAATTCCCATTTGATATTAACATATTCTATGACAGAATAGTTTTGTCGTAACTCTCTCATGGTTATAGATCTACGTTCAAAATAAACTACATAGATGAAATATTCGACGTTGTGGTTGTTTTTTTAACAACTAATCTAACGTCCAAGCATTTTAAACCCAAGTCTAGCAGTCTTTTCTTAATAATCATAGGGTCGAACTTATCCAGTCCAAATAATAGCGCTTTATACGGCTTCTCATTTTTAGTTGCATATGTGAAATATTCGTATGAGTCTTCAAGAGCAGCACAAATCTTATCAAAACTTTGTTTAGAACGGCAAAAGAGTTTAAGTCCGATAGAAATTTTTCTTATAGAATAATTAGTAATTTGATTTGTTTTACAAATTTCATGCAGTTCTTCTATTTTACACTTTAATATTGTGATAGGCGATATTGTTACCTTTATTGGTTTTTGAACAATAACTTCATCTTCGTCGCTATCCTCAACTGCTTGTAAAGGAAAATAATAATTCGTTGACAATTTTTTTTCATTTGCTTTCAAAGCATTGTTTTTAGATTTAGGTATTTTATTCATGGTGTTAACGCATAATGCGTTTAAATCTTCGTTAGAAGCTCGCTTTATGTTTAAAGTATTTTTGTTTTTAAAACAATTTTCTGTTTTCTTACTTGAACTTTTATTATAGTAAATACAACTGATGAAATAAAATGTATAAAGAATGTTCCATTAAAAACTGAAAGGCTCCAAAATTTTTACATTTACTCAATCAATAAAACTGAAGTTAATTATGAACGTAATCAGAAGTTAAAGTTAGTATTACAAAATCAAATGCCAAGCGATATAGAAACTTGTCTAATGCCTCTTTGT
Source organism: Trichopoda pennipes (assembly GCA_030448955.1). Taxonomy (NCBI): domain Eukaryota; kingdom Metazoa; phylum Arthropoda; class Insecta; order Diptera; family Tachinidae; genus Trichopoda; species Trichopoda pennipes. Next base: position 1,421,462 of record JASKUP010000051.1, read on the forward strand.
GAGCAATTTGCAGACATTTTTGCCTTAAAAGACGATCAAATGTCTATCAATAATTTTTATGAACAAAAATTAAGACTCATTGATTCCTCAGCGGTATACATTAAAAATTATCGCCTTGAACATACTCAACGCGAAGAAATAAACAAGCAGGTTAAAAATTTATTAAAAAATGATTTTATCGAACCTAGTACTTCAAATTTTAATAGTCCTTTAATACTAGCTCCAAAAAAGAGCGTGGATAATCAAGAATCCTACCGACTGTGCACTGTCTGTCGATTATAGATCTGTTAATGAAAAACTTATTGCTGACAAGTTTCCACTACCGCGTATTGACGACATTTTAGATAATTTGGGTCGCGCAAAACATTTTTCAATTATTGATTTATTTTCAGGTTTTCATCAGATACCTTTAAACAAAAATTCTCGCGACATTACTGCTTTTAGCACCGATAGTGGATCCTTTTACCTTTTGGGTTAAATGTGGCCCCAAATTCCTTCTCAAGAATGATGTCTATAGCATCTGGCCTAAAACCAAACAAAGCTTTTTTATATGTCGATGACATTATTATTGTTGGTTGTAGTAGATTACACCATTTAAATAATATAAAGGACGTTTTTGAAATTCTTAGGAAAACTAACTTAAAAATTAATACTTACAAATGTAATTTTTTTCGTCCTGAAATGGCATTTCTCGGTCATAAATGTACGTCAAATGGACTTTTGCCAGATGATTCAAAAATTAATGCCATCAAAAACTATACAGTTCCGTCCGATAAAGACTCTGTTAGACGTTTCGTAGGTTTTGCAAACTATTATAGACGATTTATTCCAAATTTCGCTACTTTAGCAGCTCCTTTGAATAAGCTCACACGTAAAAATATCTAATTTAGTTGGGACTAATGCGCTAAAAATTCATTTAATAATTTAAAATCTGCTTTGTTATCGCCAAAAATTTTACAATATCCTGTTTTTCAAAATCATTTTTAATAACTGTTGATGCATCGAAAACGGGCTGTGGTGCAATGTTGAGTTGAAACTTTAATCGAAACGATCTCTCAATTTACTTCGCATCAAAAGCTTTTAACAAAGCTGAGCAAAAAAACCAGTAATAGAACTTGAATTTCTTGCAATACATTTCGCTATTACACAATTTCGACCATATGTTTATGGTACCTCATTCATTGTACGTTCTGATCATCGTCCACTAGTTTACCTTTTTAATATGAAAGATCCATCTCTGAATATAATTTTACAGTTGAGTACATAAAAGGTAAAACAAATGTATGTGCCGATGCTCTGTCTAGACTTTCTATTAATGATTTGAAAGATAAAAACATTTTTGCTATTTCTACAAGAGCTATGTAAAAAAAAAAAATAATCAACAATCATCGCGGAAAATATTGAACAATTATTAATTTATGACAAGTTTTCTCATAATTTTAATACAAATATTCCGAAAATTGAAACACAATTCTTTAACACAAATGAAAAATTAAATACAATTAGCGTAAATATATATAAAAAATTTAAGTTATTGCTATCCGTAGATTTTAATGTTGTTAACGAAACAATAGATTTGGATCTGTTGCTTTCGAGGCTTCAAGCTGAAGCCAACAAACAAAAAATTCACAGTTTAGAATGGCCAAAAGAAGATGTGATTTTTACGAAAATTACAATTCAAAATCTTAAGGAATGTAGACATAAAATACTTAAGTCTTTAGAAATAATTCTTACAAATCCAATTGAAACAGTAAGCGAAGAAAAGCAGAAACAAAATATTTTAGAAATATACCACAATGATCTAATCCTAGGCTGACATTGCGGTCAAAAAAAGTTATATGCTAAAATTCGGAGAAAGTTTTACTGGAAAAATATGACTAGGGATATAGCAAAATTTGTCAAAAATTGTTCAAAATGTACTTTAAATAAAGTCAAGCCATCAAATACAGAAAACATTATGTTAACACCAACTAATGCATTTGATGTAGTAGTATTAGATACAATAGGACCATTACAGCAATCTGTGTACGGAAATAAATATGCTTTAACGCTAACGTGCGATTTATGGAAGTATTAAATTACTATAGCTATACCGGATAAATCGTCTAGAACTATTGCTCGTGCTATATTTGAAAATTTTATTTTGGTATATGGTAAAATGCACACAATTAAAACGGATTAAGGTACCGAATTTAAAAATGAACTATTTAGTGAATTATGCAAACTGTTTAAAATAGATCTTCACTTTTCTACAGCATATCATCATGAAAGTATCGGAACAGTAGAGCGAAATCACTGCGTCTTTAATGAATATATTCGAGCGTATATCAGTGAAAATTTATCTGATTGGGATACGTATTTGAAATATTTTACTTTCTGCTATAACACTGCCTTAAGTACGGTATTCGACAACAAATTTACACCTTTTGAACTTGTTTTTGGAAAAAAAGTAACTTTACCAAACGAAATTAATAATTCTAAATTAGATCCACTGTACAATTTAGAAACTTATAGCAAGGAGATTAAATATAGATTGCAGAAAACAAATTTATTAGCAAAGGAATTAATTGAGAAACACAAAAAGAGAAATAAAGATTTTTATGATAAATTTGCAAAGCCTTTAACATTGCAAATTAATGATAAAGTATTGTTACAAAAGGAACCATACGATAAATACAAAAGTATTGGCGATGCTCCATTTATAGTAAAAAAATAGATAATGTAAATGCTACAATACATAACAATTAAACAAATAAATCAAAAATAATTCACAAAAATAGATTGAGAAAAGTCTAAAATATTGTATTTAAAATGAAATATAAAACATTGAAATTTATATAGAATTTTAAATTTTATTTTTTAAATTATATAAAAATTAAAAAAAAAAATTTTTTACAAAAATGTTTAATTTTAAACTTTGAAAAATATAAATAAAATATGATAAACAAATGTTTAAATTTCAAAAATTAAAATTTAAAAATTAAATTTTAAAGCTTATGTATAAAATAAAAAAGCTTTATATATTAACTATATGTACAAAAAAAATTGAAGTAAGCTTTTTAAATAAATATAACTATAATTGTAATTTCTTAGAAAGTTCTCGAGATGTAAGTTTAAACTATATTAATTTAGAAAAAATTAATTAAACAGAAATGATCAATCTGATTAATTAATTTTTTTGAAAAGAAGGAAAGTACAGGTATATATATAGTAAATATAAAATATCAATAAAGAGTCAGTCTACCTTAAACAATCAAAGCCAAACATTGTGTCTTTAACTATCCCCTGACACTTATTCGAAAATGATATATATAAGTATGGCATCAGAGAAAGTGAATTAAAATAATGTAAATCATATATATCTTACGAATAGAATGCAAATCACAAAAGTTAATGATGTAAAATCAAACAAAGTAAGAAATGAATTTGGCGTACCTCAAGGTTCTATTCTAGGCGCACTATTATACCTTTTATAAACGTTTTGTTGTGAGTTCTTTATTGCAAAATAATTTTTAGAGTTTTTAAATTTATAACAATTTTATTTACTTTAACTACACAAAGTTGACACAGAAAAATTTAGTTAAAATGCACATCTTCCCTTGATGAGGTTTAATTTACTGATTGATTAACCACTCAGACGCTTCCCCTATTTATACTTGTCCAATTGGAATCTAGAAGATTTAAGAACCTTCTACTCCCTTTGTATCGCATTTTGTTGTATGCTGTTTAATCGTGGTATAGGCGCCTGTATGTCTATGTGTATAGTTGTTTTTGTTTTTATGCTGATAAGGTTTCTGCTTGGGATTTATTTCAATACATTTGTTGTTGCTTTTGAAAAAAAGGTTTTCGTAGAAAACTACGCAGATGACAAACAACTGTATATTTGTTGTTGTAAAGTTAGTTTTTGTCTTACGCGTTTAGATGATAAAGAGCATACTTGTATTTTTTTTTCTTGCATGCCAGGCAGTTAGTAAACAGCATATAAAATTGTAGTTGTGTGTGTAAACTTCTACGCAGTTTGTAACCAGTAGTTTGCTTTGTTGCTTATTTATTTTATTTTAAATCTTAAGCAAGACACATTCGTAACACTGCCGCCCACTTCAGCCTTTTCGTCCCGAATAGGCTCAATATTCCCTCGGCCATACTTGGCCAATCGCTCCAAGTGGACCACCTTCATCTTAGACCTCGGACTTTGATACTTCTGTATCCGATAAACCACGTCATTCAATTTCTTGATCACCTTGTATGTTCCTTCCCAGTGGGTTTGTGAGTTATATAGTAGAACCAGTTGCCCTTCTGTAAATCCTTCCGTATTTGCTGCTCGATCATATCTGGCTTTCATTTTGTCGCTGGACATTTTGATGCGACTGCGGACAAACTCATGAAGCTCCTGCAGGTCTTCTTGTATCTGAGTAACATTTTCATTATCGTTGTGTGCAGGTTTAACGCCAAATTCTAAGTCGGCTGGTAGTTTTAGCTCTCTCCCAAACACGACTTTTGCTGGACTACATGATGTTGAATCGTAGATAGCTGATCGGTATGCCAGAAGAAACTTTGGTACATGCTAGTCCCAATCCTTTTGGCATGTACTGACTACTTTTCTAAGATATTCTGCTAGGGTTCGGTTGAATCTTTCTACCATGCCATCTGACTGCGGATGCAGTGGTGTCGTTCTCGTCTTTTTGATCCCATAAATGTCGCACATTTCCTTAAATATGGTCGACTTAAAATTTCGTCTCTGATCGGAGTGAAGTTCTGTTGGAACACCATATCGACACACCCAATTGTTCACAAATTCATCTACAACCGTTTTGGACTCTTGGTTCGGAATGGGATACGCTTCGGGCCATTTGCTGAAATAATCCATTACTACTAGCAGATACCGATTTCCAACTTTTCTGACAGGGAATGGGCCTGCGATATCCATTGCTATCTGCTCAAAAGGGGCGCCTGCGTTGTACTGTTGTAGCTTGCCACGATTTTTCCTTGTTGGACCCTTGGCCGCAATGCACTGCTTGCAATTAGCTATATGTAAATAATTGAATATCTGCACTAACACAAAAAAAGTTTTTTTCAATTCAATTCAGTTTATTGTCCATCAAATAACATTTACATCTACATCTTAAAAAAAAATTACATTTAAATAGTTCAAGCTTATGTACATACTTTTTCTACTTTATAATTTAGAGTAATTTACAAAATTGTTTACATTGTTTACAATATAGTTTTATTGGAGGCAAAATTTTAAAAAGACCTTTTTTAAGATTTTCCAAGATTTAATAAAAACAACTTAACTAAAACTTACAAGCTACCTAAACTGATGTCAAATCATTAATATAGATATGTTCGGACCCAGCGCACCTAGAATAAAAATTTGTAGTTAGCTTGTTTAACCTAGAAACAACAAAGTCTGTATCCGAAATAATATGAAGCCTGAGTGTAGAAAAGAACCAAGGCAGATTATATACAAGTTTTAATAATTTGTTCTGAGCGATTTGCAGCCTTTTTATATGACAAGTTGCACTTTTAGTCCACATAGGGGCAGCATAATATAGTACTGCCTGAAAAATAAGTTTAAAAATAAGCATTTTATTCTCAATGCTTAAAGACAAGTTTCGGTTTATGAAAAGATAGAGTGTACGCGTCAAAATATTCACTTTATTGATTAAATATTGCACATGCTCCTTAAATTTCATTTTTGGATCAAGGATTATCCCTAAATATTTAACCTTTTGTTCCCATATAACTTCCGTATTTAAAAAGCTAATATTTCGTTGCGGAATATAACAAGTTTTTCTTTTCCTTGTGAAGTATATAGCCTGAGTTTTGTCTGCATTTAATGTTATTTTCCATTTGTTGAAATAGTTTGCTAGATTATCTAGATCTCCTTGTATGTTGGTAATTATGTTTTCAGAGTAAATGTCAGAACATAAAACTGCTGTATCATCTGCAAATACTGACATGGTACAGCTTTCAAGTTGGGGTAGGTCAGAGGTGTATAAGTTATACAAAATAGGGGAAAGACGAGAGCCTTGGGGACATCCTGCCGGTATTCTAAAATTTTCAGAGCACGATGATCCGATAAAAACTTTAAAAGACCGACTCGACAGAAAGCTTTCAGTAATTTTAATAAAAAAATCGGGGACTTCGAGTTTAATCATTTTATAGATAAGACCATCGTGCCATACAGCATCAAAAGCAGCTTTGCCGTTGATTTTTGAAGTTCAAAATTTTTAGTTACCCAATTTCTAATTCGTACTAAGGATTGCACTGTGTTATGTTCCTTTCGGAAGCCGAATTGGTGATTAGGAAAAATTCCCCTGGCTTCAATGAAGGATAACAATTTATCCTTTATAATTTTCTCAAAAATTTTTCCTATAGATGATAATAGGCTAATTGGTCGGTAGGAAAACGGGCTATCTGCAGGTTTATTTGGCTTTTTTATTGGAATTACTTTTGCCTTCTTAAATTCTAGAGGGAAGTAGCTATGTTTTAGACATGAATTAAAAATGATGGATAGGAATTCAATTAATTTTTTTGGTAGTTGTTTAAGGCATTTGTTATTAATTCTATCTATTCCTGGAGCCTTTCTTGCTTTTAACATTTTTATTACATTATTTATTTGAGAAGTAGTTATTATTATATCGTTAGAGCTGTTAGAAGCAGATGCTCGAAAAGATTGAAGTGTTTCACATACTTGCGAGTTTGTTTTAGCGTCACCTAAAATTTGCAATATTGTATGATTATCGGCAAACATTTGAGCCATAATATTACATTTCTCTGCATTTGTAGTAAATCTAGAATCTTTGTGTTTCAAAATTGATATTAAGTTGCCTTTTTTCTTAAAAATTTTTGTTAGATTCCAGAATGGAGCTGAGCCTTTGTCTAAAGCTGCCAGTAAATAACACCAATATCTATTTTTTAGCTTTTCTATTTCATCTCTTATTATTCTGTTTAGGATTTTCATATTATAAAAATCAACCAGGCTGTGATGTCTTTGCCAGTTTCGCCGAAAGCCGTTTCTTTGCTGTATGTAAATTCTAAGAAACACAAGTAGGAGTTTTTGTTCGAAAGAAGGTGATTTTTTTGGAATACTAACGTCGGTGGCCTCTTTTATAGAATTTCTCAGTTCAGCTTAACTACACTAGAACTGGTTAAAATCACTACTAATAATTACTTGAACTGGTAGATGATCAGAACTAAGGTTATTCAGAACAACTGCTGAAGAAATTATATTTGGTACATTAGTCAAGAAAATATCTAGTGTCGATCCTTGTCCGTTAGCACTAGCAGGTACATACGTATGTTCACACGGGTAGATAATATTAATGTTATATGATGAAAGTTTCTCATATAAAATATTCCCCCAACAGTTTGCCCTTAAACAACCCCAGCTTCGATGTCTACAATTAAAATCTCCTCCAAGAATATACCTATCACTTGCACTACTAAGCATTCGCAAATCAGAAGAGAAACTTAATTTTTTATTGTTTTTCACCCCAGCTGAGCCACCTGGAGTAAATATTTACACTACTATTGTTAGTAAAAATTTTGACTCCAATATTCTCAATTAATTTAGTGTTAAGAATTGGTAATAAGTTGTGTTGGATATTTTTCTTTATAATAATTGCAACGCCTCCTCCTCTCAAGACTTATCTGTCGTTTCTATAAACAAAAAAGCCACTGTGTTTTGTGGAAATACTCGACTTGAGCCATGTCTCTGACACCAAACATACATCCACACTGTGATTTATTAAGAACCGGAACAGTTCCAAATTTTTGTTGCGAATGCCTCTAGCATTCCAAGTAACAATATTGAGTTCATTCGCCATTAATAAAGAACTTTACATGCGAGGCTCGTTATTACCTCAAATTGGTCTGATTTACTCCTGCAGCTACGAAGTTTATTAATAAGTACGAGAGTTAAGTTTTTTATTTCCTCCAGCGTAAATAGATCACTGCTACTATTTTTTTTAATGTTGCTTTTGTGTTGTTACTGTTGTTGTAGCGTTGCAGCATTTGGAACGCTTTGGTGCAACGTGTTTGGAAAATTGTTATTATAGTTAATAGGTTGACTGATACGTGGGATGGAACGGGCTGGTTTTGAACGTTGCCTAATTTCTAAGTAAGTAGCCCTACAAGGACAATTATCTGATGTTGATTTGTGATTGCCACTGCAGTTAGCACATTTAGCTTGAGACTCCTTACAATCCGTTGTTTTGTGTGAACCCGCACAGTTTGCACAGAACGTTTTGAACTTACACCTGTTGGAGCCGTGGCCGAACATCTGACAGTTGTAGCATTGGGTGATTTTATTTCTTTTTGTTTGCTGAAATTCCCATTTGATATTAACATATTCTATGACAGAATAGTTTTGTCGTAACTCTCTCATGGTTATAGATCTACGTTCAAAATAAACTACATAGATGAAATATTCGACGTTGTGGTTGTTTTTTTAACAACTAATCTAACGTCCAAGCATTTTAAACCCAAGTCTAGCAGTCTTTTCTTAATAATCATAGGGTCGAACTTATCCAGTCCAAATAATAGCGCTTTATACGGCTTCTCATTTTTAGTTGCATATGTGAAATATTCGTATGAGTCTTCAAGAGCAGCACAAATCTTATCAAAACTTTGTTTAGAACGGCAAAAGAGTTTAAGTCCGATAGAAATTTTTCTTATAGAATAATTAGTAATTTGATTTGTTTTACAAATTTCATGCAGTTCTTCTATTTTACACTTTAATATTGTGATAGGCGATATTGTTACCTTTATTGGTTTTTGAACAATAACTTCATCTTCGTCGCTATCCTCAACTGCTTGTAAAGGAAAATAATAATTCGTTGACAATTTTTTTTCATTTGCTTTCAAAGCATTGTTTTTAGATTTAGGTATTTTATTCATGGTGTTAACGCATAATGCGTTTAAATCTTCGTTAGAAGCTCGCTTTATGTTTAAAGTATTTTTGTTTTTAAAACAATTTTCTGTTTTCTTACTTGAACTTTTATTATAGTAAATACAACTGATGAAATAAAATGTATAAAGAATGTTCCATTAAAAACTGAAAGGCTCCAAAATTTTTACATTTACTCAATCAATAAAACTGAAGTTAATTATGAACGTAATCAGAAGTTAAAGTTAGTATTTCAAAATCAAATGCCAAGCGATGTAGAAACTTGTCTAATGCCTCTTTGTGAGCAATTTGCAGACATTTTTGCCTTAAAAGACGATCAAATGTCTATCAATAATTTTTATGAACAAAAATTAAGACTCATTGATTCCTCAGCGGTATACATTAAAAATTATCGCCTTGAACATACTCAACGCGAAGAAATAAACAAGCAGGTTAAAAATTTATTAAAAAATGATTTTATCGAACCTAGTACTTCAAATTTTAATAGTCCTTTAATACTAGCTCCAAAAAAGAGCGTGGATAATCAAGAATCCTACCGACTGTGCACGGTCTGTCGATTATAGATCTGTTAATGAAAAACTTATTGCTGACAAGTTTCCACTACCGCGTATTGACGACATTTTAGATAATTTGGGTCGCGCAAAACATTTTTCAATTATTGATTTATTTTCAGGTTTTCATCAGATACCTTTAAACAAAAATTCTCGCGACATTACTGCTTTTAGCACCGATAGTGGATCCTTTCGATGGAAGGTTTTACCTTTTGGGTTAAATGTGGCCCCAAATTCCTTCTCAAGAATGATGTCTATAGCATCTGGCCTAAAACCAAACAAAGCTTTTTTATATGTCGATGACATTATTATTGTTGGTTGTAGTAGATTACACCATTTAAATAATATAAAGGACGTTTTTGAAATTCTTAGGAAAACTAACTTAAAAATTAATACTTACAAATGTAATTTTTTTCGTCCTGAAATGGCATTTCTCGGTCATAAATGTACGTCAAATGGACTTTTGCCAGATGATTCAAAAATTAATGCCATCAAAAACTATACAGTTCCGTCCGATAAAGACTCTGTTAGACGTTTCGTAGGTTTTGCAAACTATTATAGACGATTTATTCCAAATTTCGCTACTTTAGCAGCTCCTTTGAATAAGCTCACACGTAAAAATATCTAATTTAGTTGGGACTAATGCGCTAAAAATTCATTTAATAATTTAAAATCTGCTTTGTTATCGCCAAAAATTTTACAATATCCTGTTTTTCAAAATCATTTTTAATAACTGTTGATGCATCGAAAACGGGCTGTGGTGCAATGTTGAGTTGAAACTTTAATCGAAACGATCTCTCAATTTACTTCGCATCAAAAGCTTTTAACAAAGCTGAGCAAAAAAACCAGTAATAGAACTTGAATTTCTTGCAATACATTTCGCTATTACACAATTTCGACCATATGTTTATGGTACCTCATTCATTGTACGTTCTGATCATCGTCCACTAGTTTACCTTTTTAATATGAAAGATCCATCTCTGAATATAATTTTACAGTTGAGTACATAAAAGGTAAAACAAATGTATGTGCCGATGCTCTGTCTAGACTTTCTATTAATGATTTGAAAGATAAAAACATTTTTGCTATTTCTACAAGAGCTATGTAAAAAAAAAAATAATCAACAATCATCGCGGAAAATATTGAACAATTATTAATTTATGACAAGTTTTCTCATAATTTTAATACAAATATTCCGAAAATTGAAACACAATTCTTTAACACAAATGAAAAATTAAATACAATTAGCGTAAATATATATAAAAAATTTAAGTTATTGCTATCCGTAGATTTTAATGTTGTTAACGAAACAATAGATTTGGATCTGTTGCTTTCGAGGCTTCAAGCTGAAGCCAACAAACAAAAAATTCACAGTTTAGAATGGCCAAAAGAAGATGTGATTTTTACGAAAATTACAATTCAAAATCTTAAGGAATGTAGACATAAAATACTTAAGTCTTTAGAAATAATTCTTACAAATCCAATTGAAACAGTAAGCGAAGAAAAGCAGAAACAAAATATTTTAGAAATATACCACAATGATCTAATCCTAGGCTGACATTGCGGTCAAAAAAAGTTATATGCTAAAATTCGGAGAAAGTTTTACTGGAAAAATATGACTAGGGATATAGCAAAATTTGTCAAAAATTGTTCAAAATGTACTTTAAATAAAGTCAAGCCATCAAATACAGAAAACATTATGTTAACACCAACTAATGCATTTGATGTAGTAGTATTAGATACAATAGGACCATTACAGCAATCTGTGTACGGAAATAAATATGCTTTAACGCTAACGTGCGATTTATGGAAGTATTAAATTACTATAGCTATACCGGATAAATCGTCTAGAACTATTGCTCGTGCTATATTTGAAAATTTTATTTTGGTATATGGTAAAATGCACACAATTAAAACGGATTAAGGTACCGAATTTAAAAATGAACTATTTAGTGAATTATGCAAACTGTTTAAAATAGATCTTCACTTTTCTACAGCATATCATCATGAAAGTATCGGAACAGTAGAGCGAAATCACTGCGTCTTTAATGAATATATTCGAGCGTATATCAGTGAAAATTTATCTGATTGGGATACGTATTTGAAATATTTTACTTTCTGCTATAACACTGCCTTAAGTACGGTATTCGACAACAAATTTACACCTTTTGAACTTGTTTTTGGAAAAAAAGTAACTTTACCAAACGAAATTAATAATTCTAAATTAGATCCACTGTACAATTTAGAAACTTATAGCAAGGAGATTAAATATAGATTGCAGAAAACAAATTTATTAGCAAAGGAATTAATTGAGAAACACAAAAAGAGAAATAAAGATTTTTATGATAAATTTGCAAAGCCTTTAACATTGCAAATTAATGATAAAGTATTGTTACAAAAGGAACCATACGATAAATACAAAAGTATTGGCGATGCTCCATTTATAGTAAAAAAATAGATAATGTAAATGCTACAATACATAACAATTAAACAAATAAATCAAAAATAATTCACAAAAATAGATTGAGAAAAGTCTAAAATATTGTATTTAAAATGAAATATAAAACATTGAAATTTATATAGAATTTTAAATTTTATTTTTTAAATTATATAAAAATTAAAAAAAAAAATTTTTTACAAAAATGTTTAATTTTAAACTTTGAAAAATATAAATAAAATATGATAAACAAATGTTTAAATTTCAAAAATTAAAATTTAAAAATTAAATTTTAAAGCTTATGTATAAAATAAAAAAGCTTTATATATTAACTATATGTACAAAAAAAATTGAAGTAAGCTTTTTAAATAAATATAACTATAATTGTAATTTCTTAGAAAGTTCTCGAGATGTAAGTTTAAACTATATTAATTTAGAAAAAATTAATTAAACAGAAATGATCAATCTGATTAATTAATTTTTTTGGAAAGAAGGAAAGTACAGGTATATATATAGTAAATATAAAATATCAATAAAGAGTCAGTCTACCTTAAACAATCAAAGCCAAACATTGTGTCTTTAACTATCCCCTGACACTTATTCGAAAATGATATATATAAGTATGGCATCAGAGAAAGTGAATTAAAATAATGTAAATCATATATATCTTACGAATAGAATGCAAATCACAAAAGTTAATGATGTAAAATCAAACAAAGTAAGAAATGAATTTGGCGTACCTCAAGGTTCTATTCTAGGCGCACTATTATACCTTTTATAAACGTTTTGTTGTGAGTTCTTTATTGCAAAATAATTTTTAGAGTTTTTAAATTTATAACAATTTTATTTACTTTAACTACACAAAGTTGACACAGAAAAATTTAGTTAAAATGCACATCTTCCCTTGATGAGGTTTAATTTACTGATTGATTAACCACTCAGACGCTTCCCCTATTTATACTTGTCCAATTGGAATCTAGAAGATTTAAGAACCTTCTACTCCCTTTGTATCGCATTTTGTTGTATGCTGTTTAATCGTGGTATAGGCGCCTGTATGTCTATGTGTATAGTTGTTTTTGTTTTTATGCTGATAAGGTTTCTGCTTGGGATTTATTTCAATACATTTGTTGTTGCTTTTGAAAAAAAGGTTTTCGTAGAAAACTACGCAGATGACAAACAACTGTATATTTGTTGTTGTAAAGTTAGTTTTTGTCTTACGCGTTTAGATGATAAAGAGCATACTTGTATTTTTTTTTCTTGCATGCCAGGCAGTTAGTAAACAGCATATAAAATTGTAGTTGTGTGTGTAAACTTCTACGCAGTTTGTAACCAGTAGTTTGCTTTGTTGCTTATTTATTTTATTTTAAATCTTAAGCAAGACACATTCGTAACACTGCCGCCCACTTCAGCCTTTTCGTCCCGAATAGGCTCAATATTCCCTCGGCCATACTTGGCCAATCGCTCCAAGTGGACCACCTTCATCTTAGACCTCGGACTTTGATACTTCTGTATCCGATAAACCACGTCATTCAATTTCTTGATCACCTTGTATGTTCCTTCCCAGTGGGTTTGTGAGTTATATAGTAGAACCAGTTGCCCTTCTGTAAATCCTTCCGTATTTGCTGCTCGATCATATCTGGCTTTCATTTTGTCGCTGGACATTTTGATGCGACTGCGGACAAACTCATGAAGCTCCTGCAGGTCTTCTTGTATCTGAGTAACATTTTCATTATCGTTGTGTGCAGGTTTAACGCCAAATTCTAAGTCGGCTGGTAGTTTTAGCTCTCTCCCAAACACGACTTTTGCTGGACTACATGATGTTGAATCGTAGATAGCTGATCGGTATGCCAGAAGAAACTTTGGTACATGCTAGTCCCAATCCTTTTGGCATGTACTGACTACTTTTCTAAGATATTCTGCTAGGGTTCGGTTGAATCTTTCTACCATGCCATCTGACTGCGGATGCAGTGGTGTCGTTCTCGTCTTTTTGATCCCATAAATGTCGCACATTTCCTTAAATATGGTCGACTTAAAATTTCGTCTCTGATCGGAGTGAAGTTCTGTTGGAACACCATATCGACACACCCAATTGTTCACAAATTCATCTACAACCGTTTTGGACTCTTGGTTCGGAATGGGATACGCTTCGGGCCATTTGCTGAAATAATCCATTACTACTAGCAGATACCGATTTCCAACTTTTCTGACAGGGAATGGGCCTGCGATATCCATTGCTATCTGCTCAAAAGGGGCGCCTGCGTTGTACTGTTGTAGCTTGCCACGATTTTTCCTTGTTGGACCCTTGGCCGCAATGCACTGCTTGCAATTAGCTATATGTAAATAATTGAATATCTGCACTAACACAAAAAAAGTTTTTTTCAATTCAATTCAGTTTATTGTCCATCAAATAACATTTACATCTACATCTTAAAAAAAAATTACATTTAAATAGTTCAAGCTTATGTACATACTTTTTCTACTTTATAATTTAGAGTAATTTACAAAATTGTTTACATTGTTTACAATATAGTTTTATTGGAGGCAAAATTTTAAAAAGACCTTTTTTAAGATTTTCCAAGATTTAATAAAAACAACTTAACTAAAACTTACAAGCTACCTAAACTGATGTCAAATCATTAATATAGATATGTTCGGACCCAGCGCACCTAGAATAAAAATTTGTAGTTAGCTTGTTTAACCTAGAAACAACAAAGTCTGTATCCGAAATAATATGAAGCCTGAGTGTAGAAAAGAACCAAGGCAGATTATATACAAGTTTTAATAATTTGTTCTGAGCGATTTGCAGCCTTTTTATATGACAAGTTGCACTTTTAGTCCACATAGGGGCAGCATAATATAGTACTGCCTGAAAAATAAGTTTAAAAATAAGCATTTTATTCTCAATGCTTAAAGACAAGTTTCGGTTTATGAAAAGATAGAGTGTACGCGTCAAAATATTCACTTTATTGATTAAATATTGCACATGCTCCTTAAATTTCATTTTTGGATCAAGGATTATCCCTAAATATTTAACCTTTTGTTCCCATATAACTTCCGTATTTAAAAAGCTAATATTTCGTTGCGGAATATAACAAGTTTTTCTTTTCCTTGTGAAGTATATAGCCTGAGTTTTGTCTGCATTTAATGTTATTTTCCATTTGTTGAAATAGTTTGCTAGATTATCTAGATCTCCTTGTATGTTGGTAATTATGTTTTCAGAGTAAATGTCAGAACATAAAACTGCTGTATCATCTGCAAATACTGACATGGTACAGCTTTCAAGTTGGGGTAGGTCAGAGGTGTATAAGTTATACAAAATAGGGGAAAGACGAGAGCCTTGGGGACATCCTGCCGGTATTCTAAAATTTTCAGAGCACGATGATCCGATAAAAACTTTAAAAGACCGACTCGACAGAAAGCTTTCAGTAATTTTAATAAAAAAATCGGGGACTTCGAGTTTAATCATTTTATAGATAAGACCATCGTGCCATACAGCATCAAAAGCAGCTTTGCCGTTGATTTTTGAAGTTCAAAATTTTTAGTTACCCAATTTCTAATTCGTACTAAGGATTGCACTGTGTTATGTTCCTTTCGGAAGCCGAATTGGTGATTAGGAAAAATTCCCCTGGCTTCAATGAAGGATAACAATTTATCCTTTATAATTTTCTCAAAAATTTTTCCTATAGATGATAATAGGCTAATTGGTCGGTAGGAAAACGGGCTATCTGCAGGTTTATTTGGCTTTTTTATTGGAATTACTTTTGCCTTCTTAAATTCTAGAGGGAAGTAGCTATGTTTTAGACATGAATTAAAAATGATGGATAGGAATTCAATTAATTTTTTTGGTAGTTGTTTAAGGCATTTGTTATTAATTCTATCTATTCCTGGAGCCTTTCTTGCTTTTAACATTTTTATTACATTATTTATTTGAGAAGTAGTTATTATTATATCGTTAGAGCTGTTAGAAGCAGATGCTCGAAAAGATTGAAGTGTTTCACATACTTGCGAGTTTGTTTTAGCGTCACCTAAAATTTGCAATATTGTATGATTATCGGCAAACATTTGAGCCATAATATTACATTTCTCTGCATTTGTAGTAAATCTAGAATCTTTGTGTTTCAAAATTGATATTAAGTTGCCTTTTTTCTTAAAAATTTTTGTTAGATTCCAGAATGGAGCTGAGCCTTTGTCTAAAGCTGCCAGTAAATAACACCAATATCTATTTTTTAGCTTTTCTATTTCATCTCTTATTATTCTGTTTAGGATTTTCATATTATAAAAATCAACCAGGCTGTGATGTCTTTGCCAGTTTCGCCGAAAGCCGTTTCTTTGCTGTATGTAAATTCTAAGAAACACAAGTAGGAGTTTTTGTTCGAAAGAAGGTGATTTTTTTGGAATACTAACGTCGGTGGCCTCTTTTATAGAATTTCTCAGTTCAGCTTAACTACACTAGAACTGGTTAAAATCACTACTAATAATTACTTGAACTGGTAGATGATCAGAACTAAGGTTATTCAGAACAACTGCTGAAGAAATTATATTTGGTACATTAGTCAAGAAAATATCTAGTGTCGATCCTTGTCCGTTAGCACTAGCAGGTACATACGTATGTTCACACGGGTAGATAATATTAATGTTATATGATGAAAGTTTCTCATATAAAATATTCCCCCAACAGTTTGCCCTTAAACAACCCCAGCTTCGATGTCTACAATTAAAATCTCCTCCAAGAATATACCTATCACTTGCACTACTAAGCATTCGCAAATCAGAAGAGAAACTTAATTTTTTATTGTTTTTCACCCCAGCTGAGCCACCTGGAGTAAATATTTACACTACTATTGTTAGTAAAAATTTTGACTCCAATATTCTCAATTAATTTAGTGTTAAGAATTGGTAATAAGTTGTGTTGGATATTTTTCTTTATAATAATTGCAACGCCTCCTCCTCTCAAGACTTATCTGTCGTTTCTATAAACAAAAAAGCCACTGTGTTTTGTGGAAATACTCGACTTGAGCCATGTCTCTGACACCAAACATACATCCACACTGTGATTTATTAAGAACCGGAACAGTTCCAAATTTTTGTTGCGAATGCCTCTAGCATTCCAAGTAACAATATTGAGTTCATTCGCCATTAATAAAGAACTTTACATGCGAGGCTCGTTATTACCTCAAATTGGTCTGATTTACTCCTGCAGCTACGAAGTTTATTAATAAGTACGAGAGTTAAGTTTTTTATTTCCTCCAGCGTAAATAGATCACTGCTACTATTTTTTTTAATGTTGCTTTTGTGTTGTTACTGTTGTTGTAGCGTTGCAGCATTTGGAACGCTTTGGTGCAACGTGTTTGGAAAATTGTTATTATAGTTAATAGGTTGACTGATACGTGGGATGGAACGGGCTGGTTTTGAACGTTGCCTAATTTCTAAGTAAGTAGCCCTACAAGGACAATTATCTGATGTTGATTTGTGATTGCCACTGCAGTTAGCACATTTAGCTTGAGACTCCTTACAATCCGTTGTTTTGTGTGAACCCGCACAGTTTGCACAGAACGTTTTGAACTTACACCTGTTGGAGCCGTGGCCGAACATCTGACAGTTGTAGCATTGGGTGATTTTATTTCTTTTTGTTTGCTGAAATTCCCATTTGATATTAACATATTCTATGACAGAATAGTTTTGTCGTAACTCTCTCATGGTTATAGATCTACGTTCAAAATAAACTACATAGATGAAATATTCGACGTTGTGGTTGTTTTTTTAACAACTAATCTAACGTCCAAGCATTTTAAACCCAAGTCTAGCAGTCTTTTCTTAATAATCATAGGGTCGAACTTATCCAGTCCAAATAATAGCGCTTTATACGGCTTCTCATTTTTAGTTGCATATGTGAAATATTCGTATGAGTCTTCAAGAGCAGCACAAATCTTATCAAAACTTTGTTTAGAACGGCAAAAGAGTTTAAGTCCGATAGAAATTTTTCTTATAGAATAATTAGTAATTTGATTTGTTTTACAAATTTCATGCAGTTCTTCTATTTTACACTTTAATATTGTGATAGGCGATATTGTTACCTTTATTGGTTTTTGAACAATAACTTCATCTTCGTCGCTATCCTCAACTGCTTGTAAAGGAAAATAATAATTCGTTGACAATTTTTTTTCATTTGCTTTCAAAGCATTGTTTTTAGATTTAGGTATTTTATTCATGGTGTTAACGCATAATGCGTTTAAATCTTCGTTAGAAGCTCGCTTTATGTTTAAAGTATTTTTGTTTTTAAAACAATTTTCTGTTTTCTTACTTGAACTTTTATTATAGTAAATACAACTGATGAAATAAAATGTATAAAGAATGTTCCATTAAAAACTGAAAGGCTCCAAAATTTTTACATTTACGTTTAATTATGAACGTAATCAGAAGTTAAAGTTAGTATTTCAAAATCAAATGCCAAGCGATGTAGAAACTTGTCTAATGCCTCTTTGTGAGCAATTTGCAGACATTTTTGCCTTAAAAGACGATCAAATGTCTATCAATAATTTTTATGAACAAAAATTAAGACTCATTGATTCCTCAGCGGTATACATTAAAAATTATCGCCTTGAACATACTCAACGCGAAGAAATAAACAAGCAGGTTAAAAATTTATTAAAAAATGATTTTATCGAACCTAGTACTTCAAATTTTAATAGTCCTTTAATACTAGCTCCAAAAAAGAGCGTGGATAATCAAGAATCCTACCGACTGTGCACGGTCTGTCGATTATAGATCTGTTAATGAAAAACTTATTGCTGACAAGTTTCCACTACCGCGTATTGACGACATTTTAGATAATTTGGGTCGCGCAAAACATTTTTCAATTATTGATTTATTTTCAGGTTTTCATCAGATACCTTTAAACAAAAATTCTCGCGACATTACTGCTTTTAGCACCGATAGTGGATCCTTTCGATGGAAGGTTTTACCTTTTGGGTTAAATGTGGCCCCAAATTCCTTCTCAAGAATGATGTCTATAGCATCTGGCCTAAAACCAAACAAAGCTTTTTTATATGTCGATGACATTATTATTGTTGGTTGTAGTAGATTACACCATTTAAATAATATAAAGGACGTTTTTGAAATTCTTAGGAAAACTAACTTAAAAATTAATACTTACAAATGTAATTTTTTTCGTCCTGAAATGGCATTTCTCGGTCATAAATGTACGTCAAATGGACTTTTGCCAGATGATTCAAAAATTAATGCCATCAAAAACTATACAGTTCCGTCCGATAAAGACTCTGTTAGACGTTTCGTAGGTTTTGCAAACTATTATAGACGATTTATTCCAAATTTCGCTACTTTAGCAGCTCCTTTGAATAAGCTCACACGTAAAAATATCTAATTTAGTTGGGACTAATGCGCTAAAAATTCATTTAATAATTTAAAATCTGCTTTGTTATCGCCAAAAATTTTACAATATCCTGTTTTTCAAAATCATTTTTAATAACTGTTGATGCATCGAAAACGGGCTGTGGTGCAATGTTGAGTTGAAACTTTAATCGAAACGATCTCTCAATTTACTTCGCATCAAAAGCTTTTAACAAAGCTGAGCAAAAAAACCAGTAATAGAACTTGAATTTCTTGCAATACATTTCGCTATTACACAATTTCGACCATATGTTTATGGTACCTCATTCATTGTACGTTCTGATCATCGTCCACTAGTTTACCTTTTTAATATGAAAGATCCATCTCTGAATATAATTTTACAGTTGAGTACATAAAAGGTAAAACAAATGTATGTGCCGATGCTCTGTCTAGACTTTCTATTAATGATTTGAAAGATAAAAACATTTTTGCTATTTCTACAAGAGCTATGTAAAAAAAAAAATAATCAACAATCATCGCGGAAAATATTGAACAATTATTAATTTATGACAAGTTTTCTCATAATTTTAATACAAATATTCCGAAAATTGAAACACAATTCTTTAACACAAATGAAAAATTAAATACAATTAGCGTAAATATATATAAAAAATTTAAGTTATTGCTATCCGTAGATTTTAATGTTGTTAACGAAACAATAGATTTGGATCTGTTGCTTTCGAGGCTTCAAGCTGAAGCCAACAAACAAAAAATTCACAGTTTAGAATGGCCAAAAGAAGATGTGATTTTTACGAAAATTACAATTCAAAATCTTAAGGAATGTAGACATAAAATACTTAAGTCTTTAGAAATAATTCTTACAAATCCAATTGAAACAGTAAGCGAAGAAAAGCAGAAACAAAATATTTTAGAAATATACCACAATGATCTAATCCTAGGCTGACATTGCGGTCAAAAAAAGTTATATGCTAAAATTCGGAGAAAGTTTTACTGGAAAAATATGACTAGGGATATAGCAAAATTTGTCAAAAATTGTTCAAAATGTACTTTAAATAAAGTCAAGCCATCAAATACAGAAAACATTATGTTAACACCAACTAATGCATTTGATGTAGTAGTATTAGATACAATAGGACCATTACAGCAATCTGTGTACGGAAATAAATATGCTTTAACGCTAACGTGCGATTTATGGAAGTATTAAATTACTATAGCTATACCGGATAAATCGTCTAGAACTATTGCTCGTGCTATATTTGAAAATTTTATTTTGGTATATGGTAAAATGCACACAATTAAAACGGATTAAGGTACCGAATTTAAAAATGAACTATTTAGTGAATTATGCAAACTGTTTAAAATAGATCTTCACTTTTCTACAGCATATCATCATGAAAGTATCGGAACAGTAGAGCGAAATCACTGCGTCTTTAATGAATATATTCGAGCGTATATCAGTGAAAATTTATCTGATTGGGATACGTATTTGAAATATTTTACTTTCTGCTATAACACTGCCTTAAGTACGGTATTCGACAACAAATTTACACCTTTTGAACTTGTTTTTGGAAAAAAAGTAACTTTACCAAACGAAATTAATAATTCTAAATTAGATCCACTGTACAATTTAGAAACTTATAGCAAGGAGATTAAATATAGATTGCAGAAAACAAATTTATTAGCAAAGGAATTAATTGAGAAACACAAAAAGAGAAATAAAGATTTTTATGATAAATTTGCAAAGCCTTTAACATTGCAAATTAATGATAAAGTATTGTTACAAAAGGAACCATACGATAAATACAAAAGTATTGGCGATGCTCCATTTATAGTAAAAAAATAGATAATGTAAATGCTACAATACATAACAATTAAACAAATAAATCAAAAATAATTCACAAAAATAGATTGAGAAAAGTCTAAAATATTGTATTTAAAATGAAATATAAAACATTGAAATTTATATAGAATTTTAAATTTTATTTTTTAAATTATATAAAAATTAAAAAAAAAAATTTTTTACAAAAATGTTTAATTTTAAACTTTGAAAAATATAAATAAAATATGATAAACAAATGTTTAAATTTCAAAAATTAAAATTTAAAAATTAAATTTTAAAGCTTATGTATAAAATAAAAAAGCTTTATATATTAACTATATGTACAAAAAAAATTGAAGTAAGCTTTTTAAATAAATATAACTATAATTGTAATTTCTTAGAAAGTTCTCGAGATGTAAGTTTAAACTATATTAATTTAGAAAAAATTAATTAAACAGAAATGATCAATCTGATTAATTAATTTTTTTGGAAAGAAGGAAAGTACAGGTATATATATAGTAAATATAAAATATCAATAAAGAGTCAGTCTACCTTAAACAATCAAAGCCAAACATTGTGTCTTTAACTATCCCCTGACACTTATTCGAAAATGATATATATAAGTATGGCATCAGAGAAAGTGAATTAAAATAATGTAAATCATATATATCTTACGAATAGAATGCAAATCACAAAAGTTAATGATGTAAAATCAAACAAAGTAAGAAATGAATTTGGCGTACCTCAAGGTTCTATTCTAGGCGCACTATTATACCTTTTATAAACGTTTTGTTGTGAGTTCTTTATTGCAAAATAATTTTTAGAGTTTTTAAATTTATAACAATTTTATTTACTTTAACTACACAAAGTTGACACAGAAAAATTTAGTTAAAATGCACATCTTCCCTTGATGAGGTTTAATTTACTGATTGATTAACCACTCAGACGCTTCCCCTATTTATACTTGTCCAATTGGAATCTAGAAGATTTAAGAACCTTCTACTCCCTTTGTATCGCATTTTGTTGTATGCTGTTTAATCGTGGTATAGGCGCCTGTATGTCTATGTGTATAGTTGTTTTTGTTTTTATGCTGATAAGGTTTCTGCTTGGGATTTATTTCAATACATTTGTTGTTGCTTTTGAAAAAAAGGTTTTCGTAGAAAACTACGCAGATGACAAACAACTGTATATTTGTTGTTGTAAAGTTAGTTTTTGTCTTACGCGTTTAGATGATAAAGAGCATACTTGTATTTTTTTTTCTTGCATGCCAGGCAGTTAGTAAACAGCATATAAAATTGTAGTTGTGTGTGTAAACTTCTACGCAGTTTGTAACCAGTAGTTTGCTTTGTTGCTTATTTATTTTATTTTAAATCTTAAGCAAGACACATTCGTAACACTGCCGCCCACTTCAGCCTTTTCGTCCCGAATAGGCTCAATATTCCCTCGGCCATACTTGGCCAATCGCTCCAAGTGGACCACCTTCATCTTAGACCTCGGACTTTGATACTTCTGTATCCGATAAACCACGTCATTCAATTTCTTGATCACCTTGTATGTTCCTTCCCAGTGGGTTTGTGAGTTATATAGTAGAACCAGTTGCCCTTCTGTAAATCCTTCCGTATTTGCTGCTCGATCATATCTGGCTTTCATTTTGTCGCTGGACATTTTGATGCGACTGCGGACAAACTCATGAAGCTCCTGCAGGTCTTCTTGTATCTGAGTAACATTTTCATTATCGTTGTGTGCAGGTTTAACGCCAAATTCTAAGTCGGCTGGTAGTTTTAGCTCTCTCCCAAACACGACTTTTGCTGGACTACATGATGTTGAATCGTAGATAGCTGATCGGTATGCCAGAAGAAACTTTGGTACATGCTAGTCCCAATCCTTTTGGCATGTACTGACTACTTTTCTAAGATATTCTGCTAGGGTTCGGTTGAATCTTTCTACCATGCCATCTGACTGCGGATGCAGTGGTGTCGTTCTCGTCTTTTTGATCCCATAAATGTCGCACATTTCCTTAAATATGGTCGACTTAAAATTTCGTCTCTGATCGGAGTGAAGTTCTGTTGGAACACCATATCGACACACCCAATTGTTCACAAATTCATCTACAACCGTTTTGGACTCTTGGTTCGGAATGGGATACGCTTCGGGCCATTTGCTGAAATAATCCATTACTACTAGCAGATACCGATTTCCAACTTTTCTGACAGGGAATGGGCCTGCGATATCCATTGCTATCTGCTCAAAAGGGGCGCCTGCGTTGTACTGTTGTAGCTTGCCACGATTTTTCCTTGTTGGACCCTTGGCCGCAATGCACTGCTTGCAATTAGCTATCCATTCGTCTACAGATTGTGGACAGCCTACCCAGTAAAATCGCTATTTTATCTTTTCCAGTGTTTTTGTTACACCCAGATAGCCGCCGCTGGGACTATTATAAAATTGCTTCATTACGTCTTTTATTCGGGAATTTGGCACGACGATTAAGTCCGTTGTAGTTTTTCCATCTTTACTTTCCCAATTTCGATATAGGCAACCATTTACCACTTTTAGGCTGTTCCACTGAGCCCAGTATGATTTTGCCAGCGGGCTCTCTGCCGATATTTCGTTACGGTCCGGTCTTATGTTTTTTAGCTTGGGCGATATAAATTTTGACGAAATGGGATCCTCCTTTTGCGCCTCAGACTAATATTCTCCTGTGATAATTTGGATTCGCCTCACATCAATGATGGACTCCTTTTCCTTGACTTTTTTACAGTGCCTGCATCCTACGTTGCCTGGGCGTCTTGAAAGGGAATCAGCATTATTGTGTTTTCCGCCTTTCCTGTGCACAATGCTGAAGTCATAGCTTTGTAGACTTTCAATCCAGCGTGCCAGCTGCCCTTCGGGGTTTTTAAACTGCAGCAACCACCGTAATGCGGAGTGATCCGTCCTTATGGTAAAGTGTTGGCCGTATAAGTATTTGTGGTAATGTTTAACACACTCCAGTACGGCTAAAAGCTCCCGTCGTGTTACGCAATAATCTTTTTCGGGCTTGGACAATACTCTGCTATAGTAACCAATAACTTTTTCCGTCCCATTAATCGCCTGAGAAAGCACTCCTCCTATTCCGTAGCCGCTTGCGTCTGTATCCTATATAAATTCATGTCCAGCTATCGGATAGGCGAGGACTGGTACTGTACACTAAAGCTCCTTTAGCCTTTGAAACGCCTTTTCAGCTGCCCCACTCCAGTGATAGGATTGCGATTTTCGAGTCAACTCATGCAAGCTGGCAGCCACTTGAGCAAAATTCGGCACAAATCGCCTGTAGTATGTGCAAAGCTCCAGGAAACTACGTAGCTCATGAAGATTTTGTGGTCGAGGCCAATTCTTTACTGCCAATATTTTATCCTCGTCAGTTGATACGCCTTCTGCTATTACACGATGCCCCAAGTATTTGACCTCCTTTTGAAACAGAGCACATTTCTTAACACTTAATTTAAGTCCTGCAGCCGCTATACGCTTGAGAACTTCATTCAGGTTTTTGAGGTGTTCATCAAAAGTCTTTCCCATCACGATTATATCATCCAGATACACTAAACAGGTCTTCCAGTTAAGCCCCTTAAGCACACGTTCCATTAAGCGCTCAAAAGTTGCTGGAGCATTGCGGAGCCCAAATGGCATCACTTTAAACTGCCACAACCCATTGCTCGCGCTGAAGGCAGTTTTCTCCTTGTCTTTATCGGCTATCTCAATTTGCCAGTAACCACTCTGCAAGTCTAAGGTAAAGAACCATTTCGTTTCGGATAACGTGTCTAAGGTGTCGTCAATTCTTGGTAGCAGATAACTGTCTTTCTTAGTGACATCATTGAGTTTTCTATAGTCGACGCAAAATCTAGTGCTGCCATCTTTCTTCTTTACTAGCGCTATCGGCGAGCTTCATGTACTTGACGATGGCTCAATCCCTCCGTTCCGCTCCATTTTGTTAATTAGTTCCTTGACCTCGTCCCGTTTTGCAAGGGGAACACTCCTGGGTGCGTGTTCTATGGGCCTCGGTTCGCCAGTATTTATTTCATATTTCACAACTGCTGTTCTACCTTGGCTTTTATTATTTAGAGCGAAGATGACGGTATGATTTCTTAGCCACTACTTCGCTTTATTTCTGTCGGATAGTTTTAGCTCTGCTAACCACTTATTCACCTGCTCTGTTAGTAAATCCCGCTCTTTAGCTGTCATTTTGGGCCATTCTGCATATGTCGCACAATTAATTAAGGCTCTTGCCGACTCACATCGACGAATTTCAGCATTTTCGCCAATTGTCTCTTCGCTGTTGGACAGATTTAGTAGTCTCACAGGAACTTTCCCATTGTTGCTGCTTTTCACGAGAGCTTTAACTGTTACCACATTATTCCTTACGTCTTCCGGTTCTACCACCCACAACCGGTTGTCCACACAATCTGCCTCCACACGTGCCCAAACTATAATTTCCGCCAGAGGTGGTAGTTTTCGGCGTTCGATCGCAAATAGTTTTCTTACTCCGCCCCTGCTCTGATATCCAACATTTAAGGGGATTTCCACGTTGCGCCAGATCATTAGCTACTGCTCCATATCCAGATTAATACCGTGAGCTATCATGAAGTCTGCACCGATAATAACTTCACCCACTATATCAGCGACAACAAACACGTGATCTGCGCCGATGTTTCCAATAGTCAATCGTACCCTGGCTCGTCTATAGACGATGGCTGAATCCCCAGTTGCGGTGCGCAGTTGTACATTCTTTAGCGGTTCCACTGCCCCCTTAACTAAATCAGGCCTTATTACGGACTGAGATGCTCCTGTGTCTATGGTGAGGACTTGCTTCTTTCCATTGATCAACCCGCAGACAGTAAGGTTATTATTTTTCTGTTGCATGATGGAAATGTAGATTGCGGGGCCTCAGTGCTACCTCGTTTTAGTTTGTTTTCCCTTGGAGGTGAAGCAGATCTGCAGTTGCACTGAAAATGTCCGACCTTACCGCAATCAAAGCATTTTGCACGCGATTTACTTCTTTCTTCCAGTAGCTGCTCAAGCATTTTGTTCATCTCGCTTCTTTTGTCTCCGTAGCTTTCCGTATCAGCCTCAAGACGTCGTACCTCGTAGACTTGCGGCTTTGAGATAACTTTGGCGGTCTCCTGAGCCAGCGCGTATGAGATTGTTTCGATGAAGGATGCTTTTTGCGCTGCAAAAACTGCATATTTAATATCTGGATCTCTTATGCCATTCACAAATGCTTCTATTTTAAACTGATCCAGGAATGGATGATGTTCACCTGGATTAGTAAGTTGCACCAAACGTTCAATCTCCATGGCAAAATCTTGCAGCGTCTCATTTGCCTTCTGCCTCGTAGCTCCATTCTGTATAGTTCTCTCTTATGCTCGCCGCCGTACTTGCGTTGTAGAGCCACCATTATGTCCTCATAATTATTCCTGCAGGCTCCTGGTAAGTTTTCGAGGATTTCGGCATCTGCACATTTTAAGGCCAGAATTAGCTCTATAGCTTTTTCTTCAGTGTTCCAACTATTTTTGCTGGCTACTGTTTCGAACTGGAACTTGAATACAACGTAACGGTGCACTACCGTCATAGCTCGAGGTGTTTATTCTGCTGGAGTGCTCAGAGACGACTCTCACCGGTCCTTCTCGAATATGGAGGTCGTCCATTTTCGTTTTTAGTTCATGCAATTCTCCGTCCACTTTTCTCTCCAGGCTTGACAATTTTTGGTCAAATTCGCTGACTTTCTGTTCCACAGCTTGCACTCGTTTGTCAAATATTTCTGAAATTTCTTGTTTACCTCACTAACGAGTTTTTCTCCGTTGGCTCTAGAGCTTTCTTGAATTGCATCAATCTTCGCACTGTTAATTTTGGAGCTTTCTTGGATGACATCTAGAAGTTTGTCATTTGTGGCATCAATTTTCGCACTGTTTTCTGGAGCTTTCTTGGATGACGTCTAGAAGTTTGTCCTTTGTGGCATCAATTTTCGCACTGTTAGCTCTAGTGCTTTCTTGAATTGCATCAATTTTCGCACTACTGATTCTAGAGGTTTCTTGAATTGCCGCAAGTATTGCATCCAGGCTTACATTGGTGTTTGCTGAAGTGGGAAATAATTCTATATGCGGATGACGCATTTATCTATTCGGAAGGAGACGCAGATGAACAATGTAGGAAAAATCTAATGCACGACATGAATAAATGGCTAAAATGAATAGATTAAAACTTAATGAAAGCAGAATTAAATTGTTGGAAATAAATATGGACGCTGAAACAATGATGAATTAATGTTAAATAAATAGAAAAAGTAACGGTGTTATAATCGATAAAGACCTAAAACTAAAAAAACACATTGATTATATATGCAAGAAAATTGGGAAGAAAATTTTTTTTTTTAAAGGGGATAGGAATAAAATATCTCAAATAACGGCAATACATATGTATAACACAATGATAAAACCACACTTTGAATTCGGCTCCACAATTTTATACACATGCTGCTCAACAACACAAATAGAAAGATTGCTAAAGCTACACAATAAAGCTATGCGGTCAATACTCCAATTCAACTAATGCTAGACATACTTAAATGGTTAAATATTCATCGAAGACTGGAACTGAACACACTGCATTTCTTTCAGAATATGAAAATGGGAATCGCACCGGATTATCTTAAGAACAACTTGGCTAAGTGATGGAAGTAAAACCATACAGCCTTAGAACAACAACAACAGCAACGCAACGATCTCTGTTCTTTAAAGGACTTAAAATATACCATTTTTTTTTTAAGAGAAGTAGCACTCCAGGCAACAATGCCTATTTAGTCAAGTACCGTGCTACATTCTTTAGGAAAGTAATAGAGAATAGATGAAACAGGCGGTGAAAGTAGAAGGATAGTCGGAAATTAACTGCCGTATATAAGACAGCACAGCGACCAGTGACTATGCCTTCATCGCTGAGCAGCCCTACCGACAATCAATTTTTATTTTTGTAGTGAAAAAAACCAAGGTCTTCGTTGGGAATCGAACTCACAATCCCCATATTTACAAGCTAGTACACTACCTACTAGCCTACAGTGGCACTATTTGTTACCAAATAATATAAAAACAGAAAAAAAAATATTAATATAAGTAGAAGAAAAATAACACAATTTGTAAAAACATAACAGTCAATCATATTTAGTAAAGAGAAAATAATTATATATGTGAAATTTGTAAAGTATTATAAATACCACAAATAATCTAAAAAAAAATCTGATAAATACTACTAAATAAACAACTAAACTAAAACCAAAAAATGAAGACCCAGAAAGGCACAGGAGGGTAAAGGTAGTGCAGGCGATGTCGATGCAGAGGTGAATTAAATTGGTAATTTTATATGTATATATGTTGTATTATAATGTATGTATATATTATCTTAAGTGTCTAAAATTTAAGAAAAAAGAAAGAAGGAGAAAAAAGAGATAATCAGCAAATAAAAGTAGAGAAAGTAAAATTGTTAGTGTAAATATATCCAAGTAAGAGCACGAGCTAGACGCGTCCAGGAATGGTAGTTTTTGGGATTGGGATTTGTTTTATGTCCATAGTGCATCTTAGGGAGCTCCTTAACTGTAAATAGAAAACAAAAATAGTGAGCGGTTCCGGAAACGTAAGGGACAAAAAGATAGTTCGGGCTCTATAAAAAAAAGAGAAAGGTATATTTTATGTTTAAACAATGTTTTTGTGTAATTGGAATAACTATAATGAATTATTAGAAGCAATACAACTTTGTAAAGTTAGGCAAGAAAGTAAAAAAAAACTATATATAAATATATTGAAAGAAGTAAATTGTGTGCGTAAAAATAATTGAGTTCTTGTAGGTCGTGAGGAGATTTAGAGAGGTAATTACCATGACGAGGTTGGAAGAGCAAGGTAAGGATCAACAACCACCTTACTTATATTGATATTTCGTAGTGAAAGCAGTTTTACAGAAATTTTTTTATTTGATTGACTTTATCTTTTTTTTATTGTGTGTTAACGCGGCTGACGAGGAGGGTCTGATCCCCCTGAGGACACTGGCCGGAGCTAAGGTGAAACCTCGTGACGCCAACCGGACTGTAGTACCAGAGGGAATGGGGCCTTAAGGATGACGAGGACAATTGGCGCCCATATCAGTCAAGAAAAGCAAGGTAACATAAGAGAAATTTTCGCCCACATTACACTCATGAAATAACAATTTAGTGTAGAAGATCATAACACCAAGCAATAGGATGCTAGTAGATGAAATAGCCCAACGTAGTTTCTCACGAGAAATCTGATTGGAAATGAAAATAATTTCTAGGCGTTTTTGGCAAATGCCCAAAAAGTTCGTAGATGATTGTTAGATGATTGTTAGAAGCTAAAGGCAAGTTCAGGAGATGAGGGGAAAATCCTACACAATCGAACAAAGTTCATTCTAGATGTTTGGCTTTATTCTTCAAAAATGATTAAATAAGTAAATTTTTAGGAACAATTTTGTGGGTAGGTTTGTGGAGCAGTTAGAGGGTGAGTCGACAGCCGCTCAAGACTCTTGCTTGAGGTCGGTTGTGCTAACAATCTTTTCTTACTACCCTCTTAAGCATTGTGGAAAAGTAATGTATGAATTAGGAGCACAAACTATTCCGTGTATGTCCAGCTTTTGTTCTAAAATTGTTTTATTGAAACATCATAAGAAAAATTTTGATAGACAATAAACTAAGAATAGCCATCATACCGCTGCGGACGACGGCAATCCCAAGTAAAATAAAGTGAATAGAATAATATTTCTTGTAAGGGTGTTGAGTAAACATTTTTTGTAAGTTTTATGCTATTTTATTTCATTATCGAGATAATAAAATAACTCATATTTTTTCTTGCTTATTCTACATTGTATTTTATTATTTTAATATTTAGTATAGTTTAAAAATTAGTCTCCTTTATTAAAGGTGTAATGATTATTTATTCATTTATTTCTTTTATAAATCTTTTTTGTTTGTATGATTTGTGCATTACGAGATTTACTTGCGTGAAATAATCATTCTGTTTACGTTTTGGTTCAAGTTGTACAGCATTATCAAATCAACGAAATTTTCCCAATAAGAAAAAGAAAAAGTTCGGATTGAATCGAATTATAATTGTTCGTGACGTGTCATGAACACAGAAATAGTAGCTGATGAGAGTTAGTAGCTGATGAGACACTAGTTGTTCAAAGAGCTTTAGCAGAAAGAGTTAAAAAAGTTTTCAGGACGAAATTAGTGATATAAAGAAATCAAAAGTTGATTAACGAGAGCTATTAGCAAACTTGCCAAAGTAGGTTCTCGAATCCCTGAACAAGAGGAGTCACATGAAATGTTTCATAATCCTGCGAGCCTAAATAATGACTGGGAAAGAAACACTTTTCCACCAAGAATTGAACAGAATATAAATACCTTGCCAATAGCAAATAACGTTCCGAATAACGGAGTGTTTAGAAGCAGAACGTAACTTTCCTAGAAGAGATATACGCAATCTTATGCGTGATATGATTTACGTCGGTACCTAGCGTGTGTATGCCATAACTCTACGGTGGTCAAACCACTAATTTTTAACATCAGGTTATTCTAGCAATTTCGGAGGTTTTAAAGCAGGGTCGTCAACCACCATTCCTTGCTGAAGAGCTGGAGACTATCCAACTCCTGGTCCAGAACACATAACAAGCATGCTCACTGGATCCGGATCATTCACCCATTGTTCTCAGTAAAGGTAAGATGATCCTGACCCCTTAATCAAAATTCATGAGGGCCGCGAAACCACAACCACCAGGATACTCCCGAAGGGCCCTCCTCAATAATCAGCTAAAAACAGAATAGCTAAAAAGCTAAAGAATCAATTAGCTGAACTCTGGGGCTTACTGATTTCCGTGGAAATAACGTGGAGCTTTCAGTTGCCTCCCTGTCAGCCTTCAAGGGACTGGGCTCCCGTTTTTCCGCTATTGACACTTTACTGATGGTGGATTTCCATCAAAACATCAATGTGCCCCGGGGCGGACACGCAATGTTATGCCACTACAAAGGACTGTAAGGAGTTTAAATGAAATATGCTTTGAAGAAATAAATGATTCTCAATTGGAGGAAATAGCCGCCGCAAATATTACGCTAGCTAAACAACTGGCATGTCGGAACTGTAAAGGTCATGATTTTCGAGACTGTGATGCTGTCGAGAGAAGTTTATTTTGCTATATATGTGGCAAACCAAATGTAATAGCTCCAAGATGCCCGGATTGCCAGCGGGGAAACCGGAGAAAAATCCCACCTTGCCAAAGTAAAATGGAATAACTCCAAGACTAAAAGCGATTATATGGAAAATTTAAATACATACGTGATAATTTATAGCAAATAAGACATTACCTACCGGTCGATGTGAGAAGAAAATATTATGACAGGGTTCGTTCTCAAATGTTCAATAGAGAAAATACCCGAATACCTCTTTCCAAAAAAAGAATAAAAATTAGAGAACTGTACAAGAAACAGCGTATTGTAAATAATCTTATTGTGAAATCAATGCATAGAATAGGCAAATAAGACATTACCTTTCGGTCGAGGTGAGAAGAAAATATTATGACCGGGTTTGTTCTCTAATGTTCAATAGAGACAATACCCGAAAACCTCTTTCCAAAAGAGTAATAAAAATTAGAGAACTGTACAAGAAAAAGCGTATTGTAAGCAACCTTATAGTGAAATCAATGCATAGAATAGGCAAGAAGAACTGCGACAATAGAATTTTTGTAGATGTCAGTTTAGAAAGAAAAAAATTCTAGTTTATTAGATAGTGGTGCATCCGTTTGCATTTCAGGTAAAGAATGCAGAAAAATAGTTGAGGAATTAGATTTGAAAACAGTCCCGATGTACTCTAGCGTGAAGACTGCAAGTGGCCAACGACATAGAATATTGAGGAAAGTAAATGCAATCATTAAAGCCTATATTATGGTTCACAATACATAAGTGTTGTGTTGTCTCAGCTACAATACAACTTTTTTACTTTTCTGAATTATGATTCACAACACGTAAATGTCATGTATGTCGCAGAATTGCTTTTTATGGTAGTACATGTTTTCTATTAAAATACACCGCTGCCCACTAGAAACTGTTAAAGTGAAAAAAAAAACAAATAAAAAAGCCAAGCTAAAAATTTTATTTAAAAAAATTTATAATAATTATAATAAGCAAGAGTATAGACATCAATGTTGATTTATTTTATGATGACGATCAGGCCAGCAAAAATACACATATGGCCCGTATCCGAAATAGAATTGGTGACAATTCTAACCCATTGGAACTACCAACCACTGAGTAAGTACATTTTTTTTTAAATAAGCAGTTTTATTTACAATATATTCATAACATACAATATATAATTCATAAAATTTTTTCGTATCAACAAGGGTGGATTTTTGTTTTTGCTACAGTAGCTAAACTATTTCTTAAAACCGTCAACCAGGAGTTCCGCCATTCCGCCCATTTTAAAACTGTGCTGCGCACTTAGATTTTTTGCTGATGAAAGTTATCAAGCAAGTTGTGGCAATGATTTTTTACATAGGTGTTTCGCAGCCAACTGTTCGCTGCATTTTGAATGAAGTCGTAAAGTTCTTTGAAAGAAAAATGTTTAAAAAGTGGATAAGCGTTAAGATGACAGAAGAGGAAAAGAATAAGAATAAAACTTCCTTTTTCTCAAAAACACGGTTTCCAGGTATTAATGACTGCATAGATCGAACGCATGTGCGAATTGTAGCCAACTGTTTGCTGCATTTTGAATGAAGTCGTAAAGTTCTTTGAAAGAAAAATGTTTAAAAAGTGGATAAGCGTTAAGATGACAGAAGAGGAAAAAAATAAGAATAAAACTTTCTTTTTCTCAAGAACACGGTTTCCAGGTGTTAATGACTGCATAGATCGAACGCATGTCCGAATTGTAGCTCCTTCAAAGGAATTGCAGCATTTGTACTTAAACAGGAAAGGATATTACAGCTTGAATGTTCTGATTGTAAAGATGGTAATTTCTAATTGAATTTATTAATTTTCTTATTACGTATATCTTTCTACAGTTGTGCGACCATGAAATCGCTCAAACCATGACTCCTTCGTGTGGAATATGAGTGAGCTAAAACAATATTTAAAGCAGAATATGAAAGAGAATACTTAGATTTTAGGTAGGTAGTTTAGTTGCTTACCAGGCCTTTTCATAATTAAATATGTTTGCATTTGTAATATTTAGGTGAAGCTGGCTATCCGTTAGAATCTTTTACGCCTTTTCGAAGTGCTGCAGAAGGATCACAAGAATGCCATTTTTATACACTCCATTCAAAATCAAGAAATGTTATTGAAAGAACAATTGGTGTTCTTAAAAGTAGATTTCGATGTTTGCTTTCTGCTAGAGATTGGCACTACTCTCCCGAAAAGGTAACAAAAATTACAAATTTATGTTGCGCATTGCGCAATTTGAGTCTACATTTTAAGACCGATCATCAAGAAGAAATACCTTTCCCTTTGGATACAGAAGTTGAAAAAGCAACAAAAATAAACATTCAAGAGTCCGCCCGAGAAATTAAAAACAATTTAATGCTTCCAATTTTAAATGAATAAAGTCATTTATTTCTGTAATAATATTCAACCGCTTTATTTCATTCCAGAAATAGGTAGATTAATTACACAGCAATAAATATTTCATTCAAATGCTTCAAATGGTTATTTTTCTAATAAAGTTATAAAATAAATTATAAAATATTATAAAAAATTTTAGCTAAAAAATAACTTAAAACTTAAAAATTTTTTCCATTTTAAATTTTTACTGTTCGCGTCAACAAGACAACAGCTAATGAGCAGTTGTAAGATTTTGATGTATGTAACAATACATCGAAACACATGTTGTAAACCATAATAGCTGTAAATTATCAAAGACAAGTAAAATTGTGCCACATGTTCTAAGTGTTGTGTACCTTAATAGATATTTCAAATATACAATACTAAAATCGTTAATGCTGGAGAACAATATTCCTCTGTATCTTTGTCCTGATTTGAATCAGGCGCTATAATTAGGAATAGATTTCTGGCACATTTTTAATTTAGCTCCCGCTATGCTACGGGCAGAGAAATTAGAAATAAATAAGGTCATAGAAGAGCACATTAGTAAATCAGAATATAAATTAGAACCGCATGAATTAGAAGAAGAAGAAGAACAGAAACAAAAACTACAGAAAGTCATTAAGGAATTGGATACTTTTGAGGAAAAATGGTTAGGAATGACAATTTTGTAGGACATAGTATAAATTTGATAGATGTTGCAGAACCCATTAAAGAAAGATATACCCTATTTCCAGGTAATAACACATGCAGAAATAGATAAAATGTTGAAATTGAATGTTATCGAACCTAACAGCTATCGTCAAAAAACCAGGAAAAAATAGATTCTGTTTAGTTGCTAGAAAATTTAATAAATTAACTGTAAAGGACGCGTATCTGTTACAGAACATAGACGGCATATTAAGTGGAATCGAAAAAACATATTATATAAGCAGCGTCGACCTTGGAACCTGAGAGTAGCATGTATACAGCATTTACCGTGGCAGAAATACCACTATATCAGTTTCTAGTAATCCCATTCGGTCTCTGCAACGCTGCGCAACATCTTTGTTCCTTAATGGATAAAGTGGTCCAAGCCCATCTTAAGGACAACGTGTTTGTATATCTGAACGATTTGCTGATTATATCAAATGAATGTGACACACATTTAAAATTATTGGAAGAAGTGGCTAAATGTTTAAAAGATGCTAATCTTACAATAGGATTAGGAAAGTCACAATTTTGTTGTCATGTTTAAAATAGCGAGGATTTATAGATGGTGGCGGGATGTTAAAAGCAGATCCAAGGTGAGTACCATAAGGAATATACCGGTGCCTAAATCAGTTAGAGAGTTAAGAAGTTGTTTAGGTACAGCAGATGGTATCGAAGGTTTTTAAAAATCTTGTCCGTAACGTCAGTACCTTTAACGGATGCTCTAAACAAATCAAAAAAATTTGAAATGACACCAGAAGCGATTGTAAATTCAAAAAGGCATTAACATCAACGCCTGTATTGCGGCATGCAGATTTTACGAAAAGATATTTTATTCAATGCGATGCTTCGATTATGGTATAGGAGCAGTTTTATGCCAAATGGATGGAAATTAAGAGGAACACCCTATAGCGTTTTATTTTTAAAAATTGAGATAGTGTCAGAGAAATTATACAGTAACAGAAAAGGAATGCTTAACTGCAGTTATATCGGTGAAGAAGTTTAGACAATATGAGGGAATGATGCCATTCGCTAGATGGTTATTGCAATTGCAAGCTTTTGATTTTGAAATACAGCACGAAAAAGGGCCCGAAAACATAGCTGCGGATATATTGTCAAGACATCCTTGTTTGGAGGAAATAAATATTACGGAACTGTTGGGTTTTAAAGCAACAGAAGTCGAAAGTAAAAAATATCTAGAATTAGTCGCGCATATTCAAAACAATTCACAGCTATTGCCCGATGTAAGATTCAAAAATGGACTAATATTTAAAAAAATGCTTTTCTATCCATCAGTTGAAAAAAGCGAGTGGAAACTATGGATTTCAGACTCCATCACGCAACCCCTAATTGAAAATGCACACGTAACACCCACTACAGCTCATGGAGGTGTTAGAAAAACTCTGGAAAGGCTAAAAAGAGTTTTCTACTGACCTAAAATGACAATGCAAGTGAAGAATTTCGTCACGACCTGCCAAATTTGTAAGGAAACAAACCCCTGTAATAAAAATCTTCGCTCTGATTAAAGAGCAAATCAATCTGTATTCTCGGCAATACGAGCATATTTAAGTCGATACTACTATATTTTGTCTGAGATAGAATGTGTGTTAAGAACTTCGTCCCATTCGGCCAATTTTTCGCACTTTACGATCGCTAACGGATCATAAAATACTAGAATTGAACAAAAATGCAAATCATGAGTGATATAATTAACGAAAATATGCAAAAGGCTTTTAAGCATAGTACGGAAAGGTATAATAGACCCGAAAAAAATAAAAGATTTGTCGCGGGACAAGAGGTTTATAGGAGGAATACCATTCTGCGCAATTTTAGAAAAAATATAAATTCTAAATTCTGTAGAAAACTTTTTAAATGTAGAGTAGTAAAAGCCATAGGAAATAACATGTACGAAATAGAGAATTTACAAGGTAAATCACTGGGTGCGTACCATGTTAAGAATATAAGAAGTTTGTATATGAAAAGTCGCAATATGTTATTTTTTATATCTTGTCAACGACAATAATTTGCTTATTAACCCAAAGTACACAGGATATCACTGACTGTATTACGAATCGGCGGGAAGGACATACGACGAAAGTCATATGACGTACCTGTATATTATTAATGCAATGGTTGAAAATGAAATAATGTTAATTTCATGTTGTAAGGTCCAATTTTCTTTGAATAATATTAAGTTTCTAGTGCAATCTAGGATATGTTCTGTGTTGTCGGAGAAATCGAAAATGTGAAGTTAAAAGAATGGAAAGGAAAAGAAGATTGTGTGATGTGCACCCTGTGTGAGGATAGGGCACTGCAATGGATGATAGGGCACTGCAATGGATGATAGGGCAGTGCAATGAAAGATAGGGCAGTGCAATGAATGATAAGGCGGTGCAATGGTTAACTGTTAGGTAATTATGAATAGGGAAAGAAGAGGATAACTAGAGGAGAAACATGCAGCGCCATGTCCGAAAATCGAAAGAACGGTGGATGGAGGACATATTGTGGCGTCTAGGAGGTTTCCTGGACGCAAGAAGCCGGAATCGGGTTCTTTTTCGTTTGAATACTTACGGAGCGAAGTACACAAAGAAAAGGTGACCAAATTTTATTTGTGTAAACAATTTTTTTTCAAAACGTATGAAATATTTTGTAAAAAAAAGTGAAAAACTTAAAATTGTATAAAAAAAAGGAAAAAAGTAAAAAAATGAACAAAATTTAAAGAAAAAAAAATTATTATTGAGAAAAAAAAGGAAAGAAATAACTAGCAAAAACTAAAAGCTAGAAACTACTAGAATTAACATTATTAAAAGAACATTTCCGAAGGAGACTAAACGGTTATATAGTGAAGAAGAAAAAAAAACAAGTTTAAACTAAATTAATGAAAGTTAAATTAATAAAAACATAAAAACTGCCATCACTGTCGTTTCCACCGAGGGACTCAAGTTTTCCGCCAACAGAGACGCCACCACTCCTGGAGTAACTGGTAACAGCCATTTGACAAAACTTAACGACGAACGACGCACGGACTGTAATTTGAAACGTTTATATATATGTATTTAGCTCTAGCCTGTAAGAATTTAGGGAAAATACTTACCGCTTAAAAATTTCAATCCTCTTGAGACGCTTTAGGACAAGAGTGCGCGTTTAGGATTGAGTTCAAACCTGTTTTTCGCCGCGTGATCGTGGGCATTTTGGTTTCCCACTGTAGTGTTTTCCTTAGCTTAGAAAAGAGATATAGATAGATAGGCGAAAGTGAAATATATATATAGGTAATATTGTATGAATTGCTAACCATACCTTGACCAAGAATCCGGACGTAGGACACGTGACGGACGAATAGAAAAACCTAAGTGTCTTATATCCAAAGCCAAATTGATTTTATAAGAATTTTTTCCATAAAATCAACATAGCCTAGACATCAAGACAACCCTTATGTAGAAATTGAAAATAAACAATGTTTTTGTTGTTTTGAAATGTTTTGTAATGTTTGTATAGAAGTGTTTTTGTGTCTAGGCTATGTTGATTTTATGGAAAAAATTCTTATAAAATCAATTTGGCTTTGGATATAAGACACTTAGGTTTTTCTATACAATATTGGGGTAAAATTCACTAATGAGCTTTGTGAGCGAAAGTGAAATTGCAATATGAATGTGCTCTCCCCCATTACAAAACATTTCAAATATTTTTATTTGAAGGAATGTTTTATGAGAATATCATAAAATGTTCTTTTTTAATGAAAATTGTTTTGTAATAAATATTTTGTGAGAATATCACTTAATATTTATTTGAAAAGGAATCAAGCACGAATAAAATTGCTTCTTATATTGATAATGATTCCGAATAATTATAGATTAATTATTTTTTTTATAATAATAAAAATGTAAATTAGATATGGAATTCTATTTTCTTCTCAGATAAGATCTTCTAAACGTTTTATAAGCGGTAAGTAGGGGTAAAAAGAAGAAGGGAAAAGGTAAAGGCACGTAAAGGGACATCCAACATTTTAGAGATTTTTATACGATGTCACGGTGAGGTCTCGGGACTTCTTGTGGGAGGGCAGAAGCATGGCATAACATCGGCCATGGAGTTTTTATGTGTGTTTGCTGGCAGGGAGCTGACTAGACTTGCTTCGGGCTCCAAATTTATTCCTTTCCAATATTTTTTTTTCATTTAGCTGGTATAACTTTTGTAGCTGCTGCACAAACCAGACGCGTTGGCAAGAACCACCCCCAAGGCGGCGAGGCCTAGCCGGTGCCAGCATACCAGCGCGGCCAACGGTCGGGTAACCCGAATTTTACTTTCCTTTATGTGCATACGGCGGCTGTTACAATTGGATTAAT
The DNA here is from genome assembly GCA_030448955.1 of Trichopoda pennipes. Taxonomy (NCBI): domain Eukaryota; kingdom Metazoa; phylum Arthropoda; class Insecta; order Diptera; family Tachinidae; genus Trichopoda; species Trichopoda pennipes. The sequence goes on from JASKUP010000051.1 coordinate 1,460,194, forward strand.
AATTAATATTTTATATTGGTCAATGATACTTCTGGAATGTTTGAGTATTTTCTTTAGATGTAGTGCAATATTGGCTTAGTTAGATTGTTAGAGTGAGTGCAACAATAGGTTAAGATTTGTGATTTTAATGCGCTTTTTTTTTGCTGCGCTGTTTTACTAATGATCAAACAAATTCTATTGTTAAGCGGACATTTTTTTTTTAAATGAAAAAAGTTATGATTTCAAAACATTAACGTTAATTGTTGATTTATTTTTCAACATAAAAAAATAAGATTAAAAAACAAGATTAATCTACCAGCAACCTTAAAACATTGCAATCTACACAATCAACATAAGCATTATATACGACTATTACAATTGCGAAAAATTTAGAAACATACATGGAGACAGGAAAAATAATCACGCGCAGAGCCGCGTGATAGAAAAAAATATATGTAAAATGTTAAAAGAAATTGCAGAAATATTGAAAGAAGTAAAATGTGTGGCCAAGAATAATTGTATGGGAGTGTGGTCATAGATTATGACTAGAGAGGACACGGGGGAAAATCTCGGCAAGTGGCCCGCCACAGTTAACTCTTTTGTTTTTACAAGACATCTGTATGCATCTGTCTCTTTATATAAAAGGGTTAATGAGTTTTTTGTTCACTTTTTTATTTTATAATTCTATGCAAGTTGGCGCAAATACTTAGCAAATGTTGGTTTTTGGCATAATTTTCTAATTTTTGCGCCAATTTGCTAGTCAAAAATACAACAAATGAATCCGTATGCAGAGATGTTATAAAACAACAACGGATATAAGAAGAAAGCTAAAAAAGTGAGTGTTTTTCTTCCTTTTTTAGGAGTTGCAAATGTATAATGAACTGCCCAGACGTAAGAAAACTCCACCGGTTCACGAAGCATCCGACAAAGTTAGTTTTTTTCAAGTTGCTTAATATATTTTGTGTTGACGAACGTTCGCTTATAAAAAACAAGTGTACTGAGGTACGGTTCTATTTGCCAATTAAATAACGTCCAATTGAAATTGTGATCGTTATGTAGAATGTGCTTTTTTCTTCCTAAGTAACAAACTTAAATTATTTAATTGCACATTTTATCTTATTTTGTAGGAGCCGACAGTGTATGAAATAATTACAAATATTTGAATATTTTGTTTTGCGCAATAATTTTTTGTTGGCTCATCTTTTATTTTCCAAACGCAGAAGTCAAACACAAAGAAGCATTCGATAAGCTAACTAAAGCTTTAGTGGACCATTTAAACTTGTGGTATGTACTACTTTTACATAAAATTGTCTTGTTTTCAATATACCTATATCGTTTCGTTTGTGGTTTCTTGTGTGGCGCAGGCATACATAATCAGAAGAGCTTAGATGCGGAAGCGAAACAGTGGCATTTAGGAGCTACTTATTTTGCAAAACAAACTCAACAATGGTTGCAATTAATCGATAAGTTTAATAGCGCTACCAAAGTATTGGGTGATGTTGAGAATTTGGCCCGAAGTAAAGAGTCTGATATGCAATCAATTAAGAAATTGCCTGTAAAAGTACCAAACAAACCCAACAACAAATAAAGGTAATTCAACAGTGGTGGCGGATAATAAAACAATTTTTTAAATATTAATAAATGTCGCTATACGTTCTATATCCTTCAATGAAATACAAATAGTTTTATAAAATTTACAACTAAATTATTTTATTTATTTATGTAATTAATAATTATAAATAAAAAGTAGAAAACACTGATTTGAAAAATTAAATTTTGCTTGTTTGGTAGAATGATATCGAATATTTTTCAAACGTGCTAATATTTTTACAATACAAAGCTAACTATAGCTAACCTATGCACGGTTAGTTAGCTTCTCTTTTTTTAAGATCGTCATGCGTGGTAAAGAGCCACATACCACAAGAAGTGATGCTGTTCACAACAAAACATGATGGATCTAGACTAGACAAGGCTGAAAAAAAACATCTTTTTCTGAAGTAAAGGGATAAACATTAAAATTTACAAAAGCTATTTTAAGCGCTACAGAATACCTAAAAAAAGGAGATAAAATTAAAAAAAAACATTTTCCTTATCTTGATTGCATATTTTTTCACATATAATATTTTGCATTGAGAGTTGATATTTAGGCTCCATAAAGTTCCTGTAAGTAAGAAGGTAATGCATATTCTATTTTAAGATAATACTTACCAATTGGTATCCAATTCTGCTGATTTTTATCCTTGCATCAGTAAAAAAGTAATTTACTTTTTATTTTCAGGCAATGCAAAGAACTCCGGATTCGGTTCTGCCAATTTTCCACAACCCAAACACCAATGTGTGAATTTTCAATTTATCTCACTTAGTTATTTTATAGCCCTCAAAAGAGCTTTCAAAAGTTTTAATTTATCTCTTTTTAAAAGTTTTTTATAGCTCTTAAAAGAGCTGTTCTTTGATATATAAACGCAGTTCCATCAGCCAGCCATTTGCCTTTTACAAACAAAATATGTTTTTAGTTATCCTAAAACCTGAGAACAGAAAGAGATTTTCCTTTTATAGGAATGTAATTCACTTTCTATTTTTAGGAACACTTACCATTCAGAGTACAATTTTGATCATTCCACCAGCCACGCAAGTAATTTCCACATCTATGAAGTGCCTGTAAGCAAAAGCAAATTTTATTATTAACAAACTAATGAACATTTCAATTGCAGCTAACACTTACCAATTTGTTTTCAGTTCTGCTTATTTTTCTGCAGCCGATGTTCACAGTTTGCCTTAAATTATACAATTTAATTTAATAATTTTAAAGTTTTAAATAATATTTTACAAATTTTTAAAGTTTGGCAACAAATATTTTTCATTTATTTTGTGTTTATTTTTATATTTTGTGGCTGTCAAATATATTTTTGTTTAGGGGTGGATACGTATTGTATGTATAACTGCTTGCTTTTTCTCATTGTTTTTTAGGATGCCACAATATATCCGCTCTCTTCAATAAAAGGGTTAATTGCAAATGTTAAGTGAATATTTTATAAGTCAGTTCTTCGGAATCTGGTTTATAACTTTATGGAGCCTCTATATATTAAAATATTCCTGCATATATTTATTCCGTAGCGCTTAAAAGAGCTTTTGTAAATTTTAATGTTTATACTTTTACTTCACAAAAAGGTGATTTTTTCAACCTAGTCTACATCCATCATGTTTTGCTATGAACAGCATCACTTCTTGTGGGATGTGGCTCTTCACCACGCATGACGGTCTTAAATAAAGAGAAGCTAACTAACCATGCATAGGCTAGCTACACTTACCTCCGAATTGTAAAAATGTTAACACTTTTTAAAAATATTCGATATCATTCCACCAAACAAGCAAAATTTAATTTTTTAAATCAATGTTACTACTTTGTATTTCTAATTATTAATTACATAATAACTACATAAATAAATAAAATAATTTAGTTGTAAATCTTAAAAAACTATTTGTATTTCATTGAAGGAACAAAAAGACTTAAATTTATAATTACTAATAAATCCGGTAGAGTATGTTTTTACCGTAGATATATTATATATATATATTCTAAAGTACGTTGACTTGCATATCAGACTGTATACCACATTATCTATGCTGTATACTTCGGGCGAAATTCTCCATGTCACCCAATACTTTGGTAGCACTACAAAACTTTTGGATTAATTGCAACCATTGCTGAGTTTATTTTGCAAAATTAGTAGATCCTACATGCCACTGTTTCGCTTCCGCATCTAAACGCTTCTGATTTATGTATGCCTGCGCCACACTAGAAACGAAATAAGTATATTTAGAAGAAGACAATTAATTTTATGTAAAAGTAATACATACCACAAATTTAAATGGTCCACTAAAGCTTGAGTTAGCTTATTGAATGCTTCTTTGTGTTTGACTTCTGCGTTTGGAATAAAAGATGATCCAACAAAAACTTATTGCACAAACCAAAACAGTCAAATATGTGTAATTATTTAATACACTGGCGACTCCTAAAAAATAATATAAAATGTGTAATTAAATAATTTAAGTTTGTTGTTTAGAAAAAAAAAACACATTCTACATAACGATCACAATTCCAATTGGACGTTATTTATTATTATTTAATTGGCAAATAGAACCGCACACTTAAATACACTTGTTTTTTTATAAGCGAACGTTCATCAAGAACACAAAATACATAAAACAACTAGAAAAAACTTACCTTGTCGGATTCTTCGGTAATCGGTAGAGTTTCCTTACGTCTGGGCAGTTCATTATACATTTGCGGCTCCTAAAAAATAAGATGAAATTATTTATTAAGTAATTTAAATTTAAAATATTCACATTTTTTAGCTTTCCTTTTATATCTTGTTTTACATATGTATAACACTTCTGCATACGGATTCACTTGTTATATTTTTGACTAGCAAATTGGCGCAAATATTACAAAATTATGGCTAAAAACCAACATTTTCTAAATATTTGCACGAATTTGTATAAAATTGTAAAATAAAAATGTAAAAAAAATAAACTTCATTTTTATTTTACATTTTTATGCAAATTGGCGTATATATTAAATAAATGTTGGTTTTTGGCCATAATTTTCTAATTTTGCGCCAGTTTTCTAGCCAAAAATACAAGTAAATCCGCATGCAAAGGTGGTAGAAAACAACAAAGGAGATAAGAAGGTTAAAAAATGTGAGTATTTTTCTTCCTAAGGAACAAATTTAAATTGCTTAATAAAACATTTCGTCTTATTTTTTAAGAGTCCAGACGTAACGAAACTCCACCGGCTCCCGAAGAATCCGACAAGGTAAGTTTTCTTCAAGTTTTTTTATGTATTTTGTGTTGTTGACGAAAGTTCGTTTATAAAAAAAAAGTATTTCCACGTGCGGTTTCATTTGGCAATTAAATAATATCCAATTGGATTGTGATTGCTATGAAAAACATAGAAAACAATTGTGATCATTTTAAATTTTGTAGAATGTTCTATTAAGAAATTAAAAATGCCTCTGTTTGCATTCGTCATGTGGACACAATTAATTTATTATGTGCTTAAAAGTGGATAAGAATATAAAAAAAATTTAAAAAGAATACAAAGGTGATATTGTAACGTAAAATGAAAGACCTGTTAGTTCTTGTAACAATTTCCATTAATTGAAAACTCCATCTTTATTTTTCATACCATCACCCAATAGAATTCATTTTTTATTCTAGCACTAATACACATTATAATTTTAACCGCACAATATAAACACTCTTGTTTATATCGATTACTATGTTGTATTATATAGTATAGTACAAGATATCCTTAACGGAAAGTAATATTTAAAAAACATAATTTGGAAATATAATTTAGAAAAATATAATTTAGATTCTTACGATCTTCCACAATACCCGCCGGCTAGTATTTATTTACTCATAAAAGCTCGAAAATTAAACTAGTCTTCCGTATCGGCTAACTTTTTCACATTTTTAAGAGTTGTTGGGAATTTACTGCGCTGGTTGTTCGATAGTTGATCTTTCGGGTCCATGGGAGAATACTCTTGCGGGCTTCATGCAGTCGATAGAAACTTTGTCTTTCAGTGGACCTCACTTTATTATAAAATACTTTATATAGCGGTTTATTATTTCAAACGGTCCTTCATAAGATGGCTCTAACGGTTTTCGTACCCGATCTACTCTAACAAACACGAAGTTACATGTACTCAATTCCCGATCAATGTAGCCCTTTTTGCTTGCATATCTTGATGGTACAAGTGTTCTTAGGTCACTCATTACTTTACGAAGTTTTTGTATGAATTCAACCCGACTATCTTTACTGTTACTTTCCTGGTAGACTTAAATGTGTTCCATATATAAGACCTGTTGGACTGGCACCAATTTTTGGTTTTTTAGTGGTTCAAAGACACAGAAGTACAAATGGAAGTACTGAACACCAATCCTTTGTAGCATAACACTCAAATGCATTGTTTAAAGTACGGTGTATCTTTCGACCATACCATTCGCTTGGGGATGACATGCCGTAGTGCGCAAATGATGTATGCCCAGGGTTTTTGCTAGTTCTTGGAAGAGCTTCGATTCAAACTGCCTCCCTAAGAACGTAGTAATTTGCTCTGTGACTCCATAGGACGATATCCACCCAGTTATGAAAGCTGTCGCTACTATATGAGCTGAAATATCTGACAGAGGGATTGCTGTTGGCCATCTCGAAAAACGATCTATACACGTGACGCAATATCGGTTACCCGATGACGTTGGCAGTGGGCCGACAAGGTCGGTATTTATATGTTGAAAACGGTGGTCGACTTTTGCATATGTGCCTAAAGGTGCAGACGTATACCTACTGACTTTAACTTTTTGGCATGGTACACAACCTCGCACGAAATTTCCAATGTCTTTAGCCAAGCCCGGCCATATATATCGAGTCATTATCATCTTTCTCGTAGCTCTTATGCCAGGATGTGCCAAGTTGTGTAACTTCCGCATAACGACTTCTCGAAGTTTAATTGGCACATATGGCTGCATACTTGATTCGTGTACATTGCAGTACAAAACTTTAGATGATTCTGGAATTGGAAAACGCATTAGTTTGAGTTGCAAAGACTTAAGCTCATTATCTTTCTCTTGTTCCCTTGCTATTGCGTCGAAATCAATAACATCTTTTGTAATATTATTAATACGTGAAAGCCAATCAGCTGTTGTATTTTTAGAGCCTTTGATGTGACGAATGTCGCTAGAGAATTGGCTTATGAAATCCAACTGTCTTACCCTTCTAGGAGGAACTTTCTCACTTTTTTGTTGGAATGAAAATATTAAAGGTTTATGATCAGTGTAAGTTGCGAATTTACGCCCCTCCAAAGCGTACCTGAAATGTTGCACGCCTGGGTAAATAGCCGTTAATTCCCGATCGTACGCACTATACATACGTTGCGCGTTTATTATTTGTTTGGAATAAAAACCGAGTGGTTGGGCCATACCGTCGACAATTTGGTGCAACACCGAACCCACCGCCGAATCTGATGCGTCTACAGTTAATGTAACTTACATTACTGTGCGGGAACATGTAACACAAGCAAGTAGCATTAGCCAGCTCGTCTTTGCAGGCTTCAAAATCGTTGGAAGACTCATTTGACCACACTATCTTGGTTTTATCGCTCTTTTTGTTTGCGACTATTAGTTTTTGAAGAACACTTCGATGCTTAGTAGCATTTCTGAGAAATGGGCGGTAAAAATTTAACATGCCCAAAAATATTTTTAGGTCTTTTGCTATAGCTGGTTTAGTAAAATAACATATAGACCCGACTTTGCTTTTGAGTGGTAGCAATCCTTTACTCGTAACGTTGTAGTCTAAAAACTCCAGTTCCGTCTGTCCAAGTTTGCATTTATCAACATTGATAGATAAGTTACCTTTGCGCAATCTATTATATACGGTACTCAAGTCTTTTTCATGCTGCTCTTCATCGGTCGAAGCCACAAGAACATCATCAATGCAGGCAAACGTGCCATTTAATCCCCTGAGCGAATCGCCCAGGTATCGCTGGAAAGTTTGGCGGCATTTCGCAACCGGAACGTCATAAAAAACAAATTCGTACAAACCAAATGGTGTCAAAATATCTGTCTTTGATCTCGATCGGTACTTGATAGTAAGTACGTTGCAAATCAATGGCTGAGAATATTCTCTTACCATGTAAAACGTTCGTTATATCGTGAAGATAGGGAATGGGGCACCTTTCGGGCGCCGTAATTGCGTTTAGTGACCGATAGTCTCCGCACGGTCTCCACTCGCTATTTGGTTTCTCGTTTTGCTGCCTCTAGTCTTTCGCCTGCAAGTTTCGCGTCTCAGGCGCGTAAAAACTGGTGGGCCGGTTGTTACAATGTGATGTGTGGTCTTGATTGTTATCGGTATTTTATTCGAATTAAGGATAGCTAAATCATTACACTCACTTAGTATATGCGAAATTTGAGATCTTTTTTAAAAGATATTTTAATTTGTGAATTTTGTACAATATTTGCTTTTTTTTCTATCATTGTTTTTCTGTCAACAAGTACGTCATATGTTTTCAAAAAATCAGAGCCTATTATTGCCGCATTAACGTCGGCAATGTAACAATTCCAGCTTAAACTGCGGCGTAACCCAAGTGATAAATTAAGTCGGCGTTGTCCAAACCCAACTATTATATGCATATGCAGGCTTAAGCCAACTTAAGCAACTGTGCAAATACCTAATAATCATATGTGGCTAACTATAATGTACTTAACAAAACTTTTCGTCGTCATACAAATTGAATAGCATGCTGTCTTGTAAAAACAAAGCGGTTAACTGTGGCGGGCCACTTGCCGAGATTTTTTCCCCGTGTCCTATCTAGTCATTATCTATGCTTTAAACATTTTATTTTCTTCTCCATTTTTCTAACGCACAACTTGCAACAAAATTTAATTTTTTATTGTTTATAAATTCAATGATGCACACATTTGAATTTTTCAGTACTTTTGGCCCAAATAATACATACAGCGATATATGTGTAATTTTTCTTTCGTAATTTTCTTAAAAAATATTAATAAAAAATTACAAATTTGTATAAGGATAGTATTAAGTATTCAAAATATGATTATTAAACGCCTTTTTGCTAATCAATTTCATTTATTTAGAACGAAATTATTTGTATGCAAAAGTACGAATAAAGTAAATGTGCAACTGTGCATAATTATTCATGTAAGTACAATATAGCGACGTAAAAGTCTTCATAATAACAAGGCGAGCAATCTGAAAAGAATTATCGCTAGAACTGCTCGCCGGTTCTAGAGACTGTTTTAGTTTTTTGCATAGTTGCAAGGAGCCCGACATTTTCGTGCCTCACTACCAAACTTCTCATTATACCAACAGTGACCACTTGAAGATGTGGGTGTTTTTGCTCTACGCTCTCTACTTTTTGAAGTACGATAATTGCTTTGTCCACGAAATCGTCTTCCACGCTCATTTACTAACTGATTTATTTTCTGTTCAATGCGTTGTATACGAAGATCGGTATGACTTTGTGGCGTGGATACTGGGGCCACCTGTTGATAATCTGAAACTTTTATTATTTTGTCAGAGAGTTTCGCCAGCTCCGGTATGTCTGCATTTGATGCCTGTAATATGGCTCTTGTTTGCACAGGTAGTCTCTGCAGCCATAGTGACTTTAAGAAATCATTATTTATTTTACCTTTTGGTAAGCCACTCAACTCATACAATAATTGCCTGGAACGCTTGTCGCCCAAATCAATCTCGGAAATAAGCTTTTGTATTTTTTTTTTTGTTAGCTGTCTCGATACCTTTCTATTATACAAGATTTGAGTTTAAGGTACTTATCTTGTTCGAGGGGATTTAAAATTGCATCGGATATCTGTGCCTACACATTGCCTTCGATTGCAGCAACTACTGTGTTATATCTAGACATATCGTTGTTTACGCCCGAGATGTTAAACTGCGCCTTCACTTGAGCAAACCATATTTCCGGCCGCTCTGGCCGCAAAGGTGAAACTTTGACCGAGACCTTGTTAACGATTGTACTACTTTCATGGCAAGCTGTAGGTACGTTAGATACTGTTTCTGACTGTCTAGATGTTGTTGCCTGGCCCTCACTTCTATTTTCGCTTGGCTTTCCTTCGTTCATGCAGCTGAAGCATTTTGCGCGCGACTTACTTCTTTCTTCCAGTAGCTGCTCAATTATTTCTTTTATCCCGCTTCTTTTGTCTCTGCAACTTTCCGTATCAGCCTCAAGACGTCATACCTTGTAAACCTGTGGTTTTGACATAACTTTGGCAGTCTGCTGGGCCAGCGCGTACGAGATAGTTTCGGTGAAGGATGCTTTCTGCGCTGCACAAACTGCATATTTAATGTCTGGATCCCTTATGCCATTCACATGAGCTTTACTTTTAAACCGATCCAAAAATGGATAAATAACCTGCACCAAATGTTCAATCTGCATGGCAAAATCTTGCAGCGTCTCATTTGTCTTTCGCACTCTGCCTCGTTACGCTATTTTATAGTGTTCTCTTTTATGTTCACCGCCGTACTTGCGTTGTAAGGCCAACATTATGTTCTCGTAGTTATTTCTACAGGCTCCTGGCAAGCTTTCGAGGATTTCGGCAGGTGCACCTTTAAGAGCCAGAATTAGCTCAATAGCTCTTTCTTCATTGTATCATCTATTTTAGCTGGCCACCGCTGCAACTTAAACACATTAAACGGGGCGGTACCGACAAAGCTCGGGATGTTTATCTTGCTGGAGTGGTCGTCCATTTTCGTTTTTAGTTCATGCAATTCTTCCTCCATTTTTTCCACTAGGCCATACAATTTTGCGTCAAATTCGCTGACTATCGTTTCCTCACTTACAAGGTTTTCTCCGTTGTCTTTACAGCTTTCTTGAATGACACCTAGAATTTGTCATTTGTGGCATCAATTTTGTACTGTTGATTTTTTTAATGACTTCCAGAAATTTTTCATTTGTGCCATCAATTTTCGCTATCATAGCCGCAATTATTTTTGTTTTGCAATTTCACCTCTGACTTGAGTTTTTACGTTTATAACTTTTATTAACGTAAAAACGAATAATTCATCGGAATCATTTTAAATCTAAACAATTTTAATTCGTGCTTGATTCCTTCAAATAAAAAAGATAAACAATGTTTTTTGTTGTTTTGAAATATTTTTCTATGTTTGTGTAGAAGTGTTTTTAGTCTAGCTGAATATGCTATGTTGATTTTATTTTTATTTGAAGGAAATTATCGTGTAGCTGGTGAAAAATTATAAGCTTTCTCAAAACTAAAACTAGATTAAGAAAAACTAAAAATATACTTCGTTTGAAAAAGGCAAATGACTGGTCAAACACTGATGGAACTGTGCACAAGTTTTGGTTGGAAAAAATAAATAAAAAAACAGCGTTTTTAAGAGTTATAAAATACTTTTAAAAAGAGATAAATTAAAAGTTTTAAAGGTCCTTTTGAGGGCTATAAAATAACTAAAAATGAGATAAATTGAAAATTCACACATTTTTGTTTAGCTGGTATAAAATTGACAGAACCGAATCCAGAGTTCTTAGCATTGCCTGAAAATAAAAAGTAACTTACTGTTTCACCGATGCAATGATGAAAATCAGCAGAATTGGACACCAATTGGTAAGTATTATCTGAAAATAGAATATGCATTACCTTTTTACTTACATGAACTTTATGGAGCTTAAATATTAAAATATTCCTGCAACTTTGCAGAGGCAGAATATTATCTGCGAAAAAATATGCAATCAAAATAACAAGAAAAATGATTTTTACATTTTATCTCCTTTTAAGATATTCCGTAGTCCTTAAAAGGGCTTTTGTAAGTTTTAACGTTTATCATTTTACTTCACAAATAAGATGATTTTTTCGGCCTTGTCTAGTCTAGATCCATCATGTATTGCTATGAACAGCATCACTTCTTATGGGATGTGGCTCTTCGCCATGCACGGTCTTAAGTAAAGAGAAGCTAATCGTATACAGGCTAGTTACACTTACCTCTGAATTCTAAAACTTTTTAAAAATCTTCGATTTTATTTCCACCAAACAAGCAAAATTTAATATTTCAAATCAATGTTTTGTACTTTTTATTTCTAATGTTTATGTAATTATAAATAAAATAATTTAGTTGTAAATTTTATATAACTATTTGTATTTCATTGAAGGAAGAAAAAGTCTTGAATTTACAATTAAAAATAAAACCGGTGCGGTATTTTTTTACCGTAGACATTTTTTAAATATTTAAAAAAATTGGAACGATTATCTGCCGCCAAAGTTGAATTACCATGTATTTGTTACTGAGTTTGTTTTCTACTTTTGTAAGCAATTTATAAAGTACGTTTACTTGCATATCATACTTTATATTTCGCGCCAAATTCTACACGTCACCCAATACTTTGGTAGTACTACTAAACCTATCGATTAATTGCAACCACTGTTGTGTTTGTTTTGCAAAATAAGTAGCTCCTACAAGCAACTGTTTCACTGCGTTTGGAAAATAAAACATGAGCCAACAAAAAATTATTGCACAAAACAAAACAGTTAAATATTTATCGAGGAGAAGATAACAAACTTTTTAGCAAATTTTTCTTTTTTGTTTTGGCAAACTTTTTTCAGAGTTGCACAAAAGGTACGTGTACAACAACGTGCTTTCATGTATTACAATAATAAAAAGTAAATAAATTATGACAAAAATATACCATTTTTAAAATTGATTTTAAATAGTTAATTTAAATTGTATTTTAAATAAAAAATATAATTTAAAAAGCCTGTAGATCACAGAATCATATTTTTCAGTTGTCACTTTTATTAGTTAAGAAACAAAGGCACTGCGCGTAAAACATTTTGCAGTTGTTTTAAAAATTGTTGATTTCAGTTTTCCATTAATAACTCGATAACCGTTCCGCGTGCACAAACAGCACTGTATACGATCGATAGAAGATAAAAATACAAATCGATAGTGATATATCTTGTTTCTAAAAAGACTTTACGGAAAAAGTTATAAGGCAGCAAACTTCTAAAATTGTTAAAAAATCGTAAATTTTTTTTGGTTTTTCATTAATAACTCAAAAACTGTTTCGCGTGCAAATATACTATATACGTTCGATAGAGGATAAAAATACGAATCGATAGTGATATGGTTTTTTTCCGCAAAGATTGTACGGAAAAAGTTATAAAGCAGCAAACTTTTGAAATTTTTAAAAAATCGTCAATTTTTTTTTGTTTTTCAGTAATAACTCAAAAACTATTCTGCGTGCATATATACGGCTATATGCGATCGATAGAGGACAGAAATATGAATCGATCGTATATGAATCGCGGTATAGCTTGTTTCTGGAAAGACTTTACGAAAAAAGTTATAAAGCAGCAAAGTTTTGAAATTTAAAAAAAAATCGTCAAATTTTTTTAGTTTTTCATTAATAACACAAAAACTATATCGCTTGCACATATATATACATATATGCGATCAATAGAGGATGAAAATACGAATCGACAAATTATGGATTGGTTCTCCAAAGATTTTACGGAAAAAGTTTATGCTTTTTTAGCTTCTTTTTACATATTCGTTTAATAATTTAAATTTTCTACTTTTCCATCTTAATTACATAAAAAAGATGTATATACAATGTAAATATTGTAGAATTTTTGTTTTTTTAATGAATATTAATTTAATACAGTATTTAACAGTATTATTTTCAATAATTTAATAGACTTAAAATAAATCAATACAAATTTCCATTTGTTATTAAAACCAAACAAACTGCTAAAACTATTATTCTTGTTTTTGTTTTACTTTTTCCCATCCTTGGTGATTATATTTATTTGTGATTTGTAATTATTTAGTACACTGACGCACAGTAGACCATTTTACGAGAAGGCGGTCAAAAATATATAACTTTTTAATGGATCGCAATTTTTTTTTGTCTACTAGGTGAGATCGTAGGCTTGCGTTTAAAGTATAAAAATTTCAAATCTACCGAATAGAAAAATAGTTTGTTTGTATTCTTAAAATATTCTAAGTTTTTGCTGATTTTTGGTATGAAAGTAAAGTAGTAAAACTTGTTCAAAGAGTTTGTTTTACATAAAGTCTTATATTTTGATTCACGTTCAGAACTTATACTTATTAAAAACTTGAATTTAGTCAGATAAGGTCAAGCTTTGGCCCCCTTGAAATTTTTAGTACGAAGGCCAAAGATTGGTTTTATGAAACAATTTGAGTTAAAAAGTAGCTCATTAAGCAAACATAAAAAATATATTCATTGGTTCAAATTTACTTTAGATAAGGAGGGATTTATGCCCAAAATAAACATAAATACTACTCGTATATGTAAAGTTTTAAAGGATGAAATACATACACATAACTCTCGTGTTTGGAAAAATTATCATTAATTAAACAATTTTAGTAAATATTTCTTCTAAATTGCCTTAATTTTCTTCTTCTAGAAGCAGTTTAGCTTCAACGTCTAGTTCAACAGAAGCAGGATATTGGATCTGATGTGCATAATAAAATAACAATCAAGTTTTATTAGTACAATATTTAGAAATTTTTCTTGTCCTATGCTCGCGAAAGAATCTATAGTCTTTGTTTCGTTTTGCTTGCGCTTTCGATAAACTTAAGGACATCAAAATAACCGAAAACACGCGGTTCGTTTCCTTTGATATCAAGGATCTATATACTTCAATAGCAACACATGAAACCTTAGATATTCTACGCAATACACTAGACAATTTGTACGAAAGCCAATACATCACTGATATTATAGATATTGCAAAAACGATAATAAAACAGAACTACTTTAGATTCAATAACCACTTTTAGGAATTACGTGACGGACTCGGTATGGAAAACTTTACTTCCGCAATCTTCATGGAAATTTTCATGGAACATCTCGAATCAGTACTCGTAAAAACACTCATAGTGTAATGTAGATGTATTGTTTTTATAATGGTGTGCGACTGGTAAAGGATGCCCTATAGCCCATATATTGATATTTATACAGCTGTCTGGGGATCCAGCTCAAAGACAGGCGTTTCAGGAACAGCCCAATCAGAAGATTCAATTAAATAAAAGAAAGCAGTTGTTGCCGCATTAAGCTTATTAAATTCAATCTTATTTTATTAATGGCATGCAGCCCTTTTTATATCTAATTTACATTTTTTACTTAGCCTTTCTAACTTATTGTAACTTATTGCTAATACATATCTGTCTCACTTCAATAACATGCATTATCGATTCATTGCTACATGTGACGAATCAAATGCATGATAAAATAAAATACTCAAATGAATATGACACCTAAAAGTGTGTCACTCATTTGTGTCATAGATCGAATGCATTTGAGTCGACACATGTTGTACTTTGGTAAGTGGTTGTCTGGTGTGTTTATGTGTTACAGTGCAGTACACATATTGTGGTACACTACACCCTTACCCTTAAGAGAAAAATTATATGAAAGATAATTTTTCTTAAAAATGCATGTCATTGTTACAATATTTTTATTTACACATATTTTCTTTAGTAATAATAATATATTAATAATATAATGACAATGATAGTAAATTTTGTAATAATAATAATAATAATACAATGATAAAAATTAAAAAGTATATCTTACACTAGTTTATATGGTTTAAAATTATTATAATGTATTTCTTTTTCTATTCCATTATAGTCTATTATTGTATTAACATTATTTCTTCTTATAATTCTATATGGTCCTTTGTATTGACTTGGATATTTTTTTCTATTTTCTACTTTAATTAAAACTAAATCTCCTATGTTTAAATTCATTTTATTTGTATATTTAGTATTTTTTATTCTTTTAATTTTAGTTTTAATTGTTAGTTCTTTTGCTATATTTAATGCATATTTTAATTTGACTCGTAATTCTTGTACGTAGTCATCATAATTATAAAATGTTCTTTTATCAGACAAAGTGTCAGATGGCAGGGTAGGTAGTTTACCATAAACTAATTCAAAAGGCGAGTAGCCTGTGTCTATATGTATTATAAGCGAAAGTAAAATATGGAATCCATTTGTCCCATTCATAATCATTTGCGGTTGTTAACAGGAATTCATTAAGTACTCTATGATTTCTTTCTATTGAACCAAGTGTTTCGTGGTGATAAGGTGTTGAAAATATTTGTTCAATGTTAAGTAGTAAACAAATGTTACGCATTACTTCGTTAGTAAATTCTGTTCCTCTGTCAGACTTAAGTACTTTGAATTGACCATATTTTAGGATAAGCTGTTCAACTAGTGTTCTTGCTGTTGTAATTGCATCTTTTGTTGACATTGGATGGGCGATAACAAATTTTGTCAACTCGCATTGCATAGTTAAGATTTATCGGTACTCATTTGATATTCTAAGTGGTCCTACGGTGTCAATTGAAATCACTTCAAAACTATTGTTTGGTGTGTCTGTCAATGTAAGTGGTTCTTTAATGTGTTTTGTTTGTTTATTTCTATTGCAAGTGTCGCAATATGATATGAACTTTTTTACCATTTTATTCATGTTTTTCCAAATGTATCTTTTCTTTAGTTTGATGATTGTTTTCCGTATTACTAAGTGGCCTGAGTGTATGGTATTGTGGAATTCGTTAATTAGTTTATATTTTAGGATATCATCTTCAATTTGTTTAGGGGCATTATATATCAAAATCTTAAGTTGAGGACTTTCATTATTTGTTATTATTATTCTTGCATATGCTTCTTTTAAATTTTCTTTTGTATATACTTTAAATATTTCATCATTCGTCGATAGCGCTAATTCTTTAATATTCTCTTTTTTCATTTTAGATATCAGTTTCCTCAGAATCGAATCTAGTTTCGCTGAGTTATCGCTGAATCTTGCATGCATATTATTACTTATATCTTCTGTATGTAACTTCTTCATAATCGAATCTGGTTTCGGAGAATTATCATTACATACTTTATTCTTATTAATCTTATCTCTGGCACATAACTTCTTCATGGTCGAAACTGGTTTCGATGAATTATCATTATGTCCAATGTGCACAATATTTTCTTTTATAATTATATCTTCTTCTTCTATATTCTCTATTTTATTAAATTGCAATTTCTTCATTTTCTTTACATCATTAATGGAGGTGCATTCCCATATGTGAAGTTGATCAGACTTCTGAGAATTGCATTTTTCCACATCGTTCTCTTTTACACGTGTATTATTATTTTCTTTATTTCTTTTATTAAATTTCCTCTTGTTCTCATATGCCTCATTTTCATTATTTTTATTTGCCTCGTTATCCTTATTTTCATTATTCTTATTTTTCATTGCTCTTGTTGTTACTAATATTTTACTTGTCTTTTCATCAATTTCATTTGGTATTATCTGTTTAAGTATATCTGAATTAATTTCTATCCTGGATAGTGCGTCTGCATTAGTATTCATTTTTCCCTTTTTGTATATTATTGTGAAATCATAGTCGCATAAATCTAACCTTATTCTTGTCATTTTTGAAGATGGATTTTTGTGTGAGAATAGCGAGATTAATGGTCTGTGGTCTGTTACTACTATGAATTTTCTACCGTACAGGTATGGTCTAAAGTAGTTAATACTCCAATGTATTGCCAATAGTTCTTTTTCAATAATTGGTTTATTGATGTCGTGTTTTTGTAATGCTTTACTTGCATAAGAAATTGGTAAGTCTTTTCCTATTTCTCCTTGTGATAAGACTGCTCCTAATGCATAGTTTGAAGCGTCCGTAGTCAAAATGAATGGCTTGTCAAAGTTTGGGTATTGTAGTAGAGGGGGGTTCATTAGTTTTTCTCTAAGAGTGTCAAATGCCGTCTGGCAGTCTTCTGTCCATATGAATTTGGCTGATTTTTTCAATAAAGCGTTTAGGGTTTTTGCAATGTCGGCAAAGTTCGGAATAAATTTTCTGTAGTAATTGCAAAATGCTATGAATCTTCTTACTTCGTCAGTGTTTTTCGGTATAGGATACTGTTTTATAATTTCGTACTTAGCGGGATCTGTCTTTACACCGTCTTTTGTTATTAAATGTCCTAAGTATACTACTTCTGGTCTTAAGAAACAACATTTTTTTGGATTTAATTTTAAATTATACTTTTGTAATCTGTCCAGAACTCTAATAAGGTTTTGATTGTGGTGCTGTAAACTGCATCCAAATACGATAATGTCGTCTACATATAGAAAAGCTTCGGAATCTAATCCTGAAAGTGCTATGGTAAGCATTCTTTGAAAGCTATTTGAAGAGATTTTCAGTCCAAATGGGAGTCTCTTGAATTGGTAATGATTTTGTGGTGTCGAGAATGCTGTTAGATGTCTTGATTGTTTGTCTAATTTTATCTGATGGAAAGAACTAGTCATGTCAAGTGTAGAGAACCATTTCGCTCTTCCTAATTTATCCAAAATATCTGCTAATCTGATTAAAGGAAACTTATCATTAACGATTTTGTCGTTAAGCTTTCTGAAATCCACTACTAGTCTCCATTTCTTTTTATCTTCCGTACTCTTTTTGGGTACCAAAAGGAGCGGAGAATTATAAGGGCTAACGGAAGGTTCTATTATGTCATCATTAAGCATTTGTTTTACCTGGTCATTAATGATGTTTGTATGTGAGTGGGGTAGTCTGTAGTTTTTTATGTACACAGGTGTGTTGTCTGTTGTTATTTTTTGTTCGTAAAAATTGTTTACTGTCAATTTTTCGTTGTCCATGTGAAATACGTTTTGGTATTTTCTAAAAATGTTTATTAGTTCTGTTTTTGCATAGTCATCATTATTGTCAATTTGTAATTCGGTCATTATTTTATGAAAACGTTCTTCGTTGTATACGTCATTGTAGTTTAATATTTCGTAGTTTTTCAGTGGGTCAGTTTGTAATTGAATATTGTCTAATGTTACTGTGTCGGTTGTTGTATTAAAAATTTTAATGTGTGTCATTCCATGTTTTGGTGAATTGAATTACTACTAAGAAAAATACCTGGTTTTAATTCATTGTTAAATATGACGCAATCTTCTTTGAGTTGCAGTTTTAATGCATGAATGATTTGTGTTCTTGGTGGTATGATTATTCGTGACGTATGAAATGTTTTTGTTTGCATAGGGAGTGTTATTGTGACGTCATCTTTTAATAAAGAAATTGTAAATGTTTCGTAGTCTATTTTGCATAGATATTTTCTTAAGAAATCTCTTCCTATTATACCGTCGGTTTCTATTGGGAAATTTGAATTTACTAATTGGAATTTGTGTTCGTATGGTTTGTCAGATAATGTTAGGTTTAGTGATATTGTTCCTAGTGAGTAAATTTCTTCCTTAGTAATGCCAGTAAATTTACATTTTTCTTCAGGGTTATATTGTTCATTTTCGAAATTTATGTTCATACGACAAAGAGATATGTCGGCTCCTGTATCAATAAGAAATGTAAGTTGTGTGTTTTTATATGTTGTGCATATGAAATTTGTGTTATTATTGGATACTTTGTGTATTTTTAGTTCTGGCTCTCCGGAATATCTGTGTATTCCTGGCCCATCATGTTTCCCGATTGTATTGTATGTACGTTTCTATTGTTACTGTATCTGTTTATATTGGTGTGGTTGTTGTTATTACTATTATTTCTGTTATAATTGTTGTTATTAGAATTGAATCTACTATAGTTGTTGTTATTAAAATTGTTTCCATTGGGTTTCCTGTTGTTATTACTATGTCCATTTGAATTATTATTAAATCTGTTATTCATGTGCGGATTGATATTTCTATGGTCATAATTTTGTCTGTTATTGTATCTATTGGAATTGTAGCTATTATGTTGTTGGCGTGTGTTAATGTTGTTGTTATTATGTTGTTGATGCCACGGTGTTATTCTCTTAAAATGCAATATCGAGTTGTGACTCAATTTTTGCTCGTTCTCCAGTTCCAATGCGAGGTCAGATGCTTCTTGTAATGTTGATGGTCTAGCTGCATATATGGTCGATTTAAGGTTTTCGTTTAAGCCTTTCTTGAACGATTCTAGTGCTAACTTATTGTTTAATCTTATTATGACATTCTTTTCAGCTTCAGTAGCTGTATTTCCTAACTCTTCTGTTCCTAATTTGTTCAAGTTATCTATAAGTGCTATAATTTTTTCTTTATAAGAGTTTACGGACAATCGTCCCTGGAGTAGTGAGTTCAATCTGTATTGTAACTCTGGAATGGTTTTATTGTCCTTATATCTGGTCTTTAATGCATTAACGAGAGATTCGAAATTTTCAGGTTTTGTATAAGTACCTAGTGCTATTCTGACAGTTGAAGTTAACTTAGCGTGATAAATGTATTGAAGGAAATCAATTTTTGCTGTATCTGAAAGAGTTTTGTTAATGAGTTCGGCTGTTATGAGGAAACTTTCCAATTCCGCAAGATTAACAGTGAATAAAGGTAAGGCCTTTGAAACAAATTCTAGATTGAAGGATGCCATCTTGTCACTTTGTGTAGTTTTCGTATTATTTAAAAGATATGTTTTTATGTTTTCGTAAATACTCTTAAATTCTAATTTTAATGGTACAATTATATTTTCGTCCTTTTCTTCACTTTCGCTTAATTGAAAGTTTTTCTATATATTTTCAATATAATTTAACTTATTTTGTACAGTTTTCTCAGTATATGATCTACCTGGACTTTTCTTTAAATTTTTCCATACACTTTTTATTTCTTGTAAATACTTTTCCATTTATTTTATTCAATCATACATTTGTAATTGCATTATTCCTGTACTTAGTAATATAATTTTTGAAATATTTATTTATCTTATATGCTATATATAAAATAATAATAACTACTATTAGGGTTAAGATACTTTCTGGTATCGGCTGTATCAAGGGTCTTTCATTGGTTGCATTGCCGTTGTTAACTATATTTTCCTGTATCTCTACCTTGCTTTGCGGTTTTCCCATATCTGTTTTTGTACCCCAAATTGGTCCTACCATGAATTTATATATATAATCTTTTAATATTCTAAAATTTTTTTTTATTATTAATTACAATGTTTATTCATATCTATTTTTTTTTTGCTTTTCCTTTGAAATCTTTTTTATTTCTTTTTTAATACATTTTTGTTCTCCTGCTGTTGTTGCTAATGTTAGCTTCTTATACTCGGTGGCCAATTGTTTCCTTATTTGGAACTTTCTGCCAGCGCGTTTCCTCTTCTTTCTTTTGTTCTCCTGTTTTTGTGGTTGGTTAACCTGCTTTTGTTTGTTGGCTTGACGGTTTCTGTATTCTTCTATGCTGATTGCCTTTGGTCCCGCTGTTAGTGGGAGCGGTGTGTAACTTGGAACCGATGCAGTTGTCCCTTGCGGTGTGTATTCTTCTTGGTCTAGTTGGAAATATGCTACCCAACGGGCGAATATTTTGTTGATCTCTTCTTCCATGTAACTTGCAGGATCAAGATGTTTATCAGGAGTCTAGCTCTTTGTATCGGGAGTCGGTTGCAGGTTTTTTTTTTTTTTTTTTTTTTCTGAAGGATTCGTTTATTTTCAGGAGTTCAGGGTCGGTTGCCATGTAATGTATAGGAGGATAGGATCGGTCCGCAGGATCCCCATGTAATGTAGATGTATTGTTTTTATAATGGTGTGCGACTGGTAAAGGATGCCCTATAGCCCATATATTGATATTTATACAGCTGTCTGGGGATCCAGCTCAAAGACAGGCGTTTCAGGAACAGCCCAATCAGAAGATTCAATTAAATAAAAGAAAGCAGTTGTTGCCGCATTAAGCTTATTAAATTCAATCTTATTTTATTAATGGCATGCAGCCCTTTTTATATCTAATTTACATTTTTTACTTAGCCTTTCTAACTTATTGTAACTTATTGCTAATACATATCTGTCTCACTTCAATAACATGCATTATCGATTCATTGCTACATGTGACGAATCAAATGCATGATAAAATAAAATACTCAAATGAATATGACACCTAAAAGTGTGTCACTCATTTGTGTCATAGATCGAATGCATTTGAGTCGACACATGTTGTACTTTGGTAAGTGGTTGTCTGGTATGTTTATGTATTACAGTGCAGTACACATATTGTGGTACACTACAATAGAAAAGAACAAAATAACTTAATACTATAGATACGTAGATGACATTATATGCATCCTCGAGCAAGACAACGGCGAACAAATTCTATAAAACACAATTCATAATAAGATTACATACACAATGGAAAAAGAACAAGATAGAAATTTACATTATCTTTACATCACTATAACACGAGGAACTGACTATTTAACGTTTGACATCTATAGAAAACCAACAACGACGGACACTACCACCCACAACACCTCAAACCACCCTACCCAACACAAACTAGCAGCGTTTAGACATATGATACACAGACTTAAGGTAATTCTACTTACTCCAGATAAGTACAACAAAGAACTCGACACAATCTACGCCATAGATATAAATAACGGCTACAAAACCACTACCATCGATAAACTACTTAGACAATACACCACTAAGAACAGAAATAAAGAAGACAAAGAGACAGCCGATACAACACGCCGGCACACTTTTACTTACACAGGACGAGAAATATACAGACTAACTAACCTTTTTCACAAAGAATAAATACTCACAGCATTAAAAAGTGGAAACACCCTCAGAACAACGACAGAAACAACCTATATAGGGCAAACTGGACGAACACTAAAAACAAGGTTTATAGAACACATACGCTCATACAAACGGAAAAGAGAAGATTCAAACTTTGCATTACACCTTGACACTCACGGACACACACCAAGGGAAATAGATGAATGTATGACATTACTACATCCTAGCAAAACAGGACGAAGACTAGACATTCTTTAAAACATGGAAATCTACAAAACAAAAACATTCAACAATGACATTATAAACGAACAGGTAAACACGACCTCAGACACAATTTTCACACCATTGAAACTACTCATGCAAACGGGCAAACGAAAAATACCCTCAGACGGATATACGTACCTACATAATAGGAAAAGACGGAGGTATCGATAAATTCACTTTGCATACAAATGCCAGGTGGCTGGCATTCTGTTTACCTGATTATATACGGACCTAATAACGGAACTGCCTGAACGCCAACACTGACTCACTAGTACAAACTAAACCACGAATGATGCATTCGCATCGAAAGCGCTCGCCATCGAATACAAACCAGCCTGTTAGGACGGAAAATGGCAATATTAAACTATATCAATTTACGTTATTTTAAGTAGGCAAAATATTTTCGTGATCAACTGTGCATGACTTTGAAATTGACTAAAAATTTTTGTGTTCTTTCTAAAATTACGCATATTCATCTAAACAACGTCTCTCATAAAGGCGATTTGAAAAATAAATAAAATGCTTACAAAATAGCAAAACAAAAAATATTTTAATTCCATTTTGCCAAAAATGTTCGACCTTGTGTCCGAGAAATTATTCTGGTGCTCACGGCCGGATGGTGCCAAGTATACAATGGGGTATAGGCGTGTAGGGGACATAGGGGACTATGACACAGTGCCAATGATTTTACATTCCCTAACAAACTTTAGATTTTATGCCCTATTAAGAGAATTCAGAAAAAATTTGGACCTCTAAAAAATAATTTCTTAAAATCAATCAAAAATAATTCAGTTTTCTTAAGGCAATAGATAACAAATTACGTTATTATATAACGTTTGTTTCGTTTAAAAATCTTGTATAACAAAAAAGTTGTATAGGTTTAAAAATCAAAAATTTACAAAGAAATTTCTCATTTTAGCAAAATATTGAAAAAGCTCATTTTGAATCACCCTGTTCAGTGTAATATAGTTAAAATAAAATTTTAATTTTTTGGCTCCTGAGGTACACTAGTATCTACTTTCGAATGAGCTTTAAAATTTTCCAATTGGGGACCATGCAAAAAAGGACTTTTAGCCGCCTTCTCGTAAAATGGTCCACTGTGCGGCGGCTCCTAAAAAATAAGATAAAATGTTTAATTAATTAATTTAAGTTTGTTGCTTAGGAAGAAAAAAGTACATTCTATATAACGATCACAATTCCAATTGGACGTTGTTTAATTGGCAAATGGAACCGCACACTTCAATACACTTATTTTTTTATAAGCAAACTTTTGTCAACAACACAAAATACATAAAACAACTTGAAAAAACTTACCTTGTCGGATTCTTCGGAAACCGGTGGAGTTTCCTTACGTCTGGGCAGTTCATTGTACATTTGCAGCTCCTAAAAAATAAGATAAAATGTTTTATTAAGTAATTCAAATTTGTTCCTTAGGAAGAAAACATGAGTTTACACCTCCAGCTCGAAAACGAGGAAATTGAAAATCAAGGACCTTCGAATAATGATGATGTGAATATACGGAATTATGTTACACGTACAGACGACCAATTTACAGTAAAGCTTTTATGGAAAACAGGTACTTTGACAATGCTAGCTAATTATGAAATGGCTTGGAGAAAACTTCTATGTTTCGAACGAAAATTGGAGATACAAAAAGATTTAAAAACTCGCGTAAATGATCACATCGAAAACTTGTTAAGCATAGGGTATATTCGCAAACTAAATGAAGCTGAACACAACAACACCCTAGAAAGCGATACTTGCCAATTTTCGTAGTAAAGAACCCAAACAAGCCGGACAAGATCAGAGCAGTCTGATACGCCGCAGCTGAATACCGTGGAGTGTTCTTGAATAGTAACCTTAACAAAGGCCCAGATCTCATGACACCATTAATTAATGTCATTTTCAATTTTGAGCTAGGTAAAATTGGTGTAAACGGTGATATATCCGAAATGTTTCACAGAATTGCTGTCGATCAGGGGGATTCTCAATCGCAAAGATTTCTGTGGCAAAATTGTATTACCGAAAAAGGATCTGATATTTCTGTTCTTCAAGCGTTGTCCTTTGGAGCTAGTTGCTCGCCGTCATTGGCGTAATACGTAAAGAATTCTAATGCCAAGGAGTTTGAAAAGGTATACCACAGAGCTCCAAAATCGATTACCAAAAGACATTATGTAGATGACATGCTGAATAGTGCTGATACTATCGAAGAGGCTATACAACTAGCACAACAAGTACGTGAGGTTCTCAAACGTGGTAATTTTCATATACTTAATTGGATGTCAAACTCAATAGAGGTTATTACAGCCATGGGTGATGATCATAAATTGGAATCGTTTTGCCAAGCCAGAAAGAAAATCGAGCACATAATTGAATCAGAAAAGATTATTGGCATGCGGTGGAGAACAAGCGATGATACTATACTTACTTATAAACTGAAATTTACGAAAGCTAACGGGGAAAACTCCTAACGAAAAGAGAATTGTTAAGATTATTAATGTTGTAATTCGTAGAAATTCAGGTTCTTGTTTTTTCTATCAATTAAAAATGTGTATTCATTATCTTCTATATGTCTATCTTAAAAACTAACAAAAAAAAGTTAAGTGCAAAAGGAATTATAATAAAACTGTCACATATGGGAAAGAGTTGCCATCCAACATCTCCCCTTTTTTTGGAATCTATCCGGGAATATATCTAGCAACTGGTTTTCGTTCTCTATTGGATCGTCTAAGAGCCGGCATGTCAAAGTTTTCGTTTGCATTGTCCGTAGTTTCAGAATTATTATTTAATGAATTAGTTTTGTTGTGTGAATCGTATGATTCAAGCGCTTCATCCCAAGAGAGTTTATGATTGCCGTATTTTTTTATCTGGTTTGCATGAAGGCGTATCAATTTTCCATTTTTTAGTAGCACATTGTACATGACACTTCCAATTCGTTCAATAATGTTTCCGGGTTTCCAATAGGAATTGTTGTTATTTTTATATACTCTGGCATATACCTCATTTTGAACAGAGAAACACGATTCTCTTGTACCATGTTTCCTGTTAAATTGGGTTTCCATGGTGGTGTTTCGTTTGTAAACACGTTCCTTGGAGCATGGTGTAATAAGGTCCAAGGTTAGTCGAATTTTCCTGCCAAATAACACTTCAGCCGGTGACAAGTTCTGAGGTGAATTCGGATTAGGAGTTGATCTATAAGTTTGAAGGAATATTTGAAGATTTTGACTAATAGTCCCCTCTCCATCTAATTTGCAAAGACTTCATTTAAATGTGTCGACAAATCGTTCGGCTTGCCCATTAGACATGGGATAGTAAGGGCTGGAACACATATGTTCGATGCCATTTCGGGTAATGAAATCTTTAAAATAAGAACTTTTAAACTGTGTTCCATTATCTGATACTAGTGTTTTTGGTAAACCAAAACGTGCGAGAATTTCTTCCAGAATTTGAACGGTTTGTTCGGCATTGATAGATTTTGTCATTACTATTTCGGGCCATTTAGACAAAGCGTCGACTAATACAAAAAAATAATGTCCACCTATTGGACCAGCATAATCGATATGTAATCCCTCCCATGGCTCTGAAGGTATGGGCCACGATTTTAAAGTTGTTTTGGTGGGCATTTTTGAGGCAGCTGCACATTTGCTGCAACCTTGCACCATCATCTTAATTTGTTCATCATTGTTTGGCCAGTATGCATAACTTCTCGCTACAGACTTTGTACGCTCAATACCAGGATGACCACGATGCAAAAGTTTTAAAATTCTTTTTTGAAAAATACTGGGAACCACAACTCTATCCCCAAACATTATTATATCGTCTATTATGGATAAATTATCCTTTCTGTCATAAAAAACCTTTATTTCTCCCTGGTTCTTGGTATCTGTAGGCCAGCCATTTTTTTAATATTCCTTCACTAACCGTAGAACACTATCTTTCGCAGTTTCATATTTAATCATCGTGTCGGTTAAAGGTAGGCCTTGCAGATTATTTTGTAAATTGGTTGTAATTTCTCCTTCAAATTCCACTGCTGATATTACGTAATCCTCTGCTTCACTATTGTTCTTGTCTATTAGCCGTGAAAGCACATCTGCATATCCGAAACTTGCCGTTGATATAAACGTTATATCAAAATCATATGCCAAAAGCTTGACAGCCCAACGTTGGAGTCGATTGGCTTGATGAACGGCTACTCCGGATTTTTTTCCAAAAATGGCTAACAAGGGCTTATGGTCAGTGTGAAGTTTAAATTTTCGACCATAAATCATTTTATGAAATTTTGTTACTGCGAATACTAAAGCTAATCCCTTTTCAATTTGACTGTATGACTTTTCAGCAGGACTTAGTGATCTGGAAGCATGACATATCGCTTTAATCGATCCATCCGGATATTCATGCAAAATACATGTACCTAAACCGTACTGAGATGCGTCAGCAGCAACTATTATGTCCTTTGAAGGATCATAATGTGCGAGTAATAATTTTGAAGATAGAACTTCTTTTATTTTTGAGAAACAGCTGGTATGGTCTTTGGTCCAATGCCTTCTAACGTTTGATTTTAGCAAATTGTCAAGTGGACCTCGCAATCTTCGCATTTTGTTTACAAATTTGCTATAAAAATTGACTGCACCCAGAAAAGACCTTAGCTCTGTTATATTTGTTGGTTGTGGCATTTGCGTAATGGCAGAAATATGTTGAGGATCTGGTTGAAGACCATTTTGATTTATTATATATCCTAGGTACTTAACTTGGTCTACAAAAAATTTACATTTTGAAAATTTAACTTTTAAGCCATAATCTTGAATGCGACGTAATACTTCATGCAGATTTTTATTGTGCTCTTCTTCGTCTTTAGCGGAAACAAAAATGTCATCAATGTATGCTGCAACTTTTGACATTCCAGCAAGCATTTTGTCCATTATTTGCTAAAAAATAGCTGGAAAAGTTGTAACACCAAAAGCCATACGGTTGTACCGATATAACCCCATATGTGTTGTTATGGTTAAAAGATGTTTTGAAGTGTCGTCAACCTCTATTTGTAAAAAAGCATCGGACAAATCTATATGGCTGAAATATTCTGCATTTGATAGTCTTGAGAAAATATCTTCAGCCAGCGGCAATGGGTATTGATGCGATTCAAGGGCGTCATTTAAACCTGTTGAAAAATCAGCACAAATTCTAACAGACCCATTTGGTTTCTTTATAACAACTATTGGAGCCGCCCAATCGGAGTAGTTTACAGGAGAAATCACACCTATGTCTTGTGATCTATTTAATTCCGCCTCAGAGTCTAAACACAATCATTGCGGTGCGGTGCGATTTCTCGTTGCGGGAGAGAGAAATAAACACAATACACCGGAAGACGGCGGCGGCAAAACTTGTCATTGTTTGTTTACATTTTTTATGAATTTATTTGTGCCTAAATTTTTGTACAATTTGGTGTTTGTGTTAAATATTTTATGATGGCAGTAAATAAAAAAATTCAAGCTATTAAAAACATTGTAAATTTGGTAGAGGCCACGTTTGATTTATGTGTGGAATTAGAAACCACGAGACATAGTCATAGTTGATGTCCATTTTTACTTTTATGCTTTTTGCACCTTTTTTATTGATCCCACAACAATTAATATAAACTTCAAAATCACATGTGTTTTGTTTACAATAATGTTGTGAACACCGCCAATTAATGAAAAACTATGGCAACATCAGAAAGAAAAAGAGTGTAAAAAATTGAGAGAATAAAAAAAACTGCAATGAAATAAAATAGATTTTAATTTTATGCCGCACCGCACTGCGGTTTTTTACTACAAAATCGTATGAAAAAACGCACCGCAATAAAATATCGCAGTATTGTGTTTAGACTCTCAACAAGATGTTGTACCGCATAAGCCACTGGACGTTTTGAACGAAAAACTGGTTGTATGTTGGTTTTCGTTACTAAATGGGCTTTTGCTTTCGTACACAGGCCAAATTTTTCATCGAAAACTAGTGGAAAAGATAATTTTAAATGATTAATAAATTTTTCAAATACGAACTTTTCATTTCCTCTATTTTCACTGACTACGTTGTTACAGATGGCGTTGATAGACATATCATCCAACTGAAGAGCCTTTATCCAATCCAGGCCCAGTAAATTTAAATTTTGTAATTTTGTGACGTAACATGTAACGAACGCTTGTTTGTCTTTAAATTTTACATTACAATCAAATTGAACAGAAAGTGGAAGCTTCCCTGTGGCACTTATGGCTACTTGTTGAACCTGCGCTGTATTTTTCACATGAAGCTTTTGGAATGTATCTTCTGATATAAGAGTTATATCTGATGCCGTATCGAATTGTAACTCAACATCTTGATCGTTTATCTCAACAGGTTTATATTTTCTGTATAGATTTAATTTATTTACAAGTGAAATGCTTTTTGTTTCAGCTTTGTATTTGTTGCTTTTGTTAAAGTTTCTGGGTTTTATTTTAGTGTTTTTTTTCGTTTTCTTAGCAACGCTATAATACCCTTCTTTGTGGCCTACTGCCTTACACTGTTCACATTTGTGCATTCTGTACGTGCAATCGCGAGCATAATGTTTGCCACCACAAAACCAGCATGGATACTTAGGGACTGCTGTTTTCTTTTTGTCTGTGTGCAACCGATTAACATTTGATTCCTCCTTTGAATTCTCGATAAGCACTGTATCCGTTTTTAAATTGATTAAACGTTGGCATTCTCTTGAAAGGGAGTCTAATGTAACAGAACTTCCTTCATTGTCAATTTTGTTTAGCAATTTTGTTCGTATATCAAAATCTGATGATGATTTTAAACCCATTACATTAATCAAGCATTTAAATTCATCAAGAGACATCTCGCTTAATTTAAATTGTTCACAGTGTTTATTTACGATCCCCGCATATGTGATGAAATCTGTATGAATATCTTTTGTTGTTTGCAAACAGTTATAACTAATGTTGAACTGAGAAGTTTGTGTTCCGAATAACTCTGTAAGTTTAGTTACGGTCTCCTTAAAGTTTAAGTCTCTGGCATGCTTCGGCAGAATATAGTTTGTATATTTACTGTGAACAACCGGGTTAAGTTTTCTTAACAAAAGGCGTACTTTAGCTGCATCGTTCAATTTGGCTGCATCAACTACAAATAGATCTTCGTATCGTGCAAACCACATTTCAAATGTGAGGTTATGTTTATCGAAAATGAATTCTGTGATGTTTGAAGCTAAAGCTTCAATGAGGAATTCAACATTATCATATTTTGATTTCTCGGCTGTTTTGGTTGTAGCCAAATTCTTAACCAGTTCATGTAAAGCCAGGTTATGCTGTTGCTGCTCCTGCTGAATTCCTTACATTTGCTTCAACACTTCTTCCATATTGTTGAAGGAATAGAATTCTTTAACTTCCACTTATTTTAGACTTTGTGTTAACACAGAAGAATAAAATGTTTTATATTTTTATTATTTTTATCCTCGTCGCCACTGTTGTAATTCGTAGAAATTCAGGTTCTTGTTTTTTCTATCAAATAAAAATGTGTATTCATTATCTTCTATATGTCTATCTTAAAAACTAACAAAAAGAAAGTAAGTGCAAAAGGAATTATAATAAAACTGTCACATATGGAAAAGAGTTGCCATCCAACAATTAATATAAATTTTTGATCCGATGGGTTTACTGTTCTTTTATACAGTTCATATAATAATACTTTTACAGAATGTGTGGCGAAAAGAAACCGCATGGAACGAAACTATTTCCGAGAAGTGGTTGCGCTGGTTGTCTTTGCTGAAAAACGAGGTGTATATAAAGGTTCCAAGATGTTATTTTAAAAGAAATTGCAGGCAAAAAAGCCTGAATTTGTGGACGCAAACGATAACGCCTATGCTGCTGTGGCTTACATTCGTATACAAGGCCAAAATAAGATAGAAACGTCGTTGGTGGCGTCTACGATAACGGTAGCACCTCTACAACCTGTTTCCATTCTTAGGATGAAACTACTTGCTGCTGTTCTAGGAGCTCGACTAGCTGCTACCATTTCTAATGGTCATGATCTACAAATTGAATCCACACACTCCTGGACAGATTCCAAAACTGTACTCCTGTAGTTGAAATCTGATCCAAGATGTTATAAGCAGTTCGTTATGTTTCGGGTTGCCAAGATACAGGAAATAACGGATATTTCAAAATGGCGTTATGTCCCTTCAAAAACAAATGCTGCAGATTTGGCGACCAAGTGGACGAGAAAACCAAGTTTTGCTTCAAAAAACTCGTGGTTTACAGAACCACCATTTTTAGGTCATCCACCAAACGAATGGCCTAAATTGAAAGTCGAGGATAAAAACCGTAATACTGTGACAAATACTTCCGAAATACAACGTGTAGCAGTCCACGTACAACGGAATAATGCTTAATTTTGGAAAATTTTCAAAATATGAACGTCTTTTGAGAACCATGGCATATGTACGGCGATTCATCGAGCGAAAAATATTTTCCAAGTCTACGATTGATAATGGGGTCAACAATATTTGGTTCGCCTAGCAAAATCTCATAGCTATGAAAATGATATTGTATTACTGCAAAATAATCCTTCATGTGTCTTACCTAAATCAAGTCAATTACGGAAACTATCACCATTTCTTGACAAAAAAAATGATTTTACGACTGTTGGATCACTTAATATACTTTCATACTACTTTTACATTTAATACTTACTTTAATACTTACTTCCTATACATCTCTGTTTACTTTTTCTTTCACACTTTCCGTATAATTGATTTCACTCTAAAATTGAATTAAAATGGAATGAATAAAACTGGTTACAGTTGTAACGGTTGTTGAAAGTGGATATCATATTCTATTATTAGTTGCCTTTTTTCTACTTTATATTGCTATCAATAAAAGTTGTGAAAAATATTTTAAGAAAGAAGACGTGTGTTCTCATTTTTGATAAAAGTAAATTGAGGTTAAGAACAGTTTCCCCATTCCGTTCATATTTGAACAAAATCTTAAAATTATAAGATTATCCATTTTTGGCGCCCGAGCAGAGCCTTGATGTGAAAAATGCTTACGTTTATTTAATTAAATAAAAAATTATAAAAAGGAAATAATTACTTTGGCGTTACTTACCTTCTGGGTTGCTACTCCATGCCTCGTCGCTGCCGCTGCCGAAATTGCCGTTCCAGCCATCATCAGGGGATGATGGGGAGTAATAGTGAATCTGATCAATCAAAAACACAGGTAACAAGCGTAAGACATTGTGTTTACTTACAAATCTGAAATTGTTCAGATTAAATAATTCTATAGCGCCAGTCACAATCAACTTTGTTGCTTTGCGTGACATTTCAAAGTTTAAAGCAAAACCGTAAATCAAATGGTGTATGTCACAATAAACTTTGACAACACTCATGTATTGTTTGTTTACATAAAAAAGCTACATATTTTCAATTCAAGTACTATTTGTTTTATTTAAAAAAAGTACATAAAAAAGCTAAATATTTTCTTTTATTTTATTAGTTGCCACCATTATAAATGAGGTAACTGAAGCTATTTGGGAGGAATTAGGAATATTTTATTTGTCACCCCCCAAAAAATATGAATGTCAACGCATTGCTGTGGATGGAAAGAAAAAAACAATAAATAAGTGAATTCAATACGAAAAATATCAATTTTTATTTCTATAAATTCATTAAAAGGATGTGAAAAACCATACGCCTTTTAGACGTGTCGTTATCTTTAACGTACAAAAAATTTATTTTTCTATCTTTCAATTGGGTGGGACTAATGTAGTCCTTTAGCTGGTCTCTCAAGGTGAAAGCACTTCTGGCTTCGTAACGGTGCCGAAATTTCAATCCGCCACAAGCCATTTACTATTTCCTCACCCTGAAAGTGATCCACATAATCAGGCGGGCAATAACTTCCATCGTGAAATTTAACAAATTTTTCTGCATTTTCTGGGTGCATAAACAAAGGCGACAGCAAAACTCTCCAACGAGCGCACAAAATTCCAAAAGCATTCTCTTTTACTCTTCGTGCTCGTGATAACCGCTTATTGAAAACTTCTCTGTCAACTGATAGACGCATTCCTAATTGTAAAACAAGGGTCATAGGTACACACAAAACTAAAATATTATTTACACAAACCTGGATATGGACGCATTATACAGTTTTTTAGTGGAAATGCAGCATCACCAACCATGAAAAAAGGAAATTTGGTGCAAGTTCCAGGCAGAAAATTATCTTCAGGCAAGTCTAGGTTACCATTCAGTAATCGTTGTCCAAAAGCAGAATTCAACAGTACTCCACCGTCACTTTGAGAGCCATATGCCCCAATATCTACGTAAAAGTATAGTTGGCGTCACAGCTAGCTAAGAGCACAATTGAGTAATTTCCCTTGTAGTTGTAGTAGAGAGATCAAGAATTAGGTGGGTATGATATTGTGATGTGCTTTCCATCCACACCACCAACACAATTTGGAAAGTTCCACATCCTATTGAAATCTTCAGCAGTGCGTTGCCATTCATATTTTTTGGGGGGTGACAAATAAAATATTCCTAATTCCTCCTAAATAGCTTCAGTTACCTCATTTATAATGGTGGCAACTGTTGAGCGTCCCATTTTAAAAGCAGTAGCAAGGGTTTGCTTACTATCTCCGTGCGCTAAATAACTATGTATAAATACAACATAAACATTAATCGACCAGCACAAAATGGTAAGTTAGTTGCATGTAGTCACGTAAGTGTTAAAAATAATCTGCAAGATGCAGATATGGATGGTCTATTGGACATTTTTGTTAGGCGTGGCTTTAAAAGTTCCAACAACATATCAAAAACAGCAGGGGTCATACGAACACTCTTTTGAAATTGTTCTGGATCTCTTTGGTGCATTTCTTTAAAACTGGAAGCGAAGAGGCCGTTGAGGTCGCGATCTTGGTAAAGACTTCGCACCCAGAACTTGCAAGATGGAATTTTTTTCCAAAACCTCCATTGCTTCATGCATCAATAGCACAATAATTATAAGCTCCAACAAATCAAACATTTTTATAATATAAAATAATAATAAAAGAAAATATGTAGCTTTTTTATGTATTTTTTTAAATAAAACAAATAGCACTTGAATTGAAAATATGTAGCTTTTTTATGTAAACAAACAATACATAAGTGTTGTCAAAGTTTATTGTGACATACACCATTTGATTTACACTCTTGCTTTAAAGTTTGAAATGTCACGCAAAGAAACAAAGTTCATTATGACTGGCCCTTAACAACTGGTCTAACGCTTTATTTAATTTTCAATTAATATATACATATTTAATAATATACATATGTAATATGTACATATATGTACATCATAGTTGTGAACACAGTCTTAAGTGAAACAACCCCTAAAGTTACAAGTTTAAGTTCGTGTACATACAAACGTACATATTTTCCGAACTTTAAAAAAGTAATGCCTTGGTTTAACTTGGCATAACTCGTGAAATTTGATCACCACTGTAATTCAATGCAAATATAATAAATAAATAACTAATATTTTATTCACTTAGTTGTTTATTAAATCTAATAAGTGAGTTAATTATTTATTTGCCGTTGTCGATCCCTGTTGTCTCATTCCAATTGTTCTGACTTAATATTTCAGGCATTGGGCTGACCATTTGCAGTTAATATATACATATTTAATAATATATACATATGTTATATGTTTAAGTTCGTGTACATACAAACGTACATATTTTCCGAACTTTGAAAGGGTAAAGGCTTGGTTTAGCTTGGCATAACTCGAGAAAGTTAATCACCACTACAATTCAATTCGGAATATTAATTTTCCAATATTATATTCACTTAGTTGTGTGTTAAATCTAATAAGTGAGGTAATTATTTATTTGCCGTTGTCGGCTATTTTTGTCTCATTCCGTTTGTTCTGATTTAATATTTCAAGCAAATATTGGGGCGACCATTTGCAATTAATATATACATATTTAATAATATATACATATGTAATATGTTTAAGTTCGTGTACATACAAACGTACATATTTTCCGAACTTTAAAGAAGTAAAGCCTTGGTTTAGTTTGGCATAACTCGTAAAAGTTAATTGAATTTAAAATATTAATTTACTTATATTTTATTCGCTTAGTTGTTTATTGGATTTAATAAGTAGTTAATCATTTATTTGCTGTTGTCGATCATTGTTGTTTCTTTCCGTTTGTTCCGACGTAATATTTCAAGTAAATATTGGGGCGACCATTAGCAATTACCCTAAGTTGCTGGATAGTGTTACATATTCGTACCAGAATATTTAAATCATTAAAATTTGATAACTGGAGGACAATGTACAATGAATGGTGGTTTAAATAAAATTTAGAGCATAATAATTATTTTATACGGATCGCATAGACGAGGTGATAATAATAAAATATTATAAACTAAAACAGGCATACAACAACAGCAAATGCGAACCGAAAATCTTTCATAGTCTTTCAGAACCTATTTGATTACTTAAAAATTTATATAACAATTTATACGTTATTTGAAGTAATTCTTGCCGTATATCGATAAGAATTTTATATTCGCAGATTACTTGATCTGGATTTACGGTCAAAGCACGATTTGTTGTTGCCAAGCTTTATTTCGTTAAACACGGCAAATTTTCGATTAAATCATTAGCTTCGCAAAACGTCTGCGCGTAATCGTTTGAGTGCTTTTGTGTTGCGGAAAACTTCTGCTTACTAAAATATTGGGTGAACATATAATATTCTATTTATTTGTATATATCGTTGAAATACTGGCTTCAAATGGCTGGAAAGAAACACCAACCTGATCCTGCAACAGAAGACTTAGATAAGTTGTTGCAGAGAAAAGCCAATGTGATTGAAAGTATTGAAATAATTAAAAGGTCTGTTCTTGAGAAGACGATTTCTTTTAGTCGATTCGAGATTGAATGTAGATTGGAAATTTTGAAGGAGCACATTGCTCAGGGTATGGAGTTTCAATCCATTCTGGATGACTTAAATCCTATAAACAATGACCGTTCCGATCTTGAAGATTTGTGTGTGACCACAAAGTCGTTGCTATTGAGCCTTCAGGCAAAACATAAGCAACCAAGTTTGCATGAAGCATCATCTTTGCCAACCCAACATTTTCGTCTTCCAAATATGCGACTTCCAAGGTTCTGCGGTAAATACTCCGTGTACAAGAATTTTATGAGTCTGTTCGAAAATCTGGTCCACAATGATCCTACATTAACCGAAATCGAAAAATTCAATCACTTGATATCATGCTTAACAGATGAAGCATTAGGAACGGTCAAGGCCTTTCAAATTACCGCAGAGAATTACCCAAGAGCGTTGGCTAGTCTAAAGAAAGTATAAGATACCGACTGTTTGATTTTCTTGAAAACCATATCGAAACTATTCGAGCTTCCTGAAATTAGCAAGCCTTCTGCTCCAGCTCTAAGGAGCTTAATAGATACTGTTTCTGCTATGTTTGATTCGTTATTGTCGATGGGCAATGATAAAAAGATCTCAAACGCAATTCTAATTCATCTAGTGATGACAAGAGTTGATCCAGTCACTAAATCCAAGTGGGAAGAACAGCTTGACTTCGAAAAGCTCCCTTTATGGTCTGACTGCGAAGCTCTGTTGAATAAGCGCTACCAGCACATTTCCGCTGATGAGTCTTCAACTCCAAGGCCTAAGATTCCGAAAAGTAAAGGGGACTTTGTGCCTAAGAAAACTTTTTGGACTTCACTAGCTTTAAGTAGATCGAAACAATCTAGCGGAAAATGTTTATTAGCTTTAAGTAGATCGAAACAATCTAGCGAAAAATGTTTATTTTGTAAATCTAATAATCATAATATTTATGATTGCCCTTCTTTTGCCGCTACGACAGTTCTTAAGAGGTTTGATTTTATAAAGGCTGCACCTGCGTGTATAAATTGCCTTAAGAAAGGTCATACTGTAGCGAGATGCAATGTTCAAAAGTGCACAATATGCGGTCGAGCTCCCAACAGGCTTTTGCACCGCTATAGTTCTGACACCGAAAATGCTAATTACGTTCAGCAGTCTTCCTTAAATTCTATATCAGAACAGCCATTAACTTCAACTGCTTCTGCAAATCATTCATCGTCTGATGAACACTTCATTCTTGGCACAGCAGTTGTCAAGGTGCAATGTAGTTCTGGTGACTATATTTTGGCAAGAGCACTACTAGATTCCGGTTCTCAAACAAACTTGGTTACCGAGGAACTTGCTCAAAGACTAAGAAAAAAACGAGAAGGAGGTAGACTGAATTTCTGATAAATAGGTGAGGCAAATTCAGTCTCAAAGTCGCACATAAACATCTCCGTCAGATCGAGAGTTAATTCTACCCAGTTTTCGACGAAGTTTAGGGTACTGAGTTCAATAACAAATTTCCAACCTGACCGTACGATTTATAAGAATAATTGGGATATTTCAAAGAATATAGAACTAGCAGATCCTAATTTTCACAAACCACAAAGGGTTGACCTCCTTATTGGTAGTGAAATGTTCTTCGAACTATTGTGTATTGGACAAATAAAGTCCAAACCGATCCTCCCTATTCTTCAGCAAAAATCTCTTGGCTGGATAGTTGCTGGAAAGTGCAATCAGTCAAAGGGCTCTACTTTAACTGTATGCCACGTTAGCAGTGAGACAAAAAGTGAGGAGGCACTAGAATCACTTCTTAAAAAATTCTGGGAGCTAGAAAATGTAACTGTTGAGTCAGAAAGGAAATACACAACGAAAATGCGAAGAGAAATTCATAAAATCAGTACGACGTTTACCGTCAGGACGTATCGGAGTTGCATTGCCTTTCAAGTCAGATCCGAAAGTTCTGGGCTCGTCTTATGATACTGCTAAACGGCGATTTCTTGCGCTCGAGTGCAAACTCTTGTCTGACAAGAGTATGGCAAAAATGTATCACGATTTCATGAAAAAATATGCTGATTTGGGTCACATGTCTATTGTGGACAGTCAAATTCCAGAATCGCCTCACTATTTCATACCGCATCAATGCGTTTTAAAACCTCAAAGCACAACCACCAAGCTTCGGGTGGTATTCAATGCTTCGAGTCGTACTTCATCACTAATTTCGCTCAACGATTTATTGATGGTTGGACCTACCGTACAGGAAAAATAGTTTGCGACTCTTATCGGTTTTCGTTTACATAAATTTGTAATTACTGCTGATATCGAAAAAATGTATCGCCAAGTATTAGTTGCAAATGATGATCGAAACTTCCAACTTATTCTTTATAGACAGAATGCGTGTGATCCAATACAGGTTTTTCGATTAAATACGGTCACTTATGGAACTTCTGCAGCGCCATTTTTGGCTTTAAGGAGCTTAACATATTTGGCCAGTTTGCACAGAGAAACTTTACCCATCGGGGCAGAAGTAATTCGCACTAATTTTTTGTCGACGACTTGCTAACTGGCGCTGAAAGCTTCACAGAACTTTTGATTATTCGAAACCAGGTAGTTCAAATATTAAGTTCAGCTAGCTTCAAATTAACAAAATGGTTTTCCAATCATCCTGATTTCAATTTGTCCATGTCAGATGAGAAATTGCTACACAGCGACGCTGAATCAGCGAAGGCTCTGGGTATACACTCGAGTCCTAAGAGTGATTCACTTAAATTTCACTTGGATAACCATTACAGAGATCTGAAAGCAACCAAGAGGAATATTCTATCAGTATTTTCCAGATTGTTTGACCCACTAGGACTCCTCTGCCCAATAGTAATAAGAGCCAAAATGCTTCTTCAGGAGCTTTAGATTCAGAAACTCGACTGGGATGAGTCAATACCTATGCGATTGAATACTGCTTGGGAAAACTTCACGGACAATTTGTCAAAGATCGTTACAATTAGAATCCCAAGATTCGTCCACACCAGTTCTACAGCACCATGTCAAATCCACGGATTTGCTGATGCTTCAATTCGAGCTTACGGCTGTTGCCTTTATATAAGGACTTGAATTCAACTGGAGTTACATGTCCTTTGCCAACTGCCAAGTCAAGAGTTGCTCCACTGAAGACGAAGTCGTTACCAATACTTGAGCTGTGTGCAGCACACCTTTTGGCAAACTGGTGGACTCGAATTGAGAAAATCGTTAGTTTCAAGATTGAAAATGTGACATTTTGGACCGATTCAGAAATCATTCTGCATTGGATGAAAACTCATCCTTCTAGCCTCTCAACATTCGTATTTAATAGAGTGGCCGAGATACAAGAGTGGTCAGAGCGTGTTTCATGGCGGCATGTGCCCACTTGTGACAATCCAGCGTATATTGTATCGAGAGGATGTGACGTGGATACCTTAACCAACTCTATTTGGTTTA
Organism: Trichopoda pennipes; assembly: GCA_030448955.1. NCBI lineage: Eukaryota > Metazoa > Arthropoda > Insecta > Diptera > Tachinidae > Trichopoda > Trichopoda pennipes. Next base: position 1,498,895 of record JASKUP010000051.1, read on the forward strand.
ATGGCCCATCATTTTTATTGAAAAGTGAATCAAATTGGCCTATTAACCATCATTTTAAGTTAACAGAGGAGCAAGTATCTCTGGAAAAGAAAACCTCAAAGGTACTCATCGCAGTAGAGAGTTCTGGCAAGTCAGAAAACGTTTTTATAAGGTTGGTCGAGAATCATTCCTCATACAGAAATTTTCTGAGAATTACATGTGTAACGACACGCTTTACCTGGCTGCTGGGGTATACTCAGCGGCGTCCAGGGTCGTGATGTGTCGTGGGGACAAAATAAAAAAAAACCCGCGGTTGCTCAGGTTTACTTAATTTTTATTTTGCCAATATTTTTCCTCTTGATGGCAGCTCGTTGTCGGCTTCGTCTACTTTACACTGGTGTGGGTGTATGAGTGCGGCAGTGTCCGTAGTCTGTGTCCAACATATACCGGTCAGTGGCGTTTCGTTTGGGGCACCGTTCGTTGAAGTGGCCGTGTGACCACGGGAAATAACCAGAAACACTGTAGGTTGGGCTGGGTCAAAACCTCCGCTCAACTGTCCAATGCTCTGGTCACCCACTATGGTGACGGTAGACACAAACTCCACTGGGTCAAAACCTCGGCTTCGTTTGTGACCGAGCCACAGTTCAGTTTAGTATGACGTGTGTCCTATGGAAATAACCAAAACACTGTAGGTTGGGCTGGGTCAAAACCTCCGCTCAACTGTCCAATGCTCTGGTCATCCACTATGGTGACGGTAGACACAAACTCCGCTGGGTCAAAACCTCGGCTTCGTTTGTGACCGAGCCACAGTTCTTATCTCAGGGTATAAACTCGGCTGGGTCAAAACCTCTGCTTTGTTTATAACCTGACTGTCTTACCTAACAGTCTAAAATAAGATAAAAAAATTACCTGTTGTTCCGCCGCCGGCTGCACACAACATAAATTTTTATTTATGGTGTTTGCCCTTTTATACTTATGCTGCTAATACACAGCTATACACAAACACACACACACCATAATGGCAGTCTATGTATACCATAGCTGATGGCTGTATTCACCACCAACCGTCAGATGCTGCTTAAAACAGCTGTTGGCTGTATTCACCACCAACTATACCTCCAGATGGCGTTGCCAAACGAGCTGCCGTTAAATACAAAATTATAAATTAAAATTACTTAAACTAAACATAATTCATTAACTTAATATTAACTTAATTAAAAAATAAAAACATTATTTTCCTAAAATTAGCAAGAGTACTTATTCTATTATAAACAAAAGTAGGAATTCAGAAAAAATAGTTGAAATATTATTTATGATTGAACAAATCACAAAATATATATGTTTATAAATAAATATACATTGTTTTATACACTAGGAATTCAGATACAATGGAAAAAATATTATTTAAATAAACGTTGGAAATTCAATACAGCAATAATATATAGGTTTGTCGTGCCAAAAACGACCCTAGGACTTTTGGCGTCACACTGCCCTCTCCCCTATGAGGTGATAGTTTCCGACACTTGGATGCGTGCCATCCCTTTCCGGCTGACATTCACCCTATACTGCCGCCCGTTCACCTCCTGTTGGAAGCGTAACCTCTGGTGACCACTTCTGCTCTCTAAAACCATGGCCACCTTCCTTTGCACTTCGGGGGGCGTCTGGTTCAAGGCTACCTCCCGCAGACCAAAGGGTTCCGTTAGCGCGCTCCATTCTTTCGCACTCCTTCGTGGCGATATGCAAGTTGGGGTCATACTGGCCAAATTTGAGTCGTTGTACTCGGTTGGAATTTTTATCAACATTTCTCCTGCAGGTATCTGTTGCATTGCCTTGTGCTGTTGGCAAGATCCACAGCTTCGCATATATCGACTGATGGCTTGTGACATACCATACCGGTTGGCGCCCTTACTGAATGTTCTCTCCATTCCCAACTGTCCTCCAGCTGTAGCGTCATGGTTTGCTTTTATGACTTGTTCCCGGAATGGCGTTGGCACGTAAAACTTCCTCGGTGTACAGTCTTCATCGTTCCAATTCCGGGTTGAATTTTTGCACAGTTTATTATTTTGAGTTGAAAAATTTGAAATCTTCTCGGGTTGTTTTCTCACTTCCCGCATACGGTGTGTTACCCATGGACATGGGGCCTGCTGACTGGTCTGGACCAATTTAATAGCGTCCATTGCTGTTTTCCGGGGGACATTGTTCTTCTTCACCCTTTCTGTTTTTCGCGCCCCGACAACGACACTTACGTTTTTACTCGAAATTACCCGATTAGTCTTCGGTATATCCATTGGTGACATTCTAGGCCTGCTACTCGCACTCAGGCCTGCGCAGTAGATGACAGTGTCGAATTTTCTCAAGAAATCTAAGCCAATTATGATGTCTGCAGTGGCCTCATCTAGGATAAGGAATTCTATTTTAGCGGTCTTCTTTCCCAACGTCACTTTCAAACGCACAGATTGGCTGATTCTTCTTCTTGACCCATCAGCCAGAAGCATGTTAATGCCAACAGAATCCTGGGGTGCTTTACCAAAACGTCTCAGTTGACTAGGGGTAATGAAGCTTCTCGTGGCTCCCGTATCGAGTATTGCATCCACCGACTTTCCTTCGACCAGCAGGATTGCTTTTAGCCTATCCTCCTCCCAGAGCAGGGTGGTTTCGGGTATTTGGTGCTTCTGGTTGCCAGTTGAAGCTTTTGATGATGCTTTTACCGTGGTTTTCGTCATCATACGGTGGTACTCACCCCGGTTTTGCGGAGCAATTGGTATACTATCCAAGTCATCGGCAAGCTGGAGGAGTTCATTCAGAGAAGCAAAATCCTTTCGCCGAATATACCACTGGTAGTCTGACCTCGCGTTTCTGAAGATTCTATCTGTTTTTTGCTGTTCCGATAGGCTGCTATGTCTCATTAATTGTTGCAGGGCAAGAACATATTCCTTAAATGGTTCCTTGGGCCGCTGCGTTCTTTTACGGATCTCATCTTCCAGCTTCTCAAAATAATTGGGAGGAAGAAAAAAGTCACACAAATCCTTCTTAAATTGGTGCCATTTGTTCCAGTGCCGATTATTGTTTCGGAACCAAATTAACGCCTTTTCCTTTAGCACTTCCGGCATCACACGTGATAACTGATTGATGTCCACATTGTACATCTCGGCGAGCTCTTCCGCTCGTTCCACAAATTCCAGGGGATCTTTGCCGCCAGCATACTTTAGTCCCCATTTTCTGACCAATTCCACTATAATGATTTGGGCATCGTTGCGTGGTGATGGTGTGCTACCTGTCACACCCATGGCATCTATGGCTGCTGCCGTCGTTTGCGATGTCGGCCTGACAAGCGACTGGCTGGTGGCCCTAGCATCGCTATTCGGTATCTGGGACGTTTCATCTTTCACGGGGGTGGCGGGTGCGCTGGTAGTCGTCTCGTTCGGTACTGTTAGCGTTAGCTGCAAGGTACCAGGCGAGTGCTCGTGCCTGGTTTGCAACTTCAACAGTTCCTCTCTTCGCTTCTCGCCGTGTTCCGCTGTTAAGAACTTGGCGAAACGCTTCCTTAATTCTTCCACGTTGCCTGAGGAGTCCTGGGCAAAGGCTCCTAGGTATTTTACCAATTCGTCTTTGCGTAAGGTATACGCCCATGATGTCCTTAACATCTTAACGTCTTGGCGGGGATGAATTACTTGACCTTCCTGTCTTCTTCGTAACCCTTATAGGGTCCCTGCTCGGGCGCCAATTGTAACGACACGCTTTACCTGGCTGCTGGGGTATACTCAGCGGCGTCCAGGGTCGTGTTGTGTCGTGGGGACAAAATAAAAAAAAACCCGCGGTTGCTCAGGTTTACTTAATTTTTATTTTGCCAATATTTTTCCTCCTGATGGCAGCTCGTTGTCGGCTTCGTCTACTTTACACTGGTGTGGGTGTATGAGTGCGGCAGTGTCCGTAGTCTGTGTCCAACATATACCGGTCAGTGGCGTTTCGTTTGGGGCACCGTTCGTTGAAGTGGCCGTGTGACCACGGGAAATAACCAGAAACACTGTAGGTTGGGCTGGGTCAAAACCTCCGCTCAACTGTCCAATGCTCTGGTCACCCACTATGGTGACGGTAGACACAAACTCCGCTGGGTCAAAACCTCGGCTTCGTTTGTGACCGAGCCACAGTTCAATATGCCGTGTGTCCAAGGGAAATCACCAAAACACTGTAGGTTGGGCTGGGTCAAAACCTCCGCTCAACTGTCCAATGCTCTGGTCACCCACTATGGTGACGGTAGACACAAACTCCACTGGGTCAAAACCTCGGCTTCGTCTGTGACCGAGCCACAGTTCAGTTTAGTATGACGTGTGTCCTATGGAAATAACCAAAACACTGTAGGTTGGGCTGGGTCAAAACCTCCGCTCAACTGTCCAATGCTCTGGTCATCCACTATGGTCACGGTAGACACAAACTCCGCTGGGTCAAAACCTCGGCTTCGTTTGTGACCGAGCCACAGTTCTTATCTCAGGGTATAAACTCGGCTGGGTCAAAACCTCTGCTTTGTTTATAACCTGACTGTCTTACCTAACAGTCTAAAATAAGATAAAAAAATTACCTGTTGTTCCGCCGCCGGCTGCACACAAATTAAATTTTTATTCATGGTGTTTGCCCTTTTATACTTATGCTGCTAATACACAGCTATACACAAACACACACACACACCATAATGGCAGTCTATGTATACCATAGCTGATGGCTGTATTCACCACCAACCGTCAGATGCTGCTTAAAACAGCTGTTGGCTGTATTCACCGCCAACCATACTTCCAGATGGCGTTGCCAAACGAGCTGCCGTTAAATACAAAATTATAAATTAAAATTACTTAAACTAAACATAATTCATTAACTTAATATTAACTTAATTAAAAAATAAAAACATTATTTTCCTAAAATTAGCAAGAGTATTTATTCTATTATAAACAAAAGTAGGAATTCAGAAAAAATAGTTGAAATATTATTTATGATTGAACAAATCACAAAATATATATGTTTATAAATAAATATACATTGTTTTATACACTAGGAATTCAGATACAATGGAAAAAATATTATTTAAATAAACGTTGGAAATTCAATACAGCAATAATATATAGGTTTGTCGTGCCAAAAACGACCCTAGGACTTTTGGCGTCACACATGTTACATTTTAAGATTTGTAGATTCCTGTAGAAAATTTGAGGTAGACGAAACCAACCACCCTACTGCAAGAGAAATGACATGGGAATTTTATAGACTTGTTGAGATATTCCAAAGGGAAACCTTTTCCGAAGAGATTCGGAAACTGGAAAAATCTGAGGTTTTACCTTCAGATATTCAGAGGTTCACACCATTCATACATCGCTTCATGGAGCATAAGCGAAACTCTTCTTTAATAAGAGCAGGTGAGAAGCTGCTTAACGCGCCATTGGCATATCGTTCAAAATTCCCACTGTTATTGCCAAAGAAAAATCTATTTGTGGAAAGGTTTTTACGTTGCTTGCACCTCGAAATTGGCATGCTGGAACAAAAGCACTGATATCTCTTTCGCGGGAGAATATTTGGCTTGCTAAAGAGGAATGCAGCAAAATCGTGGGTAAATGTGTCCACTGTTACCGATATAAACCAAAACTCATGACTCAAATAATAGGGAACTTGCCCACTGACAGAGTTAGAGCTTTGCGCCCATTTTAAATAGTCGGAGTCGATTTCTGCGGCCCTATAAACGTTACATTGCATTTGCGTAATAGACCACCAGTGAAAATATACATAGCAGTTTATGTGTGTTTCACTTCAAAGGCTGTTCACTTAGAGTTAGTGTCTGACTTATCCTCCGATGCTTTTATTTTTTCTTTCAAAAGGTTCATTGCCAGGAGAGGCCTGCCCAGCAAGGTGTACTGCGACAACGCCACCAATTTCGTGGGAGCCCGCCGAATTCTAAAGGAGTTGATCGAAGCATTCGAGAAGAGCAAAGAGGACATCAGATCGTACGCAGCATCGTACAGGGACTCCACACTTCGGAGGGTTGTGGGAAGCAGCCGGAGACGTCAGCAACAGCAAGCTGCGGTGCTTAAAGAGATGGCGAATGCTCTGCGCTCTCAATCAGAGGTTTTGGCGAGCCTGGTCCAAAGAGTACGTGCTAGGGCTACAGGACAAAGGCAAGTGGTCTTTGGACCAGGCTCGCCAAAACCTCTGTTTGAGAGCGCAGAGCATTCGCCATCTCGTCAAGCACCGCAGCTTGCTGTCGCTGACGTCCCCAGCGTTTAAAGTTACCAAATGTTATTGCGATTCAGGAAACGTGGTTTCAAGACAATATATCTCAAATCTATCAAATACCTGGTTACAATTGTGTTCATTGTTGCAGAAAGGATGGATACGGGGAACAGCAGTATACATAAGAAATAATTTACAATATAATGTAGAAATTTGTGAAAGCAACATGTTTTGTGAATTTATTGCTCTTTCACTTGAAAATTTCAAATTAGATGGCAGGCCATTAAAAATAGTATCATTTATCCATAGATAATTAATATTTTATCGATCCCAAAAATGTAACTTAGATAATTTCTGTGGAATAATTGAAAATTTGATACTGAAATTCGGTAGAAGTTATTGCATTTTTGTGGGTGACTCGAACGGTGACGTTTTGCATAATTCATCAGCAAAATTACTGAATTTACTAGAAAGTTACGATTTTAAAAATTGTCATAACTTTACATGAACTGCGTCGGGAAAGTCAATTGACAATGTTTATAGTAATATTTCAGATTACATTTTTGTTGATGTAGTTGAGTTCAGAACATCTGATCATAACATGGTTTCTTGCAGAGTGCGAAAAATGTTTCCAAATCCAAATAACTTCAGAATATCCAGAGCCATTAAAAATAGCAAAAATTGTTCCAATACCAAAGAAATTAAATGGTAACAAAGAGGAAATGTATCGACCTATTACTATACTGCCGGTTATTGACAAAATTTTTGAGAAGATAATACACCAACAGCTTTTAAATTACTTGGAAAAAAACAACTTATTGCACAAATGTCAATATGGATTTAGAAAAGGTAGTGGTACCGAGAATGCAGTTGCAAATGTTGTGAATTTCATATGTCCAATAATTTACAATAATTTACCTCAAAACTTGAAAAGTATTAATACAATATCAAACTTTAAAAGGAATGTAAAGAAATACTTACTTCTCGATCTTGAAATGCTTCTAACATAACATTTATATTTATTATCCAAACTTGAAATATAATCAGTAATTTTTATTTATTTATTATGTATATACATATATATCAGTCTTGTACTATCGTTTAATGCGTATGGTCGTGATTTTCGCTGTTTATTGGTTTGTTACAAAAAAATTAACAGTTATTCTTTTTTTTTTAAATAACAACAACAAAATTTGTTACATATACAAAAAAAAAAAATTAAAACAAAAATAAAGCGCGAGCGTGTTGATGATGTTCTTGCCTCTCATAGGCAGAATATGATTAAAAAACCAAAAACAAACAGTTCTCAGAGAACTGAATATCAAAACTTTTTTGCTCCTCTCCAAACTATTGATGATCAGGATGAAGAAGACATTAGAAAACAGTTATTTATTCAAAGTTTCAATAAAAGAAATCGATCATAAAAAAAACCAGTGGTGTGATGTTGAACAGAAAATAATTAATTTGAAGTCATTTTCTTTAAAGAACACAAATTAATAAAGAACTATAAACATAAAGCAGAACTTAAAAAACAGCGCCGTGCTTTTTGTTGACGGCGGTGTGTTCTGGGCGACCAAAGCTGGTGTTTACTCGTGAAAGTGGACCAATTGTGTTGAGACGAGTGCGGCTGATATAGATTTTGCGAAGACATTGTGTTAACATAAAATTTCGGTATTTCCGGCCATAAAGGCCAAAGCAGATGTAAAATTTAAAATAAAAACAGTCAAAAAACAAAAAGGGAAAAAAAAAAATTTTTTTTTGTACTAAAAAATTATTAAACAAAAACATTAAAATAAGCAAGAAAAGCTGGGAGATACTCTTATGAGTACTCAAAAGCAAAAAACTGTCAAGTAAGCACTAACGGCAGAAATGCCTATTTAACCCTTAGCGCTGAAGACGTGAGCGAAAACAACACAACGAAAAAAATTGATGATAGTCTGTATCTAACAGCAAAGCAACACTTTCGCGTTCGTACAAGTTCACTACCGCAAACCAGTGAATTATTATCGGTTCCAGTGCCACTCAAATCGGCAACTTCATCCGCGTCGGGTTCCTGCTCTTCAGTTAACGAAGCTGCTACAACTGCTATCGACATCGAAAAACCTAAGATCCAAGTGGGAATGGACAGATACCTAACGGTTACCAAACGTGGGCGAAGTCCCAAATCGTCCCAGGTCGCATCAGTTCGAAAGTTATCTAGAAATAGTGACGCCGCCTCAGTAATTTCTCAAAATCGATTTTCTTTGTTACAAGACGACAACGAGAAATCTGTCTGCACAACCAAATCCTCTAAACCTCCACCGATATATTTGAGGGAAAAAAATTCAAACGCCCTTGTTAAGAAATTAATTTCGCCTATTGGTAATAAAACGTTTTATGTCATGCCAATAAAACGTGGCAAAATTGATGAAACCAAAATACAGGTTCACGAAGAGGCGAATTTCCGTAAAGTGGTTAATGAACTTGAAAAGAGTAAATTAAGCTTTTATACATATCAGCTTAAAAGTGCAAAAGGTTTGCAAGTTGTAGTAAAGGGCGTAGATCCAAGTGTTGAACCAAACGAAATCAAAGGTGCCCTCATTGATCAAGGTTTCAAAATTAAAAATGTCGTAAACATAATTAATAGGGAGAAAATACCACAACCTCTGTTCCGAGTAGAATTGGAGCCCAATGACATAAAATTGAAGAAAAATGAAACTCACCCAATTTACAATTTGCAATATCTTCTGCATAGAAAAATCACGGTAGAAGAACCCCGCAAACGTTCAGGGCCCGTACAGTGTCACAACTGTCAAGAGTTTGGGCACACAAAAACATACTGCAAACTTCCATCTGTTTGCGTTATATGCGGAGAATTGCATGCTACTGCTAGTTGCAATAAACCTAAAGGGGAAACAAACCTTAAAAAATGCAGTAATTGTGGCGGTAATCACACTGCAAACTACAGAGGTTGCCCCGTTTATTCTTTCATAAGACAGGGTGCAACACCGGCACCTAAAGTTACATCGGCCCAAAAACAGCATATTTTATCTACTTCGTATCCCCAAATGGTCCGACCAATCAATACTCATGTATCGTATGCCGACGCCGTAAAAATCAACACTGTTCCACCAAAACATGTTCTATCAGCAAATACCAATTCAGACGCTAACTCAAGCTTCAATTTTACTCGTCTTGCAGCTACTATTGACAACCTTGTGCAGACAATAAACAATTTCACAACTAGTATGACTAGCATGATGCAACAAATGCTGCAAATGCAGACTACTTTGCTTCAGGCAATCGTAAATAGAAAATGAATTCGATGAAAATATGTTTCTGGAATGCAAATGGCATTCGCCAACATAAAAACGAACTCGAATACTTCCTCACGGAAAATAACATTGACATCATGCTGGTCTCTGAAACGCATTTGACCACAAGGGGTATTTTTAAAATTAATGGATTCACATTTTATGATACAAAGGATCCGAGAGGTAGAGCATGCGGCGGCTCAGCAATTTTAATAAAGTCTAGACTGAAACACCATTTTTTAGACAGCAAGCAAGAAGACTATTTGCAAGCCACAACTATTTGTGTTGAAAATCTTTTAAATGATATAGTAATATCATCAGTCTACTCTCCTCCCAGGTTTTTAATAACCGAAGAGCAGTATAAAAAATTTTTTAAAGGTCTTGGACCATGTTTTCTGGCAGCTGGCGATTATAATGCGAAACACAATTACTGGGGTTCGCGCTTAATTACACCTAGGGGCCGAGCATTGTACAACGCTATTAGCAGTAATGATTTAGATGTTGCTTCGAGTGGTCAGCCTACATACTGGCCTACCGACAGACAAAAAATTCCGGATGTAATAGATTTTGCTGTCACAAAAAATATTTCAAGAAATTTAGTCACTGTAGAATCTTCCATGGATTTATCATCGGATCATTCTCCAACCATTGTAACTATTTGCAGCCCGCTTAGAAGACATTTGTTTTTTCCTGATACAAATATGATCAGTCGCATCAACTGGTTGAGTTTTAAAAAATATCTCAGCACCCATTGTTCGGAGAATATTTTGCTAGAAACAAAGGAGGATGTGGAGTGTAGCCTTGCAACTTTTAGTGAAAATAATTAACAAGCAGCACAGCTTGCAACAACTAAACATCCGCAGACTACTTTAGGTCACATCTATTCTGCAGACATTGAACGTCTCGTAGCGGAAAAACGAAGAGCTAGAAGAGATTGGCAACAACACAGATCGCCCCTGCAGAGGCAGAGACTTAGAGAATGCACAAAGCGGCTTAGAGACTTACTAGCATATGAAAAAACTGCATCTTTCGAGAAATATCTGGAGGGCCTCGATGCTACACCAAACTCCAACTATTCTTTATGGCGTGCTACAAAAAACCTTAAAAGGCCCGATGAGTACAAGCCACCCCTACGTAATATCAGTGGAGATTGGGCAAGAAGGGACGCTGAAAAAGGTGACTTATTTACCGATTACTTGAAAGATGTATTCACCCCACACATATGTACTGATGATGTTAGTTTGCCAAGCGTAGTTGGATTACCCCCACGACCCTTAAAGTTTAAGTTGCGTGAGGTACAAAAGCTAATTTCTGAAGTAAATCCGAAAAAAACTCCTGGTATGGACGGCATAAGTAACAAAATGTTGAAGGAGTTCCCCAATATTGCAGTCAGAATCATGCTATTCATTTTTAATGCCATTTTACGGCTTGAATACTATCCTGACCACTGGAAGATTTCTAAAGTTAAAATGATTCCAAAACCGGGTAAAGACCTAACCAAAACCGAGTCATATAGACCCATAAGTCTATTACCAACTATTTCAAAGGTTTTCGAAAAGTTGCTTATGGATAAATTGTCTCCAATGCTAAGGGATAGTGGGTGTATCCCAAACCATCAATTTGGTTTTAGAAGTAGACATAGCACAATTGAGCAAACCCATAGATTGGTTCAGGTGATAAGAAGGACTTTTGAAGAGAAGAAGTATTGTTCAGCTATTTTTATTGATGTTTCACAGGCTTTTGACAAAGTTTGGCATGAAGGTCTATTTCTAAAACTTACCGCTCACTTGCCTTGTAATATGAGCAACCTACTGCAAAGCTACATAATTGGACGAAAATTTGCTGTCGTTGAAGGAGACTTCGTAAGTGTATCCAAACCAATTTCCTCAGGTGTACCACAAGGTAGCATTCTTGGACCAGTTTTATATTTGATATATACCTGCGATATGCCTGTAAGTGAAACTGTCCACACTTCTACGTTTGCTGATGATACAGCGTGTCTAAGTTCGCACGAAAACTTCTATCAAGCCTCAATAAATCTTCAGCAACATATAACTCAGTTGGAGTTGTGGTTAAAATTATGGAGAATTAAAGTGAACGTTCAAAAGTGCATTCATGTGACTTTCACCCTGCGAAGAGATAATTGTTCACCCGTTCGAATCAATAATCACATTGTTCCTCACCATAATTATGTGAGATATCTTGGTATATATCTTGTTCGTCGCCTTACATGGATACATCATATTGACTCAAAGCTAACACAAATGAAACTTAAGCTAACACAATTACACTGGCTCATTGGCAGGAACTCGAGACTTGGCCTAGATTGCAAACTTCTAATTTACAAGAGTATTCTGAAACCAATATGGTCTTATGGAATCCAACTTTGGGGCACTGCCTCAGCTTCAAACGTGGATAGAATCCAACGTATGCAAAATAAAATTTTACGGTTGATAACTTCCGCCCCATGGTACATCAGAAATTCAAACATACATTGTGACTTAGACATACCGCTGGTGACTACAGAAATCATCAAATACGCAGGCAAATACTTGATGAAGCTCGAAGACCATCCTAATCCCCTTGCTCGCAATATCTTGGATTATAGTGGACATAGCCGATTAAAAAAGAGGGATACCGCAGCTTTAATCCTCAATGCTACAGATGACACATCTTAGAAACATTTGTTTTGTTTTTTTTTTTAATGTCAATTTTTTTTTTTTTTTTACCCAAAAGGTTAGTTCTGACATGGTCGGGACTAATGTAACTTTTTTTAGAATTTAAGATTTTAAAACTTATTGTTAGTTCTTTTTATAGAAGATACAATAAATAATTTTGAGAGTTAAAAAAAAAAAAAAAAAAAAAAAAATTTAAATCGGATCTTCACAACTTAACAAACACAAACAACAAATATGTTTTAGGTGGAGATTTTAATTGTAGACACAGATATTGGGGGTGCCAGCGAAGTAATTGTTGGGGTAACATCTTATACGATAAAATTCAATTAAATGCTACACAAATTCTTTTCCCACATGAACATACACATATACCTGCAGATATAAATAAGCAACCCTCCACCTTAGATTTCTATTTAACCACATATGGCAGCGGTAAGAGTAATAAACGACTTAAGTTCAGATAACCTTCCAATAAGCAGCATCATAAATCTCGAATATAGAGCAATAACAAAGGAATATTATAATTTTAATAAAGCAAATTGGAATCGTTTTAAAAACAGTGTAAATAGTAATACCATTCTGCCTGATTTCAACGAAATAACTAGCACCATACATATAGACACAATGATAAACCAGTTTAACAGAAATTTAAAAATCGCTATAGACGACTCTGTGCCAAAACGGAAAATTTTGTGTCCAAACAAACCATTTCCTCATAACATTAAAGTAATGATCTAATTTAGGAATATCTATCGACGAAACTGGAAGAGATACCGAGATATTGAAGATCATAGACAAATGTCCCGACTCAACAAGGAGATCACAAGGGAAGTTCAGCAGTTCAGAAATCAAACATGGAACAATATGCTATCTTCACTGGACAAGGCAAAATCCCCTTTTTGGAACGTAACGAAAATGTTCAAAAAGAAATCAAAATTTATTCCAATACTTAAACACAATGGTGTAGTATGCTTTACCGATGAAGAAAAGTGTGAACTCTTGGCTCAAAGTTTTAAGGCAAATCATGTTATTTCAGCCGAACTAAGCGACGCGAACACAGTAATGGAAGTTAATAACGTGGTACGCAGTTGCTGTTCTGAAGTCACGACCCCATTACATACGCTTTTCACCAGCCGAAGAGAAGTTTGTGACATAATTAAAAAACTTAAAAACAAAAAAACTCCAGGAACAGATGAAATCAACAACAAATGCCTAAAAATGCTTCCAGACAAAGCTATAAAGTATCTTACCACCATGTTTAACGCTTGTTTAAAATTCTGCTATTTTCCTGCGTCGTGGAAAATATCTAAAACCATACCAATACTCAAGCCAAACAAAAGTGCAGATTCTCCAACATCATACAGACCAATTAGTTTACTTTCTTCAATAAGCAAAATTCTTGAAAAAATTATAAAGGAAAGAATTATTAATTTTGTTGATACAAATAATATACTTCCTTCGCAGCAATTTGGTTTTAGAAAAGAACACAATACAACGCAACCCCTACTTAAAATCAGAAATCTAATTAAAAGAAATTTTCAAGCTGGCAAATCCACAGGAATGGTCCTTTTGGATATAAGGGCTGCCTTTGATTCTGTTTGGCATAATGGGCTCATTTACAAACTAAAACAATACAATTTCCCAACATATTTATTAAAAATTATACGCAGTTTTCTAAGTAATAGATCATTTCACGTATATGTAGGCACAACGCGCTCTCAGCAAACATATATTCCAGCTGGCTGTCCTCAAGGTTCCTGCTTGTCACCCGTTTTGTATAACTTATTTACTGCAGATATTCCGTGTTTTTCAAGTTGCATCACTTCAATATTTGCAGACGATACCTCCATACTCTGCTCCGATATTTACGCCACTAATATTGTAACTAAGTTACAATTAGCACTAGTTGAACTACACAACTATTTTAATAAATGGAATATCCTGGTTAACCCTGAGAAAACACAAGCAATATTTTTCACAAGAAGAAGGAAGGCATGTTTCATCCCACAAAACCCTATTCAGTTTTTAAATAAAAACATTAATTGGGAGAATAAAGTCAAATATCTTGGTATTATCCTTGATACCAAACTTTGTTACAACGAGCACATATCTTATCTGCTTCACAAAATCAAAATAATGACAATTCTGATGTACCCTATTATAAATAGAAAATCAGAACTCAATATAAATAACAAAAAGTTAATTATCAAAGCAATTTTTCACCCAATAATGTTTTACGGCGCTCCAGCTTGGTCCACTTCCGCAAAATGTCATCTGAAACAACTTCAAGTTGCCCAGAATAAACTTTTAAAATTGATTTTTAAACTGCCTTGGCACTTTTCCACCCAACGCCTTCATACTCTAGCAAACTTTGAACTCATCTACGATAAAATTGAGAGGCTAACAACAAATTTCCATACAAGATGTCAACATTCCCGGTATGGTCACATAAATGATCTGATCTCATCTTATATTTTTATTTTTTCACATTCCTAGTTTTAAGTTTTTATCATATACCCTCTTTCAAAAAGGTTTTTATAAAATTTTTCCTTCCTTAAATAAAACAACACCAAATGTACAAATATATATATTTAAAATAATAATTAAGTAGAAGAGGAACGCAGTTCCTAAACTCTTTGCCTTAAAAAGACAAATGTAAAAATTTCTTGAATATTATAATAAACACACAAATTAAGGGTGCAGGGTCTGCAGCCCTGCTCTGGAACCACTGAAATTGCAACTAGGAAAGCCTGTTGCTAGAATTAGTCTTCAGCTTCCTAGAACGTGAATGAAGTGGCTTTTCATTCACAGGTGCAGATGTAAATCTTAACCCGAAATTAAAGATATTGAAAGATAATTTGTTGCTCTGGATATAAGAGATAGTTTTCGGTAGTTCCAAGACAATGATCAGAGCATAAATTCGAAATAGACTTTTGCAAATGTTTACAATTCAATTTAAACTTTAAAAAATGTTTTATTAAAAACAAACATGCATTATGCAATCAAATAAAACTTTAAAAGCTAAAGAATCATTACAATATTGAGCATTTCTTAACATAAATTAGGATGTTCTCGATTTTTTTTAATTAAATCTGAATAAGGCCTTTACGACCATCGATCGTTAAGAATTTAAATGTAAACTTTGTTAAAATTTATGATGTATTCTGGCGTATAGCAATGCGATGTTATGCCCTAATGCAAATGTAGAAACACTACTAATTTAGAATATGTGTAATAATATTCTTTAACAAGTTAATTTAAATTCAAAATTTTAAATAACGAGAGTTGAATTTTTCTTCTGATTTTTTCAATTAAAATACTTAAAAACATTAATAACAGCATAGCACAAGATAAATTGCAATACGTAAATCAGGAAAATGAGTTGGAAAACCGTAAACATAGATAAAATAGATGTCTTAGAATTGAGTTATAAAATTTGCACTTAACATTAAGACCCCTTTCACACAGACAAATTTTACTTTGACAAAGTTTTTTTAATTTTCTTTTAAACTTTCTTTGGTGTTCAAACACAAAAAGTTTTCTTTACAAATTTTGTTTTAGTCACTTGGTGCTTTATGCAATCTGTGTATAAGTACAACTGTGTATAAGCGACGAAAGAAAAACAAAGCAACTTTGCGAGTATATCAAAGTCTGTACTCTCAATCATGCTTTCTCCCTCGCTCTCACATAAAATCAAAACTTTGCAAAGTAAAATTTGTCTGTGTGAAAGGGGTCTAACCGCTTAATTGAAAAGAGTGGATATAGAGTGGCATCCTAAAAAACAATGAGAAAAAGCAAGCAGCTATACATACAATACGTACCCACCCCTAAACAAAAATATATTTGACAGCCACAAAATACATAAATAAACACAAAATAAATGAGAAGTAAACTTTAAAAATTTGCATAATTTTATTTAAAACTTTAAAATAATTAAATTAAATTGTATTATTTGAAGGCAAACTGGGTGCATCGGTTGCAGGAAAATAAGCAGAAGTCAAAACAAGTTGGTAAGTATTAGCTGCAATTGAAATGTTCATTACTTTGTTAATAATAAAATTTGCTTTTTTTACAGGCACTTACATAGATGTGGAAATCACTTCTGCGGCTGTGGGAAAACAACAAGAATTACTTTAAATGGTAAGTGTTCCTGAAACTAAAAAGTGAATTACATTCCTATAAAAAAATCTGTTTTTGTTTACAGAGCCTTACGTAGATGTGTAATTTATTTGTGTGGCTGGTGGAAAACGACAATAGTACTCTGAATGGTGAGTGTTCCTGAGAATAATAAGTAAATTACTGGCTGGTGATAAATTATAAGAATTTCCGAAACTAGACTAGTCAAACACAGATGGTACTGGATACAAGTTTTGGCTGTAAAAAACGCATCAAAGAACAGCCGTTTTAAGAGCTAACAAATATTTTTAAAAAGAGATAAATTAAAACTTAAAAGTCCTTTTGAGGGCTATAAACTAACTAAAAAAGAGATAAATTCACAAACTTTTTTTACTGATGCAATGATGAAAATCAGCAGAGTTAAACACCAATTGGTAAGTATTATCAGAAAATAGAATATGCATTACCTTCTTACTTACAGGAAATTTATGGAACCTAAATATTAAAATATTCCTGCAACTTTCAATGCAATGGCAGAATATTATATGTGAAAAAATATGCAATCAAGATAACAAGGAAAATGTTTTTTATATTTAATCTCCTTTTTTAGACATTCCGTAGCCCTTAAATGAACTTTTGTAAATTTTAATGTTTTTTCACAAAGGATGATTTTTTTCAACCTTGTCTAGTCTAGATCCATCATGTTTTGCTATGAACAACATCACTTCTTGTGGGATGTGGCTCTTCACCACGCATGACGGCCTGGAATAAAGAGAAGCTACCTAACCGTGAATAGGCTAGCTACACTTACCTCTGAATTGTAAAAATGTTAACACTTTTTAAAAATACTCGATATTATTCCACCATACAAGCAAAATTTAATTTTTCAAATCAATGTTTTCTACTTTTTATTTATAATTATTAATTGTATAAATAAATAAGATAATTTAGTTGTAAATTTTATAAAACTATTTGTATTTCATTGAAGGAACAAAAAAGTCTTAAATTTATAATTAGAAATAAAGCAGGTATGGTATTTTTTACCGTAGACATATAACATATAGACTTTTTTTTAATTTTTAAAAAATTGTTTCTGATGTGGAACGATTATCTGCCACTGCTGTTAAATTGCCTTGTATTTGTTGCTGAGTTTGTTTGCTACTTTTGTAGGCAATTTCTTAAGTACGTTGACTTGCATATTAGACTCTATACTTCGGGCCAAATTCTCCATGTCACCCAATACTTTGGGAGCACTACTAAATTTATCGATTACTTGCAGCCATTGTTGAGTTTGTTTTGCAAAATTAGTAGCTCCTACATGCAATTGTTTCGCTTTAGCATCTAAACGCTTCTGATTTATATATGCCTGCGCCACACTAGAAACGATATAGGTCAATTTAGAATAAGAAAATTTGATGAAAAAGTAGTACATACCACAAACGTCCACTAAAGCTTTAGTTAGCTTATTGAACGCTTCTTTGCGTTTGACTTCTGCGCTTGGAAAATAAAAGATGAGCCAACAAATTATTTACCAAAACAAAACAGTCAAATATTTTTAATTATTTAATATACTGGCGACTCCTAAAAAACAAGATAAAATGTAAATAAATTAAGTTTGTTGCTTAGAAAGAAAAAAGCACATTCTGCATAGCGATCACGATTCCAATTGGACATTATTTAAATGACAAATGGAACTGCACACGATAATACACTTCCTTTTTTATATGCGAAAGTTCGTCATCAACACAAAATACATAAAAACACTTACCTTGTCGGATTCTTCGGGAACTGGTGAAAATTCCTTACGTCTGTGCAGTTCACTACACTTGCGGCTCCTAAAAAATAAGATAAAATGTTTTATTAAGCAATTCCAAAAATGTAATTTTTAAAATCTTCACAATTGTTTTCTGTTTCTCACAAACTAATTGGACATTATTTAATTGCCAAATAGAACCACACACGGAAATACACTTGTTTTTTTATAAACAACGTTCGTCAACACATAATACATAAAAAACTAAAAAAAACCTTACCGTGTTAGATTCTTCGGGAACCGGTGGGGTTTCCTTATGTCTGGACAGTTCATTATATATTTGCGGCTCCTATAAATAAGATAAAATGTTTTATTGAGTACTTTAAACTTGTTCCTTAGGAAGAAAATTCTTTCCTTAGGAAAAAAATACTCACATTTATAACGTTCTTCCTATATCCTTTGCTATTTTATAACACCTCTGCATGCGGATTCACTTGCTGTTTTTTTAACCAGTAAATTAGCGCAAAAATTAGAAAATTATGGCTAAAAACCAACATTTTCTAAAAATTTGCGCCAACTTGCATTAAATTGTAAAATAAAAATGTAAACAAATAAAATTCATTAACTCCTTTATATAAAAGAGACAGATGCATACAAATTGAATAGCATGCTGTCTTGTAAAAACAAAACGGTTAACTGTGGCGGGCCACTTGCCGAGATTTTTTCCTCGTGTACTATCTAATTAATTATCTATGACCTAAAAAATAAATTCCATTTTATAATTCATTGAGCCGCCGCTAAATTAATTATTTTTGCCGCGACCCCGAACTACAACAGCTTTAAATCGCCGCTGTTCATATTTTGTTAAGCCACCGTCGACGTCAATTCCGTATCGGCTCTGTTTGGAGCTGACTGGGGCATTCAAGTCACCGACTACAGTTCAGGTAAAAGAATTTCAAATGTTTTATGCGGACCACACAAAAAATGAGTGAAATAACACAGGACTATAAAACACCTGGCCAAGAAGATAGTAACAGCAGCGGTGATGATACAAACAAGCATAAATCTGAAACATACCGCTGCGAACAGTTTCTAGGCAAAGCAGACTTAACAAGAGCCTATACAGCAGAACAACCTGGTGGAAGCGTAGTGAATCCGCGAGTTAACATTACAAAAGGTGATTGGAGTGAAGAAGAATATTCTCAAGCCCAACAAAATAGTAACATGAAGGTGGTAGCTTCACATTATAATGAACTAAAAGAATCCGGTAGAAAGGAACGTTTTAAATCGCGTATATTTCATATGAGAAACTTTAATAACTGGGTAAAATCTCAACTGATATCGGAATACCTTAAACGAATACGTGAAAATCAACGCATGGGAGAGCCCATGCGCGTCTTAGACATGTGTTGCGGAAAAGGAGGAGACTTACTTAAATGGGAAAAGGCTTTAATTACCTACCTCATTTGCACAGATATTGCTGAAGTTTCGGTTCAACAATGTAAAAAACGTTATGAAGAGATGTGCAGAAGAGCAGAAAAAACGAAATTCTCCCACAAGTTTGAAGCAGAGTTTTTTGCATGTGACTCTACGTTAGTACGACTAAGAGAACGCTTTAAAGATCCTTCATTAAAACTTCATTTAGTCTCTTGTCAGTTTGCTTTCCATTATTCCTTTGAGTCACTAACGCAGGCAGAGTGCATGGTTCGTAATGCCGCGGAATGTTTACAGCCAGGTGGTTTTTTTATAGCATCAATACCAGATGCATACGAACTAATGAAACGATTAAGAGAATCAGGCAATGGTCGTAGTTTTGGCAATGAAGTTTATAATTTTGAATTTATTTGCGATACCAATCCACCACCTTTATTTGGTGCAAAATATCAGTTTCACTTAGAGGGTGTTGTTGATTGTCCAGAATTTTTGGTCCATTTTCCAACCTTAGTGAAACTTTGTCGTAAGTACGGCCTCAAATTGGACAGAAAAACAACATTTGCTGATTATTACAAGGAAAATAAAGAAAAGGGTAAATATTTCCAAAATTTAATTCACGTAATGGCAGATTTTTTTTACATCTTATAGGACGAGTCCTTTTACAACGCATGAACTGTTTAGATACTGTGTATGCTAATCGTAAAAGCAATGACGACCAATATGCTCATATTAAGCGCTACATTAGAGGAAATTGTGGACGCCCGTATGGTACACTAACGAAATGCGAATGGGAAGCTGCGAGTAAGTAAACTAAAAAAATAAACATTTTTTAAATTACTACTATTTCTTAAAATAAAAGTTAACCTCGCCAAATTTAATTTATTTGTTTCTTATAATGCAAACAGTTCCACTTATAATGTAAAAATAATTGCATTTTCTAATAAATGCAAATAAATTATTAAACACTTTTGCTGTTATGCCATTTTTTCGGACCAGAACTCAGGGGATGACCCCTATCATGCAATGCATTATAGGAAATTAGGTAGTAGGGAAGAGAAATGTGGGAGTAGTGCTTAGACATGTGATTTGAATTTTCCTACTCATTTAATGCTTAGTGTGATTCAGCGACCAGTCAAACACAAAAAGCGCCTTAAGCGCAAAAATGTGCGAGTACCGAGAACAAGTTTCCTAATTTCATTGATTTCTTACAACTCAGACATTCGTTGTTTTCATTTCTATTTTGAAACAAATGAACGGCTATAAGAAAGAAACGCTTATAAAGATAAAAAATACTGGTCTCATTAAAATATAAAAAGTACAATGTTTAGCTTTAAAACGGCACTGCCTATTATTTATATATATATGTGTGAATATATAAGAAATATTTTTTACCTTTACTTACAAATTGATTTTAATCTTGTATTTTAGCAATATATATAGTATGTGCTTTTCGTAAATGCAAAAATACTTGGGACGCTCAAGGTAAGCCAGTATTTGAATTTGACTAACTGTAGCTGCCAATGTATAGGAGAGCCTTACAACAACAAGAATAATACAAGCTAAACAAAATAATACCTATAAACTTAATCTTCTTTAAAAAAAATATGTTGAAATACAAAATCAAATCATTTTATTAAATAAAAGAAGCTTATAAATTAGTTACATTTTTTCCTTAAATGTTCAAAGGTGAGAAATTTTGTTACAGTAGTATCAAACAGTGTCGTTTAAGAATTTCAACCCTATTTTCTTTTTATAAAAAGGATTAATAGGACTTGGCATGGCATTGGGCTTTAACAAGCCCTTGCCTGGTTTTCTTTTTGCATCGTACGGTATGTTAGGTGAACTTTTTATTTGCTGTATATACTCGAGTGGATTTTGACAAGTGTTGTTTTTTAATGCAATCTTAACGCGTTTTGTGCTGTTTGGTGTTTTAGGGGAGCTCGAGGTCGAAAAACATGTCATCTCTTTACTAGATGATCTGAATTGTATATTAGTTAGCCGTTGTTTTGCTAGTGGATTTAACACTAAATTAGCATTAGCTTCTTTCAATTGGACTTTACGAGAGGGTAAAAAATATTCAATTTCACCATCGCCTAAAGGCTCGCTCCATTCATTTTCAGATTTCTTTTGTTGCTTTGCTGTAGAATCTTCAAAAGAATCGGATAATTTAAGCACACTTGTCTCTTTTGTACGGAATCGATCTACAGAATCATATTTTAGTAAGCCGTATATCTGCTTAATGCATGATTCCCTTTCGTCCTCATTAAAATTCTTTTTTAATATGTAATTCAGTTTTGTAGATGTATTATCGTTGCAGTTCTCTTTTTTTATTTTTGTAACAGGTTCGGTTTCAATTGTTTCTTTAATTTCAGAACTTTGTAATTTGTTTTTATTTTTTTTATACACAGTCTGATCAATTTTAGCCTTTTTCGGCCTTAAGTCTTCTTCATTTAGTTCTTCTTCTAGCCAAGTGTTCATGAAGGATTTCTTCGATCTCTTTCTACGCTCTTTTAAATAGTCTTTTGGCAAGGCCTCTTCCAAGCTTTGCTCATAATTGCTCTCATTGATTTCATCGAAGTTTAACGACTTTAAAAATTTTCTTCTTTTACGTTTTGTCATTTGTTTCAGCTTTCTATCAACCGCATACAATTTATTCTCCAAATTGTCCAATTGCCTAATTTTTTCTTTAATTAAAGGTTTTTCTGACTTACCCTTAAATCGTGGCACAGACTTAATTCCTAATGGAAATTTACCATTTTTATAGGTTTCAAACAGCTCCAATAATTTTTTGAGTAACTTCCTACGTTTTGTTGTGCACTCTTCTTTGTAAAGAAAATATTCAATTTCTTTTATAATATGGTTAGCATCCAATGGTAATGCGGGCATAAAAACATCAACACTCCCAGCTCGTGGATCCAAGTGTTTAACACTAGAACATTTTTCCGTAAATTCATTCTCAATTTCTTCGTTTTCATTTTCTACTTTTTCTAAATCATCTATACGTTTCGTTGGGAATCCCATGCACTTCCAATCATTGTACTTATCACTGTATTCTCTACCCAAATCACTTTGATATAGTAAATGATAAAATATTCTAGCCCGACAATGAGATATCAAGTCAGAGTCCCTTTGCACCGCCATAAATTTAACAAACGGTTTAATAAGCATTCCGACTTGTTCTGAAGAAACTTTACCATCCGATACTTTAGCTAATTCTTCTAAAAATATATCTAAATAATGCATAGTAACGCCTTTCGATGAGTTGCTTTCAAAAAGCACTATTTCAGTTGCATGTTTATTAAACAGATCTATAGCAATAAAACTCCAATCAAATGACTTTAAAGTCTTAAACGTGTAACGTAACATACGTCTGACCAACATTAAAAATTTATCAATTCGCCAGTGGTCTATACCAAACCATTCAATGCACATTGTTTTCAAAAATGCTCCAAAAAAGTCAACACAATATTGCAAATTATCCTTAAAGCATTCTAAAAGCTTACCAAGTTGGTCTGCAAGCTCCTCTTGGACCAGCGGTTTATCAGAGTACCACATATTATAATAAAGTCCCTTCCATATTCTCATAAAATCTTCCTGATTAAATGAGAAAGACGATTTCGTTCTTATCTCAAGCCATTTGCGTAGTCTTTTCATTTGTCTACTTCTTTGTGTGAAATCATTACATGCCAGCGATTTTACTATCTGCACTTCCTGGGCTATAATTCGTATATCTTCCGGCACCACTTCATCATCTTCACAATTAAAGTGAATGTCTTGATTTTCTTTCATTTGAAAAGGTACATTATGTTTTGATTTCGTATTAGGTGCCACCATTTTATTTAAATAATTTATAATGGTATATCACCAAATTAATTCTTTAAATGATTAACACGTGTTCAACTACAAATAATCTATGGTTTAATACATTGACGATTTTGCTAACACCTGGGTTGCCAGACTTAATGACATAGATTATAACTAGCACATTATCATAGATAAAAATAAATGTCTTAGTGCGGTTTTACACACATCAACTTTTGTTGCTCAACTTTTGTTGTTTCCATTAGAAAGAAAGAGAAGGCTTTATACCTCTTCTCTTTCCTTCTAATGGAAACAACAAAAGTTGAGCAACAAAAGTTGATGTGTGTAAAACCGCACTTAGAATTGAGTTATCAAATTTGCACTTACCATTTGCTGTCAACCGCTTTATTGAAAAGAGCGGATATAGAGTGGCAACCTAAAAAACAATGAGAAAAAGCAAGCAGCTATACATTACGTACCCGCCCCTAAACAAAAATATATTTGACAGCCACAAAATACATAAACAAACGCAAAATAAATGAGAAGTAAACTTTAAAAATTTTCAAAATTTTTTTTAAAACTTTAAAATAATTAAATTAAATTGTATTATTTAAAGGCAAACTGGGTGCATCGGTTGCAGGAAAATAAGCAGAACTCAAAACAAGTTGGTAAGTATTAGCTGCAATTGAAATGTTCATTACTTTGTTAATAATAAAATTTGCTTTTTTTTACAGCACTTACATAGATGTGGAAAACAACAAGAATTACTTTAAATGGTAAGTGTTCCTGAAAATAAAAAGTAAATTACATTCCTATAAAAAAATCTGTTTTTGTTTACAGAGCCTTACGTAGATGTGTAATTTATTTGTGTGGCTGGTGGAAAACGACAATAGTACTCTGAATGGTGAGTGTTCCTGAGAATAAAAACTGAAGTGGTGATAAATTACAAGAATTTCCGAAACTAAAACTAGGTTAAGGAAATATTTGTAAAAGGCAAATGACTGGTCAAACACAGATGGCACTGGATACAAGTTTTGGCTGGAAAAACACATCAAAGAACAGCACTTTTAAGATCTATCATATATTTTGAAAAAGAGATTAATTTAAACTTAAAAGTCCTTTTGAGGGCTACAAAATAAACATTTTTTACTGATGCAAAGATGAAAATCACCAGAATTGGACACCAATTGGTAAGTATTATCTGAAAATAAAATATGCAGAAAACGTGAAAAATATGCAATCAAGATAACAAGGAAAATGTTTTTCGTATTTTATCTCCTTTTGTTAGATATTCCGTAGCCCTTAAAAGAGCTTTTATAAATCTTAAAAGATGATTAGTTCTAACAATCGCAAGTTTTTCAAATCGCCAGGCGACTTAAAAACGACAATTTAAATTTTAGATGTATTTGTTTTTCTTTTTGATCTTTTGATCAGCTGTTTGTTCAAATCGCCATTTAAAGTAAACAATTACACAGGAACTTAACAGAAAAAAAGAGCAATTTTAAAATTGTTATTTTTAATCTAAATAGTGTAAAATTGTTTTAAATTTTTTTTTGAAATAAAAAGAAAACATACAGGCTTGTTCTCACAATCGCAAGGTTTTCAAATCGCCAGGCGACTTAAAAACGGCAATATCAATTTTAGATATTCTGTAAATCGTACGTTTTGCTGGCGATTTGTTTTTCTTTTTGATCTTTTGATCAGCTGTTAGTTCAAATCGCCATTTTAAAGTAAACAATTGACACAGGAACTAAACAAAAAAAAAGAGCCATTTTAAAATTGGTATTTTTTTTAGATTTTTGTTAAATTAAAAAGAAAAATATTAAAAATTAATTGTGAACCATTTTATTTGTCTTGAATGTTTTGTATAAGCAAACTCAATCAGTTCACTTCGGTAAATGCTTGCGAGTTGAAATCGCAAATATTAAGCGGGTAACGTTTGTCAGAACACCTATTTTGCGTCCTTAAAATGCAAAATATTATTTGCGTTTTTCAGAAGACTAATTTGGCGAACACCAAAACGAAAACGCCAATTTTAAGCGTTTTGCGATTTTGAGAACATGACCGTATATTTCTGATATTACCATAGATTTATTTGTGATATTACGACATATTATTTAATTATGTGGCATCTTCCATAATTTATGATATAGATTACTTATTTGTGATGTGTTCTGTCATAGATTATTTGTGACGTAGGAGAAGATAACAAACTCTGAGAAAACGGCAAACTTTTTTGCAGAGTTGCACAGAACGGACTATTTCCAAGAAAAATGAAAACAAACGACATGTGCAAGAAGAAATATGTAAACAAACTATGTAAAAAATATGCCATTTTTGAATTCGTTTTTTAATAGTTAATTTTAATTGTATTTTAATTAAAAAATATAAAATAAAAAGCTTGTAGACCACAGAATCAGATTTTACAGTTGTCACTTTTTTTAGTGAATAAACGAAAGCACTGGAGCTTAAACTATTTGGAGTTATTTTGAACATTCATGATTTCAGTTTTCCATCAATAACTCGATAACCATTCCGCGTGCACAAATAGCACTATATACGATCGATAGAGGATAAAAATACGAATCGATAGTGATATATCCTGTTTCTAAAAAGACTTTACGGAAAAAGTTATAAGGCAGCAAACTTCTAAAATTGTTAAAAAATCGTAAATTTTTTTTGGTTTTTCATTAATAACTCAAAAACTATTCCGCGTGCACATATAACGCTATATACGTTCGATAGAGGATACAAATACGAAACGAAAGTGATATGGTTTTTTTCTGCAAAGACTGTACGGAAAAAGTTATAAAGCGGCAAACTTTTAAAATTTTTAAAAAATCGCCAAATTTTTTTTGGTTTTTCATTAATAACTCAAAAACTATTCCGCGTGCACATACAGCGCTATATACGTTCGATAGAGGATAAAAATACGAATCGATAGTGATATAGTTTTTTTCTGCAAAGACTGTACGGAAAAAGTTATAAAGCGGCAAACTTTTAAAATTTTTAAAAAATCGCCAAATTTTTTTTGGTTTTTCATTAATAACTCAAAAACTATTCCGCGTGCACATACAGCGCTATATACGTTCGATAGAGGATAAAAATACGAATCGATAGTGATATAGTTTTTTTCTGCAAAGACTGTACGGAAAAAGTTATAAAGCGGCAAACTTTTAAAATTTTTAAAAAATCGCCAATTTTTTTTTGTTTTTCAGTAATAACTAAAAAACGATAGCGCGTGCACATATACGGCTATATCCGATCGATAGAGGACAGAAATATGAATAGATCACGGTATAGCTTGTTTCAGGAAAGACTTTACGAAAAAAGTTATAAAGCAGCAAACTTTTGAAATTTAAAAAAAACGTAAATTTTTTTTAGTTTTTCATTAATTACGCAAAAACTATTCTGCGTGCACATATACGGCTATATACGTTCGATAGAGGATAAAAATACGAATCGATAGTGATATAGCTTGTTTGCGCAAAGACTGTACGAAAAAAGTTATAAAGCAGCAAACTTTTAAAATTTAAAAAATTTAAACAATATTTTTTAGATGGTCGGTAATGAAGTTTCTTTGTAGATTTTTTGCAGTACAAAAAAAGTAAACAAACTATGTCAAAAATATACCATTTTTGCATTCGATTTTTAATAGTTAATTTAACTTTTATTTTAAATAAAAGATATAAAATATAAAGCTTGTGGACCACAGAATCAGATTTTTCAGTTGTCACTTTTTTTAGTGAAAAAACGAAAGCACTGGAGCTTAAATTGTTTGGAGTTATTTAAAAAATTTTTGATTTCAGTTTTCCATTAATAACACCACAACCATTCCGCGTGCACAAATAGCGCTATATACGATCGATAGAGGATAAAAATACGAATCGATAGTGATATATTTTGTTTCTAAAAAGACTTTACGGAAAAAGTTATAAGGCAGCAAACTTCTAAAATTGGTAAAAAATCGTCAAACTTTTATGGTTTTTCATTTTTAACTCAAAAACTATTCCGCGTGCACATATAAGGCTATATACGTTCGATAGAGGATACAAATACGAATCGATAGTGATATGGTTTTTTTCTGCAAAGACTGTACGGAAAAAGTTATAAAGCAGCAAACTTTTGAAATTTTTAAGAAATCGTCAAACTTTTTTTGTTTTTCACTAATAACTCGAAAACTATTCCGCGTGCATATATACGGCTATAAACCATCGATAGAGGATAAAAATACGAATCGATCGTGATATTGCTTGTTTCTGGAAAGACTTTACGAAGAAAGTTATAAGGCAGCAAACTTTTGAAAATTTAAAAAAATGTCAACAATATTTTTTAGTTGGTCGGTAATGAAGTTTCTATGCAGATCTTTTGAAGTAAAAAAAAAGTAAAGAATAATCTGTGTTGCCAGACTAATAATTTAACTATCGGAACTGACCAAATGCAATCACCAAGGATGGGAAATAGTGAACAAAATACAAGAATTTTTTAGCAGTTTGCTAACAATTTTACTTAATATTTTTAGTTTTGTATTGATTTATTTGTGAATACATAGTTTTCTTACTTTGCCATTGTCTTAATTTTTTTAGAAAATTCAGCTTATTTTAAAGTTCATTGTATTGCACACTTTTTATTTTTGTTAATAATTGTAACTTAATTCTTATGCCTTTTTCATGCTTATTTTAAAGTTGATTGTATTGTACACTTTTTATTTTTTGTTAATAATTGTAACTCAATTCTTATGCCTTTTTTACGGAACAGCTATTCAGCTTATTTTAGAGTTCATTGAATTGCATACTTTTTATTTGTCTTATTCACAATTGCAACTTGATATTTTTTGGTTTATTTTAGAATTTTTAACTTTGATCAATTACGCTTATACAGTAATTCATAAGTTTCAAGGTTATTTGTTTGGCAAAAATATGGTTCAATGTACTGTTAGTTTATAACAAAATATGATGTAGGCATATTTTTAATAGCAAATTATGCAAATATTTTCTTGTTAAATTAGTATATAAGTTGGAAAAATTTATCAATAAAATGACTTTTTTCCCTTATTTTGAAAGTGTCACAAGGCTTTTCTTTAAGAGTAAGCAACACAGTTTCAAGTGCTGTTGTTGTATCAAACCACCAAATTCAATATAGTTCAAGTGCTATTATTGAACATCTTCTAGCAACACAGTTCAATTATTGTTGTTGCAAAAACCCACATTCAGTCCAATATAGTTAAAGTGCTATTATTGGACAACTCCAGTTACTCAAATCCAGTCCAATCTAGTTTAAGTGCTATTATTGGACAAATCCTGTTGATTGCATTCAGTTCAATAAGGTTTATGTACCTTTATTGAACATTATTTTTATTCTATTATATTATTTAAAATAATATGTAAAATACTGTATTAAATTAACATTCATTAAAAAAACACAAATTCTACAATATTTACATCGTATATACATCTTTTTTATATAATTAAAATGGAAAAGTAGAAAATATAAAATATTAAACGAATAAGTAATTTACAATTATTCGGAATCTTTTAATATAAGCAATTTCATTTCGTGCTTGATTCCTTTTAAATAAATATTTCATGATATTCTCATAAAATATTTATTACAAAAATTTTTATTAAAAAATAAACATCTTATGATATTCTCATAAAACATTTATTCAAATAAAAATATTTGAAATGTATTGTAATGGGGGAGAGCACATCCATATTGCAATTTCACTATTGCTCAAGTAGCTCATCAGTGAATTTTACCCCAATATTGTAGAGACAAACCTAAGAGTCTTATATCCAAAGCCAAACTGATTTTATGAGAATTTTTCATAAAATCAACATAGCATAGACAGCAAGACTCAAAGACACTTCCATACAAACAGTACAAAACATTTCAAAACAACAAAAAACATTGTTTATTTTCAATCATTTCTACATAAGGGTTTCCATTGGAAACCATGAAATGTATTTTACATATTATTTTAAATAATATAATAGAATAAAAATAAATCAATACAAATTTTCATTTGTTATGAAAACTAAAAATATTAAGTAAAATTGTTAGCAAACTGCTAAAAAATTCTTGTATTTTGTTCACTATTTCCCATCCTTGGTGATTGCATTTGGTCAGTTCCGATAGTTAAATTATTAGTCTGGCAACACAGATTATTCTTTACTTTTTTTTTACTTCAAAAGATCTGCATAGAAACTTCATTACCGACCAACTAAAAAATATTGTTGACATTTTTTTAAATTTTCAAAAGTTTGCTGCCTTATAACTTTCTTCGTAAAGTCTTTCCAGAAACAAGCAATATCACGATCGATTCGTATTTTTATCCTCTATCGATGGTTTATAGCCGTATATATGCACGCGGAATAGTTTTCGAGTTATTAGTGAAAAACAAAAAAAGTTTGACGATTTCTTAAAAATTTCAAAAGTTTGCTGCTTTATAACTTTTTCCGTACAGTCTTTGCAGAAAAAAACCATATCACTATCGATTCGTATTTGTATCCTCTATCGAACGTATATAGCCTTATATGTGCACGCGGAATAGTTTTTGAGTTAAAAATGAAAAACCATAAAAGTTTGACGATTTTTTACCAATTTTAGAAGTTTGCTGCCTTATAACTTTTTCCGTAAAGTCTTTTTAGAAACAAGATATATCACTATCGATTCGTATTTTTCTCCTCTATCGATCATATATAGCGGTATTTGTGCACGCGGAATGGTTGTGGAGTTATTAATGGAAAACTGAAATCAAAAATTTTTAAAATAACTCCAAATAATTTAAGCTCCAGTGCTTTCGTTTTTTCACTAAAAAAAGTGACAACTGAAAAATCTGATTCTGTGGTCTACAAGCTTTATATTTTATATCTTTTAATTAAAATACAAGTTAAATTAACTATTAAAAATCGAATGCAAAAATGGTATATTTTTGACATAGTTTGTTTACTTTTTTTTTACTGCAAAACATATACATAGAAACTTCATTACCGACCAACTAAAAAATATTGTTGATATTTTTTTTAAATTTCAAAAGTTTACTGCCTTATAACTTTTTTCGTAAAGTCTTTCCAGAAACAAGCAATATCACGATCGATTCGTATTTTTATCCTCTATCGATGGTTTATAGCCGTATATATGCACGCGGAATAGTTTTCGAGTTATTAGTGAAAAACAAAAAAAGGTTGACGATTTCTTAAAAATTTCAAAAGTTTGCTGCTTTATAACTTTTTCCGTACAGTCTTTGCAGAAAAAAACCATATCACTATCGATTCGTATTTGTATCCTCTATCGAACGTATATAGCCTTATATGTGCACGCGGAATAGTTTTTGAGTTAAAAATGAAAAACCATAAAAGTTTGACGATTTTTTACCAATTTTAGAAGTTTGCTGCCTTATAACTTTTTCCGTAAAGTCTTTTTAGAAACAAGATATATCACTATCGATTCGTATTTTTATCCTCTATCGATCATATATAGCGGTATTTGTGCACGCGGAATGGTTGTGGAGTTATTAATGGAAAACTGAAATCAAAAATTTTTAAAATAACTCCAAATAATTTAAGCTCCAGTGCTTTCGTTTTTTCACTAAAAAAAGTGACAACTGAAAAATCTGATTCTGTGGTCTACAAGCTTTATATTTTATATCTTTTAATTAAAATACAAGTTAAATTAACTATTAAAAATCGAATGCAAAAATGGTATATTTTTGACATAGTTTGTTTACTTTTTTTTTACTGCAAAACATATACATAGAAACTTCATTACCGACCAACTAAAAAATATTGTTGATATTTTTTTAAAATTTCAAAAGTTTACTGCCTTATAACTTTTTTCGTAAAGTCTTTCTAGAAACAAGCAATATCACGATCGATTCACATTTCTATCCTCTATCGATCGTATATAGCCGTATATATTCACGCGGAATAGTTTTCGAGTTATTACTGAAAAACAAAAAATTTTTGACGATTTCTTAAAAATTTCAAAAGTTTGCTGCTTTATAACTTTTTCCGTACAGTCTTTGCAGAAAAAAACCATATCACTATCGATTCGTATTTGTATCCTCTATCGAACGTATATAGCCTTATATGTGCACGCGGAATAGTTTTTGAGTTATAAATGAAAAACCATAAAAGTTTGACGATTTTTTACCAATTTTAGAAGTTTGCTGCCTTATAACTTTTTCCGTAAAGTCTTTTTAGACACAATATATATTACTATCGATTCGTATTTTTATCCTCTATCGATCGTATATAGCGCTATTTGTGCACGCGGAATGGTTGTGGTGTTATTAATGGAAAACTGAAATCAAAAATTTTTTAAATAACTCCAAACAATTTAAGCTCCAGTGCTTTCGTTTTTTCACTAAAAAAAGTGACAACTGAAAAATCTGATTCTGTGGTCCACAAGCTTTATATTTTATATCTTTTATTTAAAATAAAAGTTAAATTAACTATTAAAAATCGAATGCAAAAATGGTATATTTTTGACATAGTTTGTTTACTTTTTTTGTACTGCAAAAAATCTACAAAGAAACTTCATTACCGACCATCTAAAAAATATTGTTTAAATTTTTTAAATTTTAAAAGTTTGCTGCTTTATAACTTTTTTCGTACAGTCTTTGCGCAAACAAGCTATATCACTATCGATTCGTATTTTTATCCTCTATCGAACGTATATAGCCGTATATGTGCACGCAGAATAGTTTTTGCGTAATTAATGAAAAACTAAAAAAAATTTACGTTTTTTTTAAATTTCAAAAGTTTGCTGCTTTATAACTTTTTTCGTAAAGTCTTTCCTGAAACAAGCTATACCGTGATCTATTCATATTTCTGTCCTCTATCGATCGGATATAGCCGTATATGTGCACGCGCTATAGTTTTTTAGTTATTACTGAAAAACAAAAAAAAATTGGCGATTTTTTAAAAATTTTAAAAGTTTGCCGCTTTATAACTTTTTCCGTACAGTCTTTGCAGAAAAAAACTATATCACTATCGATTCGTATTTTTATCCTCTATCGAACGTATATAGCGCTATATGTGCACGCGGAATAGTTTTTGAGTTATTAATGAAAAACCAAAAAAAAATTGGCGATTTTTTAAAAATTTTTAAAGTTTGCCGCTTTATAACTTTTTCCGTACAGTCTTTGCAGAAAAAAACTATATCACTATCGATTCGTATTTTTATCCTCTATCGAACGTATATAGCGCTGTATGTGCACGCGGAATAGTTTTTGAGTTATTAATGAAAAACCAAAAAAAATTTGGCGATTTTTTAAAAATTTTAAAAGTTTGCCGCTTTATAACTTTTTCCGTACAGTCTTTGCAGAAAAAAACCATATCATTTTCGTTTCGTATTTGTATCCTCTATCGAACGTATATAGCGTTATATGTGCACGCGGAATAGTTTTTGAGTTATTAATGAAAAACCAAAAAAAATTTACGATTTTTTAACAATTTTAGAAGTTTGCTGCCTTATAACTTTTTCCGTAAAGTCTTTTTAGAAACAAGAAATATCACTATCGATTAGTATTTTTATCCTCTATCGATCGTATATAGTGCTATTTGTGCACGCGGAACAGTTATCGAGTTATTGATGGAAAACTGAAATCATAAATATACAAAATAACTCCAAATAATTTAAGCTCCAGTGCTTTCGTTTTTTCACTAAAAAAAGTGACAACTGAAAAATCTGATTCTGTGATCTACAGGCTTTTCAATTCATGTTTTTTTTTTTTAATACAATTTAAATTAACTATTTAAAATCTATTTTAAATATGGTATATTTTTGTCATAAATTGTTTACTTTTTGTTATTGTAATACATGAAAGCAATTTGTTGCTCATGTACCTTTTGTGCAACTCTGAAAAAAGTTTGCCAAAACAAAGAAAAAGTTTGCTAAAAAGTTTGTTATCTTCTCCTCGATTTATTTGTGATGTTCATTACCACAGGCCACCATAAATTATACATCGAGGAGAAGATAACAAACTTTTTAGTAAAATTTTTCTTTGTTTTGGCAAACTTTTTTCAGAGTTGCACAAAAGGTACATGTACAACAACGTGCTTTCATGTATTACAATAACAAAGAGTAAACAAATTATGACAAAAATATACCAATTTTAAAATAGATTTTAAATAGTTAAATTTAATTGTATTTAAAAAAAAAACATGAATTGAAAAGCCTGTAGATCACAGAATCAGATTTTTCAGTTGTCACTTTTTTTAGTGAAAACACGAAAGCACTGGAGCTTAAATTATTTGGAGTTATTTTGAATATTTATGATTTCAGTTTTCCATCAATAACTCGATAACCATTCCGCGTGCACAAATAGCACTATATATGATCGATAGAGGATAAAAATACTAATCGATAGTGATATATCTTGTTTCTAAAAAGACTTTACGGAAAAAGTTATAAGCCAGCAAACTTCTAAAATTGTTAAAAAATCGTCAATTTTCTTTGGTTTTTCATTAATAACTCAAAAACTATGCCGCGTGCACATATACGACTATATACGTTCGATAGAGAATAAAAATACAAATTGATAGTGGTATGGTATGTTTCCGTAAAGACTGTACGCAAAAAGTTATAAAGCAGCAAACTTTTAAAATTTTTAAAAAATCGCCAATTTTTTTTTGTTTTTCAGTAATAACTAAAAAAGGATAGCGCGTGCACATATGCGGCTATATCCGATCGATAGAGGACAGAAATATGAATCGATCACGGTATAGCTTGTTTCTGGAAAGACTTTACGAAAAAAGTTATAAAGCAGCAAACTTTTGAAAAAAACGTAAAATTTTTTTAGTTTTTCACTAATTACTCAAAAATTATTCCGCGTGCACATATGCGGCTATATACGTTCGATAGAGGATAAAAATACGAATCGATAGTGATATAGCTTGCTTGCGCAAAGACTGTACGATAAAAGTTATAAAGCAGCAAACTTTTAAAATTTAAAAAATTTAAACAATATTTTTTAGTTGGTCGGTAATGGAGTTTCTTTGTAGATTTTTTGCAGTACAAAAAAAGTAAACAAACTATGTCAAAAATATACCATTTTTGCATTCGATTTTTAATAGTTAATTTAACTTGTATTTTAAATAAAAGATATAAAATATAAAGCTTGTAGACCACAGAACCAGATTTTTCAGTTTTCACTTTTTTTAGTGAAAAAACGAAAGCACTGGAGCTTAAATTATTTGGAGTTATTTTAAAAATGTTTGATTTCAGTTTTCCATTAATAACACCACAACCATTCCGCGTGCACAAATAGCGCTATATACGATCGATAGAGGATAAAAAAACGAATCGATAGTGATATATCTTGTTTCTAATAAGACTTTACGGAAAAAGTTATAAGGCAGAAAACTTCTAAAATTGGTAAAAAATCGTCAAACTTTTATGGTTTTTCATTTATAACTCAAAAACTATTCTGCGTGCACATATAAGGCTATATACGTTCGATAGAGGATACAAATGCGAATCGATAGTGATATGGCTTTTTTCTGCAAAGACTGTACGAAAAAAGCAGCAAACTTTTGAAATTTTTAAGAAATCGTCAAACTTTTTTTGTTTTTCACTAATAACTCGAAAACTATTCCGCGTGCATATATACGGCTATTAACCATCGATAGAGGATAAAAATACGAATCGATAGTGATATAGTTTTTTTCTGCAAAGACTGTACGGAAAAAGTTATAAAGCGGCAAACTTTTAAAATTTTAAAAAAATCGCCAATTTTTTTTTGGTTTTCAGTAATAACTAAAAAACGATAGCGCGTGCACATATAAGACTATATACGATCGATAGAGGATACAAATACAAATCGATAGTGATATGGTTTTTTTCTGCAAAGACTGTACGGAAAAAGTTATAAAGCAGCAAACTTTTGAAATTTTTAAAAAATCGTCAAACCTTTTTTGTTTTTCAGTAATAACTAAAAAACTTTTCCGCGTGCATATATACGGCTATATACGATCGATAGAGGACAGAAATGTGAATCGATCGTGATATTGCTTGTTTCTGGAAAGACTTTACGAAAAAAGTTATAAGGCAGCAAACTTAAAATTTTAAAAAAATATCAACAATATTTTTTAGTTGGTCGGTAATGAAGTTTCTATTTAGATGTTTTGCAGTAAAAAAAAGTAAACAAACAAAAATATCAGAGATGGTACTTCCAGCCTTCTATAATTGTACTATAGTATCTAATTTGTGCTACATTTTAATTTTCAATTTAGGTTTTTAAAATGTGTATATTTAAAATTTATAAAAGCCTTTGTGAAGCCACAGACATAAAAAATTAGAAGTAACCGACATAAAGAATTTGGCACATTACAAATAATCAACAAGTTTTCTCATACTTCTTAAAATGTATAAATATCGTGCTGTTTGTTTTAGAATATATTTCTTTTGATATATTATCGTTATTTTTGGTTATTTACCATTTATTCTTATTTTTCATTTATTGCCTGATTTACAAAATTTTTTGTACACTTTTCTTTCACTGAGGTTGGTACCGAAATATTAAAAATAAAACTTTTTTATATAAAGAATGTGCTTTGAAAAAATATTTTGTAAAATATTAAAAAGGTAAATTAACTACAATTATAATTTTTATAAAATATAATGTATAAATATATATGAAAATGTAAAACATCAGTTAAGAAGAAGGTTAATATCTATGTAAGTATATCAAAATGAAATGGTCCACGTACGAAATTTTCAGAAGATGGTTTGTATGTAAAAAAATTATAAAAAACTTATTCACGGCTCGACATGTTCGTTCGAACTGGTTTGACGAAGCTATGTGGTTGTAAGTTATACATTTTTCCTTTTAATTTTACTGTTTATACGCTTTTGTATGCTAATGAGTTTATATACGTGCAAACATACTACGCTAAAAAACCGCGTAAATCAAATAAAAAAAAACAAAACAAAAAGCAAATAAAAGACCAAATAAAGAGAGGCAATATTTTCAACTTCGGCCAAACCGAAAATTGTTCTAACATGTCAATAGTAATACATGTATTTTTTTAATTAATTAATTACACATCTACGTAAGGCTCTGTAAACAAAAGCAGATTTTTTATAGGAATGTAATTCACTTTTTATTTTCAGGAACATTTACTATTTAAAGTAAATCTTGTTGTTTTTCACCAGCCGCAGAAGTAATTTCCACATCTATGTAAGTGTCTGAAAAAAAACCAAATTTTACTATTAACAAAGTAATGAACATTTCAATTGCAGCTAATACTTACCAACCTGTTTTGAGTTCTGCCTATTTTCCTGCGACCGATGCACCCAGTTTGCCTTCAAATAGTACAATTTAATTTAATTATTTTAAAGTTTTAAATAAAATTTTGCAAATTTGTAAAGTTTATTTCTCATTTATTTGTGTTTGTTTATGTATTTTGTGGCTCTCAAATATATTTTTGTTTAGGGGTATGTACGTATTGTATGTATAGCTGCTTGCTTTTTCTCATTGTTTTTTAGTATGGCAGCTATGTATAGTACTGAATTAAAAAAAATACATGTATTACTATTGACATATTAGAACAATTTTCGGTTTGGCCGAAGTTGAAAATATTACCTCTCTTTATTTGGTCTTTTATTTGCTTTTTGTTTTGTTTTTTTTTTTTTATTTGATTTACACGGTTTTTTAGCGTAGTGTGTTTGCAAGTATATAAACTCATTAGTATACAAAAGCGTATTATCAGTAAAATTAAAAGGAAAAATGTATAACTGACAACCACATAGCTTCGTCAAACCAATTCGAACGAAATGTCGAGCCGTGAATAAGATTTTTATAATTTTTTTACATACAAACCATCTTCTGAAAATTTCGTACGTGGACCATTTCATTTTGATATACTTACATAGATATTAACCTTCTTCTTAACTGATGTTTAACATTTTCATACATATATATTTATACATTATATTTTATAAAAATTATAATTGTAGTTAATTTACCTTTTTAATATTTTACAAAATATTTTTTCAAGGCACATTCTTTATAAAAAAAAGTTTTATTTTTAATATTTCGGTACCAACCTCAGTAAAAGAAAAGTGTACAAAAAATTTTGTAAATCAGGCAATAAATGAAAAATAAGAATAAATGGTAAATAACCAAAAATAACGATAATATATCAAAAGAAATATATTCTAAAACAAACAGCACGATATTTGACATTTTAAGAAGTTTGAGAAAATTTGTTGATTATTTGTAATGTGCCAAATTCTTTATGTCGGTTACTTCTAATTTTTTATGTCTGTGGCTTCACAAAGGCTTTTATAAATTTTAAATATACACATTTTAAAAACCTAAATTGAAAATTAAAATGTAGCACAAATTAGATACTATAGTACAATTATAGAAGGCTGGAAGTACCATCTCTGATATTTTTGTTTGTTTACTTTTTTTTACTGCAAAACATCTACATAGAAACTTCATTACCGACCAACTAAAAAATATTGTTGATATTTTTTTAAAATTTCAAGTTTGCTGCCTTATAACTTTTTTCGTAAAGTCTTTCCAGAAACAAGCAATATCACGATCGATTCACATTTCTGTCCTCTATCGATCGTATTTAGCCGTATATATGCACGCGGAATAGTTTTTTAGTTGTTACTGAAAAACAAAAAAGGTTTGACGATTTTTTAAAAATTTCAAAAGTTTGCTGCTTTATAACTTTTTTCTTTGCGGAAACAAACCATATCACTATCAATTTGTATTTTTATTCTCTATCGAACGTATATAGTCGTATATGTGCACGCGGAATAGTTTTTGAGTTATTAATGAAAAACCAAAGAAAATTGACGATTTTTTAACAATTTTAGAAGTTTGCTGCCTTATAACTTTTTCCGTAAAGTCTTTTTAGAAACAAGATATATCACTATCGATTAGTATTTTTATCCTCTATCGATCGTATATAGTGCTATTTGTGCACGCGAAATGGTTATCGAGTTATTCATGGAAAACTGAAATCATAAATATTCAAAATAACTCCAGATAATTTAAGCTCCAGTGCTTTCGTTTTTTCACTAAAAAAAGTGACAACTGTAAAATCTGATTCTGTGGTCTACAAGCATTTTATTTTATATCTTTTAATTAAAATACAATTAAAATTAACTATTAAAAATCGAATCAAACTTGGCATATTTTTTACATATTTTGTTTACATATTTCTTCTTGCACATGGCGTTTGTTTCCATTTTTCTTGGAAATAGTCCGTTCTGTGCAACTCTGCGAAAAATTTTTCAGTTTTCCAGAGTTTGTTATCTTCTCCTACGTAAATTATATTTAGTTATATACTGTTTGCGATTGTAAACAATGAATGACTGTATGAACTTCAAATGAAGTCACTAATTTGTTTTAAAAATATTGAAACATATTTAAATAAAGTACGTGCAATAAATACATTTGCTTCAATGGCTTGTAGTCGCTACGAATATGTTAAAGAATATGAAAAAGACGATAGTATATTGCCGAATGTTTGGATTGTAGTTCGTGTTGATGGAAAGGGATTTCACAAATTTTCGGCACTGCATGGTTTTGAAAAACCAAATGATCAAAATGGTATTTATATAGTAATGTATTACAAATGAATAAATATTAATCTGATTTTCTAGCTTTAAATCTTATGAATACTGCAGCACTAACAGTTATGGAAGAATTTCGAGATATATTAATATCATATGGGCAAAGTGACGAATATTCATTTGTTTTTCGTAAAGAAACCAATATATACAATAGAAGGCTTTCAAAGTTATTATCATATGTAACTAGTCTATTTACGTCGTCATATGTGTTGAACTGGTCCAATTACATGGGAGAAAAAAATTTACGTCATCCGCCTTGCTTTGATGGTCGTGTTGTTTTGTACCCGACTGATAAAAATCTTAGGGATTATTTAAGTTGGCGCCAAGCTGACGTACACATCAATAATTTATACAACACAGCATTCTGGAATTTAGTTCTAAAAGGCGGCTTTAGCAATCAGGAGGCTGAAGCTGAACTTCGAGGAACGTTTTCTGCAAACAAAAATGAGTTATTGTTTTCTAAGTTTGGTATCAATTATAATAATCTTCCTGTAATGTTTAGAAAGGGAACTATATTACTTAGAAAAAAAGTAGTATTGGAAAACTTTGAAAATAAAAGACAAATAATTTTACCAATACACGATGATATGATTAAGGATAAATTCTGGAATCATCACGTTGAATTATTGGGGAATTATGTTCCGGGCGACTACGATTGCAAAACAGAAATTTTAAATCATTCTGAATTTGTAACGAGACAAATTAAAGAATTGATTATAAAAGAAAATAATTTTACTTAGCAAAATTTGTAAAAAAATTCTCTAATCGTTTATCTGGATTAAATAAATAACAATAAAATGTGTGATATGTTTGTTTAAATAGTTATATCAACTTAAAATTCAATTTTGTTACAAATAAAAAAAGGATTTTCTGTAATGAAAACTAATAATAGTTTGAAATCATTTTTAAAACTATCTTGGATTAAATTTTTGTTAAAAAAT
The DNA here is from genome assembly GCA_030448955.1 of Trichopoda pennipes. NCBI lineage: Eukaryota > Metazoa > Arthropoda > Insecta > Diptera > Tachinidae > Trichopoda > Trichopoda pennipes. Next base: position 1,538,703 of record JASKUP010000051.1, read on the forward strand.
ATTAAAATGTATGTAAGTGTTTTTTAATTTTCAAAAGGCTATGTTAAAAATTTGTAGAAAAGTTATGCAGGCAGGTGTTAATAACGCTGCACAAAGAAGGGTGCTTCGAAAAGAATTGTGCAATCTGAATGCTGAAGATAATTCCTAAGTCTTTCAAAGAGTATTCCAATTGGAGTTAAGAATGGAAGGCAGTTATAAAAAAAAACTTAAAAAAATCGTAAACTTGTGAGTACTATAACAATATATTATTTTTGGACTTATGTTATTAAGCAACGGAATGTTTGCAACTACTTTAGCTTTTTGAACACCATCTTCTGTGAAAATGTTAACTGGGCATGGTAGTAAAACCGATTAAGACACAAAAAACGATCTCAAAATAAAAGACTTCAACTCCACATTGTTTTTTTAAAACAACAACAATTTTGCTGCAATGGAAAACGAAAATAGTTTAAAATTGTTTTTAAGCATCGTTGGGTCGATCGTCGTATTTATTTTCAATTTAATAATATAAGCCCTTATGGAAAAATTTTAAACAACAATCTTCATTAACTTTTAAATCCCAGCTCATTGCCTAAATCTTATCAGTAATGAATGTGGATGCGATGAATCATGTAAGCTGTGTCCAATTTCGCAAATTGCATTGACGAACTTATTTTTTAAAAATATAGCGTGTAATAAATTAGAAAGGGTGCATTTTAGACAAAAAATTTAAACTTACAATCATTGCATTGCATTGACGAACTTATTTTTTAAAAATATAGCGTGTAATAAATTAGAAAGGGTGCATTTTAGACAAAAAATTTAAACTTACAATCATCAGCAGGAAAGTTTGGACATCCCTTAACGGATTCTTTCACAAAATTTGCAGTCTTATGTGATACGTTCTCTAAAGCCGTGGCTCATTAAATGCTATTATCAGTTTGTTTTAGTCATAATATAAGTTGGTAACATAACTTTTCCCTACGATATTCTATACAATTTGGAAAAAAAATTAAAGGAGTTTAATTTCTTCCTAATAAAAGAACTAATTTTCATAGTTAATTACTTTACACAATGTCTGTATTATTACTTGTAGTCAATTCTGTTAACATTTTTAATGTACTACACGGAAAATAAGAACACAGAATATTTATGATTAAAGAATAAAATTATAAATCGTTCACTCATTACAAATATTTTTTCCAGAATAATAAATTTTTCAATATAATGAAAAACTAAAAAACAATAAGATTGAAAACTTATTTTTAACAATTTTTCTTCACAATTTTGTTATTTTTATTTTTGAATAGTTAATCCCAGAAATTAATATAATCTATGGTTAATCCAATGGCATATGAAACTGGATTCACACATTTTTTTCAGAGAGAAATTCTGAAGCTGCTTTATGAAGAACTACAAAATTACATATCCATACATACATATATGTACAAAAGTCATACTAATTCTACAAAGCGGAATAAAGGCAGCAAGTTTTTTGGTGTGAAATTGCATATTTTACTATATTGTTTTAAACAGGGTTCAGAATTTTTCATTTATGAATATTCAAAAATCAACATTCATGATATTTTTCATTAATGAGAAATCTAAAACTCTATATTTATTTTTCACGTTCATAAACGAACAACAAAAAATGTTCTGCTTATGTTCATACATGAATGCGAACAACAAGAATTATTAGTCCCAATATACATTGGACGACTTTTGTCGCTGCAACTCGTAGTTTGTTGTTGTAAATAATGTGAGTAAAGAGAATAGAGGAAGAGAGTAACTCTACCACTACTCTCTTTACACACATTATTTACAACAACAAACTACGAGTTGCAGCGACAAAAATCGTCCAATGTAAATTGGGACTTAGTCTTATTCATATGTGATGAATAATAAATTAGCTTCTTCTCATTAATGTTCTTTTTCATAAATGTATATGTTCATTTATGAACGTTGAAATTTTATAAAATTTCTCATAAATGAACGTGAAAAAATTTTCTACCTACGATCGCAGTTTACCGTAAAATGAAGTAAAAACACACGGGTACATACATATTAACTCAAAATACAATTTTGCAATATATTCTAATATGGTGTTTCCACGGCACCTGCTTCGCTCTCTATTCTTGCTTCACACCCCAATCATAAGCGAATCAACCTGCTTCGCCATACAAAATTTTGAGAGCGAACCTGGTAGATTCATATTGAAGCTAGTTGCGAAGCAAGTAAAAATCCTCTCTTCCCTAATTTTTATCGTAAGTTTATCTGCACTAGTTATCAAAATTAAACGTTTTTGTAAACAAAGAAAATTTACAAACAAAATAAAGTTAAAACTTAATTAATTAATTTAATTTTAATAAAATTAAAAAAAAATGGATAGGAAAAAAAATTATACTTAATGCTATCGCGGCAAGAAGGATATCTTCTGTTGTTTTTCAACTGTTGTTGTTGTTTTTCAACTTATGTTTTTCTGTTTAATAACAACAGCCAAATCGAAGCAGATAAATGAGTCGTGTAAACAGCATGATTCACAAACTTGCTTCAGAGAGCGAAGCACGAGATTCAAACTGTCGTGGAAACAGGCTATAAAAGAAATAAAAATTTTTTTTCTGCATACGACGCAATTGGACATTACCAAATATGTGCGTTTATGTACGCGAATGCTTAAGTCCCAATTTACATTGGACGATTTTTGTCGCTGCATTTCTTAGTTTGTTGTTGTAAATAATGTGTGTAAAGAGAATATTGTTACGGAATTTAACAATTATTTTATGTATTAATTAGCTTAATAAAAAAATAGATGTATTTATAATAACCAGATTGGTTTTAAACTTCAGAGCGACTCTCGCTTGGCGAAGGTTTTGGTGATGTTGTAGCCAGGTTAATTGACGTTCTTTTGTAGCGTTTGAGTCGCCAGCCTATTAGGATTATGATTACCAACAAAGATGGAAGCAGCGCAGTAGTGTCAACATATGGATGATGAAGAACGGGATAGTTTAATTGTCTTGGAAGGTTTTGAATGTCTGTTAGCTACCGTTGAATGGTAGAGAGCTCATCTAATTTTGTATTCAAATTGATGTTTGGTACCAGGAGCCTCTTAACCTCGGACGGGGTACCAATTGACGTAATATTGCCCACCATTACATATGAATTATGTAGGGTAGTGACACTAGTTTCATTTGGATGGCCTTGGTTGCAAAACAACAAAACACGGCAATATAAGCTTTGTCTGGTCTTTACCTCTGATTTTGTGATGGATCCAAATCGGCCCGAAATAATCAACTCCTGTTAGCATGAACGTGCGAGCAGGTGTCACTCTGTCGGCTGAAAGGGTTCCCATTAGTTGCTTACAAAGAATTGGCCTAGCTCTTGTGCATCGTATACAGTTATGAAAGATACTGCGTGCCAGTGATTTTCCGTTCGTGATCCAAAATTGTGCCCTGGACGCTGCTACTAATGCCTGTGGACGGTTTTCTTCGTGCAGCATGCGCATCAACAATTTTGTCATGACGTGATTGTGTGAGAGAATAGCTGGATGCTTGGCCTTGAATGGTAATGTGGATTGCTCCAGGCGACCACCAACACGCATTACCTGATGTTCGTCCAAGAATGGATTTAATAAGGACAAATGGCTTGATTTATGCACAGCTGTCTGATTTGATAGTTTTTCTAATTCTTCCCCAAACTCAGCCGCCTGGATGAACTTGATGATGACATTCATAGCTTCCTCCATTTCATATGCATCAAGAGCCCTCTTGTTTAGGCGGCAATTTGTTGTAGTTTTGGCGTTTCTAATAAATCTCAATACATAACCGATCGTGTGTTGAAGAGTTTTGATTGAATTTCGGTGATTTATACGACTTACGATGTCGTCATAATTTTGATGGAAAGTTGATACTGTTAAGACTTGCTTCGTCAATTTACCTTCTTCGTTGCAAGTGCTAGTAACTTGTAAAGGTGAGTTTTTCCATTCACTCTTTTGCCCAGACTGAAAACATTGAGTGTTGTGATAGGTTTTCCGGTGCCAGACCTCGAGAAATTGCGTCGGCAGGATTTTCTTTAGAACTGACATGTCGCCATTGATTTGAATTGCTTAAACATTGTATTTTAGCTATCCCGTTTGCTACAAAAGTGTGATAAGAAGCTGCTAAAGAATTTATCCAAGCAAGAACAATTTTTGAATCTGTATTTTGTAGGCGAAGATCTTGTGTTACTTTGTTTGATAGCTCTTCACCTAGTACCGCAGCGCATAGCTCCAGCCGAGGCAGAGTTTGCTTTTTAATGGGTGCCACACGGGACTTAGAACATATTAATCTGGTTGTTACAATATTGTCTTTATATGTTACTCGAATATAAACTGCTGCTCCATAAGCTCGTTCAGAGGCATCAACAAATGTGTGGAGTTCCATAGTGAGTGGGTTTTCTGTTTTTAGTACGAACCGACCGATCTTCAATTTGTTTAATGTCTCCATACTGGAACGAAATTTATTCCACTCGGTTTGAAGATTCATGGGCAGTTCATCATCCCAGGACAACGGCAATTGCTACAGCTCTTGCAAAAATATCTTGGCTCGTACGACCACCGGCCCAAAAATTCCCAATGGATCAAAGATCCTGGCTAGTTCTGAACTGACTATTCTTTTTGTCACGCATGTTGTCGTTGGTTTTTGTGCTCGACCACATAACTGATCAGATTTTGGTAGCCATATCAGCCTAAGTGTTTTAACTGAGCAGTTTGAGATTTCGTCTAAGTTCAAATTAATCTCTTGGTCCTCAGAAGCAATCTCATTCAACAACTTAGGATGATTTGAACACCATTTTCGAAGCTTAAACCCAGCCTCTCCTAAGAGTGATTCCAATGCTGTGCTGATGGTGTCAGCTCCACTAAGGTAGTCGTCCACATAAAAATCATCTTGTAATATTAAGGCGCCCAAAGGGTACTTAGTTGTGTTTTGAGTAGCTAGGTGCTGAAGACATTTGGTAGCTAAAAATAGTGCTGATGAGGTGCTGTAGGTCACAGTTTTAAGGCGGTAATATTTGATGTCTTGATGCTTATTGTATCTCCAAATGATAAGCTGGAACACCTGGTCTGCGTCCTCGACTTGGATTTGCCGATACATTTTCTCTGTGCATTCGAAATCGTAGTAAAACAGTAAATAATTCACTTTGTACTATTGGTCCGGCATGTATGAGTGAGCTTCCGCTGGATGTTTTTGCTGATGCGTCAAATACGACCCGTAGTTTTGTAGTAAAACTTTCAGGTTTCAGTACGCAGTGATGAGGCATTACGTAGTGTATGTCGGGAATGTTTTCTTCTGGTACTTCTTCCATGTGTCCCAAAGATTCGTATTCTTGCATGAATTTATTGTATTCTGCTCTCAATTCGGGGTTGCGAGTTAATCGTTTTTCCAATACCAGAAAACGATTAAAGGCCATTGTTATCGAACTTCCCAAGATTGCTGGATTTTCAGAAAATGACAAACGAACAACGAATCTACCGTCCTTATTTCTTTTTGCGTTTGTAGCAAAATGGGCTTCACATAGTTTCTCAGCTACTGATAGTGTTCGATCTGTAGAATTAGTGTCCTCGAGTTTTCAAAATTTGTCTATTAGTTTGTTCATTGTTTGTTCTTCTTGGGTGAATACTGCACAGGTTACTATGTTGTTGTTACCTTCTTGAAGCCTACCTGTGACGACCCAGCCCAGAGCTGTATTTTGTAGATTTGGTAGTCTCTTGTTGATTCTTATCTGCTGAGGGTGCAGATTGATGATAAAGTTCTGCTCCAACCGAGATATCAATTTTATCTGTCTGATTGAATAGCGGATCAGCTTAAGTAATGTTGTCGGGAAAATTCCAATCAGAAGTGTCGAATGATTTAGTAGACTGGGGCGACACAATAGTCGGAAGGACAAAGGCTTCGAATTCCGTTGCATAATTGCCTGAACATGCATGTAATTCTATATCGATTCGTCGGCTCAGACTCTGATGAATCCAACGATAGTTTATTTATTACTCTATTTGTAACTAGATTCACTTGCGAACCTGAATCTAGCAAGGCTCGAAATACGCCGGTGCGCCCATTGGCTCCAATTACCCTTACCATTGCTGTGGCTAGTAATAAATGGGTGCTATCGTTGAAATGCTTATTTGTTGCAGCTATAATCGGAGTATTTTTGTTTGATGTAGAAGCTGTCTTTTGAAGATTTTCTATTGTGACTGTAGTGAAAATACACAACAGGTGAATCATAACTGTAAAAGCCATTGACACTTGCATTTAAAATTGAAACTTGAATTTGAATTATCAATGATCGTTCTAAAGTTCATTCGAACAATAAATGACACAATTTATGTACAATGACTCAGGTAGTTCAATAACATTCAAGTAATTGTATATTCTCTCTCACCTTCGTATTCGTTTATTGTTAAGTTTTATGATTGTAAGAAATAACTATATTTAATAATTTTTAAATCAATAAAGACAATTATTAACCGGCATTTGACGTGTGTGGATTGTTTTATTTTCCGGGGTTTAAAATACTACTAAAATATAACATGGCGACCGTGACACAGGTGAAAATTGTGTAGAAATGAGTTGCAAACGTAAAATCATAAGTGAAACAACAAAGTACAAAAAAATGGATTAAATAAAACTTCAATCGTCTATAAAACAATTACAAAAAACTTTTTTTAAAAATTAAGAATCAAAAATTAAATATAAAACTATACAGTGGAAAATATCTATGAGAAAAGTGATATCAAAAATAATAATAATTTTCAATCACAAAAACGATCAGTCAAATTAAACACCATGGGTTGGTGGAAAAAAATCATAAGTATAATTATGATCGCATTTTCTGGTTACGAAGTGGGAAAAGAGGTGGAACATAAGAACACCGAAGTGATAAAATACATAGACTATCCAGTTAAAAATGAAAAGAACAATGAAAATCATGATATTAAAAACGTGCCATGGGAAATTTTGTACTTAATTGGAGCTTTTATATTAATGATGGCATTATGTTCAGCTCTCAAGAACCTTTTAAGAAGAAAAATACAACGGGTAGATGCACCAACAGTGACGATCTGATTTAACCATAAAGAGCTTCAACAAATATAAAAAAAGGCTTTAACACAACATCTATAAAGAAATGAATGAACCACAACATAAACAACTACAACAATAATTTCAGCAACACAAATGGCAACATGATAGCAACGACATACAAATTATCCAGCTATGGAATCAACGCAAATAGCAACGTGAAGACAGCAACGTACAACAAACCAAGAGATGAAAATAATCGATCAATGGATGAAACATAAACAAGTCCGTATAGAAGTAAGATTAGAATGTAAGTTTATTGTCTTAAACATAATTTCATTTAAATAATGCAATGGGAAATAATAATATCTAGTGTAGAATCGTTAAAAATTGAATTTAATAAATCTTATAATTGTGTGACTCAAAAGAGAGCAATAAAATCTGAAACACTAGAAAAACATACTAAAATCTTAATAAAAAATTTTAATGATATCAGAGCAATACTATACGCACAATATGATATGTATTCTATAACTCACAAAGAAGAAGCAAATGAGATATTTCATAAATTAAGGGATAAGCTGCTAAAAGTTTTTCATAGGCATAACATTAAAATTAAAGTTCCGCTCAGTTTATCTTGTGAGGTCGATAATACAATTGTTGAGTCAGACGAAACAGATAGTGAAGATTTTAAATCAGACACAGACCAAGAAATAGAAAGAACCATAATGCCACGAACGGAAGACGATGTCATAGACAAGACAACAAAAATTGTCCCCGTATTCAATGGTAATGTAATTGAATTACAAAGTTTTGTAGATGCATTAACACTAATCGACAGAATTAAAGAAACACATGAGGCGGTTGCAATAGAAGTAATAAAAACTAAATTGAAGGGACATGCGAGGAACTTGATTACTGATGAAAATACTGTGCAAGCTATTAAATCGAAATTACAATCGTCAGTACAAGGAGAATCATCTGAGCTACTTTGTTCGAAACTTATGAACATAAAACAGAATTCAAAATCAGCTACTACTTATGCAGAAGAGATACAGGAAATTACAAAAAAACTAGGTGGAGCCTATATACGAGAAGGCTACCCCCAAAACATTGTTGAGAAATTAATAAAACAAACTACAGCCAAAGCCATTTCTCGAAACGCTTCAAGTGATGAAGTTAAACTCATCATCAAAACAGGGAATTTCACATCTCTGAATGAAGTCGTTTTAAAATTCATAGAAGCTAGTACGGAGGCTTCTACTTCAAATTCCTCAGTTTTCTATTTTAAGCGGCGTGGCTCTGCTTACCAGAACCACAAGACTCGTGGATTTAATAACAACCGCGGACGCGGCCAAAACTGGCGTCGAAATGATTATTCTAGAAATTATAATAACAGTAATAGCCATAACAATGGACGACGCGGAAGTAACAACTATCGAAGTCAGTCCAACCACCAGCAAAGTAGAGGAAGCGTAAGATTGGCACAGGAAATCTCGGAAAACGAGATGTTCCCCCCACATACGGGGGGTCATCACCAAAATGACGATGAAAACATTAAATCAATATTTCACTTGAATCTTAATTTAAGTAGTTTTATAAAAATTCAAATATCAGGTCATAATAAGTTCAGTACATTGCTAGTGGACACCGGCGCGAGTGTCTCACTAATTAAAATTAGTGCACTTGGACAAATAAAATTCGATACACAAAACACTATCCAAATATCTGGAATCGGTCAAGGAATGATTAAGTCTTTAGGGACAATTGAAATAGAATTAAAAGTAAAAAGTTATCTGATTTCTCATAAATTTAATGTGATTGCAGATACATTCCCAATACCATTCCAAGGTATAGCATAGGCATAGATTTCTTAAAAACATATAATGCTACTATCCAATATGGACAAGATACAACCTCAAATTTTCTGTCGTTAAGACCATACAATTTAAATTATCCAATAAACATACCACTACTTGAAAGTCCGGGAAATGGTGTGCTGACACTTCCAGCTCGAGCTGAAGTCTTTAGATCCATAACAATTAACAATGAAAAATCTGATTTAGTAGTCCCAAGTCAAACAATAAAAGATGGAGTGTATGTGGCTGGCGGTATAGTATCCAAAATTTTTTCATACATAAAAATTATAAACACTCATTCCGAGAATATCTTTTTAAATAAAGTTTCACTAAACTATGAAAAACTGGCTGATTATGAAATTCTTAAAGCATCTAATCTTGACAAAATAAGAAACGACACAATACTGGAAAAGTTAATTAAACATTTTCCGGAGATTTCTAAATCTGAATTAACCAAATTGTGCTCTAAATATACTGATATTTTCGCTTTAGAAAGTGATAAAATAAGTACAAACAACTTTTATAGTCAAAAATTAAGAGTTTCCGATGAAAATCCAGTTTATATCAAAAATTATCGCACTCCACACTCACAAAAGCAGGAAATGACTAGGCAAGTTGAAAAGCTACAACAAGACGGAATAGTCGAACCCTCAACGTCCAATTATAACAGCTCTATTATGCTATTACCGAAGAAATCATTGCATAATAACCCTGAAAAACGATGGCGTTTAGTAGTCGACTATCGACAGATAGTCGAAAGTAGCACCAAATTCATTCCAAAGAATGATGAATTTGGCGTTTACTGGTTTGACACACTCAAACACTTTTATATATATGGATGACGTTATTGTTACAGGGTGCTCAATAAAACATATGCTCAAGAATTTAGAAACCGTTTTTCAAAGATGTAGAGATTGTAATTTAAAATTGCATCCAGATAAATCCACCTTTTTTAGACATGAAGTTACATATTTGGGTCATAAATGCACTGACAAAGGTATTTTGCCAGACAGTAGCAAATATGATTCAATCAAAAACTACCCCAGACAAATGGCGATGAGGTTCGTCGATTCGTAGCGTTCTGTAACTATTATAGGCGCTTTATACCACGATTCGCATACTATTCTGTTCATTTAAGTAAACTAACTAGAAAAAAAGAACCTTTCATATGGTCTGCTGACTGTAAACAAGCCTTCCAGCACCTTAAAACAGCATTATTGTCTCCACAAATCCTTCAATACCCAAATTTCGACCAAACTTTTTACATAACAACCGACGCAAGTAAAATAGCTTGCGGTGCAATACTATCACAGAAAAAAATGGCATGCAATTACCAATAGCATATGCATCACGTACATTCACAAAGGGTGAATCAAATAAGGCCCCAATAGAACAAGAATTAATAGCTATTCAATGGGCAATTAATCACTTTCGACCCTATGTATATGGGCTAAAGTTTGTAGTACGTAATGATCATAAGCCATTGACATATTTATATTCTTTGAAAAACCCATCCAGCAGGTTAACCAGAATTCGTCTGGATTTAGAAGAATATGATTTTGTTATAGAACATATTAAATGAAAGGACAATTCAGGAGCGGACGAGCTGTCTCGAATTGACTTCAAAGATATTATCTCAATTCCTTCAATAAATAATTGCATGTTAGTAACTACACGTGCACAATGTAGAAACAAAACTAACAGGAAAATTGAAAAAGAAACTGAAGTACTTCAGAAAAAGCCTAAAGTTTTCGAAACTATTGGCTTCGATTGCGTAAAAAAGTGGGTCAAGCTTAAAATAAATATAGACAAGAGCTTTCCCACATTCTATTTTAAACGAGGTAAGCAAGTGCTAGCACCGAAAATAAATTTTCAGAACACAGTTGCTAATGGAAATATCGATTTAGATCAATTTTTTCCAATTCTTGAAAAAGAAGCAATAAGTGAAATATAAGTAAAATACAGATGAATTTAAATGATAATTTTTTCTCCCTCGTACCAATTAAAACGTTTAAAGAAAAAGCCAATCAACACTTAGAAAAATTACAAATAGCATTGACACCAAAAATACACATAATCACAGACAAAAATGAACAACAATATTTATTGAAACAATTCCATGATGACCCCCTTTTCGGTGGGCATCCTGGAACAACCAGGCTACTTAGGAAGCTGTGCACATTGTACTATTGGAAAAATATCACAAAAGATGTGAGTCAATACGTAAAGCAATGTATTCAGTGTCAAACTAATAAAACTACAAGACACACAAAACCAGATATGATTATCACCCAAACACCTCATAGAGCATTTCAAACTGTCATCATAGATTACCATAGGACCTCTTCCTGTAACGGAAAATGGAAATCAATATATTGTAACTATAGTAGGTGACTTAACAAAGTATCTAGTAGCAATACCTATACCTAACAAAAACGCCAAATCAATAGCTAAAGCTTTAATAGATCATTTCATATTAATTTATGGCCCCATGAACAAAATACTCAGTGACATGGGCACTGAATACAATAATCAAATTCTTTCAGAACTTACAACACTTTTAAAAATTGAAAAAACAATTTCGGCCCCTTATCACCATCAAACAGTTGGAACAGTTGAAAGATCGCATCGCACATTTAATGAATACATACGATCATACATTCACGCATCCAGAAATGATTGGGACGAATGGGTAAAGTATTTTGCATATTCTTTTAACACAACGCCTTCAACAGTACACGGATACTGCCCTTTTGAATTAATTTGTCCAAGCATTCCAAATCATAGTCCAGTAATACCGTTCGATAATATAGATACCATATACGATTTCGATAATTACTCAAAAGAAATAAAATTCCGGATACAAACAGCTTTGACTAGAGCACAACACCTAATTAACAAAACAAAACAAAAACAAAAATCTATACATGATAAAAACAGCAACAATACTGACATTACAATAGGCCAAAAAGTCTTGATTAAAAATCACACAGCACACAAACTAGAATCAATTTACAAAGGACCGTTTGAAGTAATTGAGGTTGACGACAAAAACAATGTATTTATAAAGATAAACGGGAGTAAGCAAAAAATCAATAAAGAAAATATTAAAATTATCAACAACTAAATAACAATTATATAATATTTTTTTTTTAAATATGTATATAATAATAAACTATATAATAATAAGTATTAATTTAAGTCATTTTAATATAAGTTACTTGCATGATAATAATAATATAATAAAAAAAAAATATTTCATTATAAAACATATTAGTTAAAAAAAAAAAAAAAAAAAAACAAATATTAAATATATAATAGTGAAAACATATTAAAAATATATATGTATAAAGAAAGTTCTTATCGACATCATTTGGCCAATGATCTCTATAAGATCTTTCTCTTTAAAAAGGGAGGTGTAGTGAAAATACACAACAGGTGAATCATAACTGTAAAAAGCCATTGACACTTGCATTTAAAATTGAAACTTGAATTTGAATTATCAATGATCGTTCTAAAGTTCATTCGAACAATAAATGACACAATTTGAGTACAATGACTCAGGTAGTTCAATAACATTCAAGTAATTGTATATTCTCTCTCACCTTCGTATTCGCTTATTGTTAAGTTTTATGATTGTAAGAAATAACTATATTTAATAATTTTTAAATCAATAAAGACAATTATTAACCGGCATTTGACGTGTGTGGATTGTTTTATTTTCCGGGGTTTAAAATACTACTAAAATATAACATGACTATTTTCTGATTATTTTCATATGGAGTTGTTGTTGCTTTCTCCAAGTGCAATAGGGTGGTATACTTTTTTGTGCATTTGGAGCAACACCTTGATGTACATGCCTTGGCAGCATGCTCTGATTTGAAGCAGTTGACGCAAAGCCTATTCCTTTGGGTCCATTGTAGCCTCTGAACTGGGGACATTTTTAAGAACCTTTCACAGTAATATATGGGATGTCCTGTTGATCCGCATACCTTGCAGTTAAAAGGAGATGCAGTAGCTGCTATGATTTTTCGATATGTGCTTGGATTTTCCGAAGGGGTTAAAATTACTTTTATTTGGGTACGGTTTTCCGTCGACCCTCGTCAAATTTGGTTTGTGATCAAAAACTGGAGAATGTGAGGATAACGGGGGGGAACTGGTCTCTTTTGACGTAAGGGACTTGTATCCATCAATTCCGGTAATGGATACATTGAACCTTGTTCATAGAACAGTAAAGGACAGAACGGAGAACACGGAACTGGCAATACAACTTACAGGCACACTAAAAGCGACACTAGAACAGAATTACTTTAAATTTAACAATAATATATATAGACAAATAACAGGACTAGGGATGGGAAATCCAACATCTGCCACCCTCATGGAAGTATTTACGCAGAAATTAGAAGAGGAATACGTAAAGAAATTAAAAACCAACTTCGGAGTAATATTCTACGCAAGATATGTCGACGACATCATATGTATACTAGAAGGAATTAACGATGAGCAAATTCTAGATTACTTGAATGGAAGACACAGGAACATAAAATTTACAATGGAAAAGGAAGAGGAGGGGGGAATTAATTATCTAGACCTAACGATCAAGAGGAACATAATCTCAAACAGAATCGAATATGAAATATACAGGAAACCAACAGCAACGGACACAATAATACACAACTCATCAAATCATCCCCACCAACACAAAAACGCAGCAATCAGGGAGTTAATAACAAGACTCGAGAGAACACCACTAACACGGCAAATGCATATGAAGGAAATGGAAACAATATACACCATAGGGGAAAACAACGGATACAAAAAGCGCCTCGTAGATAACATCATGAAACAAATTAGAACGAACAAAGAACAGGAGAGTGAAAGGAGAAAATGGGCTACATTAACATATATTGGAAAATCAACGTACAAGCTGGCGAAATTCTTTGGAGAACACAACATCAATACTGCATTTAGAACGGGGAACAACCTAGGCGGAATACTACGGAATAGAACAACCGGGGCAAATATACTGGACAGACGTGGAGTGTACAAATTAACTTGTACATGCCATTATGGCTACATCGGGCAAACAGGACGAAAAGTTAAAACCAGATTTAGGGAACACATTAGAGACTACAACAAAAAACTACGAGAACCAGAATCAACTCCAGAATCAAATTTTGCGAACCATATATTCAACAACAAATGTACACCAGGACATATAAAAACAACGGTTAAACTGCTTTATACACATGTAACGACACGCTTTACCTGGCTGCTGGGGTATACTCAGCGGCGTCCAGGGTCGTGTTGCTCAGGTTTACTTAATTTTTTATTTTGACAATATCTTCCTTCTTAATGGCAGCTCGTTGTCGGCTTCTTCTACTTTACACTGTGTGGGTGTATGAGTGCGGCAATGTCCGTAGTCTGTGTCCAATATATACCGGTCAGTGGCGTTTCGTTTGGGGCACCGTTCGTTGAAGTGGCCGTGTGACCAAGGGAAATAACCAGAAACACTGTAGGTTGGGCTGGGTCAAAACCTCCGCCCAACTGTCCAATGCTCTGGTCACCCACTATGGTGACGGTAGACACAAACTCCGCTGGGTCAAAACCTCGGCTTCGTTTGTGACCGAGCCACAGTTCAATATGCCGTGTGTCCAAAGGGAAATCACCAAAACACTGTAGGTTGGGCTGGGTCAAAACCTCCGCTCAACTGTCCAATGCTCCACTATGGTGACGGTAGACACAAACTTCGCTGGGTCAAAACCTCGGCTTCGTTTGTGACCGAGCCACAGTTCGGTTTAGTATGACGTGTGTCCTATGGAAATAACCAAAACACTGTAGGTTGGGCTGGGTCAAAACCTCCGCTCAACTGTCCAATGCTCTGGTCATCCACTATGGTGACGGTAGACACAAACTCCACTGGGTCAAAACCTCGGCTTCGTTTGTGACCGAGCCACAGTTCGGTTTAGTATGACGTGTGTCCTATGGAAATAACCAAAACACTGTAGGTTGGGCTGGGTCAAAACCTCCGCCCAACTGTCCAATGCTCTGGTCACCCACTATGGTGACGGTAGACACAAACTCCGCTGGGTCAAAACCTCGGCTTCGTTTGTGACCGAGCCACAGTTCAATATGCCGTGTGTCCAAAGGGAAATCACCAAAACACTGTAGGTTGGGCTGGGTCAAAACCTCCGCTCAACTGTCCAATGCTCCACTATGGTGACGGTAGACACAAACTTCGCTGGGTCAAAACCTCGGCTTCGTTTGTGACCGAGCCACAGTTCGGTTTAGTATGACGTGTGTCCTATGGAAATAACCAAAACACTGTAGGTTGGGCTGGGTCAAAACCTCCGCTCAACTGTCCAATGCTCTGGTCATCCACTATGGTGACGGTAGACACAAACTCCACTGGGTCAAAACCTCGGCTTCGTTTGTGACCGAGCCACAGTTCAGTTTAGTATGACGTGTGTCGAAGGGAAATAACCAAAACACAGTAGGTTGGGCTGGGTCAAAACCTCCGCTCAACTGTCCAATGCTCTGGTCACCCACTATGGTGACGGTAGACACAAACTCCACTGGGTCAAAACCTCGGCTTCGTTTGTGACCGAGCCACAGTTCTTATCTCAGGGTATAAACTCGGCTGGGTCAAAACCTCTGCTTTGTTTATAACCTGACTGTCTTAACTAACAGTCTAAAATATGATAAAAAAATTACCTGTTGTTCCGCCGCCGGCTGCACACAAATTGAATTTTTATTCCTGGTGTTTGCCTTTTTATACTTATGCTGTCAACACACAGCTATACACAAACACACACACACCATAATAGCAGTCTATTTACACCACAGCCGATGGCTGTATTCACCACAAACCATCAGATGCTGCTTAACAAAAGCTATTGGCTGTATTCACCACCAATCATTCTGCCCGGCGGTGTTGCCCAACGAACTGCCGTCAAATACAAAATTATAAATTAAAATGACTTAAACTAAACATAATTCATTAACTTAATATTAACTTAATTAAAACTAAGACATTATTCTCCTAAAATTAGTAAGAGTACTTATTCTATTATAAACAAAAGTAGGAATTCAGATAAAATAGTATTAATTATTATTCAAAAAATCACAAAATATTCTGCTTATAGCTATAAAATGTATTGTTTTAAATAAACTTAGCAAGATAGTGAAATTCATATTACAAAATAGGAATTCAGATGAGATAGTATTACTTATTATTCAAAAAATCACAAAATATTCTGCTTATAGCTAAAAAAAATGCATTGTTCTAAATAAACTTAGCAAAATAGGTAAATTCATTTTACAAAATAGGAATTCCGAAAAAAGGTAAGAAATATTATGTTTATTGTTTAAAAAAAAAATTTTTACAAGAGGGGTAAATTCATATTACAAAATAACAAAATAAGTTTGTCGTGCCCAAAAACGACCCTGGGACTTTTGGCGTTACACTGCCCTCTCCCCTTATGAGACGCCAGTTTCAAACACTTGAATGCGTGCCACCCCTTTCCGGCTGACACTCACTCGATATTGTCGCCCGTCCACCTCCTCTTGAAAGCGTAGCCTCTGTTGACCGCTTCTGCTCTCTAAAATTCTGGCCAACTTTCTTTGGACTTCGGGGGGCGTCTGGTTCAGCGCCACCTCCCGCAGACTTCCGGGTTCCTTTAGGGGGCTCCATTCTTCTTCGCTCCTACCGGGCGTAATGCAACTCGAGCTCATACTTTCGTTGGTGTTTGGGCTTAAATTTTTCGCTGGCAGCGCCCATCTTCTTCCTGGTGTTATGGGAATGCCACCACTGTGTGTTGACCTTGGACTACTGGCTGGTGTTACTGCCCATAGTCGTGATGAATCATTCCCATTTATCCGGTCATCCTCAACTTCTGTTTCGCCGGCCCGTTCTAGCTCAGGTGTGTGATAGTTACCTGGTACCAAGAGTTTCACTGTCATTGATCTTTCGTAGCATTCCATCCCCAGATACCGGTATTGGCGATCCCTCCACTCTACGGTACCATAGCCTCGTCTTCTGGGCGGTGTTGGTGGGTGAAAGTTTTCGTTTTCCCAGTCTATGGAGGATGGTGAGTGTGGTGGTAATGGGGATGGTGGTGAGCGGGGTCGTATGTCCACGGTGCGGTCGTCAAAACCAAAAAAACTACGACTAATCTCCGTCAGAATCGGGTCGTCTACTAATTCAGCAAACGCATCTGGCTCCAATTGTTCGGTATTTCCGCAACCTTCCGGGATGTCTGATGGGTCGGCACCGCCGGTAATACACTCCTCTTCCGGGCATATTGGGTTTGTGGGCTTGCGCCTGGAAGCTGGAGGGGTTTCCTCTGTCTGAGGAGGTTTCTTTCTTCCATCAGTTCTGGGTGGTAAGTTGCCCGGTTCTTCTCTTGGTTTTGCCGACATCTTCCGCAGGTGTTCACTGGGTTGTTGCTTTGTTGGATTCTTTTGCTCGTGGCCAAATTTGGGTTGGGTGGTGGCCTGTTGAGGGCTGCGGCGCCTACCGGACCGTTTGGGCTCTCGATTTCCCTGGCTGGCGTGTGGAAGGTCCTCATCTCTCAAGAAAATCGTTCGTCTGTTCCCGCTCGATGTTGCGGCGAAATTTACGGCGTGTTTCTTCAAACTTTTCGCTATTCATCCGTCTGGCGTGATGTTCTGTTGGTGATGACATCTGTAATGAAAGGTGAGAGTACACAAGACGGTTGATTAATTAGGGTGGTGATGTGGTTTTAGTGCACTCAGGTGTGCATTTCGTTCTTTGTCCGTGTGTGTCTCTTGAAGACGCACAATTACAGGAGATATAAATCCCTTAACTATATAGGGTCCTCCGTATTTAGGTGCGAGCTTGGCCGCGAAATTATCGCTGGCCCTGGAGAGCGGGTGTTGTCGTACCCATACCCGGTCACCTATGCTTGGTTTCCACCTCCGGCGCCGTAGGTTATAATAACGTTGTTGTTTTGGTGAGGCATTCCGCAGATTACGGCGGACAATTCTGAACACCTCCTGTAGCTCCTGGCTCCGACTAGTTGGGTCGGGGTTGCGCGCTCCTGTGCCTATAGTGACCTTATCATACAATGCATTCGGCAGTCGGGGTTCTCGTCCTTGAGTGAGATACGCGGGTGAATAGCCTGTTGATTCGGAAACGCTGGTATTAATTGCTAACATGATTTCGGGCACCCACTCATCCCAGCGGTTATGGTGTTGTCCCGAGAACTGGGCCATCATGGTCTTAATGGTCCGATTAGCTCTTTCCGTTGGATTTTCTTGGGGAGTGTAAGGGGCGGTGAACTGCAATGTGATCCCGGCTGAGTCCAGATATCTTCGAAAGATGCGGGAAGTAAATTGGGGCCCGTTATCTGCTATCATTATCTTTGGAACTCCATATCTCCCCACGATGCGTTCTCTTAAAGCTTTAATGAGGCCCTCGGCCGTAGCTTTCCTCAAAGGTACCAATTCACACCATTTTGTGAAATTATCAAACAATACGAGCAACATGGTATTACCGTGTTTAGTTCTGGATAATAGGCCCATAAAATCTGCACAAATTGTTGCCCATGGTTCGGTTGGAATTTTCGTCAGCATTTCCCCTGCAGGTATCTGTTGCATTACCTTGTATTTCTGGCAAGATTCACAGCTCCTCACATACCGACTGATGTCGCGTGACATCCCTGGCCAGAAGTAACGGCTGGCGACCTTATTGAATGTTTTCCTCATTCCTAGGTGCCCCCCAGCTGCAGCGTCATGGTTTTCTTTAATGACTTGTTCCCGTAATGGTGTTGGCACGCACAACTTCCACGGTGTACAGTCTTAATCGTTCCAATTCCGTGTTGAATGTTTGTACAACTGATTATTTTGAATTGAAAAATTTGAGAACTTCTCGGGCTGCTTTCTCACTTCTCTCATACGGTGTGTTACCCATGGGCATGGTGCCTGCTGACTGGCCTGAACCAATTTAATAGCGTCCACTGGTTGACGTGATAGTGCATCTGCCACCACATTTTGCTTACCCTTTCGATATTGTACGGAAAATTGGTACTGCTGCAACTTCAACGCCCATCTCGCCAATCTACCAGTGGGATTTTCGATATTGTTTAGCCATTTTAAGGACAAGTGATCGGTGATGACTACAAATTTGTACCCCTCAAGGTATGAACGCATCTTTCGTATTCCCCAAATGATGGCTAAACACTCCTTTTCGGTGGCGGAATAATTCTTTTCTGCCCCATTCAAATGACGGCTGGCATATGCTATTACCCGTTCTCCGTCTTCCAGATTCTGCGTTAGAACCACACCGAGTCCATATTCGCTGGCATCGGTCTGCAGCACGAAGGGTTTTGAAAAATCAGGGCATGCCAGAACAGGTGCTGAGGTCAGTTTGGCCTTCAGTTGTTCGAATGCGCTTTGTTGTTCTATTCCCCATTTCCAATGCTTTCCTTTTCTCAGCAATTGTGTTAGTGGTTGCACCAGGGAGGCAAAATCGGATACGAATCTTCGATACCACGAGGTAATTCCAAGGAAGCGTCGAACCTCTTTAACATTTGTGGGGGCAGGCATCTCCAGAATGGCTGCTATCTTATCGGGATCAGTTTTTATACCTCTTTGAGTAATCACGTGCCCCAAGTACTTGGTTTCGTCCTTAAAAAACTCACATTTTTCCGGGTTAATTTTCAGGTTAGCCGCACGTAATCGTCGTAATACCTCCCTCAAGTTGGCGAGATGTTCGTCGAAAGTTTTTCCGATAACAATAATGTCGTCCAAGTAGGCGAATGCATGGGGCTCCATGTCGGGTCCAATCACAGTGTCCAACGCCCGCTGGAAGGTAGCCGGAGCCGAGTGCAGGCCGGAAGGCATCACTCGCCATTGGTACAAGCCCCGACCGGTAACAGCAAAAGCTGTATACTTTTTACTGCCCTCCTCCAACGGGATTTGCCAGTAGCCATCTTTCAAATCGAGGCTGCTAATAAATTTTGCATTGCGCAGCCTGTTTAAGATGGAATCAATTCTTGGGAGCGGATACGCATCGGGTTCCGATCGAGCATTTAATTTTCGAAAGTCCATACAGGTTCGCCAACTGCCGTCCTTTTTCTTTACCAACGTGATTGGAAAGCTGTATGGGCTATGAGAAGGTTCAATACAGCCCAGTGCCATCAACCGATTTACTTCAGCATCAATGATAGCCTGCATGGCGGGGTTTCGCGGAGCGTAGCGCAGTTTAATTGGGCGGTCGTCCTTCATAATGATTCTATGCTGTGTGATAGACGTTGTTCCTTGAACACTTTTGAACTTGGGCAATTCGGCTTCTAAAAATCGTGTTGCCTCTTGGCGGTAGTCACGGTCCACTACTGCTTCCCGGGGTACATAGTTTTTCTTCACTCTTTCTATTTTCCGTGCCTTGAAATGGCCACTTACCTGTACACTCGGGATTATCCGGTTATCCTCCTGTATATTCACTGCGGGCATTCTACTCATGCTTCTCGCACTCAGGCCGGCGCAACAGATGCTAGTGTCGAATTCTCTTAAGAAATCTAAGCCTAGGATGATGTCTTCAGTGGCGTCATCTAGAATAAGAAATTCTGCCCTTGCAGTCTTCTGCCCCAATGTCACTTGCAGATGCACAGATTGGCTGATAATCTTTCTAGTTCCATCAGCCAGAAGCACGTCGATGCTAGCCGAGGTCTGGGGTGCTTTACCAAAACGTCTCAGTTGACTAGGGGTAATGAAGCTTCTCGTGGCTCCCGTATCGAGTATTGCATCCACCGACTTTCCTTCGACCAGCAGGATTGCTTTTAGTTTATCCTCTTCCCAGAGCAGGGTGGTTTCTTGAATTTGATGCTTGTGGTTGCCCTTTGAAGATCGTGCTATTGGTTTTACAGTGGGTTTTGTCAGCAACCGGTGGGACTCACCCCGGTTTTGTGGAGCCGTTGGTATACTCTCCAGGTCATCAGCAAGCTGAAGAAGTTCACTTAAAGAAACAAAGTCCTTTCTCCGGATATACCATTGGTAGTCTGGCCTCGCGTTTCGGAAGATTCGATCTATCTTTTGTTGCTCAGATAGGCCGCTATGGCTCATTAGTTGTTGTAGGGCAAGAACATATTCCTTAAATGGTTCCCTGGGCCGCTGTATTCTTTTACGGATCTCATCTTCCAGCTTCTCAAAATAATTGGGAGGAAGAAAAAAATCGCACAAATCCTTCTTAAATTGCTGCCATTGGTTCCAGTGCCGATTATTGTTTCGGAACCAAATTAACGCCTTTTCCTTTAGAACTTCCGGCATCACACGTGGTAACTGGTTGAGGTCCACGTTGTACATATCGGCGAGCTCTTCCGCTCGTTCTACAAATTCCAGGGGATCTTTGCCGCCCGCATACTTCAGTCCCCATTTTCTGACCAGTTCAACTATCATGATTTGGGCATCGTTGCGGGGTGATGGTGCGCTGTCTGTCAAACCCAAGGCATCTACGGCCGCTGTTGTCGGCTGCGATGTCGACCTGGCTGGTGATTGGCTGGTGGTCATACTATCGCTATTCGGTACCTGGGACGTTTCATCTTTCAAGGCGGTGGCGGGGGTGCTGGTAATCGTCTCGTTCGGTACTGTTAACGTTAGCTGCGTGGTACCAGGCGCGTGCTCGTGCCTGGTTTGCAACTCCAATAATTCCTGTCTTCGCTTCTCGCTGTGTTCCGCTGTCAGGAACTTGGCGAAACGCTTCCTCAATTCTTCCACGTTGCCTGATGAGTCCTGGGCAAAGACTCCTAGGTATTTTACCAATTCGTCTTTGCGTAAGGTATACGCCCATGAAGTCTTCAACATCTTAACGTCTTTGGAGGGGATGAGTCACTTGACCTCTCTTGCTTCTTCTTCGTAACACTTATAGGGTCCCTGCTCGGGCGCCAATTGTAACGACACGCTTTACCTGGCTGCTGGGGTATACTCAGCGGCGTCCAGGGTCGTGTTGTGTCGTGGAGACAAAATAAAAAAAACCCGCGGTTGCTCAGGTTTACTTAATTTTTTATTTTGACAATATCTTCCTTCTTAATGGCAGCTCGTTGTCGGCTTCTTCTACTTTACACTGTGTGGGTGTATGAGTGCGGCAGTGTCCGTAGTCTGTGTCCAATATATACCGGTCAGTGGCGTTTCGTTTGGGGCACCGTTCGTTGAAGTGGCCGTGTGACCAAGGGAAATAACCAGAAACACTGTAGGTTGGGCTGGGTCAAAACCTCCGCTCAACTGTCCAATGCTCTGGTCACCCACTATGGTGACGGTAGACACAAACTCCGCTGGGTCAAAACCTCGGCTTCGTTTGTGACCGAGCCACAGTTCAATATGCCGTGTGTCCAAAGGGAAATCACCAAAACACTGTAGGTTGGGCTGGGTCAAAACCTCCGCTCAACTGTCCAATGCTCTGGTCACCCACTATGGTGACGGTAGACACAAACTCCGCTGGGTCAAAACCTCGGCTTCGTTTGTGACCGAGCCACAGTTCGGTTTAGTATGACGTGTGTCCTATGGAAATAACCAAAACACTGTAGGTTGGGCTGGGTCAAAACCTCCGCTCAACTGTCCAATGCTCTGGTCATCCACTATGGTGACGGTAGACACAAACTCCACTGGGTCAAAACCTCGGCTTCGTTTGTGACCGAGCCACAGTTCAGTTTAGTATGACGTGTGTCGAAGGGAAATAACCAAAACACAGTAGGTTGGACTGGGTCAAAACCTCCGCTCAACTGTCCAATGCTCTGGTCACCCACTATGGTGACGGTAGACACAAACTCCACTGGGTCAAAACCTCGGCTTCGTTTGTGACCGAGCCACAGTTCTTATCTCAGGGTATAAACTCGGCTGGGTCAAAACCTCTGCTTTGTTTATAACCTGACTGTCTTACCTAACAGTCTAAAATATGATAAAAAAATTACCTGTTGTTCCGCCGCCGGCTGCACACAAATTGAATTTTTATTCATGGTGTTTGCCCTTTTATACTAATGCTGTCAACACACAGCTATACACAAACACACACACACCATAATAGCAGTCTATTTACACCACAGCCGATGGCTGTATTCACCACCAACCATCAGATACTGCTTAACAAAAGCTATTGGCTGTATTCACCACCAATCATTCTGCCCGGCGGTGTTGCCCAACGAACTGCCGTCAAATACAAAATTATAAATTAAAATGACTTAAACTAAACATAATTCATTAACTTAATATTAACTTAATTAAAACTAAGACATTATTCTCCTAAAATTAGTGAGAGTACTTATTCTATTATAAACAAAAGTAGGAATTCAGATAAAATAGTATTAATTATTATTCAAAAAAATCACAAAATATTCTGCTTATATCTATAAAATGTATTGTTTTAAATAAACTTAGCAAGATAGCGAAATTCATATTACAAAATAGGAATTCAGATGAGATAGTATTACTTATTATTCAAAAAATCACAAAATATTCTGCTTATAGCTAAAAAAAAATGCATTGTTCTAAATAAACTTAGCAAAATAGGTAAATTCATTTTACAAAATAGGAATTCCGAAAAAAGGTAAGAAATATTATGTTTATTGTTTAAAAAAAAAATTTTTACAAGAGGGGTAAATTCATATTACAAAATAACAAAATAAGTTTGTCGTGCCCAAAAACGACCCTGGGACTTTTGGCGTTACACACAGCACAAAGGAAGGAGACTAAATGTATTAGAAAACATGGAAATATACAAACAGAAAACATTTGACGGACGAATAATAAATGAACAAATAAACACTGCTTCGGACACAATGTTTGAAACGTTGAAACATTTTTACAGGAAAATAAACATTACACCAACACAAAAACGTTACGCAGGTGCACAAGACCAAAGCAATAAAGAACATCATAAAGGTACAATTACAGAGAACCAATAGGTTCACACATAAACGAAAACGGACAACATGCATGAGCGTAAAAGGATTTAGTTAGAAAAAAAAGACGAATGAAAAAAGGGAGCGACAAATTAGGTAAAAAGAGACAAACGAAAAAGGAGAGAGAGATGCAGGTAAAAAAGACAGAAAGTGACGAACGCAATAACACGAAGGGAGTCACGAACTATATAAACACAACTGACAATAGAACACAACTAGTACGAAGTGGACACTGAAGATGGCAAACGGCCGAAACCGGTTTGTTCACAAACCAAATTTGACGAGGGTCGACGCGAGTTTCCAGTGCTTGGAATCTATGCTCTATGAATCTAAGCAATTCATTTAGATGCACAAGCTTTTTGTTGTTTTGAAGTGATTGAGTTGAGTGATCGAGTTTCTTCAATAAAATGTGAACCAAGATCCCATTTGTCCAGCGGAAGTCCTTGTGCGTTCAAGCTATGTGTGCATTCCTTAGTAAGATCATGTTAGCTTTTTAGGGCCTGTGGCGTTTCATTTTTCATTTGTGGGTGGGCAAGCAAGTTGTTTAATAATGTTGTAACAATAAGTCGTTTATTATCGTATCCATCGATTAGAATATTCCATGCCACTTCATAGTTTGCTGTTGCAATTGGCAAATGTTTTATTAACTTTTTTGGCTCGTCTGTCAGGTGGGTGGTCAAATAAAACATTTTTTCCACCTTTTTTGTGTTGTGTATAAGATGAGTATAGAGGTCCTTGAACGCCACCCATTGTAGGTAGCTGCCGTTGAATTTCGGAATTTGAACCTTTGGCAAATAAGGTTGACAATGTTCTATTCCTGTGGCTATCGTTGACGTATTTTCGCTGGCCAAACCGACATTCTGTCGTAACTTGCATTGGATGTTGTGCACCTCTGCTTGCATTTCGTAGAAGTTATCCAACGTGTAATCGTCAATTTGATCATAGTTCGTTAATTCCGATATAGTGTCATTGTTTTTTGAGAACTCGTGCATGTATTTATCCAAGAGTGATAACTTGCTCTCAGAGTACGATATTTCTAAATGTTCTTCTGTATTGACGTCATCAATGGTTCGCCTTAGAGCTCTCATCAATGCTCTCTGATTCCGAATTATTTTACTTATGGCTTCATCAAGTTGTGACTCTTTCTGATGGTTATTGGTTGCATTTTTATCATCTTGGGGAAGGTTGACTGCTGATTGTCTGCATAATGGTTTTAGCACCACACCGAATCTTGATGTTGGCTCCTTTGCAATTTCAGACTCAAACAATTCTTCGAACTTTAGCCTTACGCTCGAAATGTGGAAATATTGCTCTGTAAAATATTTGTGCTGCACTGGTAAATTTGTCAGACATCTTATTTTGTTGTCAGTGCTTTCAAAATCTAACCATGCATCCTCAAGTCGTTGTAGACGCTCTGTGTAGTACTCCTTAGTTTTCCATGTCGCCGGGTCCTTTTTGACATTACGGATTATTGCTTCTATTTTATTAGCCGTATCCTGTTGGACTGCTAGTAAGTCTTCAAATGATTCCATTGTTGTTTTACGTTGACCAGGTCTTGGGTTGAATATTAACCGTTCGCGTTGCTTCTAATCTGTTGACCAGGAACGCCGTTTTAGTAGTTGATTGCGAAATACTTGAATATTTCAACAATCTAAATGTAGTTGTTTGCGTTGATCCAGAGCCAGATTTTAGAACCTTTAGATTCACCAAGTTGTGTAAGTGATTTGCTATGGTTCCAAGATCAAAAGGATTCGCTGACACCTTTTAAATAATTAAAAGTTCCTTACCACTGGTGGGGGGAAACTTAAAAATATTTGAAAAGATCGGGGTCACCAAATGTTAAGGGCAGGGTACGGATTTGCACACTCATGTGCAGCACACGCACATGAAGGCAAATATGCACACAAAATAAATACGCACATGCACATGCGTAAGTGCCAATTTTTGTATGTGCCTACTAAACGCACATGTGCAAGTTCAACTTGCGTAGGCACATTTTATGTGCCACTCTTAAAATAAATGGCACATTTCATGTGCCGCTCTTAAAATGTGCTGCACATGAGTGCACACGATCTTGCACATTAATATATGTATGTGCAAGACGAAGAAGTACAATAATAACAACAATAAATTGTAGTGTTTTGTTGTTATGGTATGTGTTGAATATTTACCCATTTGAAAATAATTTTAACTGCGTAGTATAATGATGTGCATGAAGATGAGCATTCATGTGCCTGTACTTTGCACTTGGCACATGTTCGTGTGCTTCTATTGTCTATGTACACTCATGTGCCTTCATATTAAGATCAAAAATTGTTGCACATATTCATGTGCATGTACACAAATTTTGGCACATGTGCTGCACATTCATGAATAAATTTCTACTCTGGTTAAGGGTAAGCTAAGCCTTAGTAGAAAAACTAAGATTATATTTAGTTAAAAATTGAGTTTCGAGCCTTAGTAGATGCACTAAGACTCGATCAATAAAATTGAAGTTTAAGACTTAGTAGAAACACTAAGACTCGTCAAGCAAGAAGGAAATTTAACTTTGTTTTGCCTAAGTTTCTTTATTTTCACCAGTCTTTTATACAATTTAATTGCTTACGTCTAAAACTAATATTAATAACTAAAACATACAATTCAGCACTTTGATAAATACCTTACTGTAGTAACTTTATTGTAATAACTAAATATTGTGATATCTTCTGGGTGGATCACGATGTTGGAAGGATTACTCACTCAATTTTATTATTAACATATTTAGAATTAAAATGAAGTAAAACAAAATAAAAACTATGTCACCTACATGCAAGTGAACAAGTGTCCGAAACATGTCAAAACAAATGTGGATGCAATTTGACACCACACTTGTGTCGGCATACTTACAACAGAATTGTTGTAAGTACCCTACACAAGTGTCGGCTCGCATACACTATGCATGTAGTATGACTATTGCAGTACACTACACCCTGGCCGTTAAGAAAATCGTACCGTATTTATGAAAGAAGTACGGTAAGATTTTTGTGGTGTGTGGGTCGGCTGCAGTATTCGTGATTTTATTTAAATGACAATGTTAGATAGATAGTTTTATGGGAATTTAAGTGACAATATTGTATACTTATAAATAAATCTAATTTTATGACAATTAATACTTTGGTTAAATATAATAAAAATAACAATATGATTTTCTTATTCTACAAGTGATTGTATGGTTTTAAGAGGTTATTATGAAACTCTTTTTCTTTTCCATTATATTCTACTGTAGTATTTACATTATTTCTATTTGTTATTTTATATGGGCCCTTATAACAATTTTGATGTTTTTTCCTATTTTCTACTTTTACTAAAACTAGATCTCCTATATTTAAATTGAGCTTATTTGTATACTTATTGCTATAAATTCTTTTTTCTTTAATTTTTATTGTTAGCTCTTTTGCTCTATTTAGAGCGTATTGTTATCTAGCTTTAAGTTCTTTTACATATTCATCATAGTTATAAAATTTCTGTTCATTGGGCCAGTTCACATTGGTTTAATATTTGTTTCGCACAACTTTAGTTCTTTCCAAAACACACTAGACTAATTATTTTAGCACAAAATTCTATACGTATACACATCTTTGTGTGTATTAGTGTGTTTTATTCATTTCATGTTTATTTTTCGTTCGGTATACACCACAGTTTACGCATTACAAAATAAATATGGCTGTAAGTGATGATGAAATGTTTGTTTCTAATTTTATTTTATGTAAAATTATTTTTATTCTTAATCGACCTTTTTTATTTTAATTAAATAAAAAAAAAAATTTTTCAATTTGTTAATAATTTTTGTTATTAAAAATTAATTTTTCCTAAAGAATCTTTCCATAGGAAAGCGAAATATTGAAAAAATATGTATATCGTTAAAATTTAATTAAAAAGACGTTTAAAAGATTAACACATATTTAATTTTCTGTAAAATATAAAAGTATTATAACAAAAACTTGAATTCAATAATAAAAAAGATAAAATAGTAAAAAAGATAAAAATAAATAGCATAAAATCTATTTATCTACTTTTGAATTCATATTCATATTTACACTACAATAGCCAACTGAAGACTAAAAATCGCTCTGCAAAAAAAAACACACAAGACCTGTGTTTTCATAAATGCATGTGTATTAGTTTTATTTTCGTTGTGCGGCGTTGAAGCTGGTAGAAAAATTGTTTCAACCAAAAACTACCCCCCTCACCGAAAATGCCATCAAACTGCCAGCACAACTAATCCAATGTGAACTGGCTCATTGTTTATGTTATCATATGGCAAACATGGTAATTTTCCGTACACTAGTTCAAAAGGCGTGTAGCCACTATCTACATGTGGTGAAGTATTGTATGCAAAAGTGAAATATTGAATCCACTTGTCCCATTCATAGTCATTTGCGGTAGTTAACAAAAATTCATTAAAAACTCTGTGGTTTCTTTCAAGTGCTCCTAAGGTTTCATGATGATATGGTGTTGAAAACACTTGTCTGATCTGCAATAATGAGCATATCTTACGCATTGTTTCATTTGCAAACTCAGTGCCTTTGTCGGATTTGAGTACCCTAAATTGACCATATTTTAGTATGAAATGTTCAACTGATATTTTTGCTGTCGTGGTTGCATCTTTTGTTGGCATAGGGTGTGCAACAACAAATTTCGTTAACTCACATTGCATTGTCAAAATGTATCGGTATTCATTTGAAATACGAAGAGGACCTACAGTGTCGATCGAAATCACTTCAAAGCTATTATTTGGTGTGTCTGTGAGTGTAAGTAGTTCTTTTGTGTGTTTTGTTTGTTTGTTTTTGTTGCAACTGTCGCAATATGATACAAATTTCTTTACCATTTTATTCATGTTTTTCCATATGTAACGTTGTTTTAGTTTGATAATTGTTTTTCTTATCCCAAGTGGCCGTTCATGTGAAATTCGTTAAATAGTTTTTACTTAAGTACGTCATCTGTTACTCTTTTTAAAGGCTTGTATATTATAATTTTTAATTGAGGCTGTTTGTTATCTATAAAAATCTTTTCATATGTTTCTTTTAAAATTTTTTTCGTATATACTTTAAATATTTTATCTTCTGTTGAGAGCGCTACTTCTTTTATATTTTCTTTATTTATCTTCTTTATTCAGCTTCCTCAGAATCGAATCTAGTTTCGCTGAGTTATCACTGAATCTTGCTAGCTTTTCATCTTTATCATTATTCTGGGTACGTAATTTCTTCATGGTCGGAACTGGTTCCGATGAATTATCATTACGACCTATGTGCACAATATTTTCCTCAATTATAATGTCGACGTTCTTTATATCCTCAAATTTATTAAATTGCAATTTCTTTATATTTTTAATATCATTGATGGAGATGCATTCCCATATATGAAGTTGATCAGGCTTCTGAGAGGTACATTCTTCCATATTATCCATTGGTATCTGCGCGTTATTAAAATTTTTTTTGCCTCTTGATTTTCATTCTTTTTTTTTATTGCCTCTTTTCTTAAGTTTGTATTTTTATTATTCATGGCCCTTGTTGTTACAAGTATTTTTCTTTCTTTTTCATCATTTTCGTGTGGTATCATTTGCTTTAATTTAATAATCGATTTGAATTCTAGAAAGTGCGTCTGCGTTGGTGTTCATTTTTCCTTTTTTGTAAATGATTGTAAAGTCATAGTCACTAAGGTCTAGTCTAATTCTAGTCATTTTTGAAGAAGGGTTTTTGTGAGAGAAAAGGGAAATTAATGGTCTATGGTCTGTTACTACTATGAATTTTCTTCCGTATAAGTGTGGTTTAAAGAAATTTATGCTCCAATGTATTGCTAGAAGTTCTTTTTCAATTACTGGTTTATTTATGTCATGTTTCTGTAAGGATTTGCTTGCGTATGAAATCGGTAAATCTTGTCCAATTTCACCTTGCGATAAAACTGCTCCTAACGCATAATTTGAAGCGTCTGTTGTTAGGATGAATGGTTTATTAAAATTTGGGTATTGTAATACTGGTGGATTTATTAATTTTTCTTTTAAGGTATCAAAAGCGTGTTGGCATTTTTCTGTCCATGTAAATTTTGTTGATTTCTTTAGTAGTTGATTAAGGTATTTTGCGATGTGAGCGAATTCTGGAATAAATTTTCTGTAATAGTTGCAAAATGCATCGAATCGTCGTACCTCGTCTGCGTTTTTTGGTATAGGGTAGTTTTTGATTGTATCGTATTTAGCAGGGTCTGTTTTCACACCGTCCTTTGCGATTAAATGTCCTAGGTAAACTACTTCGAGTCTCAAAAAGCAACATTTTCTTGGATTTAATTTTAGGTTGTAATCTTGTAATCTGTCTAGTACTTTTATTAAATTTTCATTGTGATGTCTTAAGTTACATCCATATACTATAATATCATCCACATATAGGAATGCTTCGGATTCTAATCCTGATAGTGCTATGGTGAGCATTTTAGAAACTATTAGAAGATATTTTTAGTCCGAATGGGAGTCTATTAAATTGGAAATGTCCTTGTGGAGTTGAAAAAGCTGTTAGTGGTCTTGAATTCTCGTCAAAATTAATTTGATGAGAGGAGCTACTCATGTCCAATGTGGAAAACCATTTTGCTCTTCCTAGCTTGTCTAGAATGTCCTCCAATTTTGTCAGTGGAAATTTGTCATTTACTATTTTGTCATTTAGTTTTCTTTAATCTACAACTAATCGCCATTTCTTTTTATCTTCCATATTCTTTGTGGGTACCAAAAGGGTGGAGCATTATAAGGACTTACAGATGGTTCTATTATTCCATCTGTTAACATGGTTTGTCCTTGTTCATTTATAACGTCAGTATGTGAATGTGGTAGTCTGTAGTTTTTTATGCATACTGGGTTGTTGTCCGAGGTCGTTATTTTTTGAGTGTAAAAATTGTTGACGCTTAATTTTTCGCCGTCGAGGTGAAAAACATTTTGTTTTTTTGCAAATATTTTTATTAGCTCCTCTTTTGCTTCTTTGTTATTGTTGTGTAGTTGTAATTCATTGAGAATTTTTTTGAATCGTGTCTCCTTGTTGTAGTGTAATATTTCATAATGTTTTAGTGGGTCAGTGTGGAGTTTGATGCCTTTTAATGTTTCTGTTTTATTTGTAGTATTTAGTATTTTTATATGTGTCATGCCACTTTTGGGTGCTATTGAATTACTTAAAAAAATGCCCTCTTTTAATTCATCATTCAAAGTTACGCAATCTTCTTTAAGGTTTAATTTTATGGGGTGAATGATTTCTGTTCTAGATGGAATTGTTATTTGCATTAATGAAAAGGATTTTGTTTGCATGGGAAGGATTATAGTGTTGTTATTTATGAATAACGAAAATGTGAATGTTTAATAGTCTATTTTGCAAAGAAATTTCTTGAAAAAGTCTCATCCTAATATTCCGTCCGTCTCTATTGGAAATTTTGCATCTACCAATTGAAATGTATGAATACAAATCTCATTTGATACTGATAATTTGAGTTCTGCCGTACCTATTGAATTTATTTCCTCGGTTGTGATACCTGTTAATTTGCATTTTTCTTCCGGTCTGAATTCTTCACCTATTAATTCGTTGCGCACTTTACAGAGTGATATATCCGCGCCTGTATCTTATTAATCTATTAAGAAAGACAAAATCTGATTTTTATACATGACATTAATGTAATTTGTGTTATTGTCGGATACTTTATGAATTTTTAGTTTTGGCTCTCCGGGATATTGAAGTATCCCTGACCTATCGCGTTTCCCTCGCTTTGTATAGTGTGTACATGTCTGTTGTTATTGTTTCTGTTGTTGTTTAAAGTGCTATTTCTGTTGGGGTTAAGGTTGTTATATCTGCTAGGATTAATGTTGGAGTTGTTATTTCGGTTGGAGTTGAAGTTGTGATATCTGTTAGAGTTAGTGTTATTGTTAAAATTGTTATTTCTGTTAGAGTTGTGATATCTGTTGAAGTTGGTTTTATTGTTTAAATTATTATTTCTGTTGGAGTTGGAGTTGTGATATCTGTTGAAGTTGGTGTTATTGTTAAAATTATTATTTCTATTGGAATCTGTGTTGTTTCTATAATTTCTGTGTAGATTGGAATTATTTGTGTTGAATCTGTTATTAGCTTGATATTAGTATGGAATTATAGTTTGTTCTGTTTCCATTTTCCAATTCTAATGCAAGTTCTGATGCTTCTTGCAGGTTATTTGGGCGAGCAGCGTATATGGTCGATTAATTGTGCTCATTTAGCCCTTTTTTGAAAGTGTCTAAGGCTAATTTGTTGTTTAATATGATTATGACATTTTTTTCTGCCTGTGTAGCCTCATTTCCTAACTCTTTAATCCCTATCTATTATTGTAGTTATTTTATCTCTGAAAGTATTTACTGTCATTTTACCTTGGAATAATGAATTGAGTTTATTTTGTAGTTCCGGAATGGTTCTAGTGGGTTTATACCTAGTTTCTAGTAGACTCTTTAAGGCTTGGAAATCTTCAGGTTTTGAGTAAGTTCCTATTGCAGTTCTTACTGTGGAAGTGAGCTTAGCATGATAAACATACTGAAGAAAGTCAATTTTTGCTACATCGGATAGAGTTTTATTGATGATTTCTGCAGTGACTAGGAAACTTTCTAATTCTTCATAACTACCCGCAAATAATGGAAGAGCTTTTCAAACAGTGTCTAAATTAAATGAAGCCATTTTGTTATTCTTGAACTCAGTTTCTTTTGATCTTTCTAGTAATAATGTTCTAATTATTGTATATGTGTTATTAAATTCTAATTTTAATGCTAGAGTTTCTTCTAAATTTTTATGTTCCAATAGTTCTATTTGGAATTGTTCCTTTATGTTTTCTATGTAATCTAGTTTGCTTTGTATAGTTTTTATAGTATATGCTCTATTTGGGTTCTTTGTTAATATTTCCCCGAGGTCTCTTAATATACCGAGATTTTCCTCCATTCAAGTGTATTTAGTAAAAGCTCGCTATTTTTATACTGCCGTCACCGCATTTATTGTATTAACCGTGTTATTATTATTATTATTATTGTTATATTTTAGTACATAATTTTTAAAGTATTTATTTATCTTATATGCTACAAATAGTATAATTATTACTATTATTAAAGTTAATATATGGTCTGGTAACATTTTTTCATTTTTGGCTTCTCCGTACGTTACTATATTTTCCTGTAACTCGATTTTGCTCTGGGGCTTACCCATATTTTTATCTATTTTATTTCCCCAAATGGGACCTACCATAACTGTTTTACTTCTTTGAATATTCTATTTGTAACATGTATTAAAAATATTATTGTTTCTTTTTCTTTTTGTTTATTATATTTTTAAATTAACATATGACTAATTCATGGTTTTCCTATGATTTCCTGCCCTTTTTTTTTCTTTTGGATCGCTGGTTCCTGGAGGTTGGTGTTATCGACTGCTTATTTGGATTGTTGCCGTCTTCTATATTCTTCGATGGGTATTGGCTTCGGCCCAGCATTGATCGGATTCGTGCGATTGGTGTGTACTCCGCCGATCTCAAATATTGTTCCCACTTTGCGAATATTTGATTTACTTCCTCTTGGGACGTCATCGAATGTTCGGGAATCTTGTATTTAGTTTACTTGATCGTTCGCAGGATGTGAATTTTTACGGAAATCTAGGATCGCTTTGCAGGATCGTCCGCAGGATTGCCATGTGATATCTTCTGGGTGGATCACGATGTTGGAAGGATTACCACTACAGCGTGAGGGATCGAAAGTGTGGTGTACAAAGGATGGTTGGTGTAGGAGAATTTGCCCTATAGCCCTTTCTATATTTAATTAGCTGTAAAGGGTGTCAGCTTTTAATTTGACGTTCAAAAGAATGGCCAAAAGAGTGGAGACTTTAAATAAAAAACGAGGCAATGTTGCCGACTAGAGTTGGCTATTCAAAGTCTGATTTTATTGACATTTTCTATTGCTTATATATTACTTATGAGAATCTAACTTATTATCTAGAATTGAGTGATTCCAAAATCACTCAATTTTATTATTAACATATTTAGAAATTAAATGAAGTAAAACAAAATAAAAACTATGTCACCTACATGCAAGTGATCAAGTGTCCGACACATGTCAAAACAAATGTGGATGCAATTTGACACCACACTTGTGTCGGCATACTTACAACAGAATTTTTGTAAGTACCCTACACAAGTTGTGTCGGCTCGCATACACTATGCATGTAGTATGACTATTGCAGTACACTACAATATACAATTCAGCACTTTTGATGAATACTTTATTGTAATTGTTCACCGCAGGCCCGGCCCTGCAGCTTATAAATTATATTTCAAGTTATTTTTGGCGTATTTTCTTATTCTCGCAAGTCTCATTGAAAATATGTATGTATGTTTTATTGCCCTCACATAACAAAAATTCTTGCTGGCAATAACAATTTAAATAGTACCTAATAAAATACAACTGTATTTTTAATAAGCAGATAATGAGCCTAAGAATTTTTGTTGTAATTTTTGTTAATCTCCCTTTTTTTTTGCTTTTACTAACATGTAAAAGGCATTTGGATTTTGTTCATTCGCATAAAGTTTTTGTAAAATAAAGACATAACTTCGCAAGAAAATAAAAATCGTTTTATTTTCTTAAACCATAATAGCCACATTCTGTAAAAGAGCTTACAGAATCAAACATTGGTGACCCCGACGTGATCGAAGTTGTAATTTCGTGTCAATTCGATCTTGTTATCTACCAACTACAGCGCTAAAATGGCTGAAGGTCAAGACGATATTTATATTGCCAAATCTAATGTGACTGAGGGCCAAGAAGATAATTCTGCTAACGCAAGCTTCGTTGCAGCAAATACTAAGGTAAACGTTGTTACTCGCCAGCTAATTAACTTAAACATGGCTTCAAGCGTGGCAGTTTTAAAAGAATACAGTGCCGAAGAGATTTTGGTTCGTCTCGAATTCGTTGAGAACCTCAACTATAATTTTGATCAAGCTCAGACCACTTTAGAAGAAATAGATAGTAGACTGATTGAAAGCGATGCCCGATACAAATTTAATTGCATTTATTTCGAAGTGAAGGCTAAGTTAACATGCCAATTAAATGTTCTAAAATCTACAGAGCAGCCACAACAACGCAACTCAACATTTCGTCAGTTTTCTTTGGATGAGTTTCCATCGCATTCATTACCCAACCGCAGCTCACGTTTGCTCGAACTGAAAATACCAACCTTCTCTGGATCGTATCTTGAATGGTCCGATTTTTTCTCCATGTTTTGTACTGTTGTTCATAAGGACAATATCACAAAAATTGAAAAATTTCAGCATTTGCGTGCTTGCTTAAAGGGGGCTGCTTTAGACACAATATCTTCGTTGGAGCCAACTGATGCCAATTACGATGAAGCTATTAAGCTTCTAAAGAGACGCTTTGACAACAAACTGGTAATTCTCAATCACACATAAAAGAAATCTTTGAAATAAATAAAGTTGAAAGGGACTCTCCCGCAACTATTCGCCAACTTAGTGCTCATATGTGCGCTTTGCAAAACATGAATACGAAGGAGCAAATAGCAGATGGATTTTTGATTCATGTGATAACTTCAAAGTTCGACTTAAAAACCAGAACTAAGTGGGAAGAAGAGCTTTCCACAGATATGCTCCCTACCTGGACTTGTCTTGAAACTTTCTTAGATAAAAGATGTCGTTTTTTAGAAACTATCGAAAATTCTACGAGTAAAAAATCTTCTAACCAGAACCTTAAGTCCAAAGGTCAGGGACGAAATGTTCTTGTTGCGTCTGCATTACCAGTAGGCACTTGTTCACTTTGTTATGCAAAGGACCATTTTATATCTAAATGCACACGTATTGAAAATCGTTCTCCGAATATTCGGTTTAAAGAAGCTAAAAGGTTGCAGCTTTGTTTAAATTGCTTAAAAAAGGGCCATGTTTTGAAAGATTGCAAATCAGGTCACTGCCGTTTTTGTTCATCCAAACACCATTCGTTATTGCACATTGACAACATACAACAAACCTTATCTCCAATAACGCGCTCACCAACTGAGGCAACGGCAGAATCAATAAAATCGTCAACTGCGCAGTCAGCGCTCGCTTCACCATCAGCTCTCCATTCTTCGTCAGCCGCTCTTTCCTCATCTGCGCATAGACACTCTATGGATTACAACGTTTTATTAGCAACGGCAATCGTGTTTGTAAAAAGCTCATCTGGCTCATTTTTACCTTTTCGTGCTATTTTGGATTCGGCATCGCAACTTAACTTTATAACTTCTCGGTTCGCAAATCAACTTTAATTGCATACAAACAAATCAGACATTTCGTTTTCTGGCATAGGTGTAAATGCATTTGTTGCTGATAAATTTGTCAATATTACGGTAAAATCCCAAATTGGAAATTTTTCTACTTCTTTTTCTGCAGTTATAGTACCCTCTATAACAGACTATAAACCTAATGTAGGCGCTAATATAACCAATTGGAATATTCCGCAAAATATTAAATTGGCAGATCCCTTTTTTTATAAACTTGGTCGTACCGATATTCTAATTGGAGTTAGTTTATTTTTTGAGTTAATGTGTGTTGGTCAAATTCGTTTAGGTAAGAATCTACCGATTTTGCAAAAAACATTTTTTGGATGGGTAGCATCTGGTGGTGGATTCAATGCGTCCAACGCTACGTCATTAGCTACTACTGGAAAATATCTTACTGATCGAAACGAACAAGATGTTGGTAATCTTATTAAAAACTTTTGGGAAATAGAAAATAATTTCAATGATACAGGTACTCATGTCGCAGAGGACGACTTTTGCGAAAGTTACTTTAAACAAACAACAACACGACTAATCTCTGGTGAGTATTCTGTAAAATTACCAAAGGCCAAACCAACCAGTGTTCTAGGCAGTTCATATGGGTTGGCTGTGCAACGTTTTAAAGGCTTAGAAAAGAAACTGAATAAATCGCCTGATACAAAGAAACAGTACATAGCCTTCATGAAAGAATACATTGATTTGCAGCACATGTCATTACTTTCAAATTCGCCCGTTGAAAACACTTACTATTTACCTCATCATTGTGTGAGAAAGGAAGAAAGCACAACTACAAAGTTGCGTGTCGTTTTTGATGGTTCGGCCAAAACGGTATCCGGATATTCACTGAATGATATTCTGTGCGCAGGGCCTACAATACAACCGAAACTCTTTAGCACTATTTTACGTTTTCGTTTATTTAAAGTAGCTTTTACTGGTGACATCTGCAAAATGTATCGATGTGTAAAGGTATCTCATCCAGATGACTACCTACAGTGCATACTATGGAGAGAAAACTCAAATGAGGAAATTAAAACCTACAAATTAAATACGGTAACTTACGGAATAAAACCTGCTGCATTTTTGGCTATTCGCGCAATGCACCAGCTAACATTTGATGAAGAAGTTAATTTTGAAATGGCTGCCAAAATCGTTAGGCGAGACTTTTATGTTGATGACATGATTTCGGGAGGTGAATCTGTTGATGAAGTAAAACAAATTCGACAACAAATTACAGAGTTACTAAAAAGAGGCAATTTTCCAATTCGAAAGTGGTGCTCTAACGAAGAAGGCTGCTGAACGCGAACAATTTTTTAAATTTCACGATGAAATAGATATCACGAAAACTTTGGGTTTAGTATGGAACCCTAAGTCTGACAATTTTATTTTTTCATTCCAGTTATCGTCAAGTAGTAGTAATATCTCGAAGCGTTCTATACTATCTACAATCGCAAGTATATATGACCCCTTAGGTCTTATTGGTCCAATTATTACAAAGGCAAAATTGTTTATGCAGACTTTGTGGAAACATAATTTAAATTGGGATGAAAGCCTGCCACAATCGTTACATTTGGCATGGACTGATTTTATTTCGAAACTAGCTACAGTTAACAATTTAGTATTTCCCCGATTTGTCCAAAGGTCAGGTGGTCTTGTGCAATTACATGCGTTTTGTGACGCAAGTCTGGCAGCGTATGGTGTATGTATTTACGTACGTAGTGAAGTCGATGGAGTCGTCAAAACCAACTTATTGTGTTCAAAGTCACGCGTATCACCATTAAAAACCATCACGATTCCGAAATTCGAACTTTCAGCGGCTTTATTGTTATCCGAACTTGTCAACACTGTTTTAAATTCGTTTCAAGCTAAATGTGAAGTGCACTGTTGGTCAGACTCAATGATAGTGTTGTCTTGGTTGCGCGAACAATCTTCAAATTTTAA
The DNA here is from genome assembly GCA_030448955.1 of Trichopoda pennipes. Lineage (NCBI taxonomy): Eukaryota > Metazoa > Arthropoda > Insecta > Diptera > Tachinidae > Trichopoda > Trichopoda pennipes. Next base: position 1,576,766 of record JASKUP010000051.1, read on the forward strand.
CGTTTTTGTAGCCAATAGAGTGAGCCGCATTCAGAATCTTACGAAGCAAATGACTTGGCACCATGTCCCTACTGATCTTAACCCTGCTGACATTTTGTCTAGAGGCGCAAAGTCAGATGAACTTCTTTCATCGAAACTTTGGAAACATGGTCCGCAGTTTTTAAAACACGATTCTTCAGCTTGGCCAGAGCTTTTAACATTTGTATCTGATTTGCCTGAAAGGAAACGTGTAGCATTACTTGTTACACCATTGAATGATTGGACATTAAATTGTAAATATCACAACTCTTTTTCTCAAATGCAACGTATTTTTGGGTATGTTTACAAGTTTGTAGCTTTAAAATTCAAATTAAACCCAGAAATTATAGCAGGCCCATTGACACCGTATGATTTGAAAATGGGTACAAATTTGCTAATACGTAATATACAAAAAATACAGTTCTCTGCGGAATATAATGCTTCGAAGGTAAATAATTCGGTGTCAACAGCAAGCAAGCTTCATTCCTTAGCACCATTCATTGACTCTGCAGATCTAATTCGTGTCGGAGGAAGACTTGAAAACTCAGACTTTAATTTTGAAGCAAAACATCCCATAGTACTACCAAAGCTTCACCCCTTTACCCGTGCGATGGTAATGGGGTTTCATAAGAGGCTTCTGCATGCTGGCCCACAATGCTTACTCGCCTCCATCAGATTGCAGTATTGGCCTCTTGGTGGACGAAGGACTGTAAGTTCAGTTATTGCAAAATGTATACAATGTTTTCGATTAAAGCCCAAGTATGCACAACATATTATGGGCAATTTACCGCATGAGCGCGTAACTCAATGCAGAACCTTTTACACAACTGGCGTTGATTTTTGCGGCCCTTTTTACTACAAAAGCGGATTAAGAAGGAAAGTGCCAATCAAGGGCTACGTTTGTATTTTTGTTTGTTTCACCACAAAGGCATCGCATTTGGAGCTTGTTTCAGAGCTTTCAACCCCAGCATTTTTAGCAGCCCTAAAACGTTTTATTTCAATAAGGGGAAAGCCACACACAATTTGGTCGGATAACGCAACAAATTTTGTTGGGGCAAAAAACGAGTTGTTAGATCTAAAACAATTATTTATCAGCAAAGCACATTTAGATCTTGTGCACCAGGAGTGTCTAAATGAAGGAATCCAGTGGAAATTTATTCCTCCACGATCTCCACATTTTGGAGGCCTTTGGGAAGCCGCGGTAAAGCCTGCGAAATTTCATTTCAAACGGGTCGTAGGCGTTACAGTGCTTTCTTTCGATGAGTTACGAACATTGGTATGCCAAATATCGGCAATTTTGAATTCACGGCCATTGTGTCCAATTTCTGACAATCCGAATGATTTAGATGTCATCACTCCTGGTCATTTTCTGATTGGTGGCCCTTTAATTTCTATAGCTGAGCCCGATGTAACTGATATTAACATATCGCGATTAAACAGGTGGCAGCAAGTTCTGTTTATGCAGCAAACATTTTGGAAGAAGTGGAGCTCAGCTTTCCTAACTCTCCTTCAAGTACGAAATAAGTGGCGGAAGTCTTCAGCTAACATTGCTAAGGGTGATATGGTTCTACTGAAAGACGAAAATCTTCCCCCTCAAAAATGGCAAATGGGTCGAGTGACAGACATCATATATGGCGAAGATGGTGTGGTCAGAGTCGCGGATATTCAAACAAGCAGCAAAGTATTAAGAAAAGCTGTGAAACGTTTAGCCGTATTGCCCATCGATGAAACCCAAGTTGAAAGTCAGGACCTTCCAACGGGGGGGTATTTAACCGCAGGCCCGGCCCTGCAGCTTATAAATTATATTTCAAGTTATTTTTGGCGTATTTTCTTATTCTCGCAAGTCTCATTGAAAATATGTATGTATGTTTTATTGCCCTCACATAACAAAAATTCTTGCTTGCAATAACAATTTAAATAGTACCTAATAAAATACAACTGTATTTTTAATAAGCAGATAATGAGCCTAAGAATTTTTGTTGTAATTTTTGTTAATCTCCCTTTTTTTTGCTTTTACTAACATGTAAAAGGCATTTGGATTTTGTTCATTCGCATAAAGTTTTTGTAAAATAAAGACATAACTTCGCAAGAAAATAAAAGTCGTTTTATTTTCTTAAACCATAATAGCCACATTCTGTAAAAGAGCTTACAGAATCAAACAGTAATATTAAACCTTTTTACGGTAATTGACTTAATGTATTTCAAATTATTTCTAAAGGTGAAAGACTGAATTTCCTGTGGACAATGACTGCAAGTGCATTTTTTGCAATTCAACGTTAAAGTTTATTTGAAAACCTAAACCAAAATTTATTTAAAAGTGTATTTTTTTAACGGAATTTAACAATTATTTTATGTATTAACAGTATGTATTGAAAGTAAATAAATTGTTTAATTTTATTTTAAACTCTAAAGTACTGTGTTATTATTTTGCAATAAAAGAATTCAATATATAGCAAAACTCAATATACATATATATTTAAAAAAATATTTAAGAACAATAGGAAATTATTATGTTATTATGTGTTATGAATTTTTCCTTCCTATAAAAAAAATAAACGACTGACCGTTTGGTTTCGGTACTCCCGACTCACGAAGATTACTGTCTAGCTCTTTGCACTCTTCCCAGGTGCTTCTGAACCTTCCTCGCCAGCCGCAGCCGATCATAACAAAAAAAAAATTTGTTGCTCCTACCATACTTAAAGACGACAACATTACCTGAACATCTTTCCCTCTTCCATATCTTCTCGTCTGCCCCCTCGGCGATACCAATCCCATATTTTTAAATTCTTATTCTTCCATTATTTATACATATATTAAACCACAAACTAAATTTTCATTACATTTGTTACTTATATATACGGCTATTCTAAGCTTATACTATTAACAAAAAAAAACTTACTGCTAACAAACCATATGTATAAATATATCGAGACCAAACTAACTCTTCCTGTTTTTCTTTTCTTATATACGTACTTGACCCGCTTCCTACTTTACTACCCTAAAGGAGCTCCCTGTGGAATATTCTAGAGTCTATTTTTGCCTCTAACGCTGTACCTTTTTGCTTTTTTTCTCGCCTAGTTTGTGCTTGTCTAGATATATGTATACAATTTATTTCTTTTTTTATTCTACTTTTTTTAAGTTAATGCTTTTTCTCCTATTGTAATACCACAGACATTAACACACATCTTCCACAGACACATCACACTTAATTAAACTATCCCTTTCCTCCTTATTTTTTTTATTTATTTGCTTCTTTTAGAGGAACTTTACAATAACTGTTTTTTTTATGTCGTTTTTTTAACTTAGCCATATTTATTTTTTTTATTTAATCTCATACTTATTATTTTTTTACAACTTCTTTTTCACGCCTCTACGGACGGTTCTACGGGAGCCCTTTTTCTAGGGATTTCCTTCCCCTTTCTTCACTATTTTTCTTTTCGTTCATCCAACAATAAATAGTTTGTATATTATGTTGCCTTATGTTCCTCTCTTTACCAAAACCTTCTTCCTTTCTTACTGCGTCTGCTGATATTTATTCCCCAGTTGCATTCTCTCTGCTCGTTTGCTTGCAATAATCAGGATGGTGTTATTTCTGCTGCCACATCCCTCTTTCCTCAGCCGTTGTCGTTTATCCTAACGCACGGACGAGTGGAGTTCCTCCTTCTATTTTTCTTCTTTCGGCTACAATTTGCCTTTCCTCTCCTTTTACTTCAAATATGTAGATCAGCTTCACTTCTGTAACTATTACTTTTGAATTTGAAATTTGTATATTTTACTCTTCAACGTGTCATCTTTTAACTTGTAATTTGTGAATATTACTTTTCAACTTGCAATTTGTAAATATTATTTTTTTAACTTGTAATTTGTAAATGTTGCTTCTTAGCTTGTAATTTGTAAATTTTACTTTTTAACTTGTAATTTGTAAATATTACTTTCCAACTTGCAATTTGTAAATATTATTTTTTAACTTGTAATTTGTAAATGTTACTTTTTAACTTGTATTTTGCAAATATTCCTTTTAACTTGTAATTTGTAAGTCTTACTTTTTAACTTGTAATTTGCAACTATCATTTTTAACGTTTTTTTCCACCACTTATGTATTTCTTACGCAAATTCAATTGATCAATCCTCTTTAATCTCATTACCAAAGAAGATTCAAACTTTGCATCACACCTTGACACTCACGGACACACACCAAGGGAAATAAATGAATGTATGACATTATTACATCCTAGCAAAAAAGGACGAAGACTAGACATTCTTGAAAATATGAAATTTTCTACAAAACAAAAACATTCAACAACGACATTATAAACGAACAGGTAAACACGACCTCAGAAACAATTTTCACACCATTGAAACTACTCATGCCAACGGGCAAACGGGAAACACCCTCAGACGGATACACGTACCTATATGATAATAGAGGACGGAGGTATCGTTAGGTTCACTTTGCATACAAATGCCAGGTGGCTGGTATTCTGCTTACCTGAATATATACGAACCTAATAACAGGAGCCTGAACGCCAACACTACTCACCAGTACAAACTAAACCGTGGCTTGAAAATGATGCATACGCATCGAAAGCGCTCGCCATCGAATACAAACCGGCCAGTTACGACGGGAAAGGGCAATATTAATATTATCGACATATTTCCTTATAACATCCAGGCTACATATATGATCACTCAGCAAAAAAAACATGTTATCAATTCATTCATAGACAGTCATACGTAGGTCATAATCCGCTGACCGCTTTTGGTATGTGCTTTAATTTATATGTTACTAGCGTGCCCGTGACTGCTTTGTAAGTCATTTGTGGTTTGTTGTTATTCTGCAGCGTTCGTTTTTGTGTGCGCCAAAAAATTCAGCAATTCAAGAAAATTAATCAGAAAGAACACACGCTCTAACAAAAGTTAGAGCGTGTGAACAGGAACAAAAGCGTATCTGTTAAAAATCATTGACATTATATATTAAAAGAATTAAAACTTTTTTGAAATAAAGAAGAGCAAAGAGCTATCTGCCCGTCACAAACTATACACAGACGTGACACGACGCGCTATATATACTTTATATTACCAATCTCTTGCCATACATTGATGTGTTTTGTTAAACATCTTAAATGAGTTGTTTTAGATGTTAACACGTCGTTAAACACGTAAATTCTAAATACAACTCTGAATTTCATTTAACTTAGGGATGTGCTAAGTGCGTTTTTGCCCCTGTAGGCTAGTAGTAGTGTACTGAGCTAATCAGTCAGGGGTTTAGGTTTGATTCCCAACAAAAACTGCTGTTTGCACTACAAAAAGTCATTTTTAAGGTAAAAAAAGTATATAAAACGTCAGCCTTAAACATATTAATTATAGTGTGAACGGCTGTGTTTAAACATTTTGCTTAAACGCATTCAAAAACACAAGTGTGAACTTAGTATAATACTAACTTCATACTTAACATGTTTAACCAGATGTGTCTTTTATTGGAGAGCCATTACTATTTAACTCCGATTTTATACTATCTCCTTTTGTAAATGCTTTTGCCAGGATCTCATGATTTTACATAAAACGCAACAAATTTGCATCCCGCATGGTGCTTTTGTGTTTGCCCCTATAGAAAACTCAAATTTTTATTTTATTTTTAGTTTTTATAAGTGTTGAAATAAATCCACATGTTAACTTCGTTAAAAGCAAAGAAGAAGTAAGAATATTTATTTTCATGTAGTATAAACATTATAATTCAAGTTTACAATAGTTTTGAAAGTGTTGCCAATATAGTAAAAATATTATTCACTTTTTACTAACAATCCACCTCTCCAAACTAGTAAACATTATTTAATTAAAAAAAAATTATTACAAAAAAAAATATAATTCACTCAAAAATAATTACAATTACTAATTCACATTTTCAATCCTAGTTTCTGAGTAAATCTATTATGCTTTTCTCTCTTTAAATTTTTAGTAAATATATCCGCGACCATTATGTCGGTTGGTAGATATTTCAAGGTAACAAATGCTATTTCAACAATTTCTCTAACGTAATGAGCTCTGATGTCGATGTGTTTAGTGGGGTTATGAAATGTAGAATTTTTAGCCAACTTTTGAGCACTGATGTTGCCACCATAGAGTTCATTGAAGAGTCCACAAGCTCTTTAAAACCTAATTCTGCAACGAAACGTCTAAGATATACTAATTCCTTGCAGGCCTCCGATAGCGCGACGTACTCAGCTTCAGTACTGCTGAGAGCAATTATATTTTGTTTTTTGCTCTGCCATGAAATTGGTGCACCAGCGATAATAAATGTAAAGCCGGTATAGGATTTCCGGTCAACGCAATTTCCGCCCCAATCAGCGTCAACGAAACCCTTTAATTTTTCTGGAGCTCGAACGTAATTAAGTTTTAAATTAAGGATTGTATGAAGGTGGGGTGTTGATTAAATTGTGCCAGTTTGCACACTGAATGCATGATGTCTGGCCGTGTACAGATACTCAAATATGTCAAAGAACCAATGGCAGACTGATATTTCTTCTGGTCCACCAAAATACAATTGGGACGACCACCGCACTTCTCGAATTTCATGCCAGGGTCTAACGGTGTAGTACAGCTTCTGCATTCAGACATACCAAAGTCTTCAAGTAAATTGCGAATTAGCTTCACCTGTGAATTTGGATGCCTTCTCTGTTCCTTCAAAATTTCCATACCCACGAACGGATCAATGGGGCCTTTGTCTACCGCATCAAATTGTTGGCTAATATGATGCTTTATTTTTTCAATACGGTCTAGACTTAAACATGCAAGAAGTATGTCGTCGACATAGACTGCAAGTATGACTACCTCTCCCGGAATGTTTTGAATATAAACACATTGATCCCCATTGCACTTTACAAAATTAAGTTTTGTAAGTGCAATATCAAGCTGCTCGTTCCATTTTCATCCAGATTGTTTTAGTCCATACAGAGCTTTGTTCAATTTGCATACTCTGTTTGCATTTGTAATATCAACAAAACCTTCCGGTTGCAACTCAAAGATTTCTTCGTCTAACTTGCCGTTTAAATACGACGTTGCCAAGTCCATAGCATGCACGAATAAATCAAACGCTGCAGCAATAGCCAGAATTAACCGAATTGAAGAATACCTTACCACAGGTGAGAATATTTCTTGAAAATCTGTTCCATATCTTTGGCTACGAGTCGTGCCTTATAACGTACAATAACACCACTTATGTCACGTTTTGTATTGAAAACCCATTTTGATTTGATAGGTTTACGGCCTTTCGGTAAATCGACAAGAGACCATTTTGAATCAAGGACTGGTATTCAGATTGCATGGCATCTTTCCACTTCTCAGATTTTGCGCTTTGCAATGCATCTTTAACGGTTAAAGGGTTTTCTAATTTCATAAAATTTACCTGTGACTTCGTTGTTTTTCTTGGTCGAAGTTTCATCGGAGATCTGGTTACCTCTTCGGCTTTGTTGTTAATATCTGCTACACTGCTCGAATTATTGTTGACTGCAACATGACATTCACTATCATTTGATTCATCTTTGATGTTGTCGATAGCCTTATCAAATACATAACCATCATCATCAGATATATTTGCAACTGACGCTGTGTACCATCATCTTTTAAAAATTTGACATCGCGCGCAATCAGAACTGTTCGACTCATAGAATCATACAACCTGTATGCTTTTGCATTGCTCGCGTAGCCTACCATGAAACATTTCTTCCCTTTGGGGGCAAACTTTGATTTTTTAACGTTTTGTCCAACACAATGGCTTTTCGCCCAAAAATTTCAAAATAAGACACTGCCGGTTTGTAACCATGCCATGCTTCATAAGGTGTAATGTTTTGCAATATTTTTGTAGGTGAACGATTTCGCACGTAAACAGCTGTGTTGATGGCCTCGGCTCACAAAAATTCAGGTAATTGGAAATCAAGTAGCATGCAGCGACCCATTTCTACCAACGTACGGTTAAGACGCTCTGCTATGCAATTTTGTTGCGGTGTATATGGCACGGTTAACTGCCTTTTAATGCCTTCTTTTTTAAAAAAAATTGCAAAAATTTTCATTCACATACTCACGCCCATTATCGGAATGAAGGGTCTTAATTTTCTTCCCTGTTTCACGCTCCACAGCAGACTTAAATAATTTGAATTTTTCGAATACTTCACTTTTTTGCTTAATGAAGTATACACAAATTTTTCTGCTGAAATCGTCGATGAAAGACACAAAATAATTAGTGCCATTTATGAAAGTTGTACGCATAGGGCCACACACGTCACTGTGTATTATTTCCAAAAAACTTTTGCTGCTTCTGCTACAGTTTTTTGCGAACGGAAGCACACTGATTTTACTTTGCAAGCAAATTTCACATTCAAACTGTTCAATATTACCTATTTTCATACCTCGCACCATGTTATTTTTTGACAGTTGTTGTAGAATTTTTATATTTAAATTTTCGTATTTACGATGCCAATCAAAAAGATCATGAAAATTATTTGTTGTTCTTGCTACACACAGTTTATTTCGCCGCATTTCATTTGTGAACAAATCGTTGTTCTTGTTTGCTCGCAATATTTCTTCGCATTGTTTTGTAAATATTTTCGCCATCCCTTTGTCAAATTCCACTTTTCATGCTTTTTTCGTTAATTTGCTTATCGAAAGGAAATTTGATTTGAGTTGTGGCACAAAAAGTACATTATGCAATGAGTTTATGTTGTTCTTCGTTTCTATACGTATAGTACCAACGCCCTCAGAATATATACAACTGTCTCCTGCTAATTATATTTTTTCGCGATGCTCAGCAATGTGTGGTTAAATAAGATTTTGTCGCAACTCATGTGACATGTAGACCCACTTTCAACTACCCAAATTGACTTGTCAAGCTTACGTTGCAGTTGGGAAACATTTAGCATAGTACAATTAATATTCTGCTTACTTGAGCCATATAATTTGCAGGCCATGCATAATGCCCTCTTTTGTGACATTTAAAACACTTACCCTTGAACGCTCGATTTTATTGTTGATGTTGATTTTGTTGTTGTTGCTGATTTTGGTATACTCGGCTACCGTTTTGCTGCGACTGATTACGGGACTTACATGCAAAAAATGCAATTTTATTAGACTCTTCTATAACTGTTTCAAATTTTCGTCTTTTTTCTTCTTCCAATAATTTTGTTATAAGTACAGTTGTATTTGGTAAACTGTCTCTAGACTCGATAGCTGTATTAAGTTTTCATAACTTTTGGGCAAGCTGGAAAGCATGATAATGGCAAGTAATTCGTCTTGCAATTTTATATCGAGCTCAGCAAATTTTTCAAATAAATCAAAAAACTTGTTAAGATGCTCCGACATTGAATTTTCTTCGCCCATTTTTAAGTTGACTAACGACTTAAAAATTGTGACCTTACGCGCAGGACCAGTAGGTGAATGCACTTCAACTAATTGCTCCCATGCTGCCTTTGACGTTCTGGCATTTTTTACATGGATTAACTGACTTGGCTTAATACATAACAGCAATGTAGCTAGCGCCTTATCATCGGCTTTTTTCCAAATTGCAAGACTATCAGCATCATTTGGCTGAATTTTATCACCCGACACATAGCTCCATAACTCTTTTGTTTAATCTTTTTTTATTTTACAATACATTCAAACAAAATCCGACTTCTATTTTAATTGTTTTAGAAAACACAAACGTTAAACTTTTATTTCTTTTATTTTTCCATTAACACAACAAAAACTACTATTTTTTATTAAATTAAAGCGATCTGGGCCCATAACCAATGTTGAAATAAATTCACATGTTAACTTCGTTAAAAGCAAAGAAGAAGTAAGAATATTTATTTTCATGTAATGTAAAGATTATAATTCAAGTATACATAAATAGTTTTTACAGTTTTGAAAGTGTTGCCAATATAGTAAAAATATTAATCACATTTTACTAACAATAAGTATATTCTCATTAAAATTTTTTAATTTTTAACAATATTGTTACGTTTATACCTTTTATAAACGTTTTGTTGTGAGTTCTTTATCGCAAAATAATTAACACCAGTTTTTGAGAGTTTTTAAATTTATAACAATTTTATTTATTTTAACTACACAAAGTTAACACAGAACAATTCACTTAAAATGCACGTCTTCACTCGCTGAGCTTTAATTTACTGATTCATTATCCACTCAGACGCTTCCCCTATTTATACTTGTCCAATAAGAATCTAGAATATGTAAGAATCTTCTACTCTCTTTGTGTGTATTTTGTTGTTGTAGGTTGTTTATTCGTTTTATTGCTGCCTGCTTGCCGGTGTGTATAGTTGTTTTTGTTTTTATGCTGATAAGGTTTCTGCTTGGGATTTATTTCAATACATTTGTTGTTGCTTTTGTAAAAAAGGGTTTCTTAGAAAACTACGCAGATGATAAGCAACTGTATATTTGTTGTTGTAAAATTAGTTATTGTCTTGCGCATGCCAGGCAGTTAGTAAACAGCCTATCAAATTGTGTGTGTGTATAAACTTCGCAGTTTGTAACCAGTAGTTTTCTTTATTGCTTAATTGTTTTATTTTAAATCTTAAGCAAGATATATTCGTAACACTGCCACCCGCTTAAGCCTTTTCGTCCCGAATAGGCTCAATATTCCCTCGGCCATACTTGGCCAGTCGCTCCAGGTGGACCACCTTCATCTTAGACCCGGACTTTGATATTTCTGTATCCGATAAACCACGTCGTTCAACTTCTTGATCACCTTGTATGGTCCTTCCCAGTGGGTTTGCAGTTTGGGAGACAGTCCTTTTTTCCGTTGTGGGTTATATAGTAGAACCAGTTGTCCTTCTGTAAATCCTTCCACATTTGCTTCTTGATCATACCTGACTTTCATTTTGTCACTGGACATTTTAATGCAACTGCGGACAAACTCATGAAGCTCGAGCAGGTCTTCTTGTATCTGAGGAACATTTTCATTATTGTCGTGTGCAGGAATCGGTTTAACGCCAAATTCTAAGTCGGCTGGTAGTTTTAGCTCTCTCCCAAACAAGACTTTTGCTGGACTACATGATGTTGAATCGTGGATAGCTGATCGGTATGCCAGAAGAAACTTTGGTACATGCTCGTCCCAATCCTTTTGGTGTGTACTGGCTATTTTTCTGAGATATTCTTCCAGGGTGCGGTTGAATCTTTCTACCATGCAATCTTACTGCGGATGCAGTGGTGTCGTTCTCGTCTTTTTAATTCCATAAATATCGTCCCTGATCGCAGTGAAGTTCTGTTGGAACACCGTATCGACACACCCAATTGATCACAAATTCATCTACAACCGTTTTGGACTCTTGGTTCGGAATGGGATACGCTTTGGGCCATTTGCTGAAATAATCCATTACTACTAGCAGATACCGATTTCCAGCATTACTGACGGGAAATGGGCCTGCGATATCCATTGCTATCCGGTCAAAAGGGGCGCGGCGTTGTACTGTTGTAGCTTGCCACGATTTTTCCTTGTTGGACCCTTGGCCGCAATGTACTGCTCGCAATTAGCTATCCACTCGTCTACAGATTGTGGACAGCCTACCCAGTAAAATCGCTGTTTTATATTTTCCAGTGTTTTTGTTTCTCCCAGATGGCCGCCGATGGGACCATTATGAAACTGCTTCATTACACTTTTTATCCGGGAACGTGGCACGACGATCAAGTCCGTTGTAGTTTTTCCATCTGCATTTTCCCAATTTCGATATAGGCAACCATTTACCACTTTAATGCAATTTCACTGTGCCCAGTACGATTTTGCCATCAGGCTTTCTGCCGATATCCGCCCTTATGGTAAAGTGTTGGCTACATAAGTATTTGTGGTAATGTTTAACACACTTCAGTACGGCTAAAAGCTCCCATCGTGTTACGCAATAATTTTTTCGGGCTTAGACAATACTCTGCTATAGTAACCAATAACTTTTTCCATCCCATTAATCGCCTGAGAAAGCACTCCTCCGTAGCAGATTGCATCTATATCCAATATAAATTCATATCCAGCTATCGGATAGGCAAGGACTGGTGCTGTACACAAAAGCTCCTTTAGCCTCTGAAATGCCTCTTCTGCTGCCCCACTTCAGTGGTAGCAGCAACCACTTGCGCAAAGTTCGGCACGAACCGTCTGTAGTATGTGCAAAGCCCCAGGAAACTACGTAGCCCATGAAGATTTTGTGGACGAGGCCAATTCTTTACTGTCAATATTTTATCCTCGAACTCTGCTGTTACACGATGCTCCAAGTATTTGACCTCTTTTGGAAACGGAGCACATTTCTTAACACTTAATTTAAGTCCTGCAGCCGCTACACGCTTGAGAACTTCATCCAGGTTTTTGAGGTGTTCATCAAAAGTCTTTCCCATCACAATTATGTCATCCAGATATACTAAACAAGTTTTCCAGTTAAGCTCCTTAGCTGGAGCATTGCAGATCCCAAATGACATCACTTTAAACTGAAACAAACCATTGCTCGCGCTGAAGACAGTTTTCTTCTTCTTTTTATCGGCTATCTCCACTTGCCATTAACCATTTTGCAAGTCCAAGGTAAAGAACCATTTGGGATCGAACAACGTGTCTCGCGACCTCGTTTCATCAGTGCTGTTCTATTTTGGCTTTTATTATTTACAGCGAAGACGGCGGTATGTTTTCTTAGCAACTGCTTCGCTTTATTTCTGTCGGGTAGTTCCGCTACCCATTTATCCACCTGCTCTGCTAGCAAATCCTTCTCTTTAGCTGTTGTTTTGGGACATGGTGAATGTGTTGCACAATTAATTACGGCTCCTGCCACCAATTTCAGCATTTTCGCCAATCGTATTTTCGCTGCTGGACAGATTGAGTACTCTCTGTTAACTGTTATCACATCATTCCTTACGTCTTTTGGTTCCACCACCCACAACCGGTTGTCCACGCAATCTGTCTTCACACGTGCCCAAACAATAGTTACCGTCAGATGTGGTAATTCTTTGCGTTCCTTACTGCGTCCCTGCTCTGATATCCAACATTTAAGGGGACCTCCACGTTACGCCAGATCATTAGCTGCTGCCCCATATCTAGATTAATGCCGTGAGCTATCATGAAGTCTGCACCCATAATGACTTCATCCACTGTGTCAGCGATAACAAACACGTGATCTGCGCTGATGTTTCCGATAGTCAATCGTACCCTGGCTTTTCCATAGACGATGGCTGAATCCCCAGTAGCGGTGCGCAGTTGCACATTCTTTAACGGTTCCACTGCGCCTTTAACTAATACGGGCCTTATTATGGACTGAGAAGCTCCTGTGTATGGTAAGGACCGTTGATCAACCCGCAGACAGTAAGGTTATTATTTTTCTGTTGTATGATGGAAATGTAGATTGCAGGGCCATCGGTTGTGGCAGCTAGCTCTTGCCCCTCAATGCTAGCTCGTTTTAGTTTAACGGTGACTTGTGCGATTTGGTGTTGTTGCCCGTTTGTTGTCCCTTGGAGGTGAAGCAGATCTTGACCTTTTCTTAACAGATCTGCAGTTGCGCTGAAAATGTTCGACCTTACCGCAGCTAAAACATTTTGGAAACGATTTACTTCTTTCTTCCAGTAGCTGCTCAAGCATTTCTTTCATCTCGTAGCTTTCCGTATCAGTCTCTAGACGTCGTACCTTGAAGACTTGTGGCTTTGAGCTGACTTTGGCGGTATCCTGGGCTAGCGCGTACGAGATTGTTTTGGTGAAGGATGCTTTCTGCGCTGGACAAACTGCATATTTAATATCTGAATCCCTTATGCTATTCACAAATGCTTCAATTTTAAACTGATCGTTTTTAGTTCATGCAATTCACCGTCCATTTTTCTCTCCAGGCCGAACAATTTTTCGTCAAATTCGCTGACTTTCTATTCCACAGCTTCCACTCGTTTGCCAAATATTTCTGATATTTCTTGAAATTAACTACACAAAGTTGACAGTTCAGAACAAGTTACTTAAAATGCATGTCTTTACTTTATGAGGTTTAATTTTACACTGATTGACTATCCACTCGACCCTGCCCTATTTATATTTGTCCATTTAAAGTCTAGAAGATTTAAGAATCTTCTACTCCCTTTGTATCACATTTTGTTGTTGTATGTAGTTTATTCGATGTATAGGCACCTGTATATCTGTGTGTATTTTTGTTTGTGTTTTTATGCTGATACGATTTCTGCATGGGATTTATTTCAAAATATTTGTTGTTGTCTTTTGTAGAAAAGGTTTCTTCGAGAACTACGCAGATGGTAAACACCATACATGTTTGTTGTTGTTTTTCGCGTATAAAATTTCTACGCAGTTAGTAAGTAGATATTTGTTTTTGTTTTGCATGCCAGCCAGTTAAGGTGCCTTTACATGACATGTTTTTTACATATGACTTGTGAGATTTCCTATTGCAAAATACATATGTATCGTGTAAACGGTTTTAAACTTTTTTTATATTTAATACATGTGAAAAGTCATATGACAAATTTTCATTTAGAGCTTGTTTTATTTTTATATGACAAAGCATGTGTCTTTAAGTGGCGCAACTTATTATTTTTTTACTTTTAGCGTTATTAAATCTCCAAAAATGTGGAAAGCACTAAGCACACTTTAGGTGTCCCTGTAGGCTAATAGGTAGTGTACTAGCTTGTAAATATGGGGGTTGTGGGTTTGATTAACAACGAAGACCTTGGTTTTTTCCACTACAAAAATAAATATTTACTGTCGGTGGGGCTGCTCAGCGATGAAGGCATAGTCACTGGTCGCTGGGCTGTCTTATATACGGCAGTTAATTTCCGACTAACCTTCTACTTTCACCTCCTGTTTCATCTATTCTCTATCCCTTTCCTAAAGAATGTAGCACGGTACTTGACTAAATAGGCATTGTTGCCTGAAGTGCTACTTTTCTTTAAAAAAAAAAAAAAATATGGAGGAAAAAAACAAATTTATCGTCTTTGTTACCATCATCTGTGATAAGTTGAACAAATAAAAAAGTACAAAATAAATATTTTTTTTCGCTCTTTTTTTTTCATTGCGGCTATTATTGACACAATGCTGCATAATACAGTTGTAACCCTTTTACTTTCCATTCTGTTTTTTTTTAATTCTTTTTTTACAAACTTTAACACAATTTCTTTTATTTAACACGCTCTATAAAATAACAGCTGTGAACAGTGACTTCGTAGGTTTTGTCATATATAATTTACATGTACGTTTAAACGCTAAAATTATAATCCGTATGTAAAATACATATGAAATTACATATGGATTTTCAAAGTGACAAGTCATATGTAAAAAACACATCATGTAAAGGCACCTTTAGTAAGCAGCATATCAAATTGTTGTTGTTTGTGTATAAATTTTCTACGCAGTTTGTAACCACAAATTTTGTTGTTCGCTTTATTGCTAAAATATATTATTTTAAAACTTATGCAAGACACATCCGTAACAATATCGAAACACAGCGCACAAAAAAATTAAATGCATTGAATTGTTGCGAGTCACCCTCGCATAATTGATTAATTATTAATTGTCATCAAGTTTATGTAAGTTTATTATACTAATTATTGTTTTCTTTATTATATTAATTATTGGTCAGCAAGTTCATTTAAATACATTGTACTACTTATGTTATTGTTTATATTATTTATTGTTGGTCAGCAAGTTCATTTAAATATATTGTACTATTTATATTATTATTGTTTATATTATTTATTATTGGTCAGCAAGTTTATTTAAGTTTATTGTACTACTTATATTATTATTGTTGTTTTAAGTTTATTTTGGTTTATTGTTAATAGTATAAATAAATAATAAGTTTTAGATTAAGGATGATTTGTGAATTATAACTGACAATAGTAGTTCGAACCCACAGCTCAATAGGAACTGTGAGACTCTAGGTAGGAATTAGATTATACGTAAATAAAGTAGCGGCCTGCGAATCCTACGGGACCCTCCAGGTTTGTTAGTAATTATAATTGTATAACCTTGCCTTTTATTTTCTAACCCTGCGAATCCTACGGGACCCTCCAGGGTTGCTAAATAGAAAGGTAGAATTCACACTTCATCAAGTTGGTATCCCGAAGAGGAAACACCAACATTTTTTGGCGCAGCCGGATGTTTGTATATTGGTTTGTTATCTAAGAAATACTCCAACATTTTTGGCGCAACCGGTTGGCGCGTATAAAATTAAATTTACGCGTTTAGAATAACAGTCCTAACGTCTGACTGCATTTTTCTTTCGACAAAGTAGGAGCGAGTCAATAACGCCTAAATTCTAGCCACCTTTGACTTGCTGGAACTGTCGATTAGGGAAATACCGTCAAGACGGGACTTTCGTAGGGAATACCGCGTAAAAAATTGAATTTACGCGTTTGAGATAACAGTTCTAACGTCTGACTTTATTTTTCTTTCGACAAAGTAGGAGCGAGTCAATAACGCCTAAATTCTAGCCACCTTTGACTTGCTGGAACTGTCGATTAGGGAAATACCGTCAAGACGGGACTTTCGTAGGGAATACCGCGTATAAAATTGAATTTACGCGTTTGAGATAACAGTTCTAACGTCTGACTTTATTTTTCTTTCGACAAAGTAGGAGCGAGTCAATAACGCCTAAATTCTAGCCACCTTTGACTTGCTGGAACTGTCGATTAGTGGAATAACGTCGAGACGGGACTTTCTTGAATACCGCGAGATTAAGTCAACATTTTGGCCCACCTTCAGTTTTTTGCGGAGTATTCTCTTACATGATAGACTAATATATAAACAAGAACTAAAGCATTACATTCATACATACATATGTATGTATGCTTATGCAAGCGTCAGTTTTCATAGTTTTCAAAGTAACATTAACAAGGAAAAATTGTTTTTTTTTAAAGTTTATTTAAATCAGTGAGCAAGAAAGACGCAGCGATGTCCCTGAAACTTATGGTAAGAGAATATAATTTTTATTTAAATGAAGAGTCCTCAGGCTAAAACGGACGAACTTATAGAAAAACTTAGTACATTTAGTTACTCAGTAGATAGTTTACAAGTGCTCGCCTGGACAGAACTTAGACATTTGAATTCAGACAAAACATTTACAAAACATTCACAACTTAAGATCACCAACTCCTTCATTAAGTGAAGAGGTAAAAGGCGCTGGAGTACCCGCCATAACAGTATCAGATAGTCATCAACAAAACATAAAACTATCGGAAGACGAGGCTCAGGCATTGGAATTGTTAAAAGAAGTCAAAACCGTGATTACTAACGCTAGAAAAGCAGGAAGCAGAGGCTACACGGCGGAAACGAAGGCTAAAAAGTTAGGCGATTTGGAACGCGTTAAGGAAAAATTCAGCGAGCTGGAAGGTATCAACGACAATTTAATAGCAGAATTTAATAGCCTGATACCTGTGGCACAGGAAATTTTGGAAAGAAGATCACCAACGCCCAGACAAGTAGAAAACACAGAAGCCAGAATGCCGGCCTTATCAGAAATTACAAAGATTGTAAATAACACGGTGCCCACATTCTTTGGCACCGAAGGACCGGATTTATCCTCTGAAGTTTGTAGATTCATACAAGGATGTAGGATGGTGGAAAGCGAACTACTGGTGCAGCCAAACGCTGACCTAGTGCAAAAGGTCATAGAATGTTTGAAATTACGTCTGTTGGGATCGGCATACTCCAGAATAGCAGAGCTCAAGTTCGGGTCAGTAGATGCCTTATGTAACCATATAAAGAAGCTCTATTTGAGGAAAAAAAATTTAGACCAGATCAGAGAGCAGATACTCAACTGTAGACAAAGTGTAAAAGAATCCGCAAGCAAGTTCGGCAACCGCCTGCAAATCTTATTGAACGAGGCGATAAACGCAGCTGAAAGTGAGTGGCCGGAGGTAAACAGCAGAAATACTATAGTGAAGGATTTCAAACGAGTAGCTGTGAGATCTTTCATTAGAGGGCTAAGAGACCAAGCCCTCAAATCAAGATTTATTGACAGAGAAACGGAAGAACTGGAATCCCTATTAGAGGTTGTTGAAAATGCGGAAGATTTATTTGGGGAACCTCTATACAATCTCAATACAATAACGATGGACGTTCCATGTGGTTTCTGTAACATACACGGCCACGAATGGAATAGTTGTAAGAAAAGATTGAACACCCCATACTGTGTTCAATGCGGGATATATGGGCATGAGGTCGGCCCACTATGCAAAAATAGCCCAAGCAAGCCAGAAACTTGTGGGTATTGTAAAAACAGGGGACATAACTTCGACAACTGTCGGAAACGACTAAGTTCAGTGTACTGTGGAATATGCAGAATAAGAGGGCATAAGGAGAATTCATTCTGTCAACAACAAAGAATTAGAGCCACTCAAAGCCAATGGAATAACAGACCACTGGTAAACAATGTGAGGACACCAGATAGAAGATACGGAGATAGCAACAACACAGAGGGTAGACGTAACGGAAATAATGGGACAACCACCAGAAACGTCACGCCACCACTCTGCTTTAAGTGTAACCAGCTAGGACATTTTGCACGAGACTGCCAGAATAATCAGACCCCTCCAAGGAAGACAGAGAACTGCATCAACGGGCATACAAAGAATAATGTCCAGAATACGGGGAGGTATCAAGGAAATAGCAACAGCAGCAGAATGCAAGGAAATAATCAGGGAAACGAAATACGGCCCAGTTACAGCCAATAACTGGGGAACCACAAATGGGAGAAGGACTAACTTGGCACAAACAATTTAAAAGCACGGAATATAGTAAACAACTGAGAAAGGGGAACACAAAGGAGTTTAATAAGAAAGAAACAGAGGCCACATACATAAGGAAAAAGAAAGAACAATTAAATACTGAGCGGAATAAAATCAATATGGTAAATGAAAAAGACTCAGAAGAAGAGTCAGAAGCTGAAGAAGCAACAGAAATAGTACACAAAGCGGTGGTGCACAGAAGAAAGCAGGAAAATTTATATAAGAATCAGAAATCAAAAGGCGCAGAGGATAATCAAGAATTGAAGCTTAATAAAGAGCAACAAGATATAATGTGCAGTGACATTGACAATAGAGTCAAGAAGTCCCCAGGCAACGTAGATACAATTTTCACTAAAACGCTTTTTAAAAGAGCCAAGGAGAGAAAACCAAATGCGTTTGCAGAAACTGGAGCAGATTCTATACTAGAAGTTGAACAAGTCGTGAGTGCTCTTGAAAAAGGAAAAGCACAGAAAGAAAATTCTCTTGAACCTTACCGAGCATTTCATAGGCAAAATGTATCGGTAAACATGGATGATCCAGGGTTCAAGTCACAAGGACTTGGGAAAAAGTGGTCACAAAAAAGTTGGAAACCCCCTATCAGAATCCTAGTAATAAGTCTCATATGAAAGACAGTACGGATTTTGGGGTAGTTCTGGGAACCATACCACTAAAAGTCAACACCAGTAGCGGAGATAACCGATCATCAGATAGGTTGGACGCAGTGTTCATCACGCTTGATTGCCACGAGGCTAAGACAGGTAAGCTGATCCTGCTCGTGGATACTGGGGCAGATTCCAGTATATTGAAGAAAGAAGCAATGAATTCATCTTCGATCAAGAGTACGGGGGAAAGAGGAAAATTATCAGGCGCTTTTGGAGGCTGTGCAGCAACATTGGGCACAGTAACAGTAAATATGGGAGAAAATTTTTTACCATGGACTTTTCATGTGGTAGGCGAAGGTAGCAGCCTACCCGCGGACGGAATTCTGGGAAGAAACAACATTTGGGGCAAAAGCATAATAAACTCCAATACACAGACCCTGAAAATTCTAGAAAACAGGCAAGTAGTAAAAACGTTCCCATTACACGCTGAGGGAGCGAGCGCGGAGGCAACAAACCGCAAAAATTACTTGATAAAAAAGAGAGCAATCACGATGACGCCAATATTTTTAAAAACGAGGAAAAACACAGTAGTGGTACACAAACAACAGCTGTACTCAGGTGTTTATATCGGGAATACTATAGTGGACACTCATAACGGAAGTGCGGTAGTACCCATATTAAACATAACCGAAGAGGATGTATCGATGGAAACAGACCTCAAGGTACAATTTTCAAGGCTAGATGGCTATAAAGAAATTAAGAATACAGAAATAAAGGAAAACCCTGCTTCAAATAAGGAAGAACGAATAAGGGAACTAAAGGAAATAATAATGAGAGGAAAAAATTGGAATGAAGAAGAACGGGCCTCATTGAGCAGAATGTGCGAACAATACCAGGATGTATTCATGCTACTAACTGACAAGTTACCTTATACAAAACTAATAAAACATAAAATACCAACAAAGTATGACCAGCCACCTATTAATCAAAAACAGTACAGATTGCCACATGTACATAGGGACGAAATTAACAAGCAAGTATCGGAATTATTAAAAGAGGGCGTTATTAGCCCCAGCATATCGCCGTGGAATTCACCACTACTGTTGGTACCCAAAAAATCACAAGACGGCCAGAAAAAGTTTAGAATGGTAGTGGATTTCCGAAAACTGAACGAAGCTACAATCAAGCAAGTTTTCCCTATTCCAAGGATTGACGAAATTCTGGATCAACTGGGGAACAGCAGATATTTTACTACGTTGGATTTGGCTAGTGGATATCATCAGGTGCTACTGGATGAGAAGGATAAAGAAAAAACGGCCTTTAGCACTGACAAGGGTCATTTCGAATTTAACAGAATGCCGTTCGGGCTGACGGGAGCTCCAGCAACTTTCCAGAGGGTAATGAACTCAATATTAACGGGTCTTCAGGGTTTGGATTGTTTTGTCTATCTCGATGACATAGTCATCTATGGAAGAACTGTGGCGGACCATGAAAAAAAATCGTCAATGTCTTATCCCGCCTACGTGAAAACGGGCTAAAGTTGAACACTAAGAAGTGCCAGTTCTTGAGAAGAGAGATTGTTTATCTGGGGCACAAGTGCTCAGAGAAAGGAGCGCTCCCAGACCCTGCAAAAGTAGAGAGCGTTAGAAATCTGAAGGCCCCTAGGAGTATAAAACAGGTCCAGGCTCTACTAGGACTAATTAACTATTACCGGAAGTTCGTCAAAGATATGGCGAAGCTGGCCGCACCCATAACCAGTCTCTTGAAAAAGAACAGCAAGTTTATTTGGACACCGGAGTGTCAGAAAGCCCTAGACACGTTAAAGGAGAAAATTTCTAGCCCCCCAATTCTCGTTTATCCAGATTTTTCACAACCATTTCGAGTAACTACGGATGCCAGCAACGAGGCACTAGGAGCGGTATTGTCACAGGAGAGGGATGGTAAGGATCACCCCATTGCGTTCATTAGCCGAACCCTAAGTGACACCGAGGAAAGGTATTCAACCATTGAGAAAGAAATGTTGGGGGTAGCATGGGCTACCCACACGTTCCGCCCATATCTATTGGGACGGCATTTTACCGTCTTCACCGACCATCAACCGCTCAAAGGCATATCCAACCTCAAGGACCAAACCTCCAGACTGGCGCGGTTTCGACATAAGCTATCGGAATATAATTTCGACATTGTATATAAACCGGGAAAAACAAATTTAAACGCAGACGCGTTGAGCCGGTTGCCGCTAGAGGACGAAAAAATACAAGTCGTCACGAGGGCGCAACGAAAATTTTCGGAAGAACAGAAAAACAAAGCGAAGGAAACAAACATGGCGAATCACCCGGAGGAAAAACACGCGGAAGATATGGTGGACACAGCCGTTACTATAACCGATAGAAAAGACATTCGAGAGGTCCTGAGAAGTTTCCATGACGCTCCATTAGGCGGGCATCAGGGAGCGAGGAAAACTTATGCCCGAATAAGAAAACAGTATAAGTGGCAAGGTATGCAGCAAGAAATAAAAAACTACATCAGAAAATGTTCTAAATGTCAGAAGAATAAAAGCGGGCCTCTAAACAGGGAACCAATGGTGCTGACCGATACCGCTAGGAGACCATTTGAAAAAGTCTATATGGATATGGTTGGGCCCCTACCGACCACCTCCATGGGGAACAAATATATCCTGACGTTCCAGGATGACTTATCAAAATTTTTTATTTGTGCACCCATGCCAGACGCAGAGGCAGAAACAGTGGCAAGGGTTTTTTATAATGAGATCATCACCAAATATGGTATACCAACAAAGCTAGTGACTGATAATGGAACAAATTTTACATCAAAATTGTTCGGGAGTGTGTGCAAACTTTTACGAATAAAAAAAGCAGCATATCACTCCCTACCATCCTCAGGCTAATGGGTCATTAGAACGAAGCCATCGACCCTTAGCGGAGTATCTGAGGAGTTTTGCGAAAGAGGACGGGTCTAACTGGGATCAATGGTTGGCCCCAGCCATGCATGTGCATAACCACACGGAGCATGCATCTACGCAGCAGACCCCGTTTAGGGTACTCTACGGGTTTGACATCCCACTACCGGCAAACCTTAAAAGAAGTACCCCCCTCTACAACCACTACGACTATTCCAAAGTACTGAGGTATCAAGTCCAAAAGGCCTATGAATTAGCTCGCCGGGCGCAGATGAATGCAAAAATCACCGCCAAGAACCGGTATGACAAACATACTGCAGCCAGCACCATGGAAATTGGAGATAAAGTTCTTGTAAAGAACCAACTAAGGAAAAATAAATTATCCCCACTGTGGTTAGGGCCCTACGAAGTAACAGGCTTACCAACGCCGGTGAACGTAAAAATCACGATAAAGGGAAGAGAAAAAACCCTACACCGGAATTTGGTTAAGGCCTATAGAGATGGATCGAAGCCCAACGACAACGTTAAGGAGAAATAAAAAAAAGTAGATAACTATAAATACACCTAAATTTATATACCTATGTACAAATACATAGGTAAAATACTAAACAATTGAATAATAGATTAAATGAAAAGCGCTCAAATATCTTATATATATATATATCATTAAAAATTTAAATATAAAATCAAAAAAAAAATTAATTAAAAATTTAAGTTTTAAGCTAAATTAAATTAATCGAATTTTGAAAGGGGGGAGGGATGTTGCGAGTCACCCTCGCATAATTGATTAATTATTAATTGTCATCAAGTTTATGTAAGTTTATTATACTAATTATTGTTTTCTTTATTATATTAATTATTGGTCAGCAAGTTCATTTAAATACATTGTACTACTTATGTTATTGTTTATATTATTTATTATTGGTCAGCAAGTTCATTTAAATATATTGTACTATTTATATTATTATTGTTTATATTATTTATTATTGGTCAGCAAGTTTATTTAAGTTTATTGTACTACTTATATTATTATTGTTGTTTTAAGTTTATTTTGGTTTATTGTTAATAGTATAAATAGTAAATAAGTTTTAGATTAAGGATGATTTGTGAATTATAACTGACAATAGTAGTTCGAACCCACAGCTCAATAGGAACTGTGAGACTCTAGGTAGGAATTAGATTATACGTAAATAAAGTAGCGGCCTGCGAATCCTACGGGACCCTCCAGGTTTGTTAGTAATTATAATTGTATAACCTTGCCTTTTATTTTCTAACCCTGCGAATCCTACGGGACCCTCCAGGGTTGCTAAATAGAAAGGTAGAATTCACACTTCATCAGGTTGGTATCCCGAAGAGGAAACACCAACAGAATTAACACACAAAAATTCATTGAAGTCGATCCAGTCGTGTAGTTGCAGTGTAGTTAAATAACCTGGATACCGACTGCAGCGTCATCTGCTGGGCTGTTTTGTGAATATAAACAATCCACAGTGGCAGCCAAACGCATGAAAAAAAATGTATTCAGTGACATACACACGTACAGTAGACGTACCAAATTTTGTGCAATTACCGTTATCAGGAGCAGAATTAATAGATTTTTAAATTGTGGTTTGTATGGGAAGTACCACGCCCCATTGTCCAATCCCGCCCATATTTTCGCCACCACTTAAAATATTTACACCAAACCGACGTACCAAATTTTGTTCAAATACCGTTATCAGGAGCAGAAATAATAGATTTTTAATTTGTGGTTTTTATGGGAGGTACCACGCTCCTTTGTCCAGTTGGACCGAATTGTAAATCTAAACCACCTGGGGCACCACCCAAACGCATACAAAAAAATGCATGCAAATCGGTAGGGCCGTTTAGGAAGAGTTGTGGTATGTACTACTTTTACATAAAATTAATTGTCTTGTTCTAAATATACCTATTCCGTTTCTAGTAGCATGCATAAATTAGAAGCGTTAAGTTGCGGAAGCGAAACAGTTGCTGTAGGAACTACTAATTTTGTAAAACAAACTCAACAATGGTTGCAATTAATCGATAAGTTTAGTACTGCTACCAAAGTATTGGGTGACATTTAGAATTTCGCCCGAAGTTTGTGCCAATTTACATTGTACGATTTTTGTCGCTGCAATTCTTAGTTTCTAGGTAAATAAGGGGTGTAGAAAGAATAGGGGAAGAGAGGAACTAAAAAGTACACATGCGAATGTACTGTTGCGATTCGATTTGTCCACAATTCGTAATTTTAAATGTGAAGTTTGTGTGCATATGAATACAAAATCGTCAAATGTATACGCGAATGCAACATTAAAGAAAGAACGACAAAAATTGCAACGACAAAAATCGTACAATGTAAATTGGGACTTAAGAGTCGGATATGAAAGTCAACGTGCTTTAAAAATTGTTAGACCGCTTTCACACAGGCAAATTTTACTTTGACAAAGTTTTTTTAATTTTCTTTTAAACTTTCTTTGGTGTTCAAACACAAAAAGTTTTCTTTTACAAATTTTGTTTTAGTCAATGTAATCTGTAATGTAATCTGTGTATAAGTACAACTGTGTATAAGCGACGAAAGAAAAACAAAGCAACTTTGCGAGTATATCAAAGTCTGTACTCTCAATCATGCTTTCTCCCTCGCTCTCACATAAAATCAAAACTTTGCAAAGTAAAATTTGCCTGTCTGAAAGGGGTCTTAGAAAAATAGCAAACAAACTCAGCAACAAATACAAGGTAATTCAAAGCGGCGGCAGATAATCGTTCTACATTATAAAAAATTTTTTTAAGTATTAAAAAAAATGTCGCTATACGGTAAAAAAATACCGTTCCGGCTTTATTTTTAATTATAAATTCAAGACTTTTTGTTCCTTCAAAGAAATACAAATAGTTTTATATAATTTAAAACTATATTATTTTATTTATAATTACATAAATATTAGAAATAAAAAGTAGAAAACATTGATTTGAAAAATTAAATTTTGCTTGTTTGGTCGAATGATATCGAATATTTTAAAACATTTTTACAATTCAGAGGTAAGTGTAGCTAGTCCTTCTTCTCTTCATTCAAGGTTGAAAAAATCATCTTTTTGTGAATTAAAAGGATAAACATTAAAGTTAACAAAAGCTCTTTTAAGGGCTACGGAATATCTCAAAAAAGGAAATAAAATATAAAAAAACATTTTGCTTGTTATCTTGTTTGCATATTTTTTCACATAATATTCTGCCTCTGCATTAAAAGTCGCAGGAATATTTTAATATTTAGGCTCTGTAAACTCCTATAAGTAAGAAGGTAATGCATGTTTTATTTTCAAATAATACTTGGTGTACAATTCTGTTGATTTTCTTCATTGCATGAGTAAAAAAGTAACTTACTTCTTATTTTCAGGCGATGTTAAGAACTCTGGATTCGGTTCTGGCAATTTTCCACCAGACAAACAAAAATGTGTGAATATTCAATTTATCTCACTTTGTTATTTTATAGCACTCAAAAGTGCTTTTAAAAGTTTTAATTTATCTCTTTTTAAAAGTTTTTTATAGCTCTTAAAAAAGCTGTTCTTTAATAGATATATTATTTCCAGCCAGAACTTCTAAACTTGTGCCCAGTTCCATCAGCGTATATTTTTAGTTATCCTTAATCTAGTTTTAGTTTTGGAAATTCAGAGTACAATTTTTATCGTTTTCCACCAGCCACAAAAATAATTTACACATGTACGTAAGGCTCTGTAAACAAAAAAATATTTTTTTAATAGGATTGTAATTCATTCACAAGGGCTTTTAAAAGTTTTAATTCATCTCGTTTTAAAAGTATTTTGTAGCTCTTAAAAGGGCTGTTCTTTAATATCTAAGCGCTAGATCTATTAATTCCAGCCAAAACTTTTAAACTTGTGCCCAGTTCCGTCAGTGTTTGACTAGTCATTTGCCTTTTACGAACAAAATATATGTATTTTTAGTAATCCTACAACCTGAGAATAAAAAAGATTTTCTTTTAATAGGAATGTATTCTATTTTTAGGAACACTAACTATTCAGAGTACAATTTTGATTATTCCACCAGTCACACAAGTATTTTCCACATTTATGTAGGTAAGTGCCTGTAAACAAAAAGCAAATTTTGTTATTAACAAACTAATGAACATTTTTTTCAATTGCAGCTAATACTTACCAATTTGTGTTCAGTTTTGCTTATTTCCCTGCAGCCTATGCTCACAGTTTGCCTTCAAATAATCCAATCTAATTTACTTACCCATTTAATAGTTAAATAATGTTAACCCTAGTTCTAATACACGGGTACAGGTGTGGCCAGTATGTACCTCGCAGCAATGTACCTCCTAAACTGCTGCAGGAGTTTTTTCTGAAACTTCGGATCTAAGAAGATGGTACAAAACTGCGTCGATTGACACCTCAACTATTATCCCAGGTCGAGGCGTTGAGGAGCTACGAGCCTCCAAAGTCAAGACCCCCGAGAACGTATGCCCAAGTACAGGTGTGCTTGATGTAATTTAAATGCATATTATTGTGTTGACTAATCAAAGAATGTTTTTGCTTAAGTAATATAAATTTATGTTTTTTTCTATATAATAATAATATTATCTATAATAATAACAATAATATTATTATAATTATTTATTGTAATTTTTTATTATTATTTAAATCTTTTTCTTCTTTATTGCAAATTTCGCACACAAAGGAATTGCTTGAATATTGCAAGCATATTGGCCGTTTACATAAAGAGCACATGGTACTAGTGCGTCTTCTGCATTCTTCGCAATCATAGCACATGTAGCAGCTTCCAATCTGGGGTTTCTTAACACGCCCAGCAGCAGCTTCAGCTCTTTCTTCTAAGGATTTTTTTATAAAGCTCGCTACGGCAAGCTTCGTATTTAGGTTCCTCATTACCTGATCATTAACTCTTCAATGACCGATATACAAAGCTCTTTGGCGAGCTGGCGAAAAAAGCGTTTACGCGTCAACTTACTGTATGTTATTTTCATGGTATATGATGTATGCTGCGAATGCCGTCAAATCTATCATGTTAAAAAAAGAGATAATGGCCAACGTTTCGTTTGTCTTTGGCAAGTATACTTTCCAAGTAATTGGTCCATAACGTCCACTCCTCCTTTTGTTGCATTATAAAAGTCAATGATTTCCGGCTTGCCACTTGTGCTGACGGCATCATCCTCGTGCATTGATGATAATGAAACCACTGACTTTTTTTTCGGCACGTATGAGCATATGAAAATATTGGGCATAAAGCCAAAGATGCTCGACTCCAACTCGATCACCCTGATTACTTTCTCGGCCCGTAACAGCTTGACCGGTGTATATTTGCCCTGCAGTGGGTAAGAATTTTTGGCATCACATATCCACCATACTTCAATTTTCATTGTAATTATCTTATATATTATTGAGCCAGTTCACATTGGATTAGTTGTGCTGATCTAACATGGCAGTTTGTAGGCATTTTCGGTGAGGGGGGTAGTTTTTGGTTGGCACAATTTTTCTACCAGCTTCTACCCCGCACAACGAGAACAAAACTGATGCACTTACATTTATGAAAACACAGGTCTTGTGTGTTT
Source organism: Trichopoda pennipes (assembly GCA_030448955.1). Classification (NCBI taxonomy): domain Eukaryota; kingdom Metazoa; phylum Arthropoda; class Insecta; order Diptera; family Tachinidae; genus Trichopoda; species Trichopoda pennipes. Next base: position 1,604,613 of record JASKUP010000051.1, read on the forward strand.
TTTTTTTTGCAGAGCGATTTTTAGTCTTCATTTGGCTATCGTCGTGTTAATATGAATATGAATTCAAAAGTAGGTAAATAGATTTTATATTTATTTTTATCTTTTTTACTTAAATATGTTTTAATCTTTGAAACAGTCTTTTTAATTAAATTTTAACGATATATTTTTTCAATATTTCGCTTTCCTATGGAAAGCTTCTTCAGGAAAAATTAATTTTTAATAACAAATTGAAAAAAAAAAATTGATTTAATTAAAATAAAAAAGGGCAAATAAGAATAAAAATAATTTTACAGAAAATAAAATTAGAAAGAAACTTTTTATCATCATTTAATCCAGCCATATTTATTTTGTAATGCGTATACTGTGGTGTATACCGAACGAAAAACAAACGTGAAATGAATAAAAAACACTAACACACAAAGCTGTGTATACGTATACAATTTTGTGCTAGGCTAGTGTGTTTTGGAAAGAACTAAAGTTGTGCGGAACAAATATTAATCCAATGTGAACTGGCTCATTTATATATTTTAATTTACCCCTTATATTTGCTGGATCACAAAATATTAACGTTATACACGTCTGTATATAGTTTGTGGCCATATCGCTGTGCTTAAAAGGTCTGGTAACCTTTCTAAGAAATACAATATAAATTGGGCCAGTTCACATTGGATTAATATTTGAGCCAGTTCACATTGGATTAGTTGTGCTGGCAGTTTGTTGGCATTTTCGGTGAGGGGGGTAGTTTTTGGTTGAAACAATTTTTCTAGCAGCTTCAAAGCCGCACAACGAAAACAAAACTAATACACATGCATTTATGAAAACACAGGTCTTGTGTGTTTTTTTTGCAGAGCGATTTTTAGTCTTCAGTTGGCTATTGCCTTGTCATTTAAGTATGAATGCAAAAGTAGAAGGTGGTTGGTCGCGGCAACTAACATTAAAGTTGATAAATCTGTATAGACAACAAGTGGCGTTGTTTATGCTATTTGTTTTTATCATTTTTACCTGTAACCTGAACAAATCACATGAAAATTAAATACTTGCGATTTTATTATTATTGAATTCAAGTTTTTGCTATAATATTTTTATATTTTACAGAAAATTAAATATGTGTTAATCTTTTAAACGGTATTTTTAATTAAATTTTAACGATATATTTTTTCAATATTTTGCTTTCCTATGGAAAGCTTCTTCAGGAAAAATTAATTTTTAATAACAAAAAATATTAACAAATTTTTTTATTTAATTAAAATAAAAAAGGTCGAATAAGAATAAAAATAATTTTACAGAAAATAAAATTAGAAACAAAATTTTCATCATCACTTAATCCAGCGATATTTATTTTTTAATGCGTATACTGTGGTGTATACCGAACGAAAAACAAACGTGAAATGAATAAAAAACACTAATACACACAAAGATGTGTATACGCATAGAATTTTGTGCTAAAATAATTAGTATAGTGTGTTTTGGAAAGAACTAAAGTTGTTCAAAACAAATATTAATCCAATGTGAACTGGCCCTTTGTTTTGAACAACTTTAGTTCTTTCCAAAACACACTATACTAATTATTTTAGCACAAAATTCTATGCGTATACACATCTTTGTGTGTATTAGTGTTTTTTATTCATTTCACGTTTGTTTTTCGTTCGGTATACACCACAGTATACGCATTACAAAATAAATATCGCTGGATTAAGTGATGATGAAAATTTTGTTTCTAATTTTGTTTTCTGTAAAATTATTTTTATTCTTATTCGACCTTTTTTATTTTAATTAAATAAAAAAATTTTTCAATTTGTTAATATTTTTTGTTATTAAAAATTAATTTTTCCTGAAGAAGCTTTCCATAGGAAAGCAAAATATTGAAAAAATATATCGTTAAAATTTAATTAAAAATACCGTTTAAAAGATTAACACATATTTAATTTTCTGTAAAATATAAAAATATTATAGCAAAAACTTGAATTCAATAATAATAAAATCGCAAGTATTTAATTTTCATGTGATTTGTTCAGGTTACAGGTAAAAATGATAAAAACAAATAGCATAAACAACGCCACTTGTTGTCTATACAGATTTATCAACTTTAATGTTATTTGCCGCGACCAACCACCTTCTACTTTTGCATTCATACTTAAATGACAAGGCAATAGCCAACTGAAGACTAAAAATCGCTCTGCAAAAAAAAACACACAAGACCTGTGTTTTCATAAATGCATGTGTATTAGTTTTGTTTTCGTTGTGCGGCTTTGAAGCTGCTAGAAAAATTGTTTCAACCAAAAACTACCCCCCTCACCGAAAATGCCTTCAAACTGCCAGCACAACTAATCCAATGTGAACTGGCTCATTGATTTTGCTTTTAGAAAATATTTAAGGTGGAGGAGGGTCATTGTCATAAATAACCTGTGTCATCTTTTCACATAAAATAGACATAAGTAGGTTTAAATAATAAAATTTTGATAAAAATGATAACTGCTTAACTTTTAATATTAATTAAAAATAGTATGCCTGGTTACAATGATCCTATTCAGCATCACCGTCGTTTAAATTGTTTTTCCTTGGATGCTATTCAGGAATATTTTTCCCAGTTAAATCCAATCGCGGAGCGAATTTCTTGCGATATTAATAACACTAGAGCTCACTATGGGCAGCTCTGGAACACCCTAAATTACCAGGAACAAAGCGAAATTATAAATGATACTTTAATCAAGCCAGAAATTGCTTTGCGCTACTTCGATAATTTTTTAACACCCACACCAACTAACTCGTCAGGAAACAGTTACCAATCATCAACGGATTCATTAACAGCCATAGTGTTAAAGAATGTTGTCGCAGCAGCAGAGAAAGAGGGTGGAGATAGAAAAAAAAATATTTTGTTGAAATCATACGGAATAAATTTTGATCCAAATAGCATAAAAAAATTTTACTCATATGACGGACGCAATTTGCATACATTTGGAATTCAAAAATTAGCACTCAAAGTCGTGCAGGATGATGATTTGGGATGTTTTCACGATGAACATTCTGGTCCTTTTTGTTATAGAACAAAATCACAAATTGATTTGTTTGCTTTGTCACCTATTCCAGAACTAATGGCTGCTCGAAAAGAAACTGCTGCCGGTATGTTAATAGCAAATAATTTAAAACCATCAGATTCAAAGACATGTGCAGACTGTGGGTCAGGAGAAGATTCTAAAAATATATTGCATAATTATCATCGCTTACATCAGTTAAAAGTAAATATTAGAGATAAAAAATCAGAAGATTCGCAAAACGCATCTTTATCCTATAAAACCATTAAATCCAGTAGCATTTTAGTCAAACACAAAATTCCTAAATCTTCTGATACTTCCCACAAATTAGAAAGTAAAGACAAGATGTCAATTTCGAAAAATACAAGGGCATCAAGGCTACAAAATTACACAAATTCAAATCAAATCAATGTTTCACCAAAAATAGGAGTTAACTATGTTATTTTCTCAGATGCATATAATGCTACGGAGGAAAATTCTTATTTATTACAGCATTGTGGCCAAAGTGATCTAACTATAGGATCTTGTTCTTCGGCAGCTACATCAGATGATGAGAAAACTTTAGAAGAGGATGTCCATTTACTGGTAAATGATATAGACATTCGCAAGGGATTTGAATTTCTTAATAATTGGTAAAAACGAACTTATCGCAACTTTATAGTAAGCTACACGGCACCAGTACCCCTTTCCAGCTTTTGATATTTGTATATGTGAACATGACAGCCCAACGACATACCTTATAACTCTATATAACAAAAATAGACTGAATTTTTTTTTAATCATAAAGTAACTAGCTTTGAAATTAATATACTATGTATATAAAATGAAAATGATTACATTACAAATTTTCTAAACATTGGTATCTAAATTAAACTGGAATGTGCATTTATTTATATTAAAAAAATAACAATATTCAACCCATTTTTTTATTTACTGTACTTAAATTTCAACATTTTACTTAAGTGCAGAATATTACATTAAAAAATTAGTAATCATCGTCGTCTTCATCTTCATCGCCGATTACAGCACGCATTTGTCTAGCACTCTGCTGTATCGCCGATGCTTGCATGCTAATCCATTGTTGTTGCTCTTCATGCGCTTGTTCTTCTCGGGCCTTTTCAAATAACTCTTGCTGCTGTCTTAACAGTTCTTCCTCTGGAATTCCTAAATTTTCCAAACGTGTACTTTGTCTTCGCCTTTTTGCAGCTACTTCTTTGCAGTCATTTAGTACGGCTTCAGCCTCCTGTTTGTAGTCACGAAAACCTAAGCGATCCAAAGCTTCTAAAACATGCTCAGCATTAATAGTCTTTTTGTTTCGCATATTACAAACTTCATTAGCCTCGGAACTTATTAAATGAATGAATTCTGAACAACAATTAAGCAGAAGCTCGCGACTTTCATTTGCCACTCGAACGGATGGCACTAATTCCTTAATAATTTTATTTATACTAGCACGAGGTAAGGTTAATTCATCATCTTCCGAGGTTGGGGGACACAGCTCGTCTTGGAGATTGCTCATAATTTTGAATAGTTAAGAGATATCATTGTTTCGAAAAAATATACATATGTAATTGCAGCATAGATAAGATAAACGGCCAAAGAAACGCAAAACAGTGTAGAAACGGCCTAGGCGAAATTAAACAAAGTTCCTAAAAAAAATACGTACAAGAGGATGAAGATATCACTATATTACTACCATTGAATAAGTATCCCAGCCAAAAGTAGGCACATATTTAAAAAAATGTTCAATAATTAGAATATTAATGAATATATCATATATTTCACCCAGCTTTAAATGATATTTAAGGACATCTGTTTTTGACGTTTGTGTTGTTTTTGCATCTTAAATTTTTATTAATTCAAGTCCGGCATCTCTGTTCATTCTTACATAAGATTAACTGACTGGCATCTGTCGCTGTGTCAGTCGTGTCGTTAAAAATTCTGGTAAAACTGCTTTGCATAATCTTAGTGTTATTAATTTTAATTGCATTTTTCAGATAATTGCACGGAACATTTGAGCATTCAACCAATATGTTTATGCAACGTGCCATTTTGGTTCCAATGGCCATTGACGGTTCTTTCCAGGCCCAACAAAAACGTGGTATGGCCACGTTAAAAGCAATTTCAATTCGCCTTAAGTCTGTAAAAAACATTCAGAAAATTACGCAATCCATGAAGATGGTGTCAGCTGCCAAATATTCTCGTGCAGAACGTGATTTGAAAGCAGCCCGCCCCTATGGTGTTGGTGCTCAACAGTTCTTTGAAAAAACCGAAATAAAGGCCAACGAAACTGCTGAACCAAAGAAATTGATGATCGCTATGACTTCTGATCGCGGTTTGTGTGGTGCTGTCCATACCGGTGTCGCTCGCTATATTCGTAATGAATTGGCAAAGGATGAATCAAACACTAAGATATTTTGTGTTGGCGACAAATCTCGCGGTATCTTGTCCCGATTGTACGGAAAAAACATTTTAATGGTTGCGAATGAAGTCGGTCGTTTACCCCCAACCTTCTTGGATGCCTCTCGCATCGCTCATGAAGTCCTCAAAAGCGGATATGACTTCACTGAAGGAAAAATTGTCTACAATCGTTTTAAGTCGGTTGTATCATATCAGTGTAGCCAATTACCCATATACAGTGCTCCTGTCGTAGAAAAGTCTGACAAATTGGCCGTCTTCGATTCATTGGACGCTGATGTTATTCAGAGCTTCTTGGAATATTCCTTAGCTTCTCTAATTTATTACACAATGAAGGAGGGTGCATGTTCAGAACAATCTTCCCGTATGACTGCTATGGACAATGCTTCCAAGAATGCCGGGGAAATGATTGAAAAATTGACATTGACATTTAACCGCACCAGACAGGCTGTCATTACGCGCGAGTTGATTGAAATCATCTCTGGTGCTGCCGCCTTAAATTAAATCTCCCACACTACTGATGTGTGCTGCAAGTAATTACATAGTTCTAAGCTAAAGAGATAATTGTCATTACATTCAATTTCAAAAATATTGTCACACATATTGAAAAACTTGTAAATGAAAAAAGAACACTCAGTAAAGAGTTTAAGTCTAGTAGTGATTAAAGTGTAATAAAGATAACAATTAAAGGTAAAAACTATGACTACTGCTAGCAAATGTTTTAATTTTTTTCACTTGGCGCAGCTGTCTGGCTTGACCCTTACCTTCAAATGAAGTATAGGATGTTCTCAAAATGACTTCGGGCATGTACTTTCTATTAACAGGGTTAGTAAAGTTTTTTATAGATAAATAATATTGATTGGTTTTCACAGATATTCTTAAGCATTAAGGGACAACACAAAAGAAAATTTAAAGTAATAGAACATTTTAAATGCTGTTTGCTTATTAAAGTACTATTTTTACATGTTGCTCGGTTATGGAGTGCCTTTCCTAGAAATCTACGTCCTGTCTTTGGAAGTCCAACCGAAAGCTATGTGCATAATTTTGCTTGTGGTCGTGTATCTTCTATCTTAAGGAATCTTTAGCAAAGTCATGGTTGCACTCCCTTAAATATTCGCATACTTGATGTCTCTTTTACTATATGGGTGTGGACTCTTTGCGAGTTGCTATAGTATTAGCAAAATTAGACTTTCAATAATATTATTCGTTATGTATATGGTTTGAGAAGATATGATCATGTTTCTTCTTTTGTTAATAAACTTTATGGCATGTGTCTTGGTGACTACTTGAAGGTAAGGGTTTTATTCCTAATTTATAGAGCATTTATATGAGCGATTGAACTTTTGAACCCTTAATAGAGGTGGAAGACTGCTTTGTTTTAGACACAGCTCTCTCATATCTCAATTCCAATTCTATATTGTGAAGTGTAGCGAAGTGAAGTGACAATTGCTAGTACTAAAGCAGTTTCCTTTATGGTAAAAAACGGTATGATTGTGACAAAATTAGTTTTAAACTCGACTCTGCGGCTAGTGATCATCTAGCGAAATCACTTTTTTCTTAATAAAAGATTTGAGGACTCCTGTTGCCAAAAATTTTTTTCTTAATAAAAGATTTGAGGACTCCTGTTGCCAAAAATAATGAATAAATTTTTGCAAGTCATATTGGAGAAGTAAGTGGAATAACTAATAAAGGCATTGAAGTTATTATAAAAGATGTTTTTTATACTGCTCAGTTGTGAGAGAATTTTTTATTATTTCAGTAAATTTTTTAAATAACAAGGTTGTAGTATTAAAAGGTATGGTAGAAATTGCATCTGCTTATCGTTTTCGAAATTTGTATGTACTAAAATTAAACCAGTCAATAAGATCTGCTTTATCCTGTAATTAAAATGGGGTTGAGGCATAAGCGTCTATGACATATTGGTGTGGCTGGATTCGAGCGGCTTAAGAAATTAGGATTAATTAATCGTGATCTTAAACAAAATCAACTAGCTTTTGTGATGTATGTGTGAAATTTAAGATTTGTCGCACACCTTTTAATGGGAAGAGGCCTAGAGCTACTAGAGTCATTCAAAGAATTCATTATGACGTGTGCGGACCAATCACTCCTACAGCTTGGAATGGTTCAAACTACTTTGTAACTTTTATAGACGATTTCACACATTTCTCTATGATCTTCTGTATCAAAAAGAAATCAGATGTTTTCGAGAAGATTCAAGAATATGAGGCTTTGGTAAATGCAATGTTTCCTGAATCAAAAATTTCATTGCTCACGATTGATCAAGGATGATCATCTATCATCCAAACAACTAAACTGGTACAACCAAAAAGGGATTCAAGTCGAGACTACCGTCGCTTATACTCTACAGTAAAACGGGGTTTCGAAAATATTCAATAGAACAATTCTCAATAAGACAAGATCAATGTTTACAGAATCTGGTGTTCCGAGATACTTGTGGAACGAAGCTGCATTATCTGCCGTGTATGTTATTAATAGATGTCCTACTAAAGCTATTGTAAAAGTTGCTGTTCCAGCTGAATTATGGTATCGTGATAAAATAAATCTTCAAAAAATAAGAACATTTGGATGTAAGGCCTATTCTTGGGTGCCTGATGTCAAACGAAAGAAACTTGATCCGAAAGGAAAGAAAATGGTAATGTTGGGTATGCTCCCAACGGTTTCCGCACCAAAAAGTAGTTTTAGCTCGAGATGTCAAGTTTGAAGAAACTTGTTTCCCTTTCAAGTTCGTTTTAAAAGTAACAGAAACACAAAGTTAAATTGTTCTAAGCAAGAGGGGAGGAAAATGAATTCATTGCTGTGTCTGACTGTAATAAAAATAATGAAGTTTTAAGGGAGGATGAACTTATTGTGTCTGAGTCTAATCAAAATAATGACTTTATTTGGGTACGGTTTTCACACATCTGCACATCTGCAAAAAAATAATAGAGAAGCAGGCCAAGTCTACAAAACACTTAAACGGAGAGCACAATATAATTAGGAAACTAAAAAGTAAACTGGAAGCAAACAACATCTTAGTCACAAAAGCAGACAAGGGAAACACAACGGTGCTCATCGGTAAATATGACTACATCGAAAAGACAGAACAGTTAATAAAGACTCTAAGTGCAAGAGAATTGGTAAAGATCCTACGGAAGAATACCAAACGAAAATTAAGGAGATTATAAAAAAGGCAACAAGGATAATAAAACCAGACACATCGCACACATTAACAATGATGAATCCATCCGCACCATCTATGATAGCACTACCAAAAATACACAAACCAAACACACCAATGAGACCCATAATTAATTACAAATCTGCACCAGGCTACAAACTTTCGAAATATATAAAAACAATATTAAAAGACACCTTAGACCTGGAAAATAGGCATACAATAGCCAACACTACAGAACTGATTGATAAACTGGAGAATGTGAAAATAACGAAGAAGGCAAAACTGGTCTCTTTTGACGTAAAGGACTTGTATCCATCAATTCCGGTAATGGATATATTAAACATTGTTCATAGGACAGTAAAAAACAAAACGGAAAACAAGGAACTGGCAATACAACTTACAGGCACACTAAAAGCGACACTAGAACAGAACTACTTTAAATTTAACAATAATATATATAGACAAACAACAGGACTAGGGATGGGAAATCCAACATCTGCCACCCTCATGGAAGTATTTATGCAGAACTTAGAAGGGGAATACGTAAAGGAATTAAATAACAACTTCGGAGTAATATTCTACGCAAGATATGTCGACGACATCATATGTATACTAGAAGGAAATAACGATGAGTAAATTCTAGATTACTTGAATGGAAGACACAGGAACATAAAATTTACAATGGAAAAAGAAGAGGAGAATTAATTATCTAGACCTGACGATCAAAAGGAACATAATCTCGAGCAGAATCGAATATGAAATATACAGGAAACCAACAGCAACGGACACAATAATACACAACTCATCAAATCATCCCCAGCAACACAAAAACGCAGCAATCAGGCAGTTAATAACAAGACTCGAAAGAACACCACTAACACGGCAAATGTATATGAAGGAAACAGAAACAATATACACCATAGCGGAAAACAACGGATACAAAAAGCGCCTCGTAGATAATATCAAGAAACAAATTAGAACGAACAAAGAACAGGAGAATGAAAGGAAAAAATGGGCTACATTAACATATATGGGAAAATCTACGTACAAACTGGCGAAATTCTTTGGAAAACACAACATCAATACCGCATTCAGAATAAGAAACAACCTAGGCAGAATACTACGGAATAAAACAACCGAGGCAAATATACTAGACAAACAAGGAGTGTACAAATTAACTTTTACATGCCATTATAACTACATCGGGTAAACAGGACGAAAAATTAAGACCAGATTTAGGTAACACATTAGAAACTATAACAAAAAACTACGAGAACCAAAATCAACTCCAGAATCAAACTTTGCGAACCATATATTCAACACCAAATGTAAACCAGGACATATAAAAACAACGGTTAAACTGCTTCTTACACAGAACAAAGGAAGGAGACTAAACAAACAACATTTGACGGACGAATAATAAATGAACAAATAAACACTGCTTCGGACACAATATTTGAACCGTTGAAACATTTTTACAGGAAAACAAACATTACACCAACACAAAAACGTTACGCAGGTGCACAAGACCAAAGCAATAAAGAACATCATAAACGTACAATTACAGATTATTATGTCACATAAAAAAAAGAGGAAAAGAAAATAAGGGGAAGAAAAAAATCCAATAGGTTCACACATGAACAAAAACGGACAACAAGCATGATCGTAAAAGGATTTAGTTAGTGTGGGAACACTGATCAGTGTCGAATACATACTGTGGCAACCTGGTAGTGTACATATATATAGTTTTCTAATGTAGAGAAAAGCATCAACCTCTCCGTGAAATTGTGTTCATTTTTATAATAAAAAAAGTTGTAATAAAACTAATAAATAATTGTGTACCGCTATAAAATTGCAGAGTATTACATTGGCGACAAGTGGTAAATATATATATATAAAAATTTCGCCAAAATATAAAGTTTGTGGCAAAGGAGGAAAAGCACATTAAATTGTGTTATTCGGTTGTCGATTGAATTAAATTTCAGAAGGTTCATTAAATTGGACCAGGAGGATTGAATTGTGTAATTGGGTACGCAACAGGTGCGTTGTACCAGAAGGATTAACACATTTAATTGTGAGACTGAGATCACATTGAATTGTGAAGTTGACAGCACATTAAATTGTGCAAGGGTATGTTTTAATGGAAGACGATAAAATGGGGCAGAACCTAGCTATAAAAGAATTATATTATTCTGTTTATTTCACAGGTACATTTAATATTTTAGTTACTGTTTCTGTGGACTAAAAATGACTGAGATAAAGCCATTTCTCTGTGATGTTATAGAAAAATCTTTGTTGCGTATGGAATGGGAAAAGTGGTTCCGATCTTTTAAGTTGTATCTTGCATAGGAGGAAATAATTGACCCAGTTAAAAAGAAGAACAAGTTGCTCCATTTAGGAGGACCGCAACTCCAAGAAGTCGCCTATAATATTCCTGGCGCATTGGTTGAAACGTGTTCAGTCGCTGATAGTGATGTATTTGAGGTACTAGTTTTAAAATAAGACGAATATTTTTCGCCTAATAGAAATTCAACGTTCGAAAGGCATCTTTACCGAAGTCTGAAACCCGCTGACGGAGAATCTCTTAACAAATTTTTATTGCGCTTAAGACAACAAGTTGCGAAATGTTCTTTCGGCTCGAATAAAATAGAAATAGAGGAAATTTGTATCAAAGACAAAATAATTGACTCATGGGCTCCTATTGAGCTGAAAAAGAGGCTATTGGAAAAAGAACAGAGTCTTAATGACGTCGTTGAAGCTTGTCAAGTTTATGAACAAATTAATAAACAGTCACAAAGCATGATGAAAGTCGAGGAGGAAGTTGTAAATAAAATTGCAGCAAAGAAACTATTCTTTCGAAATACGGATATTGAATGTTTTAGGTGCGGTCAAAGTGGTCACATAGGCAGCTCTATGGACTGCCCGGCATGAAACGCTAAATGCAACAAATGCTCTCTCATAGGCCATTTTTCTGTCAAGTGTAAAACTAAAAATTTTAAGAGAAAATTTTCCGAGTATGAGAATATTGGTGGGAAAAAGCACAACATTAGACCAGCGAAGGTGCGTTGTATACAGAGTGGTGAGGAAAAGAGTTTAGGTGATGATAACGCATTGCGCGAATTTGACTGTTTCAAAATCGATGACAACTGCCAAGGAGATGAAATAATACAGTGTCGCATTGGTGGGCGGGCACTTTTTATGGTGATCGACTCCGGCTCGCGATTTAATCTTGTAAGTGAAAAAGATTGGACGATGTTGAAGAATGAAAATGCGGTGATATGGAATACTTGATCAAACTCGTCAAATAAATTCAAGGCATATGCGTCAGACCGTATTCTCAAAGTAATATGTGTTTTTGATTCACCAATTGCAGTCAATAATGATACTGAAACGATTGCTACATTTTACGTCATTGAAAATGGAAGCCAGTCGTTATTAGGTCGCGAAACTGCGACTAAACTTAGTGTGCTACGCCTTGGGTTAAATGTTAATCGTATCGAAACCGTCAAGCCATTTCCTAAAATGAAGAACATGCAGGTCAAACTATCTATCGACACTTCGGTGAAACCTTTTCAACAACCACTTCGACGTATTCCAATTGCTCTTGAGGAAAAAGTAGCAGCTAAGCTGGAAGAAGCAATTAGCTTGGACATAATTGAACCTGTTTATGGACCAAGCCCATGGATTTCACCGGTGGTGATCGTATTCAAGGAGAATGGCGAAATGAGGTTATGTATTGATATGCGTCGCGCTAACAAAGTTGTGTTGAGAGAAAGTTATCCTTTGCCAACATTTGACTCTTTCATGACAAAATTAAGAGGAGCAAATTACTTTTCAAGATTAGATCTTAAAAGTGCATACCACCAACTAGAACTACACGAAAACAGTCGTGAAATAACCACTTTTATTACACACAAGGGCTTATTTAGATATAAGAGATTAATGTTTGGCGTTAATTCGGCGCCTGAAATATTTCAACGCACACTAGAGGGACTACTGGCTACCTGTAGCAACTGCCTTAATTATATTGACGACGTTATCGTGTTTGGCAGAACGGAAGAAGAGCATGACAAAGCCGTTAAAGAAATTCTGCGAGTGTTTAAGGAAAATAACTTTGTACTTAATGAAGTCAAATGTGTTTGGAAGACAAGCAATTTGAAATTTTAAGGACATATTCTTTCTGAAAAAGGTTTCACGGCAGATCCAGAAAAAATCAGGGTAATTATGGATTTTCGTGCCTCGAACACTAAAGAAGAGGTAAGAAGTTTTTTGGGTTTGATCACGTATGTAGGAAAATTTATACCCGATCTGGCAGACGTCACCGAGCCATTGAGGATCATGCTGAAATTAGATACAAAATTTGTGTGGGGTCCAGACCAGGAAAGAGCATTCCAATATCTTAAAACCCAACTATCTCAAATTCCCAATTTATCATATTTTGACCCAAAAAGGAGGACTCGGGTAGTTGCGGATGCTAGCCCAGTTGCGTTAGGTGCACTTTTGATCCAGTTTGATTCTAAAGGTGATCCGAAGATAATATCGTTTGCTAGTAAGAGTTTGTCAGACGTAGAGGAGCGATACTCTCAAACTGAGAAGGAAAGCTTGGCTTTGGTCTGGTCAGTAGAGAAATTCTACTACTATCTCTCAGGTTTAGAATTCGAATTGGTAACAGACTACAAACCACTAGAGGCAATTTTTAAACCGACATCAAAACCCCCGGCCAGAATAGAAAGGTGGTTATTGCGTTTACAATCGTTTAAATTTAAAGTAATCTACCGAGCGGGAAAGGAGAATATAGCGGATTCGGTATCTAGGCTTTGCAAAATTTCTAACACGAGTTCATTTGACGGAAGTTGCGAAGATAATATATTCCATATTATGTCAAACTCTATTCCATCATCTCTTGGAATCGCTCTCATAGCTAATAAAAGCGCAGAAGATGAAGAAATTTCTAATATTATAACAATCCTAAGGAATGACACGTGGGATTTGGATAAATCGAGTAAATTTTATCCATTCCGGTTCGAGCTCACATCTATGGGGAACATTCTTTTGCGGGGCACTCGTATTGTGATCCCGAAGTCATTGCGTGAGAGGGTACTCCAGCTGGCACATGAGGGGCACCCGGGAGAGTCAACTATGAAGCGCAGACTAAGGGCAAAAGTATGGTGGCCTTTGATAGATAAAGAAGCTGAAAATTTTGTGAAAAGCTATCGGGACTGTTTACTTGTGTCACGAGTATCGAACCCACCACCCATGCAAAGACATGCTTTTCCGAACGGCCCCTGGCATTGTGTGGCAACGGATTTATTGGGACCACTCCCAAATAATGAGTATGTTTTGGTGGTAATAGACTACTCTCCTCTGAGAATATCATTAAAGCAATGGAGGATATATTTTGTAGACTTGGGTTACCGAAATCGTTAAGAACAGACAATGGCCGGCAGTACGTAAGCTCTGAATTCAAAAATTTTTGTAAATTAAACAATATCACTCACATAACAACTCCTCCGTACTGGCCGCAAGCCAATGGAGAGGTCGAGAATATGAACAAATCTCTTGTTAAACGATTGAAAATTGCCAGCGCCAACAAGAGTAAATATAAGCAGAAAATACAAAAGTTTATTTTAATGTATAATGTAACCCCTCATGGTACGACAGGATCCCCTCCGTCTGAGCTGATGTTTAATAGAGTTATACGTGATAAGATACCAAGCATTCATGACATAACAGAAGATATGATTGATTCGTCAGCTAGAGATTCAGATTGCATAAATAAACAAAAAGGAAAAGAAATAGGCGATAAACGACGGAAAGCGAAGGAATCGGAAATAGCTATTGGAGATAAAGTACTGGTAAAGAATGTCGTTTTTTCACATAAGCTGACAACAAACTTTGATGTAACTGAATATAAGGTAATAGAAATGGGAACATAGTGGAAATCACTGGTAATGGAAGAACATTTAAGAGGAACATCAGCCATGTAAAAAAGATACCAACATCCACTGAAAATGCAGCCCCAGAAGATATTGTTTCTGTACAGGAACCACCATCGACATCAATCAATAATCTTAGACCAAATCATGAGCACGATCCACTAGCAGAAGAAGAACAACCAGAAAATCCTACAATAAAATTAAAGCTTAAAAAGATAGGAGGGATGTGGCAACACTGATCAGTGTCGAATACATACTGTGGCAACCTGGTAGTGTACATATAGTTTTCTAATGTAGAGAAAAGCATCAACCTCTCCGTGAAATTGTGTTCATTTTTATAATAAAAAAGTTGTAATAAAACTAATAAATAATTGTGTACCGCTATAAAATTGCAGAGTATTACAGTTAGAAAAAAAGACGAATGAAAAAGGGAGCGACAAACTAGGTAAAAAGAGACAAACGAAAAAGGAGAGAGAGATGCAGGCAAAAAAGACAGAAAGTGACGGACGCAATAACAGAAAGGGAGACACGAACTATATAAACACAACTGACAATAGAACGCAACTAGTACGAAGAGAACACTAAAGATAGCAAACGGCCGAAACGAGGGTCGACGGAAAACCATACCCAAATAAAAGTAATTTTAACCCCGTCGGAAAATCCAAGCACATATCAAAATAATGATGTTTCTCTGTAAAGTTAGATACTGGAAGAATAAATTTCTTACTGCGAATAAAATCCCTTAATTCGTTGCTTATTACTGATACTAACGATATAGATATAGAAAATGTACAAGAAGATTCACCTCCAGAAAACGAAATACGAAGAAATGGAAGAATAAGTCAATTACAGACCAAATTTTACGATTATATAACTAGTTTTAATGCAGAAGTAGTTCAAAATAGTATACCCCAAACATACGAAGACATTTTTAATAGAGAAGATACAAAACACTGGCAAAATGCTACTGAAGATAAATTAAATTCCATGAAGGTAAACCACGTTTGGGATGTAGTCACAGCTTCACCTAATATCAGTAAGCTAAATTCAAGATGGGTGTTTCGAATAAAAGAAGATCGTAATGGAAATTTAACAAAATATAAAGCAAGATTGGTTTTCTAAGGTTTTCTTCAAAATTATGGTAAAGACTACTTCGATACGTATGCTCCTGTTGCAAAATTAAGCACAATTAAAAGAATTAGTGCTAGCTGTAGGTCTCCACGATGGTTATAAATTTCATCAAATGGATGTCAAAACGGCTTTCACGGAGACTTAAAGGAAACTATTTATAGGGATCTGCCGGAAGGTGTAAAAGGAAACTCTGAAATGTGTTGCAAATTAGTGAAACCACTTTACGGTCTAAAGCAAGCTCCAAAATGCTGGAATGACAAAATTAATCACTTCGTTGAATCGCTGGGATTCATAACATGACTACTGTCTTTACACCAAAATGGATAAAAAAGAAAACAATGTCTTATATCTAATTTTGTATGTTGGGAATAAAATCGATAGCATAAAGAAGTTGAAAGCTAATCTGGAACGAAAATTCGAAATGTCAGATTGTGGTCCTTTAAAATACTTTTTTGGGGATGAAATAAAATTTGAAAATGGACTTTTAAGTACATCACAAGAGATAAGCATAAACAAACTTTTAAATAAATTTGCAATGTTCGAATGTAATTCGAATGGAAAAATGATTGCAGCTGGAGTTCACTAATAACGTAATTACAAATCACCCCTATAGCGAACTTTTAGAAGGTTGATGTACCTTATGTTATGTTCAACATAGGTAATGACATGTTCAAGACCAGACATATGCTACGAAGTTGGATATCTAGGTAGATTTTAACAAAAACCAAACGATATACATTGGCAACATCTGAAAAGAGTTGTAAGATATATTAAAGGAACTTCTTCTGCGAAATTAAAACTTTTAAATAACAATAACGAACCAGTAATTGGATATGCAGACGCAGATTGGGCATCAGATTTTTTCTATTTTGTTTGTACTTTTTTCTATTTTATAATGTATTTTCAGTTTTTTTTAATCTTTTTAAATTTTTTTATAACAGCACGACACCAAAATCACAGACGACAATATCAACGGCAATTTAAGGCAACATCAACGCAAATTTTGTTACAGAATGACAAACATGTGTAGCCAGTCATCGATAAAAGTCAATATTGCCAACGAGAATACGGGTTTAGAACAAACGACAAAAACCGACGTCGTATTGTATTGCCGCCGCCAAACAGAATAAGAGTTTAAAAATTGTTTAAACATTTAAAAAATATGAGACTAATATGCAAAGTGAGTGGTTATGTATTCAAAGTTTATGGCTGCACAATTTCTTGGTGCAGCAAGAAGCAACAAACTGTAGCTACTTCGTCGTCCGAAGCTGAATGCGTAACTCTTAGTTTAGCAACAAATGAAGCAATTTGGTTAAGGGCAATAAAGCAAGATCTTAAAGAAATACATGAAAATTATACAGTTACAATTTTTGAAGACAACAGATGTTGCTAGGAATAGCAAAACATTTAGAGACTAAACATGCAAAACATATTGATATTAAACACCATTTTATTCGGTACAATATTGCAAGTGGAGTAATCAAGCTTGAATCAATATCGTCAGAGTTGCAATTAGAAGATACTTTTACAAAAAGCATTAGATTTATATCGTTTTATTAAGCTTCGAAGGCTAACCGATTGAGAGGAGGTATTAAAAGAAGTTTTCAATCGTATTAGCCTTTGTTTTTTAGTTTTTCATTATATTGAAAAATTTATTATTCTGGAAAAAATATTTGCAACGAATTAACGTTTTGTAATTTTATTCTTTAATCATAAATATTCTGGGTCCTTATTTTCCGTGTAGTAATTTAAAAACTTATACACGCAAGACAACAACTATCATAAAATAAATTCTATGAAGAAACTTTAACAGCATAAAAACAGAAATTGCAAAAAAAAAAAAAATAAACCACAATGAACGGAGGTTGATTGATGAACTCAAGCAGCGTGACATCGATATTGGGACATAAATTTGGACACAAAGAAGTGGTTGCGGTATGTAATTCAGCAGTAAACACCAATGTAAGCTTGGATTCAACAGTTGCGGCTATGACGAAAATGGATGCAATTCAAGAAAGCTATAGAGCCAATAGTGCGAAAATTGATACCACAAATGACAAACTTCTAGATGTCATTCAAGAAAGCTCTAGAATCAACAGTGCGAAAATTGATGTCACAAATGATACATTTCTAGGTATCATTCAAGAAAGCTCTAGAGCCAACGGAGAAAAAATTTTTAGGTTAACAAGAAATTTCAAGAAATATCAGAAATATTCGGCAAACGAGTATAAGCTGTGGAACAGAGAGTCAGCGAATTTGACGAAAAATTGTCTGGCCTAGAGAGAAAAATTAACGGAGAATTGCATGAACTAAAATGGACGACTTTCATATTCGAGAAGGACCGGTGAGAGCCGTCTCTGAGTACGAAAAGAACACTGAAAATGGCAAACAGCCGAAACCGGTTTGTTCACAAACCAAATTTGACGAGGGTCGACGGAAAACCGTACCCAAATAAAAGCGTCTCTGACACTTCAACACCCGGAGCTATGACGGTAGCGCACTGTTTAATATGTTTAAGCTCCAAATCGAGACAGTTGCCAGCAAAAATAGATGGAACAATCAAGAGAAAGCTGTTCAGCTAATTCTGGCCTTAAAAGATGCAGCTGCCGCGTTCCTCGAAAGTTTACCAGGAGCTTGCAGAAATAATTACGAGGACATAGTGGCCTCACAACGCAAGTACAGTGGAGTTTCCAAACAGGGTGCAGAAGGCAAATTAGACGCTGCAATATTTAGCTACGGAGATTGAACGTTTTGTGCAGCTTACTTGTCCAGGTAAACATCATCCATTTCTGGATCAGTTTAAAATTGAAGCATTTGTGAATGACATAAGGTATCCAGATATTAAATATGCAGTTTGTGGAGCGCAGAAAGCATCTTTCACCGATACTATCTCATACGCGCTAGCCCAGGAAACCGCCAAAGTTATCGCAAAGCCACAAGTTTACAAGGTACGGCGTCTTGAGGCTGATATGGATAGTTACGGAGACAAAAGAAGCGAAATAAAAGAAATGGTTGAGCAGTTACTGGAAAAAAGTGAGCCACGAGTTTCGTACTGATGTTACACTCTTGAAAGTTGTCACACTAAAACTTGCTTTATTAAAAATTTTTTTTTTTATGCAAACTTATATCTATAGGGTCCGCAAACAAGCGTTTGTACACTTAGCTCATATTTGATTTGACAGATAATTAGTTTTATCCTTCCGCTGAACGAATATGGTTGGGTATACGCTTCGCTAAGTGCGATCGACTAACAGAAGAGGCCGATTTTGCAAAAAAGATCATCTTCAAATAAAGCTCATTGATATTGGCGGGTATGTAAACAAGCAAAATTGTCGCATTTGGGGCACAGAAAACCCGCACGCATACATTGAAAAGCCGATGCACCCAAAACGAATCACTGTTTGGTGCGGATTTTGGTGCAGAGGCATAATTGGGCCATTTTTCAGGTGTGGCCGTTACAGTCAATGGCAATCGTTATAGGGCCGAATTTTCGTTCACAAAAATTGAAGAGGAGGGTATTGGCAACATTTGGTTTCAACAGGACGGCGCTACGTGCCACACAAGGTTATTTTGCGGACCCTACATACATATGTGTACATTATGTTGAGCAAGCAAACTCGATTGCAGTATTTCCTCATATCAATTCTGCTTGGTCATTGATTTGAATAATAAAAAAATATTGTTAATTAAATTTCTTGTTGTAGTCAAAAGAAAGAATAAAAGTTCAGAAAACAAATTTGTCAATTAAAATTTCAATAAAACAAAGTAAGCAAAGTGTCATTAAGCTCAGTTTTGAGTTTGTTTATTGCATTTGGCGACAATTGTATTTATATCTCAGAGGGATGGTTGTGGAAGTACATATGTAACTCCTCCCCCTTGGATAAAGAATTCTACTGACTTCTTCCATTTGACGTTTTACACTAATCGTACAATATTACAATGCAAGTTATTACTATTAGTGCAATTACAATTGGTTATTATATTTTATTTCTGCTATTTCTTTTAAATTTTGTGTTGTTGTTAGTTTTATCTCTTCCATTGAGAGTGTGGCGCTAAATGTAATATTTGTTAATATTGGAAAAAAAATATTCTGTCTTTATTCCTGTTTGAAAATATTTGGTTTGCTAGTTTTAATGAACAATTATTGTAGTGTATTAAAAAATTTCCTTTTAGAACTACTTGTTAGTACGACATTTCTTGCGTTTTTTACTATGATTTAGATTCAGAATTTTAGTATTTTCATTGTTACTAATTTACATGTTTTATGTACAATATTTTGATCCTTACATTCATTTATATAATTATTTTCATTGTATGTGTAAATTTTATTATCGTAATGAAAAACATTTACAATTTCTTCTTCGATTTCTTTGTTAGAATATGGTATAGGCATTATAGTTATTACTTGTATTTTAAGTTTCAAAGGTTTTAAGTAATTTGATTATAAACATTAATTCGTTATTTTTTTTCAAGAATTGCTGTTCTTAAATATTTAATCTTTTTTATATTAATATCATAGCAATCTACCTCTTGTTCTGTTAAGATACTAGCGTCAGTTAATCCATTCCTAGCTGTTGTGATGTAGTTTTGTATGTGTTCTATGTTATTTTTGATAGCAGCTAACATAAACAATTTTTCAAGATATAAATTTCTAGTTAATACGTCCTGTTTTATAAGTTTATCATTTTATTTAAATTAATGTTCTATTCCTTGTGTAATTTAAACATATTTCTTTTGTTTCAACTTTTATTTTAGTGATTAGCGCACAAGCGGCTGATAATTTTTAGAATTTAATAAAAATAATGTAGAACTTTGTAAGTATTGTATTAAAATACAATATGTATATGAAGCGCATATCACATGCAAATATATTATGGGTTTTTTAACAAGAAGTTTATTTTTCAACTGTAGCAACACCAACAACATGATTGTGTTAAAATTTAGTTTTATGACGTATTAGTGCCACATGCACTGATAATAGTTACTATGATCCAATTTCGCTTGAAAATCGCATTAAAATAACTAAAATCCACTATGAAAATGGTAGTTCTGTTAAAGTTACATTTCGTAAAATTCGTGATATTTTCGGACAACTTAATCGTCTTCTGAGACCACTGTTAAGAATTTGGTTGTGGACAGGCTCGATACAAAATGTGCGAATACCAAGACCTGTTCGACTGGGTCGTTCAACTGAAAACGTCGCAACCGTAAGCCACAGTGGTAAAGCAGATTCAAATTTGTCAACTCCTAGACGTTCTCAAAAATTGGGGTTATGCAAAACCACTGCATGGCGAAGGATGCGTAAGGGATGACTTTACAAGGTCCGGTTGGTGCAGGAATTGAAGCCGACCGACAAATTAACATCGCCGTAGATTCGCTTAATTCATTCCGGACAACCTGAAAAAATATTTTTTCAGACGAAGCCCGTTTTCACTTGTCACTTCACTTATTGAGAATTGGAGCGCTTTTTTTTCGAAGATAAGGCTGGAGATGGGGTAACGTTTAATGAATCACACTATCGCGAGATGCTAACAACTCAATTTTGGCCTAATGTTGACAACGTGCATATCACTGACATGTGGTTTCAGCAGGACGGTGCCACATGTCACACAGGCAATGAAACTATCAGTTTGTTGCAAACCGATGACATATTTTCACGACAATCAGCAGTTAAGTGGCCAGCCAGATCGTATGACAACATCACTGGATTATTTTTTGTGGAGCTATGTTAAGGGCAAGTTCTATACGAAACCAATCGTTTGCATATTCCCATACATGAGTTTGTGCGGATAATCATATTCTAATTGAATGTGGGGTGTCCGATTGCATGCAGAAGGCATGGCAATAATGACACAGTCAAACGCACTACACCTCCCTTGTTTTCAAGAATGATCAGCATATCTTGGTTGATCATTCTTTTACAATCTTAGATCAAAAATGAAGGAAAAAAAATTATATACAAATGTTTGTCTTGTCCTAACAAAATACAGGGTGACAAAAAAATATGAAACAATGTTACATCATACTTAAAGGTAATAAGTAAGTAGGTAATCTCAAACTTACTTGAAACAATGTTACATTATATTTAAAGGTAATAAGTAAGCAGGCAATCTCAAACTTTTTTTTTTTATATTTATTTCAAATAACGTTATAAAATTCAATATCAAACAAATTAACTTTAAAGCCCCAGCGCCAATAATGGCATTAAAGAGGCATAAGGCTACTATGTATCTGTATTAAACGTTTTAAATTTCATAACTCATATTAATTACTATTTGCATTTATATATAAATTAGAAGTATTTAATTACGAAAGAAGTGTTCCTATATTATTAAGTAAATAACGTTTGAGTTCGAATTTAAATATTGAAATCGAAGATATGTTCTGTAGCACTGCAGGAAGATTATTAAACTCATAAGGTCCAGCAAAGCAAATCCGCTGTTTCGATAACTCAAGGCGACATCGAGCTATGCTCAAATTGTGACTCTGTCTAGTGTTTCGATTCGTGACATGAATATTTCTTCTAAAATTAAATGAATAATTACCTAATCCTTTAATAGATTTGAAAACAAAAACGAGCAACTGCATTTTATATAAGCCTCTGATGGGAAGAACTTTTTGAGCAAAATTATGAAAAATATCAATTGTATGGTACCTTATCGACAGATTGAAAACTATTTTTAAAGCTTTATTTTGTAATGTTTGAAGTGACTTTAGTTTCACAGTATTTTTACATGCATATGCTAAAGGAAGATATGTGAGGTGACTGTGAATCAAACTATTATAAATCATTTTCTTCGTATTGGAATCAAGTTTGTTGCTAAGTTTATATAGTACACCAACAGCTGATGATATCTTAGATTTAATAACATCAATATGCCTATCCCATTGCAGATTATTGGACAAATTTAGTCCTAGGTATTTAACAAACTCAGACTCCAATATTGGAACACCATCAATATGCACTGTCAACTGCAGATCATTCATCAATGTATATGGTTTAAATCGAACAAATTTAGTTTTGCTAGCATTTAACTTTAATTTGTTCAATCTGAGATATTCCCCTAAAATCGCAGCATCATACTCTATTTGAGGCTTTAAGACATGCACATCCTTATAATGATAAAGAAGGCAAATGTCATCAGCAAATAAAAAAAGTTTACCATAAAAATCAACATTTTTTATATCATCAATATAAATTTTGAAAAGAATAGGACCTAGTACACTTCCCTGCGGCTCCCCACAATTAACAGGTAACACAGAACTTTGTTTAAGACCAAATTGCACAAACTGTCTACGATTCCTTAAAAAATCTTCCAATAATAAAAGTCACACCAATCATTTTTAATTTTCTTACTAAAATCTTATGATCGACTAAATCAAAAGCTTTCGTCATATCAAAAAATACTCCACCAACACCACTAAGACCAGCATCTAAACCACAACATATATGTTCAATAACGTTGACTATCGCTTCCTCTGTGCCAGAACCCTTTGAGAAGCCAAATTGTCCTTCAAATAATATTTCATTTTTGTTCAAATAATCACATAGCTGATCGAAGATTAGTTTTTCCAAAACCTTGTCTATGACGGATAATATAGATACCGGTCGGAATTTATCAATTGAATTGAATTATTGAGATGAATTATTTGAGGATTGAATAGGTCATCTGAGATCAATGGGGATCAATTACCCCTTCGAGAAAAAAAAAGGTTTTCAATACAATTGCATTGTCCAAAGGTCGTGGTAGTTCCTGACCCCGTGTCTGAAACAGACAGCATCTACTGAATTCGCTTCAAGCAAAGGAATTTCAACTAAGTGAAAGATAAGCCTTAATGGGAAGCTAAGATTGCTAAAGCTGAAGCGAAAAGGCTGTCAACACACGGTGCCAAAGAGATCCCCGCCGAATTGGCAGAATTTGGTCCCAGAATTTGGTCCTCAGAAGAAAGAAAGGAATTCCGTATATTATTATATAAAAAAATTGGTGGGTATCAACTATGGATAACAAAAGGCAAATGTATTGATAAAAGTTGAAATATTATCAATTATTATTTTGTAAATATTATTATTGGTTTAGTCTGGGATGAACTTTTTTTATCCTGTTCTTATGGACAAGGAATGGTTTCCCTATTTGGGTATAACTTTCTATTGTCATCTACCAGTTCAATATTATTATTTTTGCTGAGTCCTATTATCTTGTAAGGACCCTTATATACAATATGCAATTTATGTCCGGCGTCGTTTCGGACTGCGACAAAATCATTAAGTGCTATATTTGAAGGAATTTTTCTCTCATTGGAATTTCTCTGTCTGCTAAATTTAGTATTTTCAATAAAACTTGCAGCTTTACGCTGCGCAACTTGGAGTCTGAATTTCACTTCTTTCTCGTATGAATCAACGTTATAGAGTGGCTCTATAATACTCCGACTAGTATAGTCTAGTGAAGGTGGAATCTTTCCATATATAAGCTCGTAAGGACAGTAATCATGATGCAGTGGTATTATAACAATATAAAAAATATTTCAACCATTGGTCCCAGTCTGATTTGTCAGATGACACATATGCTTGTAAGTACTCATTAAAAGTTCTGTGAGAGTGGAGTGTCTCATAATGATAAGGAGTAGAGTTGAGTTTCTCCATTTTCATCATTGAACATAATTCATTTAATATTTTATTCATATATTCAGTTCCCATGTCTGTGATAATTTTACCCATATGGCCATATATTAAAAAAAAAATTTCCAATATTGCCTTAGCGACATTTTTAGCGGATTTATTTGAGATGGGTATTGCAACTAAGTATTATTTCAAATCGCAAATAATTGTTACCGCATACTTATTTTGTGAATCGGATCGGGGTATTGGTCCGATTGTGTCAATTATGATTATATCAAATGCTTTTATTGGTGTTGGTGTAATTAAGAAAGATTTCTTCGTTTTGACAGAATGTTTGTTAATTTGGCATGCTTTACAATTTTTTAAATAACGTGCAATGTCCCTAGTCATGCCTTTCCAATGGTATGGAGTCTTATTTTCTTTATTATGCAAGTGATCCCTGGGTGACCTCCAGTCATCATCATGGGTCATCATGGTACTTTTGCATAATTTCGAATTTTCTATTGTTGGTATTTATTTTAATCAATTTCGGTATTAAAACAATATTAAGGTATGAGTCTCTTAGGATCTCGTTTCTTTTTTCACAAAAATTTCTCTAGTGTTACCTATATAATTTAACGTTCTTTCGTCTAGTGAAATTCGTAATGTTGTTAGACAAATGTTATTAGCTAGTTTTTCAAGCTTTAGAAAGAGGCTATCTAGATCAAATTTTCTATTAATAACTAAGTCCTTCAACTTAATTTGGGAAAGTGCTCGTTTTCCTTTTTTTACAATTTCCCTATTATGGTAGAAATACAACTATGGTATTGTTCTGTGCTCTTGAGCATTAATTGCCTCATATACCTTAAGATCAACCGATTTAATAACATTTATTTTGCTATCACTATTCAAATTATTATTATTTTTGCAATTTATTTGTTTCTGAAGTCTTGTTGTTACCTTTAGAATATTTTTGACTTCAATATTTCTGATTTCGTTGAATTCAACACATGTGCCACGTTGTTTTCCACTCCTATAATATACTCTACCAAAAAGTCATATTCCTCTAAATTCAACCTCTACGTGTTAACTTTGATGAGGAATTTTTAAGTGATCATGAATTTAGTTCCATAAATATATATCATTTTACAACCCAGTGAGTTCCTGCTCATTTGTTGATTTGTTACTTTCACCTTTGGTGAAAAATCTTGATGCATAGAAAATTGGCATCTGAATACCATGATGATGATTCAGCGAAGTTAGGAATGAATCTACGATAGTAGTTACAAAGAGCTACGAAGCGTTTGCCTTCATCACCGTTTTTAGGAGTGAGAGATTTTCAATTATCGAGAATTTGCTGTCATCAGGTAGAATACCCTTATCCGTCCTAAAAATGTCACATCGCGACAGAAAAATAAACATTTGTCGGGATATAGTTTAAGATTGTATTGTCTGCAAAACTTAAATATATTTGTTAAATTTTGTAAGATATGTCCTAAGAACAACCAAGTCGTCCATGTATACGAAAGCTTGGAATGGCGGTAATCCTGAAAAAGCCATGGACATAATTCTTTGAAACGAATTTGGGGATATTTTTAATCCATAGGGCATTCCTTTGAATCGAAATGAAAAGGAAGTAATATCCTAGATTCTTCTTCTATTTTGATTTGGTGAAAACGGGATACCAAATCAAGACGAAAATAATTTAGCTCCTAACCTAATTGATCGAGGATATCATCTAATAATCTGAAATTGATGGTTCCACTATATTGTCATCAATTAATTTATTAACCTGTCTTTCTATCTCCTCCTTTTGAGTGTGAGGTAATCTATAGTTTTTTATATACACTGGTTGATTATTATTTCTATTTGTAAAAGCTATTAACTGAAATTTTAATAGGTATACCGTGCAAAAAACAAATTCTAGAAAGTTTCTGGACAACCTTTCTAATTTTTTCTTTATTCTTCTTGGGGTTGTTTTCATGTTCGACTATCTTGTAGTCACTTAAATTTACGTTATTGATAATCAAGTCATCATTGGTAGTAATTATGTATCTTAATACATCGTTTGTCTTCATTACCCTGATAATCTAAAATGCAATTGTACTTCCTAATGAAGTCCATAACCATGATCCCGTCGACTTGTATCGAGAAATCATCTTCCACCACATGAAATTCGTGGGCTATTAAAATGCTAGAACTTGTCTAGAATGTGTCTATTAGAAATATTGATTTCTTTTCATTTAGAGTGGTTCTAATTTTTAGACAGCTGTATAGATTTAAACTTATATTGTGGATTTTATTTTTTGTTGAATGTATATTTACTCGTTTCCCGAGTTTTCTTCTATCAATCTTATATTATTAAGATTTCCTGGGGTATTAATTTATCTATTACTATTATGGTTAGTCCAATCGTTATTGTGGTAGCTATTATTATAGTTTCTACCATGATGGGTAGGATTTCTCTGGTTAGTATACCCAGAGCCAGACTTATAACGGTTATTCCGGTTGTAACGATTACTGGATTAAAATAGTTTCGATTTAAACCGTTGGGATTATTCCCGTATGAATTATAAAAATTATTTGTGCGTCGGTTATTGCCGCACGCGAGTATTGAATTCCGTTGTCCGTATACGTCGGAACAACTATTTAAAAATTTCGACACAACGTCATTCATATTAATAAAGGAACCTGATTCAGATTGTCTTACATGCATAAGTTTAGCCGTAATGACGTTTACGGATTCGCCTTTAACGGATGTTTTAAGTTTTGCAATGATGCTTTGGAGAGTTGTTTCTGTTGACAGCAAATTCCGAGCTGTGCCTTATAGTTTTGTCCTTATCAAATTAATGGCAATAGCTTAATGGGATTCTTTTATCGAATCAACTGGATGGAAGTAACCTGGATGCGGTGCCCAGATATTCAACCACAGTTTGGGGCATGTTCAGATTACTTCCAATCTCTGGTATAAGGATTCGTTCGTGTAGAGAAGTGGCAATTTTAAATTCTCTTCCCTTTTTATTCCCGCTTTATGACCTAGTGTTAGGCGAGAGTAGTTAGCATTTAGTTTTCTTAATGTTTTGTAATTGCATTTTTGATGTGTTTATTTACTGTTTCAGGCTTTGTCTCCTTATCAACGTTAAGACACTTGTAGGATTTAAAAAATTCTTCCCTTAGTAAACGTGCTTTTTTAACAATATTCTCCAATTCCATTTATGACTATGTTGACAAGGCAATGGGGAAAGGATTAAAAGAGAGAGAAAAATCAGTAGAATATGATTAAAAGGTAAATTTAAATGTATGTGGCAGCCCTTTTGTGTCATTAATAAGTAACCGGTAATTATTATCATTGCTGACCTAGAACAACTTGCACATGCATTCTGTTTTCTCTTCCGTTTTGTGCTGTTAACTACGATAGACGTGTTGGCCACGTCTTAAATATTAAATTTTATTTTAACATTAATTTAAGTGAATAAAGAAAAATAAGAATTCACAAGATTACATAGTTTTATTGGATTCACGTAAACCAACATATTATTATATTACGTATATTAAAACGTAGGTTTTTCACAAAAAAAAAAAATGTGCAAAGCAAAACCTTTAACTCTAATGCAATTATAAATTAATCTTTATTTAGACTAGAAGTAGTGCTCATATGCTTAACGTATCTGTTCTTAAGGGATCTTTTATGCAGTTGGTAAAGAGTTGTTAATAACTGCAATAGAAATATCACAATAATTATTGACAAGTAAACTATCGGATATTCCACTTTAACTGTGATATCGTTAATCACATTGGCATTTAGATCCCCGATTTTAGATTTGGCCTCCCATTGTGATATTAAAAGAAAATTCTCTACCATTTGCGTAAAATTTAAGGAAATTTTTGGGTCGTGTTAGTAAAAAAAATTGTGCTTATGCCTAAGTTTCAGCACTCGATGCAGTCAGTGCACCGAGGACCGGCCATCAGGCATACGCCGACCAGTGCCAACCACTGATCGCATCGGTGACCCTTCTATTTTATTATAAACTACTGGAGGAACTCGTAAGTATCGCAGCAGAATATAATTTTTTATATTTATACTATGTTAAGAGCTTATCGATTTACGTAATAACAGTAAAAATTTAATTCTCTTTAATTGTTGTCGATAAGAAAATATCTTGGAGTATAGATTGAGTTTAAACTCACTTGGGCGGGTGAAAAATGAATTAAGTACATAAATTATGCTCAAACTTGTGCATGTGTTGAAGGCAAAACCAATTAACAAAAGAATAGAGTATGGTTGACATAGTCATATGTCATAATAGCTGACAAGGCAATGGGGAAAGGATTAAAAGAGAGAGAAAAATCAATAGGATATGATTAAAACGTAAATTTAAATGTATAACAAAACGTAGGTTTTTCAAAAAAAAAAATGTGCAAAGCAAAACCTTTAACTCTAATGCAATTATAAATTAAACTTTATCTAGAAATGCTCGGTTAGTCCACCTTAACCGTGTTATCGTTATTGCATTGTCATTTGGACTTTCCAATTTCCACTCGTGGAAATTAAAATAAAATTATACACAAATGTAAGCAAGAAAAGTTAGAAATTATCTCTTAAAATTATTCTTCAAAGATACCAGTCCAAAATGCTACGAACAATTACTGGCGTTCCATGGTTTATCAGCAACAATAATATTCATAGCGATCTTAATATACCTACGGTTAAGGAGGAGATTGCCAGTTTCTGTGAAAGATATTTACAAAGATTGAGTAATCATTCAAACCTACTCGCCATTAATCTTCTGAATGATAGTGATGAAATAAAAAGACTGAAGCAATATCACGTACTTGATCTTCCTTTTAGAAAATACGTAAATTAAGAAAATTTATACAAATTGTTTGTTTGTTTCCGTAGAAAATAGATTGCAAATTTTCTGTTGATCGACTCTTAAAACGTAAAATAAGTTGTTGCGGCGGTGTAATCTGTCGGACACGTAAAATTTCACACTCGAAAATGATCATTACTGGTAATTCCTTAATGTTTGAAGTACGTTGAGCTGTGGGTGAGGGTATTTTGTCATCTTTAGTGTAAAAGCTGTGAAATGTTGCGAAAGATTATGGCGTAAAAGCTTCTGTATAGTAAACTAGTATTTTTAATAAAAAAAAACTCTGCACCTTTTAAATTTTATATTTTTAAGATTTCATTCTATTTTATTTTATTAATTTCTCTGCTTTCTGTAAAATTAACAAAATTCCACAGAGCATAAAAGTTGTTTAATGGTTCAAAATGTTTCAACTATTAACTCGTATTATTATTAGTTTTTCAATATATTTTTTCATTATATTTTGTTGTTATGTTATGTTATTACGTTTTCTTGTTTCCATTTTTCTTAATATTGTTATGGATGTGTCTTGCTTAAGTTTTAAAACAAAATAATTAAGCATCAAAGTAAACTACTCGGTATGTTGTTTATTAAGTGCGTGACCTGTTAAGAAACCTTATGCAAGTAAGACAACTACAAATTTCTAGTTACAAACTGCGTAGAAATTTTATAAACGCAAAAACAACAACAATTAAGTATGCTGTTTACTAACTGTGTAGTTTACTAAGAAAACTTATGCACGCAAGACAACAACAAATTTCTGTTTACTAACTGCGTAGAAATTTTATACACACAAGATAACAACTATCTTAAAATAACATTGAAGGAACACCATACAACAACATGTGATACAAAGGGAGTAGAAGATTTTTAATTTTTCTAGACTTATAATGGCCAAATATAAAAGGGGAGCGCCTGACTGGATAGTTAGTTAATGTAAAAATAAACCTCGTGAAGTAAAGACGTGCATCTTAAATAAATTGAACTGTAGTGTGAACTTTGTGTTTAAAGTAAATAAACTTGTAATTAATTTAAAAACTGTAAAAACTGGTGTTATTTATTTTGCAATAAAGAACTCACAACACAAATTTTATAAAAGGTATAAACGTAAGAACTGGTGTTAGAAGTGAAATTGCAAAAAATATGAAAAAATAATAAATCAACTACAATGAAGTTGGAACAACTGAAAGTTGAGCAGCTAAAGAAGGAGCTGAATAAGTTTGATCTGCCAACAACGGGTAAGTAAGGCGGAATTGCAACAGAGGTTGATTGATGAATTCAAGCAGCGTGACACCAATATTGAAAAACATATGAATTCGGAGACAATGAAGAGATAGAGGTATGTAGCCCATTAGCAAACAACAATGTAAGCTTGGATTCAATACTAGCGGCTATGATGGCGAAAATGAATGCAATTCAAGAAAGCTTTAGGGCCAGCAGTGCCATAAATGACGAACTTTTAGATGTCATTCAAGAAAGCTCTAGAATCAACAGATTGAAAATCGATGCTACAAATGACAAACTTCTAGTTGTCATTCAAGAGAGCTCTAGAATCAACAGTGCCAAAATTTATGCAATTCAAGTAAGCTCTAGAGCCAATGGAGAAAAACTTGTAAGTAAAGTAAACAAGAAATTTCAAGAAATATTAGAAATATTCGGCAAACGGATGCAAGCTGTGGAACAGAGAGTCAGCGAATTTGAAGAAAAATTGTCTGGCCTAAAGAGAAAAATGGACGGAGAATTGCATGAACTAAAAATGAAAATGGACGACCTTCATATTAGAGTATGACTGGTGAGAGTCGTCTCTGAACACTTCAGCAAGATAAACAGTCCAAGTTATGACGGCAGCGCACCGTTTAATGTATACAAGTTCTAGTTCGAAGCAGTGGCCAACAAAAAAAAATGAAGAGAAAGCTATTGAACTAATTCTGGTCTTAAAAGGTGCAGCTGCCGAAATCCTCGAAAGCGTACGAGAAAACTGGTCTGAGGCCCAAAAGGAGGACCCCATTTTGTCAAAAATTATATCTACCAAGCTGGAGAACATAAAGAAATATCGGGAGAAAGACTGCCGAATAGCCTTAAAGTAGTAAATGGCTGCCTATATCGAAATTGGGAAAGTGCAGATGCAAAAACTACAACGGACTTAATCGTCGTGCCAAGCTCCCGGATAAAAGACAAATGAAGCAGTTTCATAATGATCCCAGCGGCGGCCATTTGGGTGTAAAAAAACACTGGAAAAGATAAAACAGCGATTTTGCTGCGAGCAGTGCATGGCGGCCAAGGGTCCAACAAGAAAAATTCGTGGCAAGCTACAACAGTAGAACGCAGGCGCCCCTTTTGAACGGATAGCAATGGATATCGCAGGCCCACTCCCTGTAAGTAATGCTGGAAATCGGTATCTGCTAGTAGTAATGGATTATTTCAGCAAATGAAACGAAGAGTATCCCAAGAGTATCAAGAGTCCAAAACGGTGATAGATGAATTGTGAACAATTGGGTGTGTCGATCTAACAGATCTTCACTCCGATCAGGGACGAAATTTTGAGTCGGCCATATTCAAGGAAATGTGCGACATCTATGGGATCAGAAAGACAAGCACGACACCACTGCGTCAACAGTCTGTTGGCATAGTAGAAAGATTCAGCTGCACCCTGGAAGAATATCTCAGATACTTTACTATTTTCAATGATTTGTATAATACGAGCAATAAGTGATTTCAGTTTCTAACCAAAATCAACCATACTCTAATCTTTTGTTAATTGGTTATGCCTTCAACACATGCACAACAAGTCTGAGCATAATTTATATACTTAATTAATTTTTCACGCGCTCAAGTGAGTTTAACTCCAATCTATGCTCTAAGATATTTTCTTATCGACAACAATTAAAGAAAATTAAATTTCTACTGTTATTGAAAAATCGAAAAGCGCTTAACATAGTATAAATATAATAATTAAGTATTTTATTAAAAATTATATTCTGCTGCGATACTTACGAGTCCCTCCAGTAGTTTATAATAAAATATAAGGGTCACCGATGCAATCAATGGTTGGTACTGATTGGCGTATGCCTGATGACCGGTCCTCGGTTCACTGAGTGCATCGAGTGCTGAAACTTAGGCATAAGCACATTTTTTTTTACTAACACTAACCAAGACTTTCCTTAAATTTACGCAAATAGAAGAGAATTTTCTTTTAATATCACAATGGGAGGACAAATCTAAAATCGGGGATCTAAATGCCAATGTGATTAACGATATCACAGTTAAGGTGGAATATCCGATAATTTACTTGTCAATAATTATTGTGATATTTCTATTGCAGTTATTAACAACTCTTTACCAAGTGCATAAAAGATCCCTTAAGAACAGATACGTTAAGCATATGAGCACTACTTCTGGTCTAGATAAAGTTTAATTTATAATTGCATTAGAGTTAAAGGTTTTGCTTTGCACATTTTTTTTTGAAAAACCTACGTTTTAATATACATTTAAATTTACCTTTTAATCATATTCTACTGATTTTTCTATCTCTTTTAATCTTTTCCCCATTGCCTTTTCAACTGTTATGACATAGTCATAAATAGAATTAGAGAATATTGTTAAAAAAGCACATTTATTAAGGAAAGAATTTTTAAAATCCTACAAGTGCCTTAACGTTGATAGGGTGACAAAGCCTGAAACAGTAAATAAACACATTAAAAATCTACTAAGGCAATTAGAAAACATTAAGAAAACTTAATGCTAACTACTCTCGCCTAACACTAGGTCATAAAGCAGGAATAAAAAGGGAATAGAATTTAAAATTCCCATTTCTCTACACGAACGAATCCTTATACCAGAGATTGAAAATAATCTGAACATGTCCCAAACTGTGGTTGAGTTTTTGGGCACCGCATCCAGGTTACTTCCTGAATATGACGGTAGCCTCGAAAACCTTCAAAATTTCATTGATGCAATAAATCCAGTTGATTCGATAAAAGAATCCCATGAAGCTGTTGCCATTAATTTGATAAGGACAAAACTAAAAAGCATAGCTCGGAATTTGCTGTCAACAGAAACAACTCTCCAAAGCATCATTACAAAGCTTAAAACATCCGTTAAAGGCGAATCCGTAAACGTCATTACGGCTAAGACAATCTGGAGAAAAGAAAAATTCATATGCTAAAGAGATAGAAGATCTAACTAAAAAGCTGAACACAGCATACATTCCGATGGTCTACCAAATGACACTGCTGGCAAATATGCCACTCGATCTGCAGTCAAGCCATAGTCAAGAATTCGTCAAATGACAGGATGTTTCGACGTATACGGACTACCGAATTCAATACTCGCGTGCGGCAATAACCGACGCACTGTTGCGTTTCTTTTTATTTTCTTTATTTATTTTCATTGTTTTGTTAATAGCGACTTAGTTTAGCAGTAACTAAAAACTAACTAGAAAAAGAAGAAAAAGAATAGTGGCAATGCATATGTAGGTATGCAAGTTAAGGAAACGGTGTAAACCGAATTTAAAGTTTTTAAATTTTCTTAACTTTGTATCTTTTCATAAACAAAATATTCATATTTCAATTTTTGCAACATATTGGTTTTGGTATAAACCAAACTTAAATTTAAAAGTTTTGGTATAAACCAAACTTAAATTTAAAAAAAAAACCTTTTTCAACCTTGCATTTTTATAAACAAAATATTCATATTTCAATTATTGCAACATATTGGTTTTTGTCGTTTCCGGAATAAACAGCCATTTATGCTGACTGATATTTTTCATTATCGATCGCAACACAAAAAAACCAATGTGCTGAGCTAATAGATTTGTCGCCACTCGAGCGGTCAAAAAAAGTATTTGTTGATTTTTGCTAGAATAAAAATGTTTTCAAAAATTATTTTTAAGTTAGTATTAAAAAAGACTTGTAAGAATGAACTAAATAAAGTTGAACTTAATAAAATAAAAATTAACTGGAGGCCCCGGCGAGATACTCCTGAAAAAAGTAAAATTCTGAAAAATAAAAAGGAAGAATCCTTTCAGGACGCGCAGCCAAAAAAAGACAAGTATCCTAAATATAGGAGAAAAGTTAAAAAAAACATTTTGTGAAAAAAAGACAAGTATCCTAAATATAGGAGAAAAGTTAAACATTTTGTGAAAAAAAGACAAGTATCCTTAATATAGGAGAAAAGTTAAAACAAACATTTGTGGAAAAGAATAAAAATAAAAAACATAAAAAAGCTGGTATTGATGCAAAAATTATCTAAAGTATCAGAACAATATAACAAAAAAAGAGACAAAATATTTACTCTTTTGCCAAAAAGACCGTTTTTATAAAAAATAATATAACTTGCTGAAATCTACTAAATGTGAAGTTAATGCCAAGATAGAAAATTTCAACCCTCAACTATAGAATCCACTTGTCTCATCCAAGACTGGGAAGGCGCTAAGGTTTTCCTTTCAACAACAACAACACCAGTAATCATCAGTAAAGTAAGCTAAGCTAATTGTATTATATTATATGTTAAGTTGATTGTTATTTTTAAGTTTATACTTTGAACTAATTAAAATTAAATTGGTCAAGCTGGACCATCATTTAAAAATTTGAGATCACCCTCTGCTATGGCTACTAATCAGAGCGATATTACTGGATTAATTCAAATCCACCTAAGACCATTGCAGGCTAAAATAGATGAATTGGCAGGGACATTAGCAAATTTGTCATGTGTAAATATAGTTTCCGAATATCAACCTCAGGATATAAATGATGCTATTCGCTGCGAGGAAACTTTAGACGTAATTAAATCACTACCAAATTTTGATGGGAAAAATTCTTATATTAGTTGGCGGGAAGCCGCTGATAACTCAATGAAGTTATACAAAAGGGGCAGCAGGAAATATTTTGCTGCACTTACAATACTGCGTAATAAGATTGTTGATGATGCAAACGATATTTTGACGAACCATGGAACGGTTTTTAATTTAGAAGCAATTATTAGTCGTTTAGATTTCGCATTCGCAGATAAAAGACCTTTGCATATAGTCGAACAGGAATTAAGTGTAATGAGACAGGGTTCTTTGTCAATAATAGATTATTATAATGAGGTAAATAAAAAGCTTACAGCTTTAATTAATAAAACAATAATGAGTCATGGTTCCGGATCGGAATTGACAAAGGAACTGAATAACAAAAATAGACAATATGCTTTAAGAGTTTTCATCACCGGACGGAATGCTCCATTAGCTAATGTTTTGTTTTCTTTATCTCCGAAAGATTTACCAAATGCATTGGCTAAAGCCTAAGAGCTAGAGTCAAATAACATTCATGCGAATTTCGCTTCGCAATTTAATAGAGCAGGACAATCCAATTATATCGGTAAAAAATACACAAATCTGCTAAGGTTCCCACGACGAAATAATCCACAGGCAAATAATATGAGCGCTCGGCATCCAGAACCAAAACCAGAACCAATGCAATTGGGCAGTTCGGTCAATGTCAGACATTCACAGAACTATTATAACAATAAACGGCCTAATTATTTTCACAATTCACAAAATCGACCTAGTTTTTTCCCACAGGATTCTAAACGCCCTCATTCCCATACAGTCTATCAGCCAAATTAAAAAACACAACGTATAAATAATCTTGATGAGGATACTTTTTTAGAGATAGGTCCAAGCTGCCCTACATTATTAGGACAGCGAAAGACGGTAGAAGGATCTCAGTTTTAATTAATAGTGGCGCTACTAGCTGCTACTGTAGACCCGGAGTTCTTTTGAATAGAAGGGAATTAGTTATAAGTAAGAGAGTACGAACCATTAATGGTTATACTGTCATTCGGAATTATTATGATGCAAGCATATTTGGGATAAATCAAAGATTTTACGAAATTTCAAATTTGGAAACGGATGTGCTTATAGGATACAATTTTTTGAAAAAATCAAACTCAATATTAGACTTTAGTAAAGGTACCATAACTTGCGGAAAGCATTGTAAAAGGTTTTTGCATTTTCAGGGATATTGCGACATTGAAGATAATGTCATCAAGAGAGAGGCCGAATGCAAAAAAAAATTAATGTCTTAAATGAAAATATTGAGGATACTGAAGATAGTTTTTTAAATATCCATGAAAAATATATTCAGGGCAATGGTAAAAGTTTTATAACTGAAGATGTTAGTCATGAATCAAAAGCCTTAGAAAAGCTACGTAAAAATATACAAGAGAGAGTGTCTAAGTTGCACTGAAAAATTAACTTAAATTTGCCTTTCAGAACAGATATAAAGGCGAAAATAAAAACAGTAGATAATGAACCGGTATGGAGCAAACAATATCCGTACCCCCTATCGGCAAACTCCTTTGTTAATAAGGAAATTGAAAAGTTATTGACAGCCGGAATTATACGTGAAAGCAGAGTGCCATACAATTCGCCTGTATGGGTCGTCCCGAAAAAAGGAATCAATGACGATGGAACGCAAAATCTTCGGTTAGTTATCGACTATAAGAAATTGAATGCAAAAACAATTGCCTACAGGTACCCAATACCTGATTGTAATGTGATACTTTCAAATTTGGGTAAATCAAAATACTTTTCGACCATAGATCTCGAATCGGGTTTCCATCAAATCCTAATGAAGGAGGACGATATAGGGAAGACCGCATTTTCCGTTAATAACGGAAAATATGAATTTGTTAGATTGCCTTTTGGTCTTAACAATGCTCCAAGCATTTTCCAGAATGCAATGGATGACATTTTGAGAGTTTATAGGAAAATTTTGTCATGTTTACATTGATGACATAGTTGTGTATTCTGAGGCACTCAATGAACATATTGAGCATCTTGAGATTATAATTAATACATTGAAAAAGGCAAACATGAAAATCTCCCTCGAAAAATCGAAGTTTTTTGAAACACAAGTAGAATTTTTGGGATATTTAGTAGCTTTTGGAGTAATAAAAACTGATCCAAATAAAATAGAAACAATATTTAATTATCCTTCACCCAAAACATTGAGACAACTTTGTAGTTTCCTTGGAATAATAGCATACTAACGTAAGTTTATACGAGATTATGCTAAAATAGCTAAACCTTTGACTAAGCATCTATCAGGGGAGAATGGAAGAGTATCTCAATATATGTCAAAGAAAACGGAAATCGATTTGGACGAAAAGGATGTCCTTGCATTCGAAAAACTAAAATGTTCATTATTTGAACAGGTTGAATTGACACAACCTGACTTTAATAAAAAATTTATACTCACCACAGATGCCTCTAATGACGCATTAGGTGCCGTCCTCAGTCAGGAAGGCAAGCCTATCACATTTATATCTAAAACCCTCAATACTACTGAACGTAATTATGCCACAAACGAAAAGGAGTTGTATGCAATAGTTTGGTCATTGAAGACTCTTCGAAATTATTTATATGGAGTAGCAGATCTGGAAATACACACAGATCATCAGCCTCTTACATTCGCAATTTCAACTAAAAATCCAAATGCGAAAATTAAAAGATGGATGTCCTTTGTTGAGGAATATTCTCCAAAGTTCGTATATAAGCCTGGTGCTACTAATCTTGTGGCCGACGCACTTTCCAGACAAACCCTCAATAATATTACCGATAACGAATCACTTGAAAGTACTCAACATTCTGTTGAAAGCAGTGAGACTATTGACATCCCGGAAACAGCTAAACCACTCAACGAGTTTAAGGACCAAATTCTGCTTCATAGAACTGGTTTTAGTAAATATGACACTCTAGTTATTTTTGACAAAACTCGTCACATCATTGAGTTCGATACTAGAGAAACCTTAAAGAATATTTTGTTGAGAATTGTTAGACCAAAATTTGTTACTGCGATTCATTGCAGTGCAGAAGACCTTTATGAGTTTAAGGAGACAATTAGGGGTGTATTTACAAACAGATTTGTTTACACTAGAATATTCGCAATCGACATAACCAACCCAGATGATCAATTAGCAATAATAGAGCGAATACATAATCGTGCTCATAGGAATTGCAGGGAAAATTACAAACCGATATTTCAACAATATTATTGGCCAAAGATGGTTAATAGCATAAAACACTATGTGAGACATTGTAGTACATGCAATAAAACTAAGTATGATAGGAGACCTAATAAACTGCCAATTGGAGAGGCTCCAATTCCCAATAATGAGGGGGAGTTCCTTCATATTGACATTTTTTATGCCCAGAGGCATAAATTCATCACATGCGTTGATGCTTATTCAAAGTTTTTGGTAATTGGACATATCAAAGATAAACTCAACTTGGGTGAAAAAAATTTTACAAAGCTTTCCAAACGCAAAGATGCTTACTCTGGATAACGAACAAGTTTTTACTACACCCCAATTTAGGTCGTTAATGCAGAGAATGAATATCGAATTGTATTTTTGTGATCCAAGACACACTTCCACAAACGGTCAGGTGGAGAGAGTACATTCAACATTAGTTGAAATAGCCCGTTGTATTAAAGAAGAATATTGTCTAATAGATATTAAGGAAATATTTTACAGAGCTGCAAAGCAATATTATCTCACCATCCATTCAGTAATAGATAAAAAACCGTACGACTTATTCCATAACAAAATCAGACATGACAAGCTTCGATAAGCACAGTTAAAAATTTTAAATAGAAATAAACCCAATAGAATAAAAATCTATGAACCAAACCAAGACGTTTATGAAAAACTTATTGGTAAGAGAAATAAATTAGACGACAGATACAAAAAACAAAGGGTACAATTAGATTTAGGAAATAAAGTAAAGATATTTAGTAGAAATAGGATTATAAATAAGGAAAATATAAAATCATAATTTTTTCTCCCTCTACAGAAAATGTTATTGAAAACTATTTTGCCGCTCGCTGTTATCAGTGTTTGCCTATCGGAAGTTCAGATCTTAGATTATTCAAACTCCCAATTAATCCCGATACACTTGGGACAAGCTAGGGTGCAAAAGGGAAATTTCAAAATGATACATATTATGAATTTAACGTATTACAAATCCGCACTTGACGAAATAGAATCCGAAGATCTACATCAAATACTTAGAAATAGTACCCTAAAGCCATTTTTCTTCCACGATATAAGACAAATAAAAGAGCGCCTTGAAATAATAAAACCTCGAAAAAAACGCTCAATAAATATTTTAGGAACAGCTTGGAAGTGGATAGCAGGGTCACCTGATCACGAGGATCACAAGGTGGTACTGGATAAGATAAATGGACTTTTAGAAAATAATGAGAAGCTAAGAATAATTAATAAACAGATCGCAGAAAGAATTAATTTAATAACAAATTCCACAAATCAAATCATCAGGACCATTCAGTCATTAGAAGAAACCAGAAAAATATATGAAGAAACAATCGCTAATAAGCTAAGAATTTTAAAAGAAGAAGTTATCAACATAGAGTATGCTCTGCAATGGTCGAAAGTGGGAGTAGTGAATTCGTTTATTTTATTCGAGGAAGAAATCAATGAAGTAAGAGAGTTTTTAGATAAAGAAAGTTTTCCTACTCTGATCTTGAGCAAGCCTTAAGTTTTGCAACAATAAGAATAGCCACGGATAACCAAGCTATAATCTATATAATTAATCTTCCAGTAATAGATAAAAAGAATTGTGAAAAATTGTTAATTAAACCTGTAAAAACACAAGATAAAATTATAAGAATTAACACAGAATTTATAATAAAATGTAATAAGAAAATTGTAAAGAGTATAATAATTTATGTATTTGTAATCAAGAAAATCTCTTAGATATAAGCAAAACAGATTGTATTCCAAAGCTTTTGTCTAGCAAAAATCATGACTGCGCTTTTATAAATAACCAACACGTGAATTCACTTCAGGAATTATACCTTGGAGTTATATTGTTGAATCAATTTAATGGATCAGTTAAAACTTCTAACAATGAAACAAATGAATTATCTGGAACATACCTAATACAGTCCCATAATGATACCATTACTATAGTTAATAAAACATTCGTTTCCAGAGAGGTCTCATATTGGAAACCTCTTCCTGCTTTACTCCAACCAAATCAAAATAAACAGGAAATTCAGGAGGTTCTTTCCTTAGAGTTAATGAAGGATTTGCATATCAGAAACATTGACGAATTGGAATCGATTACGAATAAGGGAAAAATATTTTTTTCGTTCAATATGGTTCTTACAATAATATTAATCTTGTGTTTATTGCTAATGGCTTATAAATTTTTTTCCGCCAGGAATAGAGATAGATCAATTGTTACGAAAGTAATTAATGAAATTAAATTAACAGATACTGCAGACGTCAATAAAACTT
This sequence comes from Trichopoda pennipes, assembly GCA_030448955.1. Classification (NCBI taxonomy): domain Eukaryota; kingdom Metazoa; phylum Arthropoda; class Insecta; order Diptera; family Tachinidae; genus Trichopoda; species Trichopoda pennipes. Next base: position 1,645,079 of record JASKUP010000051.1, read on the forward strand.
CCTCTTCTGGGTGCGAATTGCGTAGCATCAACGATCTTCCTATTCTAAATGAATCGGGACGATTCACTTAAGAGAGAGGGGAGTTAAGGAAACGGTGTTAACCGAATTTAAAGTTTTTAAATTTTCTTAACTTTGTATCTTTTCATAAACAAAATATTCATATTTCAATTTTTGCAACATATTGGTTTGGTATAAGCCAAACTTAAATTTTAAAAACAAAAAAAACCTTTTTCAACTTTGCATTTTTATAAACAAAATATTCATATTTCAATTATTGCAACATATTGGTTTTTGTCGTTTCCGGAATAAACAGCCATTTATGCTGACTGATATTTTTCATTATCGATCGCACACAAAAAAAAACCAATGTGCTGAGCTAATAGATTTGTCGCCACACGAGCGGTCAAAAAAAGTATTTGTTGATTTTTGCTAGAATAAAAATGTTTTCAAAAATTATTTTTAAGTTAGTATTAAGAAAGACTTGTAAGAATGAACTAAATAAAGTTGAACTTAATAAAATAAAAATTAACTTGCATACCAAACACAGCAAGAAATATGTTGTGCCATTACACCTCCCTGTCTAGGGCAAAAAAAAGTTCAATCAGTCTGCTTTGGTTCAACTTTTTTTTCTTACAGTATTTCTTTACACTATATTTTTATAATTTTATATATCTAATTTTCACTATTGCTACAAGTAGCTTTTTCAATGTTTCCATATTAGATATTTTCAATGATAAACGATAAAAATTAATTATTGAAATTATTTTCAGTTTTACTTACTTACGCTAACTATAATACAGTTTTATTTTATTTTTTTTTTCGATAAATTCATTTCATTTAGTTTTTTTTCTTTTTTTTTTTTTTTTTTTTTTTTGTATCATAATATTATTTATTGAATCTTCTAAATTAATAGAACTAACAATAAGTAGATAAATCTTAAATCTAAAAGTAAAAACTATCTTTATGTCTAGCCAATGCCAGCCAAAAAGTTTTAGTTAACAAGAAATAAAAAAAAAATAAAAAGGAAAAACACTAGAAATTACTTATACTAATAGCCCTAACGTCTCTCCTCTTCAGACGATTGTAGCCTCTATCATTTAATATATCACTTGCCAAAATATTTGGATGAAATTCCAGTTTTCTCAAATATTTGGATGCGTACTTCTGTATTTCCTCTCTTACAGAGGGCACTTTCAAATCCTTGTGAATGTTCGAGTTTTTCACATACCATGGGGCAGCAGTTATGAGTCTGAGGATTTTGTTCTGGCTTCTTTGTATCCGTTCGACATTTGACACTGAGGCAGTGCCCCACATTTGAATTCCATAGCTCCATATTGGCTTTAGAATAGACTTGTAGATCAAAAGTTTGCAGTCAAGACTGAGAACAGAATTCCGACCAATTAGCCAGTTTAATTGAGCAGTTTTAAGTCTTATTTGCATAACTTTAGCTTCTATGTGGTGCTTCCATGTTAGACGCCTGTCAAGGTGCATACCGAGGTACTTGACGACCGAACGTTAAGGTATTGTTTGATTATTTATTGTGATAGGTGGGCATGTACTCCTGCGTAATGTAATAGTAATATGAATGCACTTCTGTCCATTAAATTTTATTCGTAATTTTCTTAAACATTTTTCGACTTTGAACACATGACTTTGAAGACGTAGTGAAGCTTCGTGTGGGTCTACATGAACACAAAGCAGGGCAGTATCATCAGCAAATGTTGAAACGTGAACGTGCTTTACAACAAATAAACGGCTACTCAAGTAGCTTTCCAGTAATGTGGAAATATTTTGAGGCAAATTCTGCCTTAGTTTATGAATAAAGAGAGCAGAACAGTAATGTTTATTTTCAAAGGTTTGTTTAACAGCATTAACAAGTCTATGCGTTTGCTCTATTGTGCTATGCTTTTTCCTAAATCCAAACTGGTGATCCGGTATACACTTCTTTTCGATCAATATGGGATACATTCTATTTATTAAAAGTTTCTCGAACAGTTTAGATAAATTGGACAGCAAGCTTATTGGCCTGTAAGAATCTATTTTAGAATGATCCTTGCCCGGCTTGGGAATCATTATCACCTTCGAAATCTTCCACTTCTGAGGGTAAAAACTGAGGCGCAAAATGGCGTTATATATAAACAATAAGATTCTCACCGCTACATTTGGTAGCTCCAGAAGCATCCTATTACTAACTTTATCAATACCAGGTGATTTTTTAAGTTTTAAGCCGGCGATAGCCTTTCTCAACTCTTGTACTTCCAGTCTCAAAGGCACAGCTTCTATAGGTATTATTTCAGGTAACACTATAGGGTCTGTCGATAAATTAGAAGAAAATACTTTTAGGAGGTGGTTGGAAAACAGATAAGCTTTTTCCTCGTTGCTTCTTGCCCAATCACCGCTTGGGGTACGCAGTGGCGACTGGCGTAAAGTTGGTCGCTTAATGTTTTTTGTTGCGCGCCACAGAGAGTAGTCTGAATGCGAGGTTGCATCAAGATTTTCCAAGTATTTGTTAAGTGAAGCAATTCTTTGCACTTCAAGTAAATCACGAAGCTGTTTGGTACACTCTTTCAGCCTGTTTCTTAGTTGGGGTGATCTACACGCCTGCCACTCTCTACGGATTCTCCTTTTCTCTAGGAGGAGTTGTTGTACATCTACTGAATATATTCTGCTGTATCTTTTTATCGGAGCATTTGTGGTTGCGTGAACTGTGGCTAGTCTGATTTCTTCATTAAAGTCGTCAATAGCTTTTTCCACTTCTCCTGAAGTACGCAGCGGTATATTTTCCGTACAATGAGAGCTTAGATATTTTCTAAATTTAAGCCAATTAATATGAGTCTTAGTTGCCAATGCAGATCGATTTTCAGAATCCAACGGGTTCCATAACGTAACAATAGAAGGTGTGTGGTCGGAGGATAAGTCTAATGAAGACTCTACATTCGTAAACTTACCTGGTACATTTTTTGCGACTCCAAAGTCAATGACGTCAGGGATTTTTTGTCTGTTGGTGGGCCAATAAGTTGGCCTTCCGCTAGAAATTACAGTTAACTTTAGCCTCGAAATTACATTAAACAATGTGCGACCTTTCGGGGTTGTCAGACGTGAGCCCCAGTGGATATGCTTCGCGTTATAGTCGCCAGCAGCCAAAAAGTGAGGACCTAAAGATTTATAGAACCCGCAAAATTGATCCTCTGTGATTGGAAAACTCGGTGGACAATACACAGACGAAATCACTAAATTGCTATTGTTCTCTAAAAGACAAATAGTTGTCGCTTGTAAATATCCCGAGCAAAATTCGTCCATTACATGGTGTTTGAGTCGGGCCTTCACTGGGATAGCTGACCCACCACAAGCTCTTCCACGAGGGTCCTTGGTGTCATAAAAGGTATAACCATTAATTTTAAAAATACTCCTGGCTGTTAGATGGGTTTCAGAAATTAGCATTACGTCAATATTCTGCACCTTCATGAATAGTTCAAGCTCGTTCTTATGTGAGCGGATGCCGTTGGCGTTCCAAAAACATACTCTTAGGCAGTTCATGGTTTATTGACGACTGCCCTTAATAATTCGGACTGCATCTGCAGCATTTGCATCATCTGTTGCATCATAACTGTAATGTTGTTGGTGAAATTATTTACCGTTTGAACTAATGTCTCTATAGTTACCTCGAGACTAGTTGTGTTACGTGAAACTGGGACCTCCTCCCTAGGCTTGAAACTAGTATTTGCTGTGGACGTGTTTTGAGTAGAGCCATGTCTGGACTTCAAAATGTTGGCATACGAGAATTGGTGACCTAAGGATGCGACCGGCTGAGGTTGGCTTAACTGGGGAAAATTTTGCTCTGTTGCAATTTTGGTTTGGGTAGTAATAGCAATAGAAGGGCTGGCTTTCATTATTTTACGGTTGGCCAAGTAGACTCGGCATCCTCTGTAGTTTGCTGTATGATTTTCACCGCAGTTACCACATTTTCTAATTGACGCATTGTTTTTTGGCTTGTCACATTGTGCCGTGGCATGAAGCTCGCCACACACCACACATACGGGAGTCAATTTGCAGTATCTTTTGGTATGACCAAATTCCTGGCAGTTTCTGCATTGGGCTGGGCCAGACCGTTTGAGAGGCTCTTCTACAGTCACCTTACGATGTAAAACGTATTTTACGTTATAAATAGGGTGAATTTCATTTTTCTTCAATCTAATATCACCAGGTTCCAATTCTACATGAAATATTGGTTGAGGTACACGTTCCCGATTTTTTATGTTGAACACATTTTTAATTTTAAAACCGCTTCCCTGTAAGAATCCTTTGACGTCCTCAGGATCAACACATGGGTCAATCCCCTTAATAACGACCTGCAGTCCCTTGCTACTTTTCAACTGGTAGGTGTAAAAATTTTTTTTAGCTTTGTCAAATTCCGAAACCAATTTGCGGTAATCATTTTCGTTTTGCACCTGGATTTTCGTTTGGTTGATATTACCCTGCTTGATGGGTATAACGTAGAAAGCGTCTGCTCCAATCAATGAAATTAAACTCTTTACCAGTTCGTTTGAATTCTTTTCTCTCAAGAAAAGAGGAGGGGGTTTGAATGACCTGGGAGGTGTTGTAGTTTCGATGACTTCACTATCCAAAATTGAAAAGCGGTTTTTAGAAGCCGTGCCATCAGTTCCAGAATCCCTGGGAAATTTTGAGGTCAATTCAACTCTAGACGATTTAGGGCTTCGTTTGCGCTTTGTGACTGTTATGTAGCGGTCCATTCCTGTTTGAATTTTATATGGCTCGTCACAGGTAGTTGCTGGAGTTATTTGGGGTAACGCTTCCGTCGAAGCCTTATTTTCGCTATTAATTGCTGTTTTTCCTAGTGAAGATATCACCGTAGAACTAGTTTCATTCGGTAAAATTATATCATTCAATGAATGAGTACGAGAACGAAATACCGGTTTCGCTGTTAAATATGAATTATTACTAATACTAGGCTTAATAATTTCTGGCTCTTCAGCGGTTAATGTAATATAAGCATTTCTGGCCTTTACATTTGCTTTATTGCTTTCACTTGGATGACTCATCCACTAAGAATGTCAATGAAATGAACAAATATAAGTATAAAATTCAAGCCTTCTATACGCTTCTCAAGAAGGTAACGTATATCGGTTTCTTTAAAGATAAAAGTTTTCCTTCTCTTTTCAAATGCTATCTGTCACACACAATCGTGCGAAAAAAAACACTTATAAAAAACTTATTGCGGATTTACCGTACACGAGAAAACGCAACCACTCGCACCGGCGTCACTTTCACTAATGTTTTTTTTCTTTTGAATAATTTGTAATTTTGTTTTTATTTTCTTTTTCTAATCTACAAAACAAAGTTTTAGAAAACAAAATAATAAAATGACTTACACTAAAAATAAGTAAGTATATAGTAATGATGAAAAACACTTTATTCCTTTCTTAAGGCCGTGTCAGATAAAACTTTGGTGCTTTGCGTGACATTTGAAACTTTAAAGCAAAAGCGTAAATCAAGTGGTGTATGTCACAATAAACTTTGACAACACTCAATAAAAGCCAAATAATAAAAGCCAGGTGTTTTTCAAAGCGCGCAAAAAGTTGAATGTTGGTTAACTTTTCGCTTTGTGCTGCGTCAAAAGTGCTTTATGTGGCAACTTTCATACATTTACGTACATTTTAACTCAAATGTCAAAGCGAAACTCTGACGCAACGCAAAGCAAAAGTTTTATATGACACGGCCTTTAGTCTGGCTTTGTGAATTATTTTCTCTTTTTTTGATTTTGCGTCGTACAAGGTAGCAATTACTCCATCAATCTTTTTAATAATATATGGTCCTTCATAAATGGTTTTAAATTTGTCATAAGGTTCTTTTTTTACAAAAACTTGATCATTTATACTGAAATTGCCAGGTTTCGAAAATTTATAATAATATTTTTTACTTCTGGCTTTATTTTTTTCTATTAATTGTTTTGTTAAGATGTAAGACATTTGCAGCCGATATTTTAGCTCCTTGTTATAATTTTCCATATTATAAAGCGGATAGATTTGCCCAAGATTTAATTCATTAGGCGTTTCCTTTGGACATTGCGCGCGTTGTTACGGATAACACTGTTTCACTAACTAACTTATTCTTTAATTCGTTTACGCAAATGCGAGAGAGAGCATCGGCTCGTGCATTGTTTTTGCCTTTAATGTACTCGATAGTAAAATTATACTCGGAAAGTTTCATTCTTATTTTTGTTAACTTTGACGAGGGATCCTTCATGTTGTATAAATAAACTAATGGTCTATCGTCCGATCTTAATACAAATTCTGTTCCATAGACATAGGGTCGAAATTGGTTTATAGCAAAGCATATTGCAAATAGTTCCTACTTAATTACCGGTTTTTTCTGTTCCCCGAGACTGAATGTTTTAGATGCATAGTATATCGGCAAATCATTTCCATTACAATTCTGACTAAGTATTGCGCCACAGCCAACTTTTGAAGAGTAAGCTGTTATTAAAAATTGCTTAGTAAACTCGGGGTATTGAAGTATTTTGGGTGAAATCAGTTCAGATTTTATATTTTCATACGATGCCTGGCATTTCTCATCCCAGGAGAAATTTGCTCTTTTCCTTGTTATGTAGTTTAATGGGGCTGCCAGTGTTGCAAAGTTAGGGATAAATCTCCTGTAATAATTAGCAAACGCTACAAACCGTTTAATCGCGTCTTTATCGGTTGGTACTGTATAGTTCCTTATCGCTATTAGTTTTGAATCGTCAGGAAGAAGTCCGTTGTGACCGAGAAATGTAACTTCTGGTCTAAAAAAGTTACATTTATAGGGATTGATTTTCAAATTATATGTTCTTCAGCTAAATTTTCCAAATGGTGTTCTTTGCTACATCCTATTACAATAATGTCGTCTATATACACAAACGCTTTATTAGGGGGCATTCCTGAAAATGCCAACGACATCATCCGTGAGAAAGAATTCGGTGCGATATTTAGTCCGAATGGTAAGACTTTCCATCGAAAGGTGCCTTGATCCGTACTAAACGACGTTATGTCCCTTGAGTCAACGTGTAGCGGAATTTGGTGGAAACCAGAGAATAAATCGATAACAGAAAAATATTTTGCTCTGCCGGGATTGTCAAGGATATCATCAATTCTGGGTAAGGGGAATTATTCTGCTACTAATTTTTTATTAATGGCTCTAAAGTCTACACATTCGATACGATTTTTTGTCACAGGGGCTTTTCTTTGGAACCAGAATTAAGAGACTATTGTAACTGGAGGTGCTGGATTCAATTAAGTTATTGTCAAGTAATTTCTGAACTTGCTGTTTTATTTCGGCTCTATGCGCATAAGGTAGCCGATAGTTTTTTATGTAAACTAGCGCTGTGTCGTTTAGTTTAAGTTTTTGCTCATAAAAATTATTCACTGACATTTTATCGTCCTTTAAAGTGAATATGTCAGCATATTTCTCACACAACGGCATCAAATCTTTTTTTATATAATTTGGCATATGTTCATTTAAAATAAGTTTAAGATTTTGAATTCGATTTTTACAATGTTGTTATTAATTTCATAAATATAAAAAATTGATAGTTCTTCAGTTTTAATTTTATAATTGTATATAAATTTGGTCTCACTAGTTGTGTTTAAAATACGCAACGTAGGGTTGTTCGAGCTGACTATGCACTTGCCAATAAAAACTCCTTCGCAAATCTCGTGAGAGTCAATGAAAACTGGTTTAGTTATATTATCTAAATGAAATGTTCTAAAATCCTCACTTCTTGAAAGAAAAAAATAAGATAATAATTTTTATGTAAACCATGAGAAATTGGAACGAATCCCTTTTCACCATAATTATGAAATGATACTGTCATTGTGTCATAATCAATTTTACACCTGTTCGATTTCAAAAAATCTTTAAACAATGTTCCATCTGATGGAATATTAAAATTATCAGCCACAACGTGCGATATTGAAAAATGGGGAAACTAGTGAAATTGGTTTATAGCAAAGTATATTGCAAATAGTTCCTGCTCTATTACCGGTTTTTTCTGTTTCGCGAGACTGAATAGTACCTAAGGATCTTGTAGCCTTTGTGGATACTCCTACAATGTTTATGATATTTTGTTCATTTATTTCAGTCTTGTACCGTCGTTTATGAGTATAACTTCTGTGTGCGCGAGTAGGGAAAATATTTTTTGTTGAAAGAATTGAAAAATAAAAAAGAAAACAGTTATTTATTCAAAGTTTCAATAAAAGAAATCGATCATATAAAAAAAAACCAGTGGTGTGATGTTGAACAGAAAATATTTAATTTGAAGTCATTTTCTTTAAAGAACATAAATTAATAAAGAACTATAAACATAAAGCAGAACTTAAAAAACAGCGCCGTGCTTTTTGTTGACGGCGGTGTGTTCTGGGCGACCAAAGCTGGTGTTTACTCGTGAAAGTGGACCAATTGTGTTGAGACGAGTGCGGCTGATATAGATTTTGCGAAGACATTGTGTTAACATAAAATTTCGGTATTTCCGGCCATAAAGGCCAAAGCAGATGTAAAATTTAAAATAAAAACAGTCAAAAAAAAAAAAGGGGAAAAAAATTTATTTTTGTACTAAAAAATTATTAAGCAAAAACATTAAAATAAGCAAGAAAAGCTGGGAGATACTCTTATGAGTACCTCAAAAGCAAAAAACTGTCAAGTAAGCACTAACGGCAGAAATGCTTATTTAACCCTTAGCGCTGAAGACGTAAGCGAAAACAACACAACGAAAAAAATTGATGATAGTCTGTATCTAACAGCAAAGCAACACTTTCGCGTTCGTACAAGTTCACTACCGCAAACCAGTGAATTATTATCGGTTCCAGTGCCACTCAAATCGGCAACTTCATCCGCGTCGGGTTCCTGCTCTTCAATTAACGAAGCTGCTACAACTGCTATCGACATCGAAAAACCTAAGATCCAAGTGGGAATGGACAGATACCTAACGGTTACCAAACGTGGGCGAAGTCCCAAATCGGCCCAGGTCGCATCAGTTCGAAAGTTATCTAGAAATAGTGACGCCGCCTCAGTAATTTCTCAAAATCGATTTTCTTTGTTACAAGACGACAACGAGAAATCTGTCTGCACAACCAAATCCTCTAAACCTCCACCGATCTATTTGAGGGAAAAAAATTCAAACGCCCTTGTTAAAAAATTAATTTCGACTATTGGTGATAAAACGTTTTATGTCATGCCAATAAAACGTGGCAAAATTGATGAAACCAAAATACAGGTTCACGAAGAGGCGAATTTCCGTAAAGTGGTTAATGAACTTGAAAAGAGTAAATTAAGCTTTTATACATATCAGCTTAAAAGTGCAAAAGGTTTGCAAGTTGTAGTAAAGGGCGTAGATCCAAGTGTTGAACCAAACGAAATCAAAGGTGCCCTCATTGATCAAGGTTTCAAAATTAAAAATGTCGTAAACATAATTAATAGGGAGAAAATACCACAACCTCTGTTCCGAGTAGAATTGGAGCCCAATGACATAAAATTGAAGAAAAATGAAACTCACCCAATTTACAATTTGCAATATCTTCTGCATAGAAAAATCACGGTAGAAGAACCCCGCAAACGTTCAGGGCCCGTACAGTGTCACAACTGTCAAGAGTTTGGGCACACAAAAACATACTGCAAACTTCCATCTGTTTGCGTTATATGCGGAGAATTGCATGCTAATGCTAGTTGCAATAAACCTAAAGGGGAAACAAACCTTAAAAAATGCAGTAATTGTGGCGGTAATCACACTGCAAACTACAGAGGTTGCCCCGTTTATTCTTTCATAAGACAGGGTGCAACACCGGCACCTAAAGTTACATCGGCCCAAAAACAGCATATTTTATCTACTTCGTATCCCCAAATGGTCCGACCAATCAATACTCATGTATCGTATGCCGACGCCGTAAAAATCAACACTGTTCCACCAAAAAATGTTCCATCAGCAAATACCAATGCAGACGCTAACTCAAGCTTCAATTTTACTCGACTTGCAGCTACTATTGACAACCTTGTGCAGACAATAAACAATTTCACAACTAGTATGACTAGCATGATGCAACAAATGCTGCAAATGCAGACTACTTTGCTTCAGGCAATCGTAAATAGAAAATGAATTCGTTGAAAATATGTTTCTGGAATGCAAATGGCATTCGCCAACATAAAAACGAACTCGAATACTTCCTCACGGAAAATAACATTGATATCATGCTGGTCGCTGAAACGCATTTGACTACAAGAGGTATTTTTAAAATTAATGGATTCACATTTTATGATACAAAGGATCCGAGAGGAAGAGCATGCGGCGGCTCAGCAATTTTAATAAAGTCTAGACTGAAACACCATTTTCTAGACAGCAAGCGTGAGGACTATTTGCAAGCCACAACTATTTGTGTTGAAAATCTTTTTAATGATATAGTAATATCATCGGTCTACTCTCCTCCCAGGTTTTCAATAACCGAGGAGCAGTATGAAAAATTTTTTTAAAGGTCTTGGACCATGTTTTCTGGCAGCTGGCGATTATAATGCGAAACACAATTACTGGGGTTCGCGCTTAATTACACCTAGGGGCCGAGCATTGTACAACGCTATTAGCAGTAATGATTTAGATGTTGCTTCGAGTGGTCAGCCTACATACTGGCCTACCGACAGACAAAAAATTCCGGATGTAATAGATTTTGCTGTCACAAAAAATATTTCAAGAAATTTAGTCACTGTAGAATCTTCCATGGATTTATCTTCGGATCATTCTCCAACCATTGTAACTATTTGCAGCCCGCTTAGAAGACATTTGTTTTTTCCTGATACAAATATGATCAGTCGCATCAACTGGTTGAGTTTTAAAAAATATCTCAGCACCCATTGTTCGGAGAATATTTTGCTAGAAACAAAGGAGGATGTGGAGTGTAGCCTTGCAACTTTTAGTGAAAATATTAAACAAGCAGCACAGCTTGCAACAACTAAACATCCGCAGACTACTTTAGGTCACATCTATTCTGCAGACATTGAACGTCTCGTAGCGGAAAAACGAAGAGCTAGAAGAGATTGGCAACAACACAGATCGCCCCTGCAGAGGCAGAGACTTAGAGAATGCACAAAGCGGCTTAGAGACTTACTAGCATATGAAAAAACTGCATCTTTCGAGAAATATCTGGAGGGCCTCGATGCTACACCAAACTCCAACTATTCTTTATGGCGTGCTACAAAAAACCTTAAAAGGCCCGTTGAGTACAAGCCACCCCTACGTAATATCAGTGGAGATTGGGCAAGAAGGGACGCTGAAAAAGGTGACTTATTTGCCGATTACTTGAAAGATGTATTCACCCCACACATATGTACTGATGATGTTAGTTTGCCAAGCGTAGTTGGATTACCCCCTCGACCCTTAAAGTTTAAGTTGCGTGAGGTACAAAAGCTAATTTCTGAAGTAAATCCGAAAAAAGCTCCTGGTATGGACGGCATAAGTAACAAAATGTTGAAGGAGCTCCCCAATATTGCAGTCAGAATCATGCTATTCATTTTTAATGCCATTTTACGGCTTGAATACTATCCTGACCACTGGAAGATTTCTAAAGTTAAAATGATTCCAAAACCGGGTAAAGACCTAACCAAAACCGAGTCATATAGGCCCATAAGTCTATTACCAACTATTTCAAAGGTTTTCGAAAAGTTGCTTATGGATAAATTATCTCCAATGCTAAGGGATAGTGGGTGTATCCCAAACCATCAATTTGGTTTTAGAAGTAGACATAGCACAATTGAGCAAACCCATAGATTGGTTCAGGTGATAAGAAGGACTTTTGAAGAGAAGAAGTATTGTTCAGCTATTTTTATTGATGTTTCACAGGCTTTTGACAAAGTTTGGCATGAAGGTCTATTTCTAAAACTTACCGCTCACTTGCCTTGTAATATGAGCAACCTACTGAAAAGCTACATAATTGGACGAAAATTTGCTGTCGTTGAAGGAGACTTCGTAAGTGTATCCAAACCAATTTCCTCAGGTGTACCACAAGGTAGCATTCTTGGACCAGTTTTATATTTGATATATACCTGCGATATGCCTGTAAGTGAAACTGTCCACACTTCTACGTTTGCTGATGATACAGCGTGTCTAAGTTCGCACGAAAACTCCTATCAAGCCTCAATAAATCTTCAGCAACATATAACTCAGTTGGAGTTGTGGTTAAAATTATGGAGAATTAAAGTGAACGTTCAAAAGTGCATTCATGTGACTTTCACCCTGCGAAGAGATAATTGTTCACCCGTTCGAATCAATAATCACATTGTTCCTCACCATAATTATGTGAGATATCTTGGTATATATCTTGATCGTCGCCTTACATGGAAACATCATATTGACTCAAAGCTAACACAAATGAAACTTAAGCTAACACAATTACACTGGCTCATTGGCAGGAACTCGAGACTTGGCCTAGATTGCAAACTTCTAATTTACAAGAGTATTCTGAAACCAATATGGTCTTATGGAATCCAACTTTGGGGCACTGCCTCAGCTTCAAACGTGGATAGAATCCAACGTATGCAAAATAAAATTTTACGGTTGATAACTTCCGCCCCATGGTACATCAGAAATTCAAACATACATTGTGACTTAGACATACCGCTGGTGACTACAGAAATCATCAAATACGCAGGCAAATACTTGATGAAGCTCGAAGACCATCCTAATCCCCTTGCTCGCAATATCTTGGATTATAGTGGACATAGCCGATTAAAAAAGAGGGATACCGCAGCTTTAATCCTCAATGCTACAGATGACACATCTTAGAAACATTTGTTTTGTTTTTTTTTTTTAATGTCAATTTTTTTTCTTTTTTTACCCAAAAGGTTAGTTCTGACATGGTCGGGACTAATGTAACTTTTTTTAGAATATAAGATTTTAAAACTTATTGTTAGTTTTTTTTATAGAAGATACAATAAATAATTTTGAGAGTTAAAAAAAAAAAAAAAAAAAAAAAAAATTTATTTCAGGATTATTCTTCAAACACGAAAGTTTTATGACCGATATATCGGCCTGTGAATCAACCAAAAACGCGCTTATTTTGCCAGAAATATCGTATTGTAAGCTTGTAAAATCTGAGTAATTTAAATTAAAACTGTATACGGATTTACTACCACTTACGCTTGGTTCATTTATTGCTCTTCCTCCCTCAACATGCTCTGCTGAGGGGCTTCGTAGTTTAAAGTCCTTACAGAAGCATGTTGCATTGGAAAGTTATTTCTGTAACCACGATTACGATTTGACCTATTGTTATAACTGCCACGACTTCTAAAATTATTTGGTGGTATATGCATACCTTGATTGCTTCGACCGCTATTATATAACCTATGTTGGTACGTATTGCTGTGTTGAGGATATCTATTAAATTAATCATTTGTAATAAATCGCTTCTGCTGCAAATTAGGCCTATTTCTGTTAGAACGCATTGTCAAAACCTGTCCTTGTTTCTCATTATTATCTTCTTTTATCATCAATTTAGCTACGACGTCTTTTGGTTCTTTAAAACTAGAAGAAGCCAAAATTGCTTTAATCATGTCTGATTTTGCGTTGTCTCTACAAACGCTAACTGTCTGCCCTATAGTCATCTCATGAGCCTTTTCTTTTATTATGCCTTCTACTACTAGCGAGCGTTCCAAGCTTCAGCTTAACCTTCTTAGCGAAATCTGCGTAATTATTTTGCTCTACATGCACCGCTGTTATTCGACCAACAATGACATTTGAACTATCCGATTTTATTAGATCTTTAAGTGTGTTTTTAATTTGTTCTATATTTGTGATGTTTTCTGGCAAAACCTCCCTTGCCTTGCCGTCGAGATTGGATTTGATAAATGCAATGAAACAGGTTTGTAAATTATCTGAAGTAATTTCTTCGATATGGTTAATTTTGTCCAAAAACGAATTTAATGTCAGCGGATTTCCTTCATAATTTTCTCTTATAATGCTAGAGCACATTAAAATGAATTTGGTTTTCTCTTCTATAGAAGCCATTTCTAAATATACTGTGTTCACAACAGCTGCTAACGGTTTATTTTGTTCTTCACTGTCGGGTTCTGTATTACCTCCACTTATCTCTGTATCAGACACATCCGTCAAAATGTTTAAGACTTTAATTTAATTGTTACAACAAATATATACATATATAAATAAAGAAACTATTATTCTAATATTGATCAACAAAGAACAAGTGAAACATAAAGATTAAAATAACAAGTAAAAGCTGTGTGCTATAAAAATAACGTGATAAACCAAGACAAAAATTAAAGAACCAGCAAAAAAAAAGTCGATGAAATAAATTTTTGTATTTTTCATTAATAATTTAATTGTTTTATGTGTATTATTAAAGTACAGTATCCACTCGAAAAAATAAATAAAAACATCATAGTCATTTGAACTTTAAATATTCCTAAAATAAAGTTAAAGGAAAACTGATAAATCAAAAAAGAATTTAAGTGTATAAAACAGTAACGAAAAGCAAGAGATTTTTATTCACATTTCTTTAAATGAATGCCGAGAAGGATTAAATAATAATAATATTTAGGTTTTTAAATTTATTTTGCTTTATTCAGCATTCCAAAAAAAATTGCAACTAAAATAATAGAAAAAAATTTTTTTTCAACTGTTAAAAAAAGTACAAATCAACATGGCAACAGGGTACAGCAAATAACCAATATTTAATAACAAGCAAACAAGGCAACATATTATTACATACCAATAAGACCCGTTATTAATTACGGTGAAAAAAAGTTGTAAAATTAGTACTAAAAACAAAAATAAGAAATAAAATGCAAAACAAGGAAAACAAAACATTTAAGAAAAATGAAAACTTTTCAAATTTTAAAGGCTTAAGCGGTTACATCAACTTGAATACCAACAACAACAAACACATCTGAAATCTTAAAAAATTAAGCAAAATATAAATATTATATATATCATATAAAAAATAAATAAAATTTCAAAATAAGTAAAACAAAAACAGCAACAATAAAAAATTGACGTAACAAAAAGAGAATATGAAACCCACGAAGAGTGTTAGATA
The DNA here is from genome assembly GCA_030448955.1 of Trichopoda pennipes. Taxonomy (NCBI): domain Eukaryota; kingdom Metazoa; phylum Arthropoda; class Insecta; order Diptera; family Tachinidae; genus Trichopoda; species Trichopoda pennipes. Next base: position 1,660,165 of record JASKUP010000051.1, read on the forward strand.
ATTATGTAAGAAACAAGATAAGTACACGAAAAACGAAAATTGTGAATTTCTTTGATTAAAAGGTTAAAAGTGATAAAATCAAAGTTTTTAATTGATATTTTATTTTTTTTATTTTTATTTATTCATACGTATCATCCCACACACAAGACCTTTAGTCTTATTTTTCAGTGTGGAACTGAATTAATTACAAAATTACTAATGTTAAAATTATTAAAATTAAAATAAAATGTATTAAAATGGAACATAATGGAAGATAATTTGAGTAAATATAATAATTCAATACGAACAACACCAAACAATTCTACATAAATAAATACTATCAAAGCCGAGAAAAGAAATTCCAAATATCATTTTTAAATATTTGTGAGTTACCTAATATTTGTAACCTATGAGGAATCGAATTCCAGAGAGATATTGCAAATATATAGAAATGCCATTTTGACACTAAGCTCCTGTACCCAAGTGTCCTTATTCTCCTACCTCTACAACCTTCTGCAAAAGGTAATCTTCTATAAAGATAATCCGGCTGGTGTGTGTATATTATTTTATGCAAAAAAACTAATACCCTAACATTAAGCAAATTGCAAAAGGAGACGCCATACAATTCTCTCGAAAACATTGAAATTCTAGAACGTCTATCCAAACAATACACATATCGAACAACGTTGTTAAAGGTGACCATTAGCTTCCTTTTACTAACTGAGTCGCAGCTGGCGAAGAGTTCACATCCGTATAACAATACAGGGATCAAATTCGTTTTCGCAATTAGTATTCTAATTCTCAACGGGGTATAATCTCGTGTTGACCATATTGTACTCAGCATGGACGTTGAACGACCACATACGTAATTAATATGATCAGACCAAGTGAGAGTACTATTAAAGAAAACACCCATTACCATAACCTTAAAAGCTATACTCTTCCTCAAGTAAATTACAACGCCACCATAACCATCCATCTTGTCAACTCTACAGAGATTGTATCCACTCAAGGACACAAAAGAATCGGGTATATCGAAGTTCAACCAAGTCTCTGAAATGCAAATAATGTCAATATTCGAGTTACCGAAAATGTAGCCGAACTCGTCAATCTTTCTCCTAAGACTCTGAGCATTTATATGACAAATCCTTAAGCCTGATTCGCAATAACCCTCAACATATTTGCAAGACCATCCCTGGACCGTACTCTATCTAGAATCATAAGCCACTATTAAAATATAAGTTACCTATACTTAGTAATATTTGAATAAAACACGCATAGAATTATAATATTTTTTCGAGAAATAAAGTGAAAAAATTGAATTATAATGATATATATTTAAGAAAATAGCTATGCTAATCAATAAAGTTCGTAATACGCAGTCAAAAGGCACAAAAGGACAATTGTTATAAGATGAAATTGTAAACATTGTAAACATATATCTTGAAGTTTCAATAACCCTGCTGTTGTATATTAGCAGAATTGTACTGAGTATTTGTGGGTTCAGCGAGATAAGGTTGAGATCTCCGAACTAAATTATTCAGGTCACCTATATCATCCAATTTGATTGCATTTCCTCCAGCCTCTAACTTCACATATTCAAGCCACGCATGCTGTATGCACTGTGAAGTTGTTTCTGTTTCCTTAATCTAGTAGCAGCACTAAGGATTTTATAGTTTGCTGTAGTTAGGTTCTCATTTATAAAGAATATATTTTCAAACGACTCTCCGATATGAATTTTGTGATGACCAGCCAAAGTTCTTAAGAAAAAATTCCTATCGTAAGGGGACCGCATCTTAACAATAATCATCGAATCTTTATTGTTGTATTCTTTCTTATTATTTTGATTTTGCAAACGGTATATTTTTTTAATTTCAGGAACAGAGAGACCAATGGTAAGACAAATTTGTCCAAACATTGCATTTAAATTCTCATTTTCCCTGTAAGGAATTTCATTAATTCGCAGTTCACATGCTATATTTTTATTTTCTTGTTGTTTAATATTGGTTTTTAACATATTTATTTCATCTTGTAAGTTGCTATTTGTTATTTCCAATTTATTCACTCTTGATGTAACATCGTTCACTTGTTGCTTGATCGCATTAAAGTTCCTGTCAATTATCGTCATAAGTTCAGTTCTGTATTTATTTAAATTAGTTTCAAGCATAACTCCTATTTCCCTAGTGAACTTTTCAAAACGTTTTTCTATTGCGTTCAGGGTTTTGAATGGAGAATTCATAAAGGAGTTATGGCTATCCAACACCGGTTCGCGTTGAATTTTATTTATGATTGGAACTGCTTCTGCGTTCATAGTTTGCATATCATCTTGAGATAAATAATCTTCCATCGTTTCTTGTATCCTATTAATTTTAGAATTAGTACCTGCTAAGCTTTTCACTAAGTTAATTTTTCTTTTATTGCTTCTAGTGTTAGACATTGTCATATAATAACGTTCTAGCAAAATATCAAAAAACTTTTAAGCGATGAATTTAGGACTGTTAAAAAATTTGTGTAAACAAAAACAGATTTTTCTAAAAGTCAGTGCTCATTGTTCATGTAATCCATTTAAGGATGTATATTGATTTTACAATAGTATTTTTGTATTTTTATTTTATTTTTTATCATTCTTAAATATTTTTCTTTTTATTTTATTCAATATTCACTTTTTTGGTTGTTTGGATATTTGCCTTTTTTATGCACACAGATTTTCTTTAAAATTTAATTTAATAATAATGTTTTAGCAAAATATTTAATTTAACGGATAATGCATATTGAACTGCAAAAAATTTTAAGCAATGAACTCCAAACTGTTAAACGTTTGTGTAAACAAAGGCAGATGATAAAATTGAAGGTGATTATATATGTACCATATGATTGTATGTAGACAGAAGTTTATGAAAAAATTGGGCGGTAATATTTATGTTATACTTTGTTCACATTTTCTTAAAGCCATTATATATTGTTTTTGTGATTCATTTGTTTATTAAAGAGTATATGTATATTGTTTTATAATCAAATAGAAATTTAATATAGGAAGAATATGTATTTTAATTATTCTACTGTAACTATACACTTGATCACTAGATTAATCAGTGCAACTTTTCTCTTCTCCACAACAGCACTCTTATCGTTATTTGTTGAGTATTATGTTTACAATAGTGTCTTTTCTCAATTCAATGTTAAACAAAACGTTTAAATTTATAAATTTTTTAAGGAGTTATGAGTTTATGTTATTTTTATTTACATTGTGTTTATTTACTTAATTGATTTGTTAATATAAATTTTTATCCACTACGCGACACCTTTTTTTCCTTTCTTTTTCTTTTTTATTTTATGTATTTAATGGTGTTTGGTGCGATTGCTAATAGAAAATTTTTAAGGTCCAAATAAAAAATTGTTTTTGTTACTTTTCTTGTTACTATCATTGAAAATTTTGTTTGTATTTAAATTCTTTCTCTTATTTCCAACCATTTGATTTTTATTAATACACAAGGAACATCAAAAATCTTCACTTTGAGATTGTTTTTAAATTTGTTTATAACAATTTAACTAATAAAATTATTTAACTATTTTTGCGATCTTCTGCTAGATTTTTTTCACGTCTGAACAATTCAAGTGTTGTACTAATGTTAAAGCATATAATATTGGTAATTAATAAATATAATAATCCTTTAGGAAATATTACCAATAAATTAACAACAAGTAGCATATTTAGTAGCATTTTTTTTATTTTTTTTTCATTTCCAAATTCATCTTTATTAAATTAAATGCTATTTACATATTTATTTACAGTTTTGAGATATTATCTTAGATATTACAGCAAATTATGTTTTAATCACAGATATTGAAAAGTTCAGGTATAAGTATTTATTCTTTTTAAAGGGAAAATAGGAAAACCTTCATATACCAAAAAAGAAACATGTTCAAATATAATTAGGAAATATATATGAATACAATTGTATTGTCTAATACAACAACACATTGCATACATATCATTTCCAATTTGGTGATTGTTGTTTTAAAAATACCTTTACGCCGACTCTCTACATTCTCTTATCAGCTGATAAGAAGAATTTTCTATTTTCTCAAAATATTTAGTGTTGAGTCTCTTTATGAAGTCGTCAATTCGTTCATATCCCGTTTGGTCATGAAGAAGCTGCGTTGAGTGTCTCCAATGTTTGTTGTGTATAATCTTGAGGCATTTGTTTTGTATTATCTGAAGTTTCTTCAGAAGCTGCGTTGAGTGTCTCCAATGTTCGTTGTGTATAATCTTGAGGCATTTGTTTTGTATTATCTGAAGTTTCTTCAAATGAGTTTTTGCTGCTGTATACCAAATGGGACTTGCATATGTTAAGGTTGGTCTTATCACGCTTTTAAAAATTAAATTTTTATTTTGAAGGCCAAGTGAAGAGCGTCTATTCAATAAAGGCCACAGAGCTCTGATGGCTTTTAGGGATTTCTTGCCGATTTCGTCAATGTGCCTTGAAAAATTAATTTTCTTATCTAAACATACTGTAGTGAACATGTGTGAACAACATATGTCACAATGATTTGGTAAACTAACCCAAATATTCCAATGTACAAGGCCACACATGAGAACTTAAAACCTTCTCATATGTCGGCAATAAATAACAATACACTCGACTAACAGCGTACTTAAGTGTGACTCACATGTTTGCAATAAATAAACAATGCTTTTAGGTGACCCACATACAAATACATCATAACGAAACTGACACCCTTTCAGTTGACAGAGACAATGACACACATATTCACTGCACTAAACTGATAGTATATAAGAGAAGAACAAATGTGAATAAACAATTATTACTATTATTAATGTGAATATTATTATTAATCTTGTATGGGCAATGGGCCATATAACTTGGCGACCGTGACATGTTGACAAAATATAAATAAAGTATAATGAAATAAAAGTAGAAGAAAGAAAAGTGAAATAAAAGTGAAAATATAACAGTGAAAGTGATGTTAAGTAAAGTGAACTAATAAGGATACGGATGACCGCATCCTGTGACTATGGCAGAAAAATATATTTTAATACAAAAATATCTATGACTAAAGAATATTTCTTCCAAACAAAAAAAAAATCCAAATAAAATAATATTGAAAATGAGCTGGTGGACAAAGATAGTGCAAGCTATCCCCATAATATTTGCGGGATATGAGCCCAAAGACATCCTATATAGAATAATAAGGAAAAAGAAAAGAGAGAATAAATACAACATTCTACAATCCATACAACAACCAACTACAAAAAGGAAACGGAACAACAGACAACAATATAATGAAAATATATACAACATAATATTCTACAATCTTTACAACAACATATATAAATTCTACAATCTACTACAAAAAGGACAACAGACAACAATATAATGAAAATATATACAACATAATATTCTACAATCTTTACAACAACATATATAAATTCTACAATCTACTACAAAAAGGACAACAGACAACAACATAACAACAACTACAATCAACAGGATCACCGGATGAACAGGTTTTACTATATTATTATTATATTATTATTGATTATGGAACGGAAATAGATTTATAAGATGAAAATAATTAATTTCATAACGTTTATGTACAAAAGGAAAATTTTTTTAATATTACAACATTAATTAAAATTAATATTGAATTAATATTACGAATTTTATAAGGTATATGTTCAAAGAAAAAAAAAATTTTTTTACAAATAAAAAGGAATTAATGAACAGAGGATAAAACCTAAATGAATAAAATCCTAAAGACTCATTCTTAATGGCACAGACCAAATGGCCTGCAATATAGGCAATAGTGATCATAGGCCTTTGGTTTATTTATTTTCTATGAAAAATCCCTCGTCTAAACTCACGCGAATGAGATTAGATCTTGAGGAATACGATTTTACAATAGAATATATACAGGGAAAACAAAACAGTGGAGCCGATGCCCTATCACGAATTAATTTTAGTGACATAAAAGATATGGGTGAACACGTTAGAATACTAAAAGTCACTACGAGATTGCAAAATAAGGTCAAAAATGTGGATAACATTACCACGACACATAATAACGCAGAAATACAAATCAATCCTCGTGCGTATGAAACTCTTAATACAAAAGAAATAAGAAAACTAGTTCGCTTAAAGTTTATCCAAAATATTGATACACTTAGGTGTTCACTAACAAAAGGGAAAAACAGGCTGAAAGAAATATTAATGAATGAATTTGTTGTTAATGGAAGAATTGATTTAGATCGATTTCTACCAAAGCTCGAAGAAGTAGCTGGCAATATAGGCATTCAGAAGTTACAACTTTCAATAAATGATATAATATTTAAAAATACTCGAGTAAATGAAATTAAGGAAATCGCGAACAATACATAGAAAAATTTACAAATTGCAATCACGCCAGAGGTTAAAACAATAACAGATGAAAACGAAAAACTTTCAATAATAAGGAAAAATCATGATGATCCACTGCTCGGTGGCCACCCAGGGATCACAAGATTACTAAACAAACTTAGAAAAAACTATTACTGGAAAGACATGACTAAACAAGTCACAAGATATGTAAAAAATTGCATAAAATGTCAGTTAAATAAAGTACGACCAAAACACAAGGAAAATCTATCAATTACACCAACTCCATCTAAACCATTTGACATAGTAATCGTAGATACGATAGGACCATTTATAAAATCAAACGGAGGTAATGAATACGCAGTTACGATAATATGCGATCTATCTAAATATCTAATAGCTATTCCCATACCTGATAAATCAGCAAAATCAGTAGCAAAAGCCATTTTCATGAATTGTATATTGAAATTTGGCCCAATGAAAAAACTACTCACAGACATGGGAACAGAGTACACTAACAAGGTACTTTATGAACTATGTAAACTACTCAATATAACACAATTACAGTCTACAGCTTACCACCATGAAACTTTAGGTACCATTGAGCGTTCGCATCGGACTTTCAATGAATACCTCAGAACTTACCTATCACCCGACAAGACGGATTGGGACGAATGGGTACCTTTCTTTGAATTTTGCTATAATACAACACCCTCCTCTGTACATAGTTACTGCCCTTTTGAATTAGTATTTGGAAAACCTCCTACACCACTTAATTTTCTTTTAAAAGGAGAGGTAGACCCAATATACAACATAGAGGCATACGACAAAGAGATAAAATATAGGTTACAATTGGCACACCAAAGAGCCAAACTATTGATTGAGAAATCTAAAAATAGGCAAAAAGAAAGATTTGACAATACGGCACAGCCGCAAAACATACAGGTTAAGGACATGGTATTAGTAGAAAACACAGCAGGACACAAATTAAATGCACTATATTGCGGACCTTATGAGGTCATAGCCGTAGAAGATAAGAATGTAGTAATAAGATTAAAGAACAACAAAAAATCCATTATCCATAAAAATAGAGTTAAGTTATTCAATAAAAACTAAATATAAATATAAGAAAATAAAAGCAGAACAAAGAGGATCCTCGGGAAAAATTATATATATATACACATTTAATTTAAACAAATATTATAAACTTTAATAATAAGCACATTTAATTTAAACAAATATTGTAAACTTTAATAATAATCACATTTAATTTAAACAAATATTGTAAACTTTAATAATAATCACATTTAGTTTAAACAAATATTGTAAACTTTAATATTAAGCACATTGTACATAAACAATAATTATAATTTACAAAACAATAATCCTATTATTCACTAAATACAATTATAAGATTATTCTCTTAAAAAGGGAGGTGTAGTGAACATGTGTGAACAACATATGTCACAATGATTTGGTAAACTAACCCAAATATTCCAATGTACAAGGCCACACATGAGAACTTAAAACCTTCTCATACTTAAGTGTGACTCACATGTTTGCAATAAATAATGCTTTTAGGTGACCCACATATTGTTGATATCACAACGGGTATCCGATAACTTTTCAAATACATCATAATGAAACTGACACCCTCTCAGTTGACAGAGACAATGACACACATATTCACTGCACTTAACTGATAGTATATAAGAGAAGAACAAATGTGAATAAACAATTATTACTATTATTAATGTGAATATTATTATTAATCTTATATGGGCAATGGGCTATATAACAATACGCCAAGATATTTTACATCATTTCTTATTGTAACACTCTCACTTCCACATCTAATTTGTCGACTTGGTAATCGTTTGGGGGAGTTGTTATAAGGAAATGTGATACATTGAGTTTTGTTAGAGTTGATTTTAATTTTCAACTTATAAAAATATTTTATGCATGAAGCAAATCCTTTTTCCATATTCTTTAATAATGCCTTTGTCAGTTTGCTAGACGTGATTAAAGCGGTATCGTCTGCGTAGTAGGCAACTTTCAAGTACGAGGGCGGTGAAAAGTCCGAAGTATAAATTGAATACAACGAAGGTGATAAAATTGAACCTTGTGGTAATCCAGTAGAAATTGTTTTTGGTGACGATATTGCACCATTAACTGAAACAATAAATGTTCTCTTGTTAAGAAAATCTGCAATAAGCTTGCACAAATGCTTTGGTATACTAGTCTGGAGCAATTTGAAAATTAAGCCGTTGTGCCAGACGGTATCAAATGCTTTTTCTATATCAAGAAGAATTAGGCCTGTAGACAGCTTATTTCGCTTATTCGCTTTTATTTTATTTGTAATGCGATTTATTTGGTGTACTGAACTGTGTTCTTTCTTGAAACCAAATTGTTCTTTAGCTATTATCGAGGTATTTTCGACGACATCGCAAATTCGTTTTTCAAACAATTTTCCCAAATTGCTTAACAAGCTAATGGGTCTGTAACTGTTGGGACTATACTTAGGCTTGTTTGGCTTAAGAATCGCAATAACTTTCGCTTTTTTAAAGTGTAAGGGGAAATAGTTGAGTTTTAAACAACTGTTAAAAATTATCATTAGTAAATGAACTGCTTTGGGCGGAAAATTTTTTATTAGTAGGTTAGATATTTCATCAAGACCAGGTGATTTTGAATCATTAAGCGAAGAAATTAATAAACTTATTTCATTTAGCGAAATAAAAGACAGGTTTTCATTGTCAATGTAAGATGATTTAAATCGATTCACTTTGGAGTTAACAGATTTATCAATTGAATGCTTGTATGTAGATGTGAGCTCATTTGCAACCGAAAAAGTATCCGACAGTAGTTGGGCTTTTCCCTCATCTGTTATAATTTTTCTGTTGCCCAGGTTGAAAAAAGGAACTTTGTTGTTAAGTTTTCCTCTTAAGCGTCTGGAAATTTTCCAGAAAGACTTGTCACCCGGCCTAAGCTTTGACAGTGTTTTATTCCATTGATAATTACGAAGTGTATTGATTTTGTTATTGATCATAATAGTTAAAAGTTTTACACTCTGTTCATAAAAATTAGATTCAGATATGTTACTTGCCCGTTGGCTTTTCCTTTCGAAGGTTCTTCGCGTTCTAATTAGACTAACGACATCTGAAGGTAAGTTAGTTTTTCCATAGGGATGAAAAATTGGAGTGCAGTGATTCCGTACTTCTAAGATCGTGAGAACAAACTTATCAATTTCCATATCAATTTTAGTTTTTGAATTATAGGTTTCAGTATTTATAGTGATTCGACTATTTACTGCGTTTCGAAATGCAACCCAATCAGTTAGCTTGTAATTATAATAAGTAGTCTGTGCTTCAGAAGATATTGCATTTTCAATTTTGCAGACAACGGGTCTATGATCAGATGGGATATCAAATTCATCAATAATAGATGAGTTACGATTATTTTGATAAGGATAAAAAGTTAGGCTATTGGGATAATATATGAAAAAATTATTTCTTAATTGAAGATTGTAAAGTGTATTTCCTGCAGTGTTGCTGTTAGCACAGTGCCACGAAGAATGCCTTGCATTAAAATCGCCTAAAATAATATAATCTTTGTGCAACGGAATTAATTTTGTGACATCATTGGCGAAACTAGTTGCATATTTTGAAGAGTACGCAATAGAAACTACTAATGATTTATTGTTTATTACGATTTCAATTGAAAGGTTTTCTATTAATAGTGTATTTATGATAGGTAGCAGCTTATGTTTGACAGATCTGTGCACGACCAGAGCTACACCACCTCCCCTTGAATCTTGTCTGTCATTGCGATATATTAGGTAATTTTTGAAATATGTTTTGTGGTTTTCTTTAAGATGTGTTTCATTTAAAGAGGCAATATGAATATTTCCCCTTTCAAGTAACATTTCGAATTGAATTAAGTGAGAATAGGTAGTAATGTCATTAGCATTCCAGTGACTGAAAGAATGAAATTCTATTTCGTTTTTTATAAGAGCGTTCTTGCACCTTTCGTAACTCACAGTGTTTTGTGGGAAAACTTTCGCTTCGATGGATGTCCGTTTATATATTGTAGCAATTCTTTTCCTAGAAGCTCTTGGAGATTTTTCAAGGATATGTTTTGGTCGACAACTAGAGGTGGCGGTTTAACTATTTTAGTTTCGGTCAAATTGGATACTGGTTCCAAATCCATATCATTTTGATCGGCAAGAGCACTAAACCGATTTCTAGAAGTTGACGGTAGGTCGGAAAACATACCAACAGGAACTGTTCGAGACAATTTGTGTCTCTTCGTGTTAAACTTTTTTAAATTTAACGTATTCGATTTGGCCCCCGGGGCCATTTTAGCGTCGCTCTCCCGATCTTTAAAACTGAAAAACTTTTCTTTTAACACAGATATAATAGTTCTAGTAAAATCGTAAGTTGTATTTTAATAAGTTCTTATTTTTATTTTAAAATTTAAAAATTTTTAATTTTTAATATTTTTTTTTTATTTTCAATTTGACTTGACTTGAAAAACACAGCCGTTTACAATCGAATCGCAATCTTTTTTTTCACATATTTAGTAGCAATAAAATAACAGAAGCAAATAAAAACGACACAAAAACACATTAGTGAAACAAACAATAATTTTGCAAAAACAAATTAAAAATCTATATACGTCTGTACATCGCTACAACATGGGAAAATTCCTAACACTTCATTCCAATACATAGTGTATTTACAATGGTGACAGAGTTGGGACAGGGATTTCATACAGATGGAAACGGCAAAAATCAACCCAACAGAATAGAGTGAGAAGTCAACATGAGATGCAACGTGTATTCAGCCAAGTAATATAAAATATTTAATTAATACTATTTATTAATTTATATTAAATTTTTTCTAGTTGTTATTAGCCAACTCAATATAATTATAACAAAAAAAAACTATTTTTTACATTACTAAAATATAAATAAATATGACATATTATTTAATAAAATAAGACCAATATTGTTCAATATATAATATATGTAAAAGCAATAAAGGGTTAACGTCAGTTGTTTGTTCACCACACATCTGAAATTATGTTAAGAAGTCAACACAAAGAAGTCAAAGTTAAAATAACACAGTCGTAAAATATCAGTTGTAAAGTACAGTCGTAAGAAGTCGTGAAAGTCAAAAGTTTCAAAAGTCCGAATAATTAAATCTATCATTTTGCTAAAAACTTAAATCTACCATTTTGCTTAAAACTTAAAACTACCTTATAATATTAAATTCTTAATTGTTTTTTTTTGAAATAAATATTAACATGAACTTTAATTGAAAAAACAGTGTTTATTTATTTTGAGAACAAAAACTATCTACATTTGGGGGCTCAACCCTGTTTTAACTTTGAGAAAACTGTTAAAATTGTTTCCAGTGAAAATAAAACATAAAAACACAAAATACAAAGTGCAGTGTCTTTAAGTGAGCAAAGTTGAATCGAAAGTTTATCTAAAAATGAAATTTTTGCATAAAAGTTATTTAAAATGAAAAAGAAATAATTTTCTGATGTCTATGAAGTTTGTGTCGAAAAAATCACCTAGATTTTGCTTAAAGAATTTAATAAATATCAAAGTATATTTTTTTTTTTTTTTTTTTTTTTTTCTTTTTTTTTTTCTTTTTTTTTTTTCTATGACTGAGAATATTTCTTCCATAGAATTTAATAAATTTTATCAAATTTTTATATTAGTGTCTAAAAAACATAATACCTATAATCTATAAAAGTGGATTAAATTCTGTATACTAAAATGCAAATATTTTGTGAAAAATAACGGAATTTAATTTTGTAAAAAGTGTTAAATCAATAACGGAATTGAAAAATAAAATAAGAGCAAAAAAAGTTAACAGTCCTGATACATAAGTATTTAAACACATATAAATATATACGTACGTAAGTAACCTTAATCTTGCTAGAATATTCTTTAAAAAGAACATTTAAAAAAGGGTATGTGATGAACGAAGATCATAATATCAAAAAAGTGAGTGAGAATAATAGAGAACCTTATATTACAACAGCACGCACAGAACAATTAAGGAAGAACGTAAACGAAGAAACTCTCAGTTTAAAACAGCAAAAAGAATTAAACTCACCACGAAATTTTAACACAAAGGACAAAACAGAAAATTTAAGAGAAACTGATTACAACGATTTACATTTGAAAAGAACGAATGTTGAAAAAATAAACACTGAAGTTAAAGACACATTACTAAACTTTGAGAGACAAAACAAAACAGTTGACAGTGATATTTTAAAAGTTACTAAAAGCGCTGAAGAATTACAAAGTGTAAACAAAAAAACTGAAAATAAAATGGAAAACCATCAACTAAGTGCGGTTTTACACACATCAACTTTTGTTGCTCAAGTTTTGTTGTTTCGGTTAGAAAGAAAGAGAAGGTTTTATACACATTTCTCTTTCTTTCTAATGGAAACAACAAAACTTGAGCAACAAAAGTTGATGTGTGTAAAACCGCACTAAGCGAACTTATTAGATTATTAACTTTAAAAGTGGCGAAAGAAGAAAGTGAAGAAAATAAAATTAATATTTCGGTAGAAAATTTTGCAAAAATTTTACCTGATTTCAACGGTAAAAATATGCCTGTGAACGAATGGTTTAACACATTCGAAAGCAATGCGTCAGCTTATGAACTTACAACGAAGCAAAAATACGTACAAGCGCGGAACAAAGTTTCTGGAACAGCGAAATTGTTCTTAGAAACCGTTGACGTAAAGGACTACGAAAGCTTAAAGCTTCAATTAATAAACGAATTTAGTAAAACTTATAACTTTAATGAAGTACACAAAATGTTAATTAATAGACGAAAACAAGAAAACGAATCTTTCCATGAATACACTTTGCAAATGCGCAAAATTGCAGCATTAGCCAATTTTGATGAAATATCAACTATTCGGTATATAGTAGACGGGTTGAAAGTAGAGTCGGCAATGAAATATCAGTTGTATAACACGTCTTCGTTTAAGGAACTCCGCGAAAAATATGAAATTTATGAACACATGTACGGTGATCGCGGTAATGAACACAAAAACGCTGTATCATACAAACAACACAAAAATGTACACGTAAAAAAAGATAGATGTTTCAATTGTGGTTCGCTGGAATATAAAAGATCGGAATGTAGATCCGCGCCAAAATGTTTTAAGTGTAACAAATTTGGCCACATTGCAACCGCTTGCACTTCAGGCCCATTTTACAAACAAGTTGAAAAAAATGTGAACGTTATAAAAGACAAAAGTCGCTACAAAACAATATGTTTGAACGATATAGATCTCGAATGTCTAGTCGATACGGGTTCTGATATTTCGCTTATACGAGAGCGTGTGTTTGAAGAAAAGTTTTCGGACTGTGTTTTAAATTATAATAATTCAGTACTCTGCGGTTTTGGCAACAAAAACACAATATCACTTAGTAATTTCAATGGTTTATTAAAAGTCGACGGTATTGAAACGGAACAGAATTTTGTAGTGGTTCCCAATGATTCAGTTAAATGTGATGCTATTTTAGGCTATGACTTTGTGAAAAAGTTTAAATTTACGACAGACGAAAACGGGTTTATATTAGAAAATAAAACTGGGAATGAAACCGCAGTTGAATTAAACGTGTATAACATAAATGCAATAGAAATCGATGTAGACGAAAAACATAAATCTAAAGTTGAAAACTTAATTAACTCGTATACAACTGTTGAACCGCGTGAAAAATGTCCAATTACAATGACAATAACACCAAATAACGAAATGAAGCCTTTCCGGCACTCACCAACACGATTACCTATTCAACAAGAAGAGATAGTAAACAACCAAATTACAGAATGGCTTCAGAAAGAAATCATCAGAGAGTCAATATCCGATATGGCCAGTAGGATAGTGTTAACGAAAAAAAAATGTGGCAGTTATCGCGTATGCGTCGATTATCGACAACTAAACAAAATGGTCTTGAAAACTTGTTTCCCGGTTCCCGTCACAGTAGATGGTAATGATTTACTCGTCGTTCCAAAAGCCATGGAAGTTGAAATTATAAGAAATATACACGAAAATGGTCATTTTTCCGTTGGAAAGACCATGCACGAAGTGCAACAACAGTTTTATATACCTCATGTGGAAAGAAAAGTTACACAAATTGTTCAAAATTGTATAAGGTGTATAATACACAATAAAAAGTGTGGTAAGAAGGAAGGTTTGCTACAATGCATTGATAAGGGAGAGTTTCCGTTACACACTCTACACATCGATCATTTGGGGCCAATGGATGCAACATGTAAACAATATAAATACATCTTGGCCATGGTCGATGGCTTTTCGAAGTTTGTTTGGTTGTTCACCACAAAGACAACAAACGCAGATGAAGTTTTAAAGAACTTATCAATATGGTCTAACACGTTTGGAAATCCAAGTCGTATCATCACTGATAAAGGATCGGCTTTCACTTCACAGAATTTTAAAGAGTATTGTGAGCTTAATACAATTGAACACATTTTAACAACAACAGGCGTTCCAAGGGGCAATGGACAGATCGAGCGTATAAATCGATGTATTTTGTCGGTTATCGCAAAGCTGTCACATGAAGACTCACCGAAATGGTTAAGATATGTCGGACAAGCAAAAATCATTGAACTCCTGCCTTCACAGTTCCACACAGTTTACACCGTTTGAAATCATGTTTGGTACCAAAATGAAGTCTACACCTGAAAGCAAAATACTTGAAATTCTTCAACAAGAACTTACGAATCAGTTTAATGAAAGTCGCCAGTTATTGCGTAATGATGATAAGAAACAAATTCAGAAAGCTCAGGAGACTTACAAAAAACAGTATGATAAAAAAAGAAAAGACCATGTTGGATATGCAGAGGGCGATTTAGTTGCTATTAGAAGAACCCAGTTTACAGCGGGTAAGAAATTAGCCAATGAGTACTTGGGTCCCTATAAAGTCATGAAGGTAAAACGAAGTGGGCGCTATGATGTTACAAAAGTCGCAGAGTTTGAGGGTCCTAGCAACACGTCAACAAGTTGTGACTACATGAAGCCATGGAGAATTGGAGAAGATGAGGATATACGGTCATCAGAGTCCGATGCCGAATGTAAAGGCAATAAAGGGTTAACGTCAGTTGTTTGTTCACCACACATCTGAAATTATGTTAAGAAGTCAACACAAAGAAGTCAAAGTTAAAATAACACAGTCGTAAAATATCAGTTGTAAAGTACAGTCGTAAGAAGTCGTGAAAGTCAAAAGTTTCGAAAGTCCAAATAATTAAATCTATCGTTTTGCTAAAAACTTAAATCTACCATTTTGCTTAAAACTTAAAACTACCTTATAATATTAAATTCTTAATTGTTTTTTTTTAAATAAATATTAACATGAACTTTAATTGAAAAAACAGTGTTTATTTATTTTAAGAACAAAAACTATCTACATATATGAATATTTGTTCAACCAATAAGTATTAAATTAATTTTTATTTTTAAAATAATCCACAGAGAGTTACTTATAACATTTAATTTATCATAACAATTTATTTATGATATTTTGATTATATGTATGTATAAATGATGAAGCAAAACATATTGCTGTTAGTACTGGAAATATACAAAAAAATTAAATGTCTACAGATGAACTTTGGATAACAAAATTTAAAGACTTAATTTAAATCTAATCAATATCTAGAAAAGAACTAAAAAAGCTGAATATATAAATTTACTATCATCATCTTATAATATGCATTAATGAAATACCCTCTAATTCCCAGCAGGATATATTATATATATATATATATATATATATATATATATATATATATATATATATATATATATATATATAAATATATATATATAAATTCAAAACTGTAGGGAGATATTATTTAAATGTTTTTGAAAACTAGACTGCAATATTGAAGTTCCTTTTAGTTTCGAATTATAGAAGACATTTTGACAGATGTGTCTGATACAGAGATAAGTGGAGGTAATTCAGAACCCGACAGTGAAGAACAAAATAAACCGTTAGCAGCTGTTGTGAACACAGTAAATTTAAAAATGGCTTCCTTAGAAGAGAAAACCGAATTCATTTTAATGTGCTCTAGCATTATAAGAGAAAATTATGAAGGAAATCCGCTGACATTTCACTGGCAGGATCGCCATGTTGCGTTTCTTTTTATTTTCTTTATTTATTTTCATTGTTTTGTTAATAGCGACTTAGTTTAGCAGTAACTAAAAACTAACTAGCTTAAAGAAAAAGAAAAAAAGGAATTATGGCAATGCATATGCAGGTATGCATACCAAACACACTCTCTGCACAGCAAGAAATATGTTGTGCTATTACAGCACAAATAATTTTTACAATTCATACGGGGATAATCCCAACAGTTTCAATCGGAACTATTGTAATCCAAGTAACAACAATCGTTCCAACCGGAATAATCGTTATAATTCTGGCTCTGGGTATACTAACCAGAGAAATCCTAACCATCGTGGTAAAAACTATAATAATATCTACCACAATAACAATTGGCAAAACCAATAATAGATAAATTAATACCCCAGGAAATCCTAATAATATAAAATTGATAGAAAAAACTCGGGAAACGAGTAAATATATATTTAACATAAAATAAAATCCACAATCTTATATATATGTTATAATTCTACTGTACGTGTGTTGTGACTGAACTCCTCATAAACGGCTGGAGCGATTTACATAAATTTTGTTGTATGCATTTGGGTAGTGCCCTGGGTGGTTTAGATTTACAATTCGGTCCAATTGGACAAAGGGGCGTGGTACCTCCCATACAAACCACAAATTAAAAATTTATTATTTCTGCTCCTGATAACGGAATTTGCACGAAATTTGGTACGTCGGTTTGGTAGTGTATTTTTTAAGTGCTGCTGCAAATATCAGCGGGATTGTACATTGGGCGTGGTACCTTCCATACAAACCACAAATTAAGAATCCAATATTTCAGCTCCTGCTAACGACATTTAAACAGAATTTGGTATTTCGGTTGAGTGAAATTATTTTAAGTTTTGCTGCAAATATAGGCGAGATTTAATAAAGACGCGTGGTACCTCCCATACAAATCTTCTTTATATATATAATTCTACTGTACGTGTGTATGTCACTGAATAAATTTTTTTTTGCATGCGTTTGGGTGCCACCTTGGGTAGTTTACATTCGGAAACCAGCCCGGCAGATGGCGCTGCAGGTATCCAGGTTATTCAAGTACACTGCAACTACACGACTACATCGACTTGAATGAATTTTTGTGTTTTCATTCATTCAATGCATTTAATTTTTTTGTGCGCTGTATTTTGATATTATATGGTATCGCATTTATGTAAATATTGAGCGTTGTTTACTTCAAAAATAAACACACGCCATAAATTCGTCGCCAGCCGCCAACTACTCCAATGTGCATTGGCGGATGACGGTGAACAAAGTAACATGGGCTCAATTAATGCCGCCGTTAAAACAGTCGCGGTGGGCATCGAGCTTATTTGTTTGGGTTTCTTCTTTGCGATCTCAAAAATTCGTTCTTAATGGGTCAGCTAGTATAAGTCTAAATCTATACAGCTGTCTAAGAATAAGAACCACTACAAATGAAAAGAAATCACTATTTCTAATAGAAAAATTCTAGACAAGTTCTAAACATATTAATAGCCCATGAATTTCATGTGGTGGAAGATTATTTTTCTGCATTTTAGATTAACAGGATAATGAAGACAAACGATGTATCTTACGACATCGCTTTAAAACTTTTGAATGCATCCACTTTAAATTCATTGTCGATTCCAGCAAGATCTGAAGTAATTAGACAAATTCAATTTGACTCTTCGAAAGAATATGTATTAATACTTCAACAAACTCTTCAAGAGGGTGTATACATTGTCAATACAATTACATCTAGATCTAAACCATTGGTAAAAATTATCAATACTACCAATTGTTGGAAAATAAAGCTTAATTTGTTGAAGATTGACACTACTTTTTGTTACATACATGAACATAAACTTATGTGGCAACACTTTTTCTTTTTCAAATAAAATTCTTTCTTCTCTTTGTACACTTGTAAAGGCAACACGTTTTTTTGCTTATCAAGTTTTAAGGTGTTACGAGTAAGTTTTAACAGGTTATGGGCCCAGTAAAACGCTATGGAGAAAATGATAGAAATTGAGAAGCTTACTGGGAGCGAGAATTATCATAGATGGAACATTCTATGAAATTCTAAGGCTATTGGAAGGCGGTACTTGAAACAGAAGTGAAAGAGGATATAATGGAAAAGGCTACATCAAGGTTGGTGCTATATATTTCTCCAAGTTTGTTTGTTCATATATGTATTAGCATTAGTATAATTCAATTTCAAAGTATCTGCTTTATTTTAATTTACTTTCTAGAATGAGTTCTACTTGTATATATCAAAAATGCAATCTCATGTCCATGTGTCAAACGTGTTGCTTTTTCTCTTTTTCTGAGGTGTTGCCAGATCTTCCAATATTATGACATCTCCTTTGTTTCCATGCTTAGTGCATGTCGTAGTCCATTAGTCTCTTCGGAATTTTATGTTCTCTTGGTGGTCTCGAAACAGGTTGATTGCTTTGCTGGTCTCTTTCGTAGTTGACTTTTCGATTCTGTGTTTTGTTTTGGGTACCACCTTCTGTCTGTGGAATTTGCGTGGCCTTGATTCACTTGATCTTCGTTCGATTTATCCATTTGTAACGATAGTTAAGTTTGCGTCTCGGGTTGTTGTATTGCTTCACTGGGTACGCCGTTTGTCGTATGTCCGTGAGATTGGGTTTCTTGAGCTTTTTGTTGTGTTGTGTTCGGTTTCATCATGTGGATCGTATTCCGCCTATATAGTTGATCTTCAGAATTTATAACTAATGATGGGTTTGCTACTTTTTCCTCGACTTCCCCGTTTATCCACTTTTCTTTTGGGTTCTGTTTTATATATACTTCGCTCCTGTATTGAAATTTTTCTCCTTTTGTGTTCCTCTGTCAAAATATTTTTTGTTGTACGCCCGTTGTCGTTCTATCTGATTTGGCACATTTGTTACTATTTCTTGGTTTAGGTTTTTTTCGGGATGCTGCAGTTAAGCCATCTGCAGAATAAACGTTTTGCTGGGCTGGACCCGATCTTGTTTGGCGTGTTCCTCCAAATTAGCAAAGCTTTGTAAAAGTCTGTGTTAGATGAAATAGCTTTGGCTTGTTGATGGTAGGGGCTTGACTTTGATGGTTGAATTCCCATTGGTCTGCGATTTTTTTAATTCTGAGCTGGAAAAATTTGTACCGTTATCCGTTATAACTTTTGTGGGTATACCATATCTACCAAAATTCTTTCGACATATATTTATGGTAGTCTTGGCTGACAGGTTTTCCAGTTCGTCGATTTCGAAAAAGCCCGAGTAGTGATCTACGGTGATGACAAAATATTTGCTTCTGTTTTTCATTTGTAATTCGAAAACATCCATTGAAATAATTTCGAACGGAGTATGTGGGATTTCAGGAACTATTAGAGGTTTTCGTTGTTGCTGTCTTGCATATGAGTTGCATATTTCGCACGATTGGATTATTCGTTTGATATCTTCAGTAATGCCTATCCAGTATACACATTCTCTTGCCAGTTTCAGTGTTGATTTGATGCACACGTGGGATTGGTGAAATTTTGTTAATATATTACCTCTCATTTGTTGTAGTATTACTAGTCGGTTACCTTTGAACACTAACTTGTTGTTTATGACCAGCTCGTCTCTTATTTTCCAATACTGTTTGATGCCATCGTCGACCTTTGATTTATCTTCGCTCCACCCCTCTTTTATTGTTTTCATCAAAACCTGCATTGTCTTGTCTTCTGTTGTGGCTTGTTGCAGCTTTTTTGTTGTTTCTGTGCTGATTGGTTTGTTTTCGATGTCGTTGATTGTATCGAATTTTTTTAACTCTTTTTCGATTTTGAATATTTCAATTATATTTTGTGAATTTGGGTCTACTGGGGCCGTGGACAGTGTGTCTGCTAGGTACTCCTTTTTGTATTTAATGTTAACGTTGTATTTTTGTAATACAAGCATCATTTGTTGCAGCCTTTTTGGTGTTTTTAGTAGTGGTTTCTAAAATATGTTGATTAGTGGAGAGTGATCAGTTTCAATAGTTATATTTTTTCTGTCACAGATGTACTGGTGAAATCGTTTGCATGCATATAACACCGCCAGCATCTCTTTCTCAATTTGTGCGTAGTTTTGTTGTGTCTGTGTTAACGTTTGCGATGCATATGTTATTGGATGTCCATCTTGTAGTAATGCACTGCCTAGCGCGAACAAAGATGCATCGATCTGTATCACAATAGGCTTGTTCGCATCATAATATTTCAAAACTGGAGTTTTTGTTATTATATTTTTTAGTTTTACGTATGCTGCGTTCTGTTCTTTTTCCCACTTGAAGTCACCCTTCGTATAGGTTCTGCTACTTCGGATAAGTTTTTTATGAATTTGCTCAGGTATGTTATGAGTCCTAAAAATCTGAGTGCGTCTCTTTCGTCTTTGGGTATCGGCATATTTCTTATCGCTGTAATTTTGTCACTATCTGGTTTTATGCCTTCGCTCGTGAGTATGAGGCCGAAAAATTTCATTTCATTTTGGCAAATTTTTATTTTGTTTCTGTTTATTTTCAAGTTTTCTTTTCGGAGGCGTTTCAGTAACTGTTCTAAGTTATTGTCATGGTCTATTGTTGCTATCTCTTTGTTGTCGCCTTTTCCAAAAACGAAAATGTCACCAGCAATGCAAACTACGCCTTTCAATTCGGATATTACCTGGTTTTGACGCATTTGGAATATTTCCATTGCAGGTTTTATGCCGAATGGCACACGTTTGAATCGGTATTTGCCAAATGGTGTCCAAAAAGACGATCGTTTGCTACTCTTTTCATCTAGCTACAGTTGCCAGAATCCATGTTTAGCATCTAGTATTGAAAAGACTTTTGCATGTGTGAGTTCTGCCACGACTTCTCAGTTGTGGTTGTTCTTTTACGTCTTTTAATGCTAGGTTTAGTTTCTTCGCATCATTTGTTTTGTTTTTTTACTAAGACGAGGTTGCTGGTCCAATCGGTAAAGTCTGGTTCCTTTGTGATGACGTCCGTGTTTTCTATCTCTTCTAGTGTTGTCTTAAGGTGTTCACGTAAGGCTATCGGGATTCTTCTCGGTGGTTCATTTCTAGGGGTAATTGTTTTTTCGATTTCAAGAGAAATTTTCCCTTTTAGTTTTCCTAGTCCTTCAAATACATCTTTGTACTTTTCAACGATTTGGTGTGCCCTGGATTTCGTTGTTTTTGTTTCGATGGTTTTGCATATCTCGATAAGTTTTAGCATCTGGCATGTTGATAGTGACAGAAGTGGGCAGTTATCGCTTTTTATAACGTAAAACTGTAGTTTGTGTTCGGAATTATTGTGTCTGATTGTTAACTTAGTTTTACCTATAGGTATCACGCGAATTACGTTGTTCGAGCGTATGTAATTCTCTCTTTTCTTTTTCTTAAAAGAAATAGAACAAATATATTTTATAATGAAAAGCACCACTTCTTTGTTTGAACACCACTTTAATACTGAGCTTTATTCTCCGTATTTTTCTTCTACCTTAACTTAAACCAATTCAAGTCTTACATCTAGTATTCTTTTTCTTATTATCTACTTTGTGTGTAATTACCCTTGTAATCAATATAACACAGTCTACATATGTTTCCTAATGATCGGAAAAACACAGAAGACATTTGTGTTTATTCTAAACGTTTGTGTAATTACCCTTGTAATAACACAGTCTACATATGTTTCCTAATGATCGGAAAAACACAGAAGACATTTGTGTTTATCTTAATAATTATTATCAATATTCGTCTGAACGGTTTATAACTTAACCTAATTTTAATTATTTATAACTTAATCTAATTTCAATTAACCCAATTTACGGGTATTGGCTAATGACGTAACTCCTCCCCCTTTGGATTGAAGACTCTCCTGAGTTTTCAGAGCTATGTTGTTTTTTTTTTCTCTTTTTTTCAATTTCATTATATTTATTTATTATTTATTTTCTATTACTTTCTATTGCTACTTTTTTTTCTTAAAAGTTTCGTGAACATTGATGACAACAATTTTTCGTTGACGTTAAAATATCATATTCTGTAATGTTTCAACATTATCCAATTTTATTTGTGTAAAACCCTCATTACTATCTATTTTGTCCATGGTATGGGCTCTGTCCGTCTGATGTAACATAACCATCAGGATAACTATTGGTATCTAAAGTATCTGTAAATTTCTTTGATCGTTTAATGTTTGAAGGGTGTATATTTTCCAGTTTAAGTTTTTTATATTTAGGTTCATTCTTATGTCTTAAAGCTTTATAGTTTTTAACGTAACCTTCGTCTTGAGTATTGTATTCGTATTGTTCCCTTCGTTCATTCAGTTTTGTAGTTCTGTTTTGTTTGTCTCTTGTAAGTTTCTCGTATAGTTTTTGTTTATCTATTCGTCCTTCTATAATGTCGACTGGTCTGGTGTTGGTGGATGAATGTATGGATTTATTATACCATTCTGTACTCTTCAATATTTTTTCGGTTATTGGAATTTTAGAGTTTTGCGCTTCTAGAATGCGTATTTTTTCTCCGAGTGAACTGTGAAATCTCTCAATATCTGAATTTCCGGTATGGCTATTGGGTTTGGTAAAGTGGACATTAATTCCTTCCTGTCTAAGGAAATCTCTAATATTGACGGTGTTGAATTCGTTATCTAATATCAAAAGCTTGGGTTTTTCACCTTTAATCGATAAATATAATTGAATGTTTTCGATAATTGTTATAGTGTTTCTATCTGTTAAGGGAAGTGCCACTGCATGTTTTGAGAATCTGTCTATGAATGTTAAGAAATGATGTTTGGTGTTTGTGTATGTGTCGATATGAACAATTTGATTAACATCATTTGGAGTTTCTGTAAGGTTGAATTTTTGTTTAATTGGATTCCTGTCATATTTTGCTCTGTTGCAGACATCGCAATTATTTATAAATTTTTGTATCAATTTTTTCAAATTTTTAAAGTAAATTAGTTTTTTCATGTTTGCATAATTTTCATTAATGCCTGCATGTCCGGTTTCATTTTTATGAAACTTGGCAATATATTTTAATGTTTCCTCTTCATTTGCCATATCTCTAGCATGATGAGTGCATTTGTAAAATTTTAGTTGCGTATTAAACAGTTCTATTAATTTAAGCTGAACCAAATGATACTGATGTTCCGTTAGGTCTGAATATATACCTATTTTTCCATTGTGCAAATAACGGCGAAAAATATCTGTCATTAAATTGCTTTCAATATCGCTAAGACTTATATATATTTTCCTTTTTCTATTGATGACGTCAATTTCCCTTGTTTTTTCCTTGGTTAAGATTATCTGTGTATGAAACCTATTAACTGCTGTTTCCAGAATTGGAAAGTGGTCATTTAATTCTTCTTCCTGAGAGTGGATTGTTGCACATGTACTCATGTTGTCGAGTTCGCCCTGCTCATCTAGGGTATTTATTTCACAAGTGCTAGTGTTGATTCTACTTAAGAAATCTGCCACGTTGTTTTCTTTACCTTTTATATAGTTTATATTAATATTGTACTCGCCTAATTTAAGGATCCATCTTTGTAATCTGGGATTTATATCTTTACCGTTTTGTTTACACTGAAGCCATTTTAATGGTTGGTGGTCTGTTACCAGTTCAAATGATCTACCATAAATGTATGGTCGAAAGTAGTTAACTGCCCAAACAATGGCCAGCAATTCTTTTTCGGTAGTGGAATATTTTCGCTCGTGTTCATTGAGCGTCCTACTAGCATAATTTATTGGATGCTCATCCTGCATTAAGACCGCTCCTATAGCGAAATCACTTGCATCTGTAGCAATTTTAAATTTTTTGTTAAAGTCAACATATCTTAAGACAGGTGGGTTGATTAGGAGTTGTTTAAGTTTATCAAAGGCATATACGTATTGGGGATCATTTTTGTTTATCTTTGCTCCTTTCTTTAAATATATAGTCATGCCGTGAGCTACTTTGGCATAATCTTTGATGAATTTTCTATAGTAACCTGTTATTCCTAGAAAGGATTTTATTTGCCTTTGTGTTTGAGGTAATTTTAATTTTTGGATACTTTCCACTTTTGTCATATTTGGTTTAATACCTTCATTTGTTAGTGTATGGCCTAAGAATTCTGTTGTTTTGGCAAAAAATTTGCATTTGTCTATTTGGATTTTAAGATTATGTTCTTTTAGTTTGTTAAAAATTTTCTGTATATTTTCCGTATGTTCCTGAATATTTGTACTGAAAATTAATATGTCATCAAGGTATACAACGCATATTTTGTTGATATATTCTCGAAGAATGGAATTGATAAGTCGTTGAAACGTTGCCGGGGCATTTTTTAATCCGAACGGCATTCGAACGAACTCATAATGGCCTAATGGAGTCGAGAAAGCTGTTTTTCTTCTGTCTTCCTTTTTAATGAGCACTTGGTGAAATCCCTTGGCAAGGTCCAAGGTTGTGAAGTATTGGGCTCTACCAAGCTTTTCCAAAATGCTTTCAATATTTGGCATTGGGAATTTGTCATCTTCGGTTATTTCATTCAGCTTTCTATAGTCTATCACGATGCGCCATTTTCTTTGGCCCGAATTGTCAATTTTTTTTGGAACGATCCATAATGGAGAGTTATAAGGTGAACTGCTTTCCTTAATTACTCCTTGTTCTAACATTTCATTAATTTGTTCCTTGATTTCTGTTTCGTGTATTTGTGGATATCTGTATATTTTTGCATAGACGGGTTTGTTAAGTGTTGTAATTATTTCGTGTTGGATTTCATGTGTATGAGTAAGTTTATCGCCTTCTTTGAAAAATAAATTAAAGTTTTTAGATATTAATTTTTTCAGTTCTCTTATTTCTTCTTCATTCATTTCATTATGAATGAGTTTTTTCGTGAGTTCTTCTCTTGGTGGGCTTTTTCCTATTTCGTAAATTTCCTCAAATTCGTAAGGACATGAATTGATGAATTTTATTTTTGTGTCGTGAATTTCCATGTATTGGTCAGACAAATTTATTATTGCACCCATTGGCTTAAGTATGTTCTGACCAACGATTGCATCAAATGGTCTATTATGAAGTTTGGTGATTTTCCAGCTCATCAAATTTTTCTCATTAAATTCCATTGGTAAGTCAGTTATGATTTCTGTAAAAATTTTGGGTTGTCCGTTGAGTGTTTTAAAGTGAAGAGGTTTTTCCATATGTTGCCGTTTAAATTTAAGTAATTTTCTTTCATCTAATAATGAGGTTGTTGAGCCTGTATCTATTAAACATTTTATTTTCTCATTGGATATAGTTAGCTCAACTATCGGTAAATTCGTTGAGGCTTTGGTGATTGAAAATTTCCCTCAGTATTGCTATATTTTTCATCATTGTCAGATTGTATGTGGTCTACGTCCATTGGTTCAGGAATGTTTCTATTATAATTTGATTGTCTTGATCTGTTTGAATTTTGTTTGGATTTGGTTGAACTTTCTCTAAGGTTTTGATAATAATTGTTTTGGTATCTTTGGTTCGGATATTCTTGGAGGTGTGGATGTCTTAAGTGTGTGTTACTAGTTGGGTGTGTATTTTGGGGAGTGTCAGTTTGTGTATTTGAATTTTGCTGGGAATTTATCCTAAACTCTTTGTTGTATGGTTTTTTGTGAAGATGTCTGAGCATATTAGTTTGTTCTAGTGTATAGTATGCTTCTCTAAGAGTAGTAATATTTCTACTATGTATGATACATGATAGTGTAGGGTTTATACCGTTTAAAAAAATGTTCAGAATAGCACTTTCGTTAGCTAGGGGTGAAAATTCTACTGGTTTTGTTACATCGAATTCATATTTTATGTTTAAATCATCTAAAATATTCTTAAGTTTATGAAAATAATCGCTTACATTAGAGTAGTTTCTGGTTGCCATGGCTTTCTGATGTAGTCCATAGTATGTATCCTTGATGCCGAAGCTTTTGATGAGTTCTTGCTTGATCATCTCCCATGTGGTGTTGTTTCCAAGAGTTCGGATGCATTTGAGTGCTTCTCCTTGTATTTTTTTCAGCACATACCTTTGGAGCACGAATTGTTTTAGTGGAGGGTTGGCATCGAATAGGGGTAGAATAAGGTCTACTTCCCTTATGAAAGACATGAGGTCATATTCCTTGTCTCCTCTAAATTCACAAATCCTTGCAGCTTCCTTGAGAAGATCACTTGCAGGAACAGTTGTTATTTCTGGTTGTGCCATACTTATGCTGTTTTACTTGGTGTTCTCGATATTTTTATTTTTAAATCTTTGGTTTTGAAAACAAATGTTCACTTTTGTGAGAATCTTAGTGTCCTTAATTATTTTAATTTTAAATTTTTGAATTTAAAAACATATTATTAATATTGCCATTTCCCGTCGTAACTGGCCGGTTTGTATATGATGGCGAGCGCTTTCGATGCGTATGCATCATTTTCAAGCCACGGTTTAGTTTGTACTGGTGAGTAGTGTTGGCGTTCAGGTAGTTCTGTTATTAGGCTTGTATATATTCAGGTAAGCAGAATACCAGCCACCTGGCATTTGTATGCAAAGTGAACCTAACGATACCTCCGTCTTTTACTATTATGTAGGTACGTGTGTCCGTCTGAGGGTGTTTTTCGTTTGCCCGTTGGCATGAGTAGTTTCAATGGTGTGAAAATTGTGTCTGAGGTCGTATTTACCTGTTCGTTTATAATGTCGTTGTTGAATGTTTTTGTTTTGTAGATTTCCATACTTTCAAGAATGTCTAGTCTTCGTCCTTTTTTGCTAGGATGTAATAATGTCATACATTCATCTATTTCCCTTGGTGTGTGTCCGTGAGTGTCAAGGTGTGATGCAAAGTTTGAATCTTCTCTTTTCCGTTTGTATGAGCGTATGTGTTCTGCAAACCTTGTTTTTAGTGTTCGTCCAGTTTGCCCTATATAGGTTTGTTTGCAGGTACAGGTAAGTCTGTATACCCCGCTGGAATTGAATTTGTCAGTTGTTTCTGTAGTTGTTCTGAGATAGTGTCTGAGGGTGTTTCCACTTTTCAATGCTGTGAGTATTCCTTCTTTTTGAAAAAGGTTAGTTAGTCTGTATATTTCTGGTCCTGTGTAAGTAAAGGTGTGCCGTCGTGTTGTATCGGCTGTCTCCTTGTCTTCTCTATTTTTGTTCTTAGTGTTGTACTGTCTAAGTAGTTTATCGATGGTAGTGGTTTTGTAGCCGTTATTTATAGCTATGGCGTAGATTGTGTCGAGTTCCCTCCTGTACTTATCTGGATTAAGTGGAATTGTCCCAAGCCTATGTATCATATGTCTAAAAGCTGCTAGTTTGTGTTGGGTAGGGTGGTTTGAGGTGTTGTGGATGGTAGTGTCCGTTGTTGTTGGTTTTCTATAGATGTCGAATGTTAAATAGTCAGTTCCTCGTGTTATAGTGATGTCAAGATAATGTAAATTTCTGTCTTGTTCTTTTTCCATTGTGTATGTAATCTTATCATGAATTGTGTTTAAGCTTTCTAGAATTTGTTCGCCGTTATCTTGCTCGAGGATGCATATAATGTCATCTACGTATCTATAGTAATGAGTTATTTTGTGTTTTTCCATGAGTGTTTTCACGTGTAGTGATTCGAGATGTTGCATGAAAATTTCCATGAAGATTGCGGAAGTTGGGTTTCCCATACCGAGTCCGTCAGGTAATTTGTAAAAGTTGTTATTGAATCTAAAGTAGTTCTGTTTTATTATCGTTTTTGCAATATCTATAATATCAGCGATGTATTGGCTTTCGTATAAATTGTCTAGTGTGTTGCGTAGAATATTTAAGGTTTCATGTGTTGGTATTGAAGTATATAGATCCTTAATATCAAAGGAAACGAGTCGCGTATTTTCGGTTATTTTTATGTCCTTAAGTTTATCAACGAGGTCTTGTGTATTACGTATAGTATATGTGTTTTGTAAATTTATCCTTTCCTTAAGTACGCTGGTGAGGTGTTTAGCTAGGTGGTACGCCGGTGCAGGTCTGTAGTTTATAATAGGTCTCATTGGTATGTTTTCCTTGTGTATTTTTGGTTGTGCTTTGAGCGTCGGTGGTCCTGGATTCATGTTCATGTACATGTATACCTTTCCGTCAGTAAAAGTTTTGCAGCGTTTTAATAGGTTGCGTATTTCCTTTTGGAAGGACTCAGTTGGGTCATTCCTGAATTTAGTGCAGTTGGTCTGCTGTATAAATTGTTGTGTTTTGTCTATATATTCTTCTTTGTGCATTATTACTGTCGTATTTCCTTTGTCAGCCTTTGTAATTATTAAGTCATTGTCTCGTAATTTTGCCCTTATCTGCTTAGCAATTTTTTGCTCGTTTGGATTCGTTTTTTTCTTATTGTGTTCTTTTATCGTTTTCTCGAGTATGTCGGCCACTCTGTGTCTCATGTGTTCTTGGCGGTCGGTTGGTAATTGAGCGATAGTTGCCTCAGCATCTACAATCTGTGTTTCAATCGTCTTCTGTATTCTGTCAAAAGGTAAATTATGTTTCAATCCTTTTTCCATTAGTTTTGTCTCGTTTTGATTGAATTGTGTATCTGTGAGGTTTTTGACTCGTGAATGAAACTCCATCCTATTGTGATTGTCGGTTTGTTTTGTTAGCTTTGTAAATTTACGCTCCATTCGTTTGTATTTTTCATCCATCTGGTTTTGTACCCTATCGCGTAGATTGTGTAAAAATGGTGGAAATATATGGAATAGATTATGTTTAGTCAATATGTCGGCTACCTCTAAGTGAATTCTATATAATTCCTTGTTAAGTTTGTCTTTTTTGATATAAAGTGAGCGTATTTCAGTCTTTATCCATGTTAGTTCTGCTGTACGTTTAGCCTGCTGTGAAGCGTAGGTTTTTGTGGTGATGTTAACAGTTGCGTAGCGTGGCGTAATGTTGTTGTCAATACATTGTCTGTTGTAGCGTACCAACCGACCGCCAAGAACACATGAGACACAGAGTGGCCGACATACTCGAGAAAACGATAAAAGAACACAATAAGAAAAAAACGAATCCAAACGAGCAAAAAATTGCTAAGCAGATAAGGGCAAAATTACGAGACAATGACTTAATAATTACAAAGGCTGACAAAGGAAATACGACAGTAATAATGCACAAAGAAGAATATATAGACAAAACACAACAATTTATACAGCAGACCAACTGCACTAAATTCAGGAATGACCCAACTGAGTCCTTCCAAAAGGAAATACGCAACCTATTAAAACGCTGCAAAACTTTTACTGACGGAAAGGTATACATGTACATGAACATGAATCCAGGACCACCGACGCTCAAAGCACAACCAAAAATACACAAGGAAAACATACCAATGAGACCTATTATAAACTACAGACCTGCACCGGCGTACCACCTAGCTAAACACCTCACCAGCGTACTTAAGGAAAGGATAAATTTACAAAACACATATACTATACGTAATACACAAGACCTCGTTGATAAACTTAAGGACATAAAAATAACCGAAAATACGCGACTCGTTTCCTTTGATATTAAGGATCTATATACTTCAATACCAACACATGAAACCTTAAATATTCTACGCAACACACTAGACAATTTATACGAAAGCCAATACATCGCTGATATTATAGATATTGCAAAAACGATAATAAAACAGAACTACTTTAGATTCAATAACAACTTTTACAAATTACCTGACGGACTCGGTATGGGAAACCCAACTTCCGCAATCTTCATGGAAATTTTCATGCAACATCTCGAATCACTACACGTGAAAACACTCATGGAAAAACACAAAATAACTCATTACTATAGATACGTAGATGACATTATATGCATCCTCGAGCAAGATAACGGCGAACAAATTCTAGAAAGCTTAAACACAATTCATGATAAGATTACATACACAATGGAAAAAGAACAAGACAGAAATTTACATTATCTTGACATCACTATAACACGAGGAACTGACTATTTAACATTCGACATCTATAGAAAACCAACAACAACGGACACTACCATCCACAACACCTCAAACCACCCTACCCAACACAAACTAGCAGCTTTTAGACATATGATACATAGGCTTGGGACAATTCCACTTAATCCAGATAAGTACAGGAGGGAACTCGACACAATCTACGCCATAGCTATAAATAACGGCTACAAAACCACTACCATCGATAAACTACTTAGACAGTACAACACTAAGAACAAAAATAGAGAAGACAAGGAGACAGCCGATACAACACGACGGCACACCTTTACTTACACAGGACCAGAAATATACAGACTAACTAACCTTTTTCAAAAAGAAGGAATACTCACAGCATTGAAAAGTGGAAACACCCTCAGACACTATCTCAGAACAACTACAGAAACAACTGACAAATTCAATTCCAGCGGGGTATACAGACTTACCTGTACCTGCAAACAAACCTATATAGGGCAAACTGGACGAACACTAAAAACAAGGTTTGCAGAACACATACGCTCATACAAACGGAAAAGAGAAGATTCAAACTTTGCATCACACCTTGACACTCACGGACACACACCAAGGGAAATAGATGAATGTATGACATTATTACATCCTAGCAAAAAAGGACGAAGACTAGACATTCTTGAAAGTATGGAAATCTACAAAACAAAAACATTCAACAACGACATTATAAACGAACAGGTAAATACGACCTCAGACACAATTTTCACACCATTGAAACTACTCATGCCAACGGGCAAACGAAAAACACCCTCAGACGGACACACGTACCTACATAATAGTAAAAGACGGAGGTATCGTTAGGTTCACTTTGCATACAAATGCCAGGTGGCTGGTATTCTGCTTACCTGAATATATACAAGCCTAATAACAGAACTACCTGAACGCCAACACTACTCACCAGTACAAACCAAACCGTGGCTTGAAAAAGGATGCATACGCATCGAAAGCGCTCGCCATCATATACAAACCGGCCAGTTACGACGGGAAATGGCAATATTATTTCATCTACTGGCGGAGGACAACCAAACAATTAAAAACATATGTTCACTTTTGTGAGGATCTTAGTGTCCTTAATTATTTTAATTTTAAATTTTTGAATTTAAAAACAAATGTTCGCTTTTGTGAGGATCTTAGTGTCCTTAATTATTTTAATTTTTAAATCTTTGGATTTAAAAACAAGTGTTCACTTTTGTGAGGATCTTAGTGTCCTTAATTATTTTAATTTTAAATCTTTGGATTTAAAAACAAATGTTCACTTTTGTGAGGATCTTAGTGTCCTTAATTATTTTAATTTTAAATCTTTGGATTTAAAAACAAATGTTCACTTTTGTGAGGATCTTAGTGTCCTTAATTATTTTAATTTTAAATCTTTGGATTTAAAAACAAATGTTCACTTTTGTGAGGATCTTAGTGTCCTTAATTATTTTAATTTTAAATCTTTGGATTTAAAAACAAATGTTCACTTTTGTGAGGATCTTAGTGTCCTTAATTATTTTAATTTTAAATCTTTGGATTTAAAAACAAATGTTCACTTTTGTGAGGATCTTAGTGCCCTTAATTATTTTAATTTTAAATCTTTGGATTTAAAACAAATGTTCACTTTTGTGAGGATCTTAGTGTCCTGAATGGTTTACCGACTGCGCCAATTACGTTGTTCGAGCGTATGTAATTCTCTCTTTTCTTTTTCTTAAAAGAAATAGAACAAATATATTTTATAATGAAAAGCACCACTTCTTTGTTTGAACACCACTTTAATACTGAGCTTTATTCTCCGTATTTTTCTTCTACCTTAACTTAAACCAATTCAAGTCTTACATCTAGTATTCTTTTTCTTATTATCTACTTTGTGTGTAATTACCCTTGTAATCAATATAACACAGTCTACATATGTTTCCTAATGATCGGAAAAACACAGAAGACATTTGTGTTTATTCTAAACGTTTGTGTAATTACCCTTGTAATAACACAGTCTACATATGTTTCCTAATGATCGGAAAAACACAGAAGACATTTGTGTTTATCTTAATAATTATTATCAATATTCGTCTGAACGGTTTATAACTTAACCTAATTTTAATTATTTATAACTTAATCTAATTTTAATTATTTACAACTTAATCTAATTTCAATTAACCCAATTTACGGGTATTGGCTAATGACGTAACTCGCGTGGTCCTTCTACTATTTTCAATTCTGTTTTTGTTCCTGTTATTAGTGGTATTGTTTCTATTTTCTTTATATTTTCTATGCCAATAAGATTACAGGTTGCACCTGTATCCAGTTGATATTTTGTTTTGTTGATAATGTTTAAATCTACGTATAGACCTTTTTCGGCGTTGTTTTGGTTGGATGTATGTAGTACGAATTCTTCGTCTTCTGGCTCAGATGTATCCTCGGTGTTTATCGTTGTTACTTTTACGGTTCTTCTGTTTTTATTTTGATAATTTTTCTTGTGATAAACAAACCTTAGCCCAGTGGCCCTTCTTATGACATAATCTACATCTTGAATTTCTTGCTGGGCATTGTTGCAGATTTTCATGGTATTCTATACCGCAGAACCTACAAACCGCACATTCGGGCAGTCTGAGCTTTCTGTATTCGCTCTTACCTTTTTTCGTTGTTTGAACTTTATTTATTTCCACCGGCGTGTTTTCGATACTTCTCATTTGCTTTTCTGTTGTTTCCTTCGACCTATATATCTCGATGGCTTTTTCCAAAGTAATGTTATTATCCAGCCATAATTTCTCCCTCAACCTATGATCTTTTATCGAACAGATGATTTTGTCCAGTAGGAGATCGTTTTCCAGCAGACCATATTGCGCGTTTTTGATGAGGCCTCTCAGCCTATTAAAATATTCGTCGTATGATTCGTCGTGATCTTGTTTGGCCGTGTTAAATATGGGTCTTATATAACGTTTGTTGATTGATGGCGTGAGTTGTTTCTCGATTTCGGCTAATAGTGAGCTTGCTGTTGTTGTGGTATCTGCTGTTATGGGCATGTTTGCGTACCCTTTGAATATGTCATCTCCTAGCGTTGTTAACAAAATGGTTTTTTTGTATCTTCGTATTGGTGAGTTAGTCCGGTTGCCGTAATGTAGTTTTCCCATTGTTATTTAAAATATCTAAAATTTTCGCTTATATCACCGTCCTTTATGTTTTGGGGTCCCGGAAGTGGAATCTGAGGTAGAACACTTTGTGGCCTTATTTTGTTCGATGGTGCTGCGGCGTTCATTTCGGCACGTAATGCCGCGATTTGCTTTCTCAATTCCCCTACTTCACTCTATTGGCTGATGTGTTATTTTATCGAATTTCTTTTTCCTAACCCCACACCTGACACCATGTATTAGCATTAGTATGATTCAATTTCAAAGTATGTGCTTAATTTAATTTACTTTCTAGAACGAGTTCTACTTGTATATATCAAAAATATATGCAAATGCAAATGTCCATGTGTCAAACGTGTTGCTTTTTCTGAGGTGTTGCCAGATCTTCCAATACTATGACAATATACAAAGTGAGAGTACAGCAGAAGGTATTTGGAGTAAACTTATATTATGAAGATTCTGTTTTAGCCCGTCGTTGCGGTGTATTAAGAAAATTAACAACAACACAGCTTATAAATTGTGAAAATATAAGCGAATACGTAAATACTATAATTGAAGGGCAGAAGTTAAATCAAATTGGCATGAAGGTGATGTATAGGTTGGAAGTTTACTGCTAAGTGGTTTGCCGGATCATTTTGCTCCAATGATAATGGCTATTGAGAGCAGTAACATCAAGGTTTCAGTAGACAATATAAAAACTAAATTATTGCAAGATTTCGACACATATAATAATTTTTCGTCAGCAGAGTCAGCGTTTTATGGTATTTCTAAGACAAAAGCATCTTTTGATAAAGCAAAAAAAAATTGTATGCTACAATTGCAAGAAGGAAGGCCATATTGCAAAGTTTTGTAAAGCTCCAAAAAAAGGAACAAAATAACGTACGTACTGTGAAGAGACTTGCTGTAGGTTCGCGGTAAAGTTCGATCGATTCAGGCTCAACTGCTCACATGTTGAACGATAAAAATTTGTTTGTGAATCTCAAACTTTATGAAGATTCAAAGCATGTAACAATTGCAAATAACAAAAGCCTTAGAGTCACTGGCAAGGAAACTATTCGTGTTCAACAATTATCAGGGTTCAGAATTTTTCATTTATGAACACTCAAAAATCAACATTCATGATATTTTTCATAAATGACAAATCTAAAATTTTATATTTATTTTTCACACTCATAAACGAACAACAAAAAATGTTCTGGTTATTTTCATACATGAATGCGAACAACAAGAATTATTAGTCTTATTTATATGTGATAAATGATAAATTAGCTACTTCTCATTAATGTTATTTTTCATAAATGTACATGTTCATTTATGAACGTTGAAATTTTATAAAATTTCTCAGAAATGAACGTGAAAAAATTTTCTACCTACGATCGCAGTTTACCGTAAAATGTAGTAAAAACACATGGGTAGATATTAACTAAAAATACAGTATTGCAATATATTCTAAAAGAAATAAAAAAAAACATTTCTTTTTCTGCATACGCCGACAATTGCGCATTATCAAATATGTGCGTTTATGTACGCGAATGCTTAACGCACATATTTTTACGACCTTTTCATTTATGAAAAATTATCAAAATTGTAAATTTTCAAAATTGAACACTTGTGTGTTTCTCATTTTTTCACTTATGGATAGAAAGAAAAAAATAAATCGTCGCATTCACAAATGAGAAAACACAAAATAATTTGTAGTCTCTCACACATGTATGAGAAGAAGCGGCTAAAAAATGAAATGTACATATTCATACATGTATGAACAGTGAGTGAATACTTCGCTACTCTGACAATTATTAAACAATAGAACGGAACACATTAAAATCACTGATGTTTTGTATGTATCAGATATATGTGCAAATTTGATTTCGGTTAGTCAACTCACGAAAAGAGGCTATCAATTTATGTTTAATGCTGATAAATGTCTAGTAAAGAAAGACAATGTAGTTTTCTTGAGAGCTGTTTTAGAAAATGGCATGTTTGCTCTTAATTTTGGAACGAAATACAAAAGTTGTCTTGTAGCAACCAAGGCCACCTGGCATAAGCGCTTAGGTCACCCTTGTGATGAAAACATGAACCATTTGTTACGCAATGAAGCATCGAGTGATAATTTTTCTGAATCAGAGGTACATCATTTTTGCAAGGCAAACAGTCGCGTTCAACGTATAAGTCAACAGCTACAAGAACAAAAGGAATTTTAGAACTCATTCACACAGATGTCTGTGGACCAATGGAGCAAAAGTCAATAGGTGGCGATGTTTACTATCTACTGTTTCTCGATGATTTTTCTAATAAAGTATTTATTTATATGATGAAAGCCAAATCTGCGGTTACAAAAATATTTCGTAAATTTAAAATTCTGGTCGAAAATTAAACGGGTAAAAAATTAAAATACTTCGTTCTGATAATGGTTTGGAGTAGTGTAACCAGCAATTAGAACAAATCTGTGGGGAAAGCGGAATAGTTCATCAAACTTCTGCCCCATATAGCCCCCAACAAAACGGCAAAGCTGAGAGAATGAACAGAACTTTGATTGGTAATTTTGGTGCAAATTTGAGTAAAATGTACTGGGCAAAAGTCACAAGTACTGCAGAGTATTTGTTAAACATTGCCCCAAGAAAAGTTTTTAATAATATGTCACCAGAGAAATATGGACTGGCAATACGCCAAAAATATACCATTTGCGCGTATTTGGTTGCGTTGGAATGGTATTAGTACCTAAAGAACTGAGAAAAAAGTCGGACCCAAGGTCAATTAAATGTATTATGCTCGGATATAGCGAGAACAGTAAGGCGTACAGTATGTATGACCCTAAAAAGAG
Organism: Trichopoda pennipes; assembly: GCA_030448955.1. Classification (NCBI taxonomy): domain Eukaryota; kingdom Metazoa; phylum Arthropoda; class Insecta; order Diptera; family Tachinidae; genus Trichopoda; species Trichopoda pennipes. The sequence goes on from JASKUP010000051.1 coordinate 1,696,568, forward strand.
AAAATTGCATGTAAGTCGAAATTTTTGGAGAGTTAAATGTTTTTTGAAAAGGCCAGCTATGATTGCATAAACAATATTACATTGGTACGAGATACAGAATTAGTGAGGACTTTTTATGACGATGAAGATGTTATTGATGATGCAGACGAAGATGAAATTGAATTTAAATCAGCTGAAAAATCTACAGATGATGAGAGCGAGCCGCAAATGCAACATAGTGCTACAAAAAGAAATTAAGTTGAACGAACACAATATAAGTATTGAAAATCCCACTGTACGAAAATCAACCAGAAAAGTAAAGCCTCCAGATATGACAGATTACATCACATAAATGGTCAGTTCTATTTGCAATGAGTCCACAAATTACGAAGATGCAGTAAGCAGTGAGGACAAAGAGAAATGGTTACAAGGTATTCAAAGCGAAGTCGACTCTTTGTTAGAAAATACCACGTGAGGATAGCAAGTGCAAAAAAAGACTGTCTTCCAAATGGCTGTTTAAGAAAAAAAAATAAGAAGATGGCATGCGATATAAGGCCAGATTAGTTGGAAGAGGTTTTGAGCAAAAGAGTGGCATAGATTACACGGAAAGCTATTCACCAGTAATGAGGTACGATACACTGCGCTATTTATTGACAATTGCTCCACAATTTGATTTGAAAATAAATCACTTGGATGTGTGTACTGCATTTTTGCAAAAATCTGAAGGATGAAATTTACATTCAGACTTCCCACTCTGAAACAGGCATCCAGAATATGGAATGAGAAACTGGACGAACGATGAAGAGGCCTTGGTATGAGGCAGTTAAAGACTGACCAGTGTGTTAACATAATTAATGAAAATACTGACAATGTAATACTGCTATAAGTATACGTAGATGACATGCTTGTGATTTGGAAGAACAAAAAAGTTAAAGACTCAATAGTAAGTAGTTTGAAGAAATGAAATAAATGAAAGATCAAGGTGCTGCTAAATACGTTCTCGGAATGAGAATTACTTACAATTTGGGTGAAAATATAGCCATTGATCAGTCAACATACTTGCAATTGTTACTTGAGAGATTTGATATGACGTCCTGCAACCCAGTTTTTATACCCATGGAACCTGGTATGAAATTATGAAATCGATAGTCATTTTTCCATCGACACATACCCCTGCCAAGGATTAATTGGCAGACTTTTTTTTGCAGCTCAAATTACCAAGCCGGATATAAGTTTTGCAGTTAACCTACTTAGCCGTTAAAACCAGAATTTCCAAATGAATCATTGGATAGCAGCAAAACGAATATTACGTTATCTGAAAGGAACCCTTGATTTTAAGCTAAAGTTTGAAAAAAGGCAAGTTTTGAAACAACTTGTTTTAGCGATGCATACTATGCAGCTGACCCAGAGTCAAGAAAATCTGTAAGCGGATACGTAAAAAGGGGGACCTATATCTTGGGGATCCAAAAAGGCTTGGCTGTACAGGAATTACTTTGGATGAGAACGTTGAAAGAAGAGTTATATAAAAATTGGTTAAAACCTACGACATTGTTTTGTGACAACCAAAGTGCCATTCAACTTGCCCAAAACCAGTCATACCATGCTAGGACGAAACACATAGATATCAGACATCACTTCAGAAGGGATAACATACTTGCTAATGTGGAATTGCAAACGACAAACTCTGGAGAAATGGTGGCTGATATTCTGACCAAACCACTTGCTAACGTGAAAATAAAGGAATTTATTCATTCTATGGCCCCAAAGTAACAAGATAATAAACCTTTAGTTAGGATGCTGCAAAATAAAGCTTAATTTGTTGAAAATTGACACTACTGTTTGTTACATACATGAACATAAACTTATGTGGCAACACTTTATCTTTTTGAAATAGAATTCTTTCTTCTTTTCTGTACACTTGTAAAGGTAACACGTTTTTTTACTTCCTTTTCAAATGAAAAAGGATCACTTCGATTCAAACGAATTATCTATTATTTGCAATTTTCCCTCTATAATCCTCAAAGGTAAACTTACAGGAAGACTTGGAAAAAGTGAAACTACATCAAATGAACACAGAAGACATCCTTATCTTCACATTGTAAGAAATATAATCATTATCCAAAATTTGAGGAAGCATCAATATTAGATATAGAAAAAAACTATAAGAGACTTAATTTAAAAGGAACATAATTTGTTATAATTATTTCATAAGAGAGAATTTGTTATTTAATTTCCATTACCGTATTTTTTGTATGTTTAAATTTTTGAAAATTTAATTTTGTATGTATGTATGAAGAAAATTATTTTATATGTTTTTAAAAAATAATTTCATGAAGAAGCTTTCCAAGGGAAAGCGAAATATTGAAAATATAGTGTTAATTTTTTTTAAAAAAGACCATTATTAAGATTAATACTTATTTATTTAATTATTTATTGCTGGTTACTTAGAGAATAAAGAATATAATATAATATTGTCACGGATGTGTCTTGTTTAAGTTTTAAAATAAAATAATTAAGCAATAAAACGAACCACTGGGTATGTTGTTTACGAACTGCGTGGCTTGCTAAAGAAGACTTATGGTACAACAACAAAACTTTTTAGTTACAAACTGCGTAGAAATTTTATACACAAATAACAACAATTTAATATCATGTTTAATAACTGCCTGGATTGCAAGAAAAAAAATGTATGCTGTTTACCATCTGGGTAGTTTGCTAAGAAATCCTTTTCTACAAACGACAACAAAAAATAAATTGAAATAAATCCCAAGCAAACCTTATCAGCATAAAAACGAAAGTACACACAGACATACAGGCGACTTTACATCGAATAAACAACTTACAACAACAAAATGTGATACAAAGGGAGTAGAAGATTCTTAAATCTCATCAAGTAAAGACGTACATTTTAAGTAAATTGTTCTGATGTGTCAACTTTGTGTAGTTGAAGTAAATAAAGTTGTTATTAATTTAAAAACTCTAAAAACTGGTATTATTTATTTTGCAATAAAGAACTCACAACAAAACGTTTATAAATGGTATAAACATAATATATAATATAAGGATATCAATATTACATGAGTATTGCAAAACCTGTATTTTTTATAACGGTTCGATAATATGACATTATAAGCTAAGCTATAAGTAATTAGGTAGATTATATGCCGATTATAAAGAAGAAACAGTTTTGTAATAACTAACTTTAAAAGAATGTAATCTTACTACGATTTCATATACTACAATACCCCTTCATTAATTTTGTCTTTCATACATAAAAAATAATCTTGTTTGCGTTACTTGTGAGAATTAGGTTTTGAAAAAGAAAAAAAGAATACTCATACAAATATATATATATATATATATATATATATATATATATATATATATATATATATATATATATATATATATATATATATAAATAATTATTTTAACATATATGTACATATATGTATATACTAGTGACATACATAATATTACGTAAATAAATGTGTAGCGCGTTCATTTGCTGCTGACGTAAGCGTCTGCAAATGCACGCGCAACCACTTTTGTTGGAGTTGTTATGTGACACTCTTCCTTTATATTTTTTCTTTTATTTTTAATAAAATGCAAACATTGTATTATTATAATTAATAATTTTGAGCAAAATATATTTTTTGACTAAAATAAAATTCATTATCATTTTTACAAAGCTCAACCAAAGAGCACATATTTTATTGGCGCAGTCTAACGAATCTGCGTTAGTGTTAAGAAATTAAATATTAAGAATAAATAATAGTTACAATTTTTTTGACCTTTTTTAATATTTTTTAGTAATTAATTTTAAGCACTAGGTCTTATTTAATAAAAAATTTTTTTTAAAAAACTTTATTTTTTATTATATTTTCGATATTTCGCCACACCGTTGGTTGGCATCATCAGGAAAAACAAAAATAATAAACAAACAAATTGAAAAAATTTTTTTGGTTAACAAATTCAAAATAATCAAAAAATTTTTTCAAAAAAAAAACAAAACAAACAAAAACAATAAAAAACGACAAATTGAAAAAATTTTTTGTTTTACATACATACAAACAAATTTTCAATATTAACAATTTTGAAAATACTAAACAATAGTATTTTACACATATATTTTAAAACATAAATTTAATGACCAAACGTTACAAAAATTAAAGTATTAATTATTAATATTATGCAGATACAGAGTTTTTTTTTATAATTTTATGCACTAAATGTCTATAATTTTGTGCAACATTCTCCGTATCTGCTTTAAAAATTTTAAAGCAGATGAATATATATCTTTCAGTATAATGAAAAGATATATATTCAGCAAAAAGGACTTCCGATGGGCTCTCCAGCTTCTCCAATTGTGGCAGATATTGTTATGGAAAAATTGTTAGATAATGTTATTGAAAAATTAAATGTAAAACCTAAAATTATGACAAAATATGTAGATGATTTGTTTTGTATTATATCTGAATCTGCCATTAACGAAATATTAGAAACATTAAATGAATTTGACCCTTCAATAAAATTTACAACTGAAAGGGAATGTGATGCTAAACTTATCGGGCATATAGACTCCATTGTCTTAACTATAAGTGGCCTAGAAATCGAGGTTAAGCAACTGTTTTTTAATGCAATCCAGAGAAAGCTAGTAGGATCTGCAGCAGATCTTCTCAGAAGAGAAAACCCCAGTGATTGGAGAACCTTGAGGTCGGAGCTGATAGAAGAACTTGGTGAGAAGAAGGACATTTCAACGCTCATTATGGAGCTAGGTAATGTTAAATTTATTAATAGTGTGAAGTTATTTTGTGATGAATTGAACAATAATATTTGTAAAATAAGATATTGTATAAAATTAAGCAAAGAATCTGAAACTAGGAAGAACATTTATAAATTAGAAGTAAACAGATATAGCTTAGAAATTTTAAGAAAAAAATTACCTCACCACATAACCGCCATACTTAATGCAAATCCCATATCTGATTTTAAATCAGCGCTTAAAATTTTGAGGGAGAGCGGTTTGTACTTATTCGAATTTAAAGAAAAAAAATTTCAAAAAAATAGTGGCATTAATTCTAGTAATTATTCACAGAGCAAAAATTTGCAGCCTGTAACCCATGTTTCGAAAATGCCCTATTATTCTAACCCATCTCAATATCGAACAGATGCCCCAGAATTTTTTAATTATGGACAACATTATCCAAATTCCAGAGTGGATAATTTTAACCAAACTAGTTTTAATAATTATGTGCCATTTAATGGCAGCTATTTTTCACAACACTATTCAATGCATTTTTATACATGGTGAGAGGATAAAGCTTTATGTGTATGATTTTTCAGATAGCTATGATGGATTATTGGGTTATAATGCAATACGGATTTTAAATGCACAGATTGATGTTGGTGGAAATACGATAGTGTTAGGTGGCCTTAAGTATAGCATAGATAATGACGGAAATAGTGAGAATAACTATGAACTCAGGAAACAAAAATTGAATACACATGAAATTGAAATTAATGAAGAAAAAGTTAGGTTTCGCATGGATCACCTCAACTGCGAGGAGCGCGCAGCCTTAGTTAAGTTGTTACGTAAATACAATGGTACGTTTTATAAAGAATGTGACGATTTGACCTTTACTCACGAAACAAAACATTGTATTGAAACTATCCATGAGGACCCCATCTATACCAAGTGATATAGATATCCTGACGTCCATAGGGAGGAGGTGGATCGCCAGATAAGGGAGATGTTGAGACAGAACATTATCTGTCACAGTACCTCTCCCTACTCTTCACCAATATGGGTAGTGTCTAAGAAACTTGATGCCTCTGGGAGGGATAAATGGCAGATTGTCGTGGATTATCGTAAATTAAATGAAATTACGATATCCAACAGATATCCTATTCCCAATATGGAGGATATTTTGGACAAGTTTGAAAGGTGTCTCTACTTCTCAACGATTGAGCTGGCTAAGGGTTTCCATCAAATAGAGATGGACCCTCTGGATAGAAAAAAAACGGCGTTCTCGACCGCAAATGGTCATTTTGAATTCATGAGAATGCCCTTTGGGCTTAAGAACGCCCTGTCAATGTTCCAGAGGTTGATGAATAATGTGCTAGGAGAGCTCGTAGGAAAGCACTGCCTGGTCTATCTTGATGACATTATAGTATTTAGTGCATCTCTACAGGAGCACGTCGAATCGCTCGATAGAGTCCTTAGAAGGTTAGGAGAAGCGAACTTAAAGATTCAATTCGACAAGTGCGAGTTTTTAAAGAGAGAGGCCGAGTTTCTGGGTTACTTGGTGTCACCTGAGGGGGTTAGACCAAACTCTAGGAACACAAATGCCAATATTGGATATCCAATTCCAAAAACGGAAAAGGAAATAAGGCAATTCTTGGGCTTAGCAGGCTTTAATAGAAAGTTTATTAAAGACTTTGCTCGTATCACCAAGCCCTTGACATCCTACTTGAAGAAAGGAAATAAAATAAATTATAACAATAGGGAATATATTAATGCGGTTGAAACAATAAAGATTATGATTACGAGCGAACCAATACTCTCATACCCCAACTATGACAAGATTTTTAATCTAACTACAGATGCCTCGAGCGTTGCTCTTGGTGCTGTTCTCAGCCAACAGCACAAGCCAATATGTTTTGCAAGCAGAACGCTCAATGAACATTCGACTATTGAACGCGAATTTTTGGCCTTAATGTGGGCAACGAAATATTTCCGCCCCTATCTGTTTGGCAGGAAATTCTTAGTAAATAGTGACCATAAGCCCTTCAGTAGTTACATAATCTCAAGGAAGCAAATAGCAAACTTTAAAGACGAAAAATAAAACTTAATGAGTTTGATTTCGGTATAAAGCATATTCCAGGTAAAGAAAACCACGTTGCTGATGCTCTTTCTAGAATAAAACTTGATGAATGCAATAATGAATGAAAATATTAACTCCGATATGGCTACCATTCACTCGGCGGAAGAATTACATTCACATCTCCGAAAGGAAATTAAATACATTTAGAAATCAGTTAAGGCTTTTTAAAAGTGCTACAGAGAGAGTTGTTAAAGAATACTGTCACTACTATATATTACAAAGAATTGAGTCGTGATGACATTGAAAATATTATTAAGGAGCATTTGATGGGAAAAAAATCGGCAATTTTTATGCCAAATAATAAAGACTTTCTTCATTTTCAGGACTTGATACAGTCGGGCAATACCGAACTGACGAGAGCAATGAGAAAGTTAGAAAACGTAACAGAATACTCTAAGTTTAAAACTATTGTAAAATGGAGCTTCACCTGGAAGGGATGCACCAGGGAATAGAAAAAGTTGTTAGGGAATTTTCAAAAACATATTATTATCCCAATTAAGTAAGAGAAGTGTCGAAAATCATATACGAAACTCGCGAAAAATTTGTTGTCGATTTTTGGCAATGGAATAAGGAGAATTACTTGACATGTATTGATCTTTATTCGAAGTTTGCAATGGCTGAGAAAGTGTCAAATTTAAACTGGCTAGAAACGAAGCGAGCATTGTTGAGGATGTTTAATGTTATGGGACCACCGAAAATTTTAAAGATCGATCAAGATCAGGGTATGAATAACGTGAACATTAAACAATGGTGCGAACAGTTGAATATAATTCTACAAATTACATCTGGTAAGACTGGCATAGGTGATATCGAAAGACTTCATAAAACATTAAACGCAAAATTACGTATAATAAAAACATCAGGTGATAAAGAACTAACTTACATGAGCGTCGAACAGGTCGTCTTTGCCTACAACCACACTATTAACCACTCTAGTACCGGGGAAAGGCCATATAACATGTTTTATAATAAAGCCCAACCATTGATTAATATGCAACACAAAAAGATAGCTAGAATTAATAATGCAAATTTGAACAGAATTGAGAATCCAATTAATACAAAATATATTAACGCGGAGAATAAAAGAAAAAGGTTAAATAAAATAGATAATCCTTTTAAAAGGGCAGAAGTATTGAAAAAGGAGAATGATGGAGAACATTTTGTCGTAAAATTTAGGGATAGAAATGTCAGGAAATATAAAAGCCATTTTAAGAGAAATAGAATAACAAATATTAATGATTGCAGGAATCAGGTTGGGACGGCAGCTTCGGAAGATAATCCCAGAACGTCTCAGTCAGATTAGAATTGTCGGAATGTTTGTCACCACCGTAATCGCATTTTGCCTGATGCCAGAGCTGGCTGCTCAGACTATTAAAGTTGATAAAATTAGGGATAATTTCGGGTATATTGTTGTCGATCAGGGAGAGGTCTCGATCGCTACTGAATATAGTAATCGGGTCGTTGAGATTAATACAGCCGAACTGGAGAAATCCTTCACTGAATTGTGGAATGAGTACAATAGTCATGAATATTTACAGTCTGCCATCATAACCAAATATCTCCATATGGGAGATCAAGAGAAACAGTTGTTTATTAAGAGGCACAAACGATGGCTTTTAATGCATTTGGTAGTGGTCTGAAATTTCTTTTTGGAACCCTTGATAGTGAAGATACGGACACAATAGAAAAATCTATAAATGATATAAAAAACAGGATTGATAATGGCGACATGAATACAAATACTATTATTGAATACGTGAACGCTGGAAATGCACTTTTGAATGAACTAAGAAATTCAACAAATGCCCTTCAAAATGCATTTGTTACTAAAGCTATTACTGACACCTACCTTGATTCAGGATGTTCAGATGGGGATACTATTGGCCAAGTTGGGTATTATTAATCCGAAACTTGTTGATATTGAAACTATATCACACAATTTGAACAATTTGAACTTATTAAAACCTCTGTTTGGATTAAAGAAAATTTGGTATATTTTGTGTTAACTATCCCTCAAAATTTAACAGCGTACCCTAGATTTAAGATATTACCAATTCCTGATAATGATAATCAAGAGCTAGTCTTAAGTTTTAATGTAAATCTTGTAAATAAAGAAGAAAAATTGTTTGAGCTGAAAAACCAGAAAATTAAACTTTTATATGATTCATGTTTGGAGAATTTATTGAATAACCAATTATCTAATTGTACTTTTAAAACAAATGAAGAAACAAGTATATCTTTTATACCACCCAATATGGTGTTAACCAAAATCTTGCAAAGAACAACAATAAACCAGAATTGTAACGATTTAAATATATCAATTATTGGAAATAATTTATTAACTTTTAGTAACTGTAAACTTAAAATTGGATCTTTTGAATCCGAGAGCAGAATGCCAAATCCACAAACAAAAATTATCCCATTTGTAAAAACACCTGAAAATTTAACTAAAAATAATAATGATTATATAACTAAAATAGAGTTAAGAAACAATTATCATAAAAATTATGCAGTAAAGGAAACAAACTATATTATCTTTGCTATTATTGTAATAATCTTAGTAATAATGATACTACAAAAAACAAAGCTTCTTAGTGTTATTAAAAATAAATATACGAAAAAGATTAATGAGGACATTGACATTTCTGATGAAGGGAGGAGTGACATACATAACATACCGTAAATAAATGTGTAGCGCATTCAGACGTAAGCGTCTGCAAATGCACGCGCAACCACTTTAGTTGGAGTTGTTATGTGACACTCTCCCTTTATATATTTTTTTTTACTTTAAGTAAGCTTAATAGTTTTAAGCAAAATATATTTTTTGACTAAAATAAAATTCATTATCATTTTTACAAAGCTCAACCAAAGAGCACATATTTTATTTACTCTTTACATTATTTTATTTTAATTAATTTTTTATTACTTCATTTTCTTTGTCTTAAATTATATTTAGGAACAATTTGAATTTTTTCTTGTTGATCATTAATACTATTTTTTGAAAAATATTGTTCGGTTTGGTTATTTGTAATTACATCATTCTCCGGATTTTTAATCTTTTCATTTGCAACATTTTTTTTCGAGTCTATACTCTTTGAATAAATTTTTTGAAATGGATCTGATACGGTTGTCGGAATATCTATTTCACTAGATTTTTCACACGAGATTATTTGATTTGCATGTCTTTTCCATATTTTATTTGAAACCGTTTAACTAAAAAACTGCATCACTTGTTGTATTTAAACCCATGTCAATGCACTCTAACCATTTACTGGTGCTATCTACTACTACCAATTACCCGATATCCCCAAAACAGACAACTTTCTTCGTCGGATAGCTCATTTCGCTTCAAAAAATAAGGCAACAGTTGAGAATCACATCATTTTTCGCGCCACCTATTTCTGCCTCTTTGTAACAACATAAGTTTTCCTGTTTCCTTAATAATTCTTTTGAAATCTAAAAATTTATCCTCACACGAAAGGTTTTGTAAACAATTAACGTAAACGTTGTTTGAAAACTTTTCTACATAGAAGTTCGATTGCTTTGAATATCTAGAAAAGTAATCAGCAACGTTATTTTTTTACTTTATGTGGCAAATATCAAATCGATAAGCAGATAAAGTTAAAGCAATACGTTGCAAACGACTGAAAGCCATCACAGGTATTCCTTTTTTTGGGGTTAGAAATAGGTTGTCGGTCACTAAGGTGAAATGACGACCATATAAATAATGATGAAACTTTTTCACTCCAAACAAAATTGCCACTGCTTCGCGGTCTAACTGTGAATATCGTTTCTCAGTATCCGTTAAAGATCTAGATGCGAATTCTATGGGTCTCTCTATTCCTCGCTCATCAGTGACAAAACAGCTCCCACGCCAAATGGGCTGGCATCTACCGTCAACCGTGTACTTAACTTGACATTAAAATAAGCTAAACAATTATCAATTATCAGGAGAGATTTTAACTGATCCACAGCCGAGGAACATCTGTCATTCCAACTTAATATTGTATTTGCCCGTAGTAAGTTGTGCAGGGGATGTAACAAAGTTGATACATCCAGTGGAAATCTTCGTTAAAAATTCACAGCACCTAAAAAAGCTTGAAGTTCCTTTATATTTTAGGATACGGAATACTAGTGTAAAAGTATAAGGTTATAATGATGTTGGTGTGTAGAGGTTAGCAGTTATGGTGGAGATTTGATTGTGGTGTAGTCCCTATAGCCCTTTCTATATTTTAATAGCTGTATAGGGTGTCAGCTAGTGGTTTAGGCGTTCAAAAGAACTGCCAGAAGATAGAAACTAACAAATGAAAGAAGGCAAGTACTGCCAGCTAAAGTTATCAGATATTAGTCTTCCGTTTATTTAATTTTCTATGGCTTATATACTACTTATGCAAATCTAACTTATAATCTAGAATTGAGTGATTTCTTATTCCACTCAATTTGTAATATGAACATGAATTTGAATATGAATTTGAATATGAACAAATAGTATCGGTAACATGCAAGCGGTCAACAACACAACACATGTCAATAACATTTTATTTGATATCCCAAATGTGTCAGCATATTTACAACTGGGTTATTGTAACACTCTACATGAGTTGTGTTGGCTTGCATACACTATACATGCCGTATGACTACTGGATGCACTACACCTTCACCGTCAAGAAAATCGTACCGTATTTATGAAAGAAGTACGGTAAGATTTCTGTGGAATACGGCGTGAAGTGCAGCGCTTTTTGTTTTCATGTTTTACAATGTAGTGTACTTATTGATAATTTTATTTTTATGCCAATTTAGTATAATATCATACAATAGGTAAAACAATACATTATTTCCTTAATCTACAATTTATTGTATGGTTTTAGGATATTATTATGGAATTCTTTTTCTTTTCCATTATAGTTTATTGTGGGATTTACATTATTTGTACTTATAATTTCATACGGGCCCTTATAACAACTTTGATGTTTTTTTTTTTATTTTCTACTTTTACTAAAACTAGATCTTCTATATTTAAATTAAGCTTATTTGTGTACTTGTTATTAGAAATTCTTTTTTTCTTTAGTTTTTATTGTTAATTCATTATGTTTCATTCAATACAAATTTTAATTTGACCCCGTAATTGTTATGATGTACCGGTTCTCATTTGAGATAAGAAGAAGATCTACGGTGTTAAGTGAAATCCCTTCGAAACTGTTGTTAAGAGTGTTTGTGTCAGAGGTTCTATTATGTGTTTTGTTTGTCACAGTATGTTATAAATTTCTTCACCATCTTTTTCATGTTTTTCCAAATGCATCTTCTTTATAATTTTATAATTCTTTTTCCAATTCCCAAGTGGCTTGTAATATGAAATTCAATTTATATTTAATTATGTCATCTGATATTCTTTTAGAGGGCTTGTATATTATTATTCTTAATTGAGGACTTCCGTTATTTACTTTTATATTTGCATATGCTTCTTTTAATTCTTCTTTTGTATAAATTTTAAATATTTTATCTTTTGTTGGTAGCGCTAATTCTTTAATTTCTTCTCCCTTCATTTTAGATATCAGTTTCCTCAGAATCGAATCTAGTTTCGCTGAGTTATCGCTGAATCTTGCATGCATATTATCATCATCTGTATGTAACTTCTTCATAATCGAATCTAGTTTCGGAGAATTATCATTACATACTTTATTCTTATTAATCTTATCCTTGGCACATAACTTCTTCATGGTCGAAACTGGTTTCGATGAATTATCATTATATCTAATGTGCACAATATTGTCTTCTAAATTATAACTTCTTCTTCTATATTTTCTATTTTATTAAATTGCAATTTCTTTATATTCTTTATATTATTAATGGAGGTGCATTCCCATATGTGAAGTTGATCAGACTTCTGAGAATTGCATTTTTTCACATCGTTCTCTTCTACGCGCGAGTTAAGGTACACGAGCATGTAGATTTATAATTTAAATTTTTTGTTTTTAAGGAAAATACTCGTAACCTTGAATTGAATTAACTTAACACTTATTTTAAGCAGATTAGATTATCATACTTAGTTACATAAGAATAATTGTTTTCTTTATCAAATAAGTGTAAACATAAGTTGGTCATACAGATAAAAACAATCTCTCATGTAAACAAATAAAATAATATATGATAAGAATATAATAAGTAAACAGATTGTGAACATACTGATAGCGACGAGTAACTTATCTTTATCAATACTTATTTAATATATAAGACAGGATATTCATAAGGAATATCAGTTTTGAATTAGCATGTGTACTAAGACATTCTCAAATTAAATTAAAAAGAAAATAAATAAAAGTTGAGCGCCCGTCGTTCAAAAGAAAAAAAGATTTTTTTATTAAATTAAAAGATAGAAAATCTAACTGGCGATCCTGCCAGGAGAATAATATATTGTTATTCTTCACGAGGCGGACCACGATATTCATCCTTGCCGCAACAAGGATAATAAAACTGACTCTTGTAAAGTAACTCAAGACTCCAGAAAAAAATTTAAGTAAACCCTGACCACAACAAAGTAAATTGGTGCTTTAGGAAAAAATTAAATTAAGAAACTAAGGTGAGCAGTTAATGAAAAAACTAAGACAAAAAATTTTCGATAATAACAGATTAACGGGAGAAGAAAATATGGCTAATCCTTGTAACCAACCGATAAGCATGCAAGCGTTGATAGAACAAATTGCAAGTATGCAGCTAACCATGCAATCATTGGGTGAAAGAAATGGAGAACTTGAACGAAGATTAAATCAAATACCCAACCTACAACCAGGCATACCACAACCCTTACGAGCCATTAAGATGACATATAATACCCCAGAACAAATTAATTTGGATGTATTTAAAACATTGCCTGAGTTTAATGGCAATCAATTAGAATACCGATCATGGGGAGAAGACGTCTCAAGGCTGATGGATGGAATAAAACAACATGAATCCTCAAACAGGTATTGTGAAGCTTTATCAATAGTGAAGACAAAAATACGAGGATCTGCATCAGATGTCCTTATAAATCACAACACAATATTCAATTGGGAGGCTATAAAAAATCGCTTAGACTATACATACGCAGATCAAAGACCCATCTATGTATTACAAGACGAATTGAGAAGACTTCAACAAGGCAATAAAACTCTAAGCCAGTATCATGATGACATAAACAGATCCCTGACTCTCATCACGTCAAAAATTTCGATGTCAGGTCATCCACAAAATACCATTGAAATAATGATGGAAGAAGCTGTTCAGGAAGCAGTCAGAGTTTTTAAGGATGGAATAAAAAACTCTTATATAAGATCCACTCTTTATGGTAACCAAATTAGGGATCTAGAACATGCATATGCAATTGCGAGAACGATTGAGCATGATAACTCTCATAGGCGATTAAATTTAAGTTATGAAGAGCCCAGACAAGAAGGATATGTTCGTCCAAAGCATCAATCAAGACAAGAATTTCAAAGACGCCCGAATATAACAACATTTAAGCAAAATGATCATCATCATCAACAGAATTATACTCGTCTAGAACCAATGGATATATCATCAGGGAATACTCGACAACTTGTATCAAAACCATGGATCAACAACGTATCAACACGACAACAACGATATAACCAGCAGCAATCGAGTTTCAACTAAGGTACTTACAACTCCAATGTAACTAAAAGACAACGAGAACCCAGTGGAAATTACCAGCAACAAAAAAATATGCAAATGAACAACCTATGTGTGGGAGATGATCAAGATGACATGTATGTAGAAACGGGAAATTCATCAAATATTGTAAGTAAAGAAGGAAATAATTTTAAACATTTAAACTAAGACACGGGTTGCCTTGTCTCATTTTGTCAGACGGTAGTAGAGATTATCTTGTACTAGTTGACACAGGTGCAACCCATAACTATGTAAATTCAAAAATTAAGTTAAGCAAATCTGAGAATTTAAAAGAAAACGTTAAGGTTTATTCAATTCACGGTACATCAATGTTGGAAAAAAAACAAACTGCCCAAATATTTAATAAAATAATAGATTTTTACGAAACAAATGAATTAAAAGATTTTGACATATTATTAGGTTATAAAGGATTAAAAACATTAAAAGGGAAAATAGATTTAGACAAAATGATATTTAAATTAGGAGAAGAGGAAACAATTAAAATTAATTATTTAGTTAATGAAAAATATGAAAAATATAGAGGAGGAATAGATCATCTAATGGAAGAAAACAATGGCATTGGGCCATTACCTTTTACAAATCTGCTAGAGGCTACAATTAGGACAATTACAGTACCAATGAAAAAGAACTTTTAGCCATAATTTGGGCATTACAAAAATTCAGGAACTACGTCTACGGGAGTCCAGACTTAACAATATTTACTGACCATCAGTCACTAACATTTTCCATTTCGGATAGAAATCCAAACACAAAACTGAAACGTTGGAAGAATATAATTGAGGAATATGGTGCTAAACTTAAGTATAAGCCAGGTAAAGAAAATGTAGTGGCAGATGCATTGTCAAGACACATTGTAAATGTATTAAGTACGACATCAGAAGACACCATACATTCAGCCGAATCATCTTTAGAAACTATATTTAGAACTGTTCATACGCCATTTAATGCATATGGTATACAAATTGATCTAGTACCAAACAACCACATCAATGAAGTAAGAACACGTACAGTTTTTCCCAATAGAGTAAGACATACAATAAATTACATATCAGAACAAGATCTGATAAAAGAATTAGAAAAGGTAATCATACCAAAACGAATAACTGCCATACATGCGACAGCAGAAACTCTATTCAAAGTAGCTCCTATTATAAAAAATAAATTTTTAACCACAACATTTATACATACACCAATTAAGTTAAAAGACATTATCGATAAAGAACAACAACATAATATTGTTGAATTTACACATAATCGTGCGCACAGAGGCTACAAAAATAACATCAAGGAAATATTATTAACATGTTATTGGCCCGATATGACAAAACATTGCAAAGCATACAACAAAAAATGCTCACCATGTCTTTTCGGTAAATACAAAAGAAATCCAATGAAACAACCATTGAGAGACGCTACAATACCAACAGAACCTAACCAGCTCATACATATGGACGTATATTACAATGAAAATAAAACATTTATTTGCGCTATCGACAAATTCTCCAAATACGTCGTAGTAAGACAAGGTTCAGATAAAACGCATATGGATGAAAAAATAGAAGAACTTATCATTAATAATTATCCCAAGTGCAAACGTCTTATGACAGATAATGAACCATGTTTAAACACAGCTGCAGTAAAGATAATGTGCACGAAACATGATATTGATAAAATAAACACACCAGTCTACAGATCATCAGCAAATGGTCAAATAGAAAGAGAACATGGAACGATAACGGAATTAACAAGAATATTAAAGATACAGAATGGAACGAGTTCAACCGAAGAATTATTTACAGCTATAAAAGCACTAAACAACACGATACATTCAGTCACTCAACATAAGCCTAGCGAAATACACTTTGGCACCATCCAATTTGATAAAGAAAAAATTTATAATAATTTAAAAAAAGCGTCTGACAGAGTTTTAGAAAAATTAAATCAAGGAACAAAGCACAGAACCTTTACAGAAGGAGAACAAGTTCTAGTGAATATAAAGAATTTAAGGAAAAAAAGTGACGCTAAGTACAAAAAACATATTGTTCATGAAGATCGTGAGGACACGATTTTAACAAAGGGAGGAGTAATAGTTCATAAAAACAACATTAAAAACTATACGTTGAATAAAAATGATGATTTTATACCTGATATTACTCGCCGCGGTATGCCAAATAAGCAAGGCAACCATGGAAAACCTACAAAATCAAAAGTACGTTCTAACTAGAACTGATGACGTTCTTTTATACGATGACCAGACATATCTTTATCATGTCACTAATTTGACAAAAATTTTAACTCCATATAGGAAAATTTTTACAAAGGAATATAAACTAACTACTCAAGAAACTATCTGGATAAAGAAGATTGAAGCTTTAGCAGATCAATTAAATGAACACAAACGATACTCAAGATCCTTAAATTTCCTAGGATCAGCATTAAAGTTTATCGCAGAAAATCCGGACCATGACGACTTTATTAAAATGGAAACGGCAATGAATAAATTAATAAACAACAATCAAAAACAACGCCTAATTAATTCAAGATTTGAGAAATTAATTGATGAACTACATAATCACACGTTAACAAACAACCTTATATTAGAACAGGTGCATGACCAACTTCTGCTACTTGTTAGGACAATTAATGCTGCGAAAAACAATGAATATTTAACGGAATCGTTAGATATGGTTGATATAAAAGAAGTAATACAACATGAACTAATTACTGTACCCGTAATAAACATATTAGAGTACGCAGACGTTCATATTGCTGGAACAGGAGATTTATTTGTAGCAATTTATAAATACCCTATACTCAACAATCATTGTTAACTCTTCAGAGTCACACCGATAAGCTTTAGACATGGAAAAATCCAAACAGATGAACAAATTGCCTATTGTAATAAAGACTATGTTAGAGTCACCCATTGCGAAAATTATCTAGGAAGATACATTTGTCAAAGAAACAACGAAACGGATACATGTATAATTTCACTTCTTGAAGATAAAAATAGCAAATGCACAGTCATTCAGGAATATAACAGTGCAATATTAGAAATTGATGAAGGTTTAATATTATTAGATGGAGACCACACAGTAGAAAACAAATCAATGACAGGAACATATTTGGTTACATATACGGACAAAGTTAATATTGATGGGATTTTATATAGGAACCTTCATGATAGATTAGTGGAAGCCATACATAACAAACACCATTAAGATTTCGAAATAGAAAAAATTATGGAATCAGACAGGGAAAATGCATTTAATAATATAGATCCAATTAGGAAATTCATTATTCCATATGAAGAACATCCTTTCAGATCAACCTTTTACTCTTTACTTATAATAGCAGCAGTTATAGGTATAATTATATTCGGACTAAAATTGTTTAAATATGTTTTAATATATATAGACAAAAAAAACAAGCAGAATTATACTACGCATATTATAATACAGTTTTACATAGAATTAGGAAAGATCGGGACGCTCTTGTTTAAGAAGGAGGAGAGTTAAGGTACACGAGCATGTAGATTTATAATTTAAATTTTTTGTTTTTAAGGAAAATACTCGTAACCTTGAATTGAATTAACTTAACACTTATTTTAAGCAGATTAGATTATCATACTTAGTTACATAAGAATAATTGTTTTCTTTATCAAATAAGTGTAAACATAAGTTGGTCATACAGATAAAAACAATCTCTCATGTAAACAAATAAAATAATATATGATAAGAATATAATAAGTAAACAGATTGTGAACATACTGATAGCGACGAGTAACTTATCTTTATCAATACTTATTTAATATATAAGACAGGATATTCATAAGGAATATCAGTTTTGAATTAGCATGTGTACTAAGACATTCTCAAATTAAATTAAGAAGAAAATAAATAAAAGTTGAGCGCCCGTCGTTCAAAAGAAAAAAAGATTTTTTTATTAAATTAAAAGATAGAAAATCTAACTCGCGTGTTATTATCTTCTTTATTTCTTCTATTACCTTTTTTTATTTTTATATGCCTCATTGATATTATTTTCATTATTTTTATTTGCCTCTTTTCTTAAGTTTCCATTTTTATTTCTTTTATTTTCATTATATTCTTCTTTGTTTTTGCTTTTCTTTAACTTATTGTTTTCATATTTGTTATTCCAATTTTTCATTGCCATTGTACTAATATTTTACTTTAAAAAAATTGTTGACTCTAAATTTCCATTTTCTAGGTGACATATATTTTGGGCTTTCCTAAATGTGTTCGTTAACCCCGTTTTTGCATATTCGTCATTGTCTTCAATCTGTTAATTCTATGAAAACATTTTCTGTTGTTTTACTTATTGTAGTAGTGTAATATTTCATAGTGTTTTAGTGGGTCAGTGTGGAGTTTGATGCCTTTTAATGTTTCTGTTTTATTTGTAGTATTTAGTATTTCTATATGTGTCATGCCATTTTTGGGTGCTATTGAATTACTTAAAAAAATGTCTTTGTTTTAATTCATTATTGAATATGACGCAATCTTCTTAAAGTTGTAGTTTTATTGTATGAATGATTATTTGTGAATTGTTTGCATTAATAATGTTATTGTATATGTTTTGGTTTTAAAGGAGATTTAAGCTAAATATAATAAAAAATACTTGTTAAAATAATAACATTTAATGTGGATATTTTTATATAATAATATTAATAAACTTAGTTTCTAAGAACTTTTTTTTTTTGTTATATGTTGATTATTATATATATTACATTATTTGTATGGTTTTCCGTTAAGATAATAATAGAGGGTATATCAATATATTTATTAAAAACATCTAAGTTATATTTAATGGAGGTGAAAAATGTATTGTACTACATAATTTTAATAATTTTGTGGGATATTATACATATATTTATATGTATGATATATGTATTTTTCTTTTCCTTTTCTTTTTTAGTTTTCTTAAATTTACTACGACTCTCCTTTTATTCTTATTCTCCATATTCTTTTTTCTTAGTACTAAAAAGAGTGGAGTATTGAAGGTTCTATTATGTTGTTGTTAGGCATAGTTATTTATATGATTTTTATATAAGGAGGTTATCTATACCTAATTCTTTTGTATTTTCTTATTTCTATTTAGTTGTCTTTATTTTGCAATTTCTCTGCTTTCCTAATTGCCATTATTGTGTCCCTTGTCTGAGTTCTTTTGGTGATTACGTCTTCTGCTGTTGGGGTATCTGTTATCCCTCTAAATTCCCAAATTAATTTTAATACTTTCAGTTCTTGTTCCATGTTGACTTCAGAAAAGTTTTCTAAGGGAAGTTTTTGGTCTAGATCTAAAGGATTCTTAGGTCTTTTCCTCATGGTGAAAAATGTTCTTCTCTTTCCTTTTTCTTCTTCTTTAGTTATTTGATTTTTCAAAAATTTTTAGATACAAATACAATCATATCTTGTTAAGGTTTGCAGGATCTTAGTGATCGGTTCACAGGATCGGTCCGCAGGATCGCCATGTAAAAGTATAAGGTTATAATGATGTTGGTATGTAGAGGTTAGCAGTTATGGTGGAGATTTGATTGTGGTGTAGTCCCTATAGCTCTTTCTATATTTTAATAGCTGTATAGGGTGTCAGCTAGTGGTTTAGGCGTTCAAAAGAACTGCCAGAAGATAGAAACTAACAAATGAAACAAGGCAAGTACTGCCAGCTAAAGTTATCAGATATTAGTCTTCCGTTTATTTAATTTTCTATGGCTTATATACTACTTATGCAAATCTAACTTATAATCTAGAATTGAGTGATTTCTAATTCCACTCAATTTGTAATATGAACATGAATTTGAATATGAACAAATAGTATCGGTAACATGCAAGCGGTCAACAACACAACACATGTCAATAACATTGTATTTGATATCCCAAATGTGTCAGCATATTTATAACTGGGTTATTGTAACACTATACATGCCGTATGACTACTGGATGCACTACACTAGTTATTTCGCTAATTTTTCTGAATTCATATGCAAACCACTTTTGTCAATAATATGGCCTAAATATTGTATTTTCTATAAAAAACAACTCACAATTTTCTGGCGACAACTTAAACCCAGCCTAATTTAAAATTCTAAGAACTCGCTCGAGTCTTTCAATATGTAATTTTCTGTTCGATGCACTAATTAAAATGTCATCTAAAAAGACAACAACACCATCTAACCCTGCTAAAAGAGAATCCATTATCCTTTAAAAAATCTCTGGTGCTGAGGCTAAACCATAAATAAGTCTAGTACACTGGAATAATCCGTTGGAAGTTGAAATAGTAGTATATTTCCTTAATTCTTTGTCTAATTTAATTTGCTGGTAAGCCATACTCAAGTCTAATTTGGTAAATTCTTCACTACCGTGCAATTTTGAAAAAATATCCTCAATAAGAGGCAGTACTTTTCCACATTTAAACATGTGTTTAGGGTTACTTTAAAATCACCACAAATTCTAATACTTCGGTTTTTCTTTACAATCGGAACAATAGGAGTACCCCATTCACAAAAGTTCACTGGCATTTATTTTAACCAAGTGGTCTAATTCTGTTTCGTCCTTGCTTTTAATAGCCAGAGGTAATGGTATTGACCTGAAAAATTTTGGTATTGTTCCCTCTTTAACTATCAAAACTGCTTCACCTCCTCTAAACAATTCTAAGCTTCCGTCGAAAAGACTACTAAATTTTGTAATAATTTTCCGTGTCATATCCATGGGTACACAGAAATTCAGCTTACAAATCTTTATTTCAAAACTTTTGAGAAACTGTCTACCTAGCAATAGTGGGCTATCATTTTCAATTATAAAAAATGGAATTACTTTTTTTTATTTTTATATTTTATTCCAAAATCACACATACCAATAGCAGTTATTCTTGTGCCATTACATGATTTTAACAATACGTTAACTTCCTTACGTTTATAGTTTTGAAAAAATGTTGTATAAAAATTGTCAGAAATAACGTTATATTCCGATCCTGCATCTAACTCCATTTCAAATATTTTTCCGTCAATAACAATTTTAATTCCAATAAATAAAATATTTAATATTAAATAAACTTAAGTCACTATTATCAATAAAATTTAATTTTTTAGTGTTACACATTTTCTTTAAACGACCTTTTTCGTTACAATAATTGCATTTATAATTTTTGAACCTACAGTTTTGGCTTTTATGATTTTTGTATCCACAAACCTCACATTTTTCCGTGTTATGGTACTACTTTTGCTGCTTCCTCAGTTGTCCGCAATTGTTCCTTTTTATGAAATGCTGATTTTCCTCTTTAACGTTTTGTTCTAAATTTGATGGTTTACACATTATTGGAAATTTCAGTAACCTTTTCAAAAGAGGATTCAACGGATTCAAGAAAAATTTTATGCCGGGCCGGCCCCTTTTCTAATCCCATTACAAATTTGTCCCGGATTACCATTTCCAAGTTAGCTCCGAAATCACAATGCACCGCAAGGGATCTAACTCGAACGGCCATTTAATTTATTGTTTCGTTTTCCGCCTTTGTAGCATTATAAAATTTGAATCTCTCTGCAAATCCGGATGTTGTAGTCTTAAAATGTTTGTTCATCGCTAACAAGCAAACATCATATTTCGTTCCAACATCTTCTACTTTTGCTGGACTAATTAAATTCTGCAACAGCATATAAGATGTTTCGCACACTGATGTTTAGAGGATAGCTTTTTTTGCTGCATCAATTATTTCATTTGCAATTAAAAATTGCTGTAATTGATTTTGAAACACAGTCCAATTTTTTTTAATTGTGATCAAAATATGGCACTTTTCCGAAAATTGACTTGGACATTATATTCACTTTTTTCTTATTATCAGGATTTATTTGATTTGTATTTAACAAAAACGATTCCTTATCCTCGGCGCCACTGTAATATATTCTTAACAAAATAAAACTGTAATATATTCTTAACAAAACGTCTTTCTTTATTGCTGGTTACTTAAAGAGTAAAAAATATAATATAATATGATATAATATAATATAATACAGGAATATCAATATTACATGAGTAATGCTATGCCAGTATTTTTTATAACGGTTCGATAATATGACATTATAAGCTAAGCTTAAAGTATTGTTAATAAGTAATTAGGTAGATTATATGCCGATTAGAAGATTAGAAGAAACAGTTTTGTAATAACTAGCTTTAAAAGAATGTAATCTTACTACGATTTCATATACTACATAAATAAAAACTTTAATTTCTATTATGAGTAGTCAAAAACAAAAAAATGTTATGGGACAATACGCCCAAATGCAAATCACGTAAAAAAACTAACAATGGATCCAACTCTAAAAATAGATCCCGCATGCTGTCCTGTGTACAGTAGATTCATAAGGAGCAATCTATTGTACACCAATTAAAAAAAGTCGTTAATGCAATAGAGAATAACAGAAAATATCGCGTTCTGACGTTGTCTTTCTCGATATCGAAAAAGCGTTTGATACTATATATACTATATATATACCGTCGTGCTAGATATATATATATTGTTTTTATATATATATATATATATATTGTTTTTTTAAAAAACCGTTCTTTTGTCGTATGTGTCAACGGCGAGTTTTCTAGAGAAAAACAAATTCCTGCGGGTTTACTCCAAGTGTCCGTATTATCACTCATATTTTGATAAATGGAAAATTTTTTTAAAGTTAGTGACAATAAAACGCAGGCTATTATATTTCCATATAATAGATCGTCTGAACGTTTTCCTACAAAGATTCTGTATGTCGGTGGAAATTTTATCCCAATTAAAAGGGATATTAAATATCTAGGCATTATATTGGATTAAAAGCTTTGGTTTATTATCATGTCAATTATATATGATAAAGCCATTAAATGCGGCCGTGCTCTTTACCCCATACTTAATACGAGATCTCAGCCCAATCTAGAAAACAAAACATTGTTATATAATATGTGTGTCCGCCCGATTCTAACCTTTGGTAGTCCGGTCTGGTTTCACAAAACAAGCGAAATACAGAGGAAAAAGTTACAAATTAAACAAAACAAAAATTTTAAAATAATACACAGTCTCCCTCCGAGATATTCCACCCCCTATCTTCACAACAGATTTAATCTTAAATTTATTCATGCGCCTACCAACGATCTGGCGCTGTCACTTAATAAAAAACGCAGATCGTCTAATGTTGAAACAATAGAAATTTGGTAAACTCTCACTAGGACTCTTTTTCGCGGAAAGAGTTTAACTAGTGTTGTTTTATAAATATTATTACAACAATCTTTAGCTTCGTAAGAGATTTTTCGTGACTAAGTTTCCTCAAGTCTGAGTTATCATCGACCTCTCTATTCTAATATTAGATTTAACTGTTGTAGTATCTTGTATTTTATTGGATGCTAAACTATATTTCATACAGCATATTTCGTTGGTCACTAACAAAGCACGTGCAGTTCTTGGATTTATAAAACGCTGGGCGAAGGAGTTTAGTGACCCATATGTCACAAAACATCTTTATACTTCTCTTGTCAGACCTGTTGTGGAATAATAATAATTTGGGATCCTATTTATAAAGTTTAAGTTTTTGTTTATTTGTTTTTGTTGTTTGTTAAGTTTTTGTTATTTTGTCTTCGCGTTTACAATGGAATTCCATAAATCTACCATCCTACACTAGTAGATTTGCTCTAATAAAGCTGCCAACTCTAAAAAGTCGGAGAGTAACGTTAAATGCCACGTTTCTTTTAAATTTAATAAAAGGAAATAAATGTCTGTTCAGATTGTTTGATTAGCTATTTTAATCCACTTGTTATTAAAGTATTCAGATCAAATTATGCTAACTGTGACCGGCGTTTTAGAATTTTTACTGAATTTAATATATTTTTTATTTAATTTTTTTATTTATATATAAAGTAAATAAAATTGTTATTAATTTAAAAATTCTAAAAACTGGTGTTATTTATTTTGCAATAAAGAACTCACAACAAAACGTTTATAAAAGGTATAAACGTAACAATATGAACGTAAACGTTCTGTTTTATTTACAGTGGAAAATTAAATAAGTTCGTATAAGAATGATAACAATTAACGTATATCTATATGTTCTGGAAAAGTAGTAGAATGAAAGTAAAATGAAATTATAAAAGTAACCTTTTACTGTTCCTTTCTTAAAATTCAAAATGAACTGCAAAAAACAGCTGATATGTAACTTTAGCTGTGTTTTCTTACTTTTTGGATAAATTTTGGGCAAATGAGAGTAGTGAAAAATTACTCTCAATTAGATACTAAAATGTTTAAAAGTACGGTAACACTAAAAACAAAATTTTTAGCCCGAAAGAAATTGTCAAAAGTGTTTACTTTTTTATGTCAAAAAATCAAATTTTGTAAAAGGCGCCAACAAAGTTAAAATTAAAAAACTTATAAAAAAATATTTTGAAATGGAAAATTTGGAAATGTGTTGTTCTCCAGGCACTTATAATCGCGTAAAAAATGTTCAGTTAAATTAATGATTCACAAGGAAGGTTTATTTACTTATTTAATTTTTTGGACAAGCAGTACATGATGGAAGTTGCCAAAGGTGTTGTAATGGAATAGGCAGGAATTTGCAGCCAAATAACATTTAGTCAAAGAAATAGTAAGCGTAATAATTCGAAATCTTGTCCACAAATAAAATTAATTTTTCTTTTTCATTGGCACCGGGGCAACACAGAAACCTTAGATGATATATTTGTTCTCATATGTGATTATTCACAAGGTAAGAAGATAAACGAGCGTGTGGCTCAACAAAGCAAGTATTAGTTTTATATTTTAAGGCAACAGTTGACATACAACGTCTATAAATTTTTTTCTTTAAAATTAGTAGCATTCAATTGAAAAAATTAGTTCATAAACCGATGAATAAAAAAATGTATTTAGTTTATAAATCATTTATTCAATTCTGTATTTATATTTCAGATGATGAGCAAAAAACGTCCTCCTTAGAGGATAAAAGTAATTGGCATGACGCTTCAATCAAACTATTGTTGGCATTCATTAAAGAATTGCAGCCAAAGCTTTGGACAAGCTCCTCCGTAAAAACAAAGGGCAAAATGTATGGAATTATTTCGGAAAGAATGGGGAAAGAGGGTTATAGTTATACTCCAGTGCAGATTGAAAACAAATTTAGAGGCCTGGAGCGTAACTATAAGAAAATCGTGCTGCATAATAAAAAAACCAGGCAGAAATAGACAAACATGTCCTTAAAAAAGGTGCCTATATTTTACATTAAATTCTTTTTTGTTCTTTACACATATATGTATATTTTTTTTCAGTGACTTAAATTGAATTTTGGGCGACAAAAAAGCTATTAATCCAGAATACCTACTCGATAGTGGAGACCTGGAAGGCGCCTCTTGCAGCTCTGCAACTGCAGATAAAAATTCCGATACGGATTTATCGACAAAAGGTAAAACTTTCGTTTAACAGTATTAAAATTGTTTTTTTATGTTTTCTTAACTTTATGTTTCGAATTGTTTTCTTTAAGATGAAAGAAGCCCCGACATTTCAAGAAAAATGATTGGCTTGAAAAAAGAGCTAAAGAAGAAAATGTCTGAAGAAAAAAGGTAATTTAATTCTAAACTTCCTTGAAAAGAAAGATAAGAGAGCCCAAAGCCGAGAGGAAAGGTCAAAAAGAAAGCTCGAGTTGTTGAAGCTACTTCTAAAGAAAAAGGATGAATAACACATCTATTCTACATATGTATGTAATAATAAGAAGTGATCTGAGAAAATGTGCATATACATACTTAAACATATTTCACTTAATAATTAATGTGTTAGCTTTTCTTTATTTTATTGAATGTTTTAGTTTTATTGAATTTAAACTGTTTTTTATATTGTTACTGTTTTATATTGCTTTTTATAATTTTAAGTAAAACCAAATATAATTTTAAAGTGCATTTATTTTGTATTTAATTGTAGCTCCCTGGAAAATTTGTCTCTCATTGCATTTTCACTAGGCGTCTCTGTAGATCGTTCATTTTCCAAAATTTTTAACTCTTGTCTATTTTCATCTTCAAGCATCAAATCGTCTTCGTTTGCAATATTATGCAAGACGTAATAAGCTCTTATGAAATGACATAACTTTTTCATCCCTCGTAATTTGCAATAGTAAAAGGTGTTTTTTTAAGCTAGATAGAACTTTAAATTGTAAAAAGTAACACAAAAAATGAAATTTTGATGAAACATTTTTTTTTATTTGTTTCAGTATACTCTGACAAATCATCATGAATAGACTCTCGCTTGAACAATGCTACGAAATTATCCAAATTTACTTTGAAAATCAGTCGTCGATTCGCGCAACTTATAGACGACTTCGTCATTTTTATGGCGTACATAATCGTGCACCTGAACAAGCCATTCGTCGAACTGTCGATAGATTTCGTACCACATACTCTCTAGAGGATGCAATAACACCAACACCTCGAAGGAATGTGCGTACTGAAGAGAATATCGCCGCTGTAAACGAAAGTGTGGAAGAAGATCCAAATTTATCAATTCGTCGTCAGTCGCAGGAATTGGGGCTCTGTGCGTCCACTACGTGGAAAATTTTGCGCAAAGATCTCGGCCTACACCCGTATAAGATCCAGCTGGTGCAGGAATTGAAGCCACGAGACCATTATATGCGTCGTTCTTTCGCCGATTGGGCTCTAGAGCAGTTGGCAACTGACCCGTTGTTTTATCGCAAAATTGTGGTCAGCGATGAGGCGCATTTTTGGCTTAACGGGTTTGTTAATAAGCAAAATTGCCGCGTATGGAGTGAGACCAATCCACAACAGACCCTACAGACTCCATTACATCCAGAAAAATGCACCGTTTGGTGCGGTTTTCACGCTGGAGCTCGCGTTACAGTCAATGGAGATCGTTACCGCACCATGATTAATGATTTTTTGTTTGAAAATATGGATGACATTGATCCGGACGAGATGTGGTTTCAACAGGATGGCACTACGTGCCATACAGCGAACGCAACCATCGACTTATTGAAATCAAAATTTGGCGATAAATGACCTGTCAATTGGCCTCCAAGGTCGTGCGATTTGACACCACTCGACTATTTCCTGTGGGGCTACGTGAAGTCACTGGTTTATACTGATAAACCAGCAACAATTGACGCTTTGGAGGACAGCATTGTTCGTGTTATTCGTGACATACGCCCAGCAGTGCTCGAAAAAGTGGCCTAAAATTGGACGTCCAGAATGCGCTTCGTCAAGAACAGCCGCGGTGTCTATATGCCCGAAATCATTTTCAAATGTTAATGTCACGTATTGATCCTTCGAATAAAAAAGAAATTTTGATTACAATTTAATTTTTTGTGTTATTTTTTACAATTTCAAGTTTTATCGGGCTTAAAAAAACACCCTTTACAATTGCCTTAATCTTTGCTTCAATATACCAAAAGTATGTTTAATACATACACGGGCAGAACTTGATTTCACATTAAAATTTTGTTGTGCTTTTGATAAATGTCCATTGTCTTTATACGGTGTCACTATATGTTGAGAGCAAGGATAGGCGGAATCTGCCAGCAGGTAGTAATCTACCATACAAAATATGTTTATTTTTTTTTTTTAATATTAAAAAATGTCTTTGTTTACCTCCGCAAAACGTTTCTAAGTTTTGATACAAAGGAGAGGTGTTAAAAACCCAGATATCATGAGATGAGCCCGGAAATCCAACGAAAATATTGATGAATTTTTTATTTTCTTTACAAACTCCCTGCATTTGTAATGTACTCAACATTGACCGAAAAGGTAATGTAACTTACATTTAGATGGAGGATCAATAACTAGGTGCCCCTGTAGGCTAGTAGGTAGTGTACTAGCTTGTAAATATGGGGGTTGTGGGTTCGACTCCCAACGAAGACCTTGGTTTTTTTTCACTACAAAAATAAAAATTGACTGTCGGTGGGGCTACTCAGCGATGAAGGCATAGTCACTGGCCGCTGTGCTGTCTTATATACGGCAGTTAATTTCCGACTATCCTTCTACTTTCACCACCTGTTTCATCTATTCTCTATCCCTTTCCTAAAGAATGTAGCACGGTACTACTTCTTTAAAAAAAAAAAAAAAAAAAACTATATGTGTCAATACAACCTGTAGAATGAAAAAATATAAAAACAGAAAGCAGAAATTTGCAATAATTTTTTTAATGCTTTGTTTTCTTACCTATTACTTTAGAAAATCCGCATTTGTTCGTAAAATAAGTAGCTGATTCGAACTTTTTTGCTTCATCGGGCGATTTTATTACATCTAAGCTTAAACTGCTGATAAACATAGTGGTTCTGGCTATAATTCTATTCACAAACGATACTGACAAATTAAAACGATCAGACAAGCCACGGTAACTACATGCTTCGTGGCCCGCAAACCACAAAAAAACTGCCAAATATGTTTTGGGTAACAAACGTTTGTCAGGTCTAAGGTTCTTATAAGCATCACTTTTGGCAAATCTCTCCGACAGGTTTAAGTATAAGCTTTTTGGTATTCTAAAATTAATTCGAAACTCGTGGTCTGCATACGAAGGAACAATATCATCCAAGTAATTCGAAATGCTGTTCCTCTTTTCACCTTTAAAAGATTGTAAAAAAAGTCAAGCATCACAACTTTTTCATCATCAGAGGAGTGGTTAAAAATTTTAAAAATGTCATCATCTTCCGAATCACTGAAAGAATCTATTAGCTTCGCAACCAAAACTTCGAAATCGTGGTCACCTGCTATTTCCCTACAATTAACGGACTTTCAAAGAAGATATGTTTATAAGATGCTAATGGAAATATGTATGTATATATGTATGTATGTATGTAGTTATCTATTTACATATACATACATATGCAATGTATACATATATATGAATGTGTACTTTGTGATGTTCTACCTGTACTTGTTATGAAATGTACTAAGTAGGTTATGTTTTTGTTTGGGAAATTTGAAGTTTTTAATATAAAAATAGATTTAGTCTTTGCAAAACCTTTGATAACAAACGTCGTTTTGTTGTTAGCAACTTTACATTTTGGGGCTCAACCTAAAGACGGATAAGATGCTATAAAGACGAAATTGGAGGAAGAAGACGTTTAGTTATGGAGAATGGGAATCTTCTGCTTTCTGTAGTTAACAAGATGTCGATAAGTCAACTTAGGGAAGGACTAGAGAGACGTGAGGCTTCAGTAATTGGATCGAAAGCTGTTCTTAAATTTCGGCTAATGAATATTGTGGCGAAAGAGACAGAGAATGTTGAAGATGCAATGGAGGATGAAGAAAATGAACCTTCTGCAAATAATCAGGTTTCAGAGGAATTTGGTGAGCTGAATATACGAGAATCAGTCAATGTCAGCAATGTTTGAGGGAAGAGGACCGCATTGTTTTTTAAGTTTTAAAGCTTGGTGGAAACGTTCAATGACGAAGATTTTGGGGTACCTGTTGAGAGCTGGTTGGCTCACGAAGGCAATTACGAGGAGCTGCGAAGGCTTACTTATTGAAACAAGCCAATATTCATTCATGGCTAATGTGTAAGGAAAAGTTGATTAATGAGTTTCGTTTACAGGTCAACAGTAAGAGTGTGCATGAAAAGCTTCGAGGTAAGAGGAAACTGTCCACTGAATCATGGAGAAGTTATTTTTACAGTATGGCCGAACCGGCAGTTTCAATAAATTTGGATATGTCATCTACAATTGCTTATATTGTCGATGGTATTAAGGATCAATCGATTGAGAAGATGATATTGTATGGAGCTAAAAGCCTGGAGGAACTTAAAATTAAGTTTGTTGAATACGAATGTTTAAAAGCCTTTAATTGTGGGATGGAGTGCGAATTGCGTATGGTTAATGGAGAATTATTCTTGAAGCAAACGCCACAAGTAAAGCCTCCAGCTTGTGGTAAATTATTTCTTGATGGAATTAATGTTGTAGAAGATGGCGTTGAATTGGATGTGGATAATCGGTTCAAGAGTATAGTTTATGACACGTACAGTAATTACATTTTAAAGAAATGTATGAGTTGTCCAATAAAAACTCAGCTTATTTTAAATGATGAGACGCCAATATATCAACGAGCAAGAAGATTATCACCTTTAGAAGCAAAGGTTGTTTCAGAATAAATTGAGGAATGGATAAAAAAAGATATCATAAGTTCGTGCGAAACAGAATTTTCGAGTCCAGTAAGGAAAAAAGATGGTGGCTATCTTTTATGCGTGGACTATCGTAAACTTAGCAAGGTAGCACAAAAGGATAGATTTCCTATGCAGACAATTGACGATCAGGTTGATAAATTTGTTAATGCAAAAATTTTTTCTACAATTGATATGAAAAATGGGGTTTTTCACGTTCTGATGCATGAAGATAGTATGAAGTATACTGCTTTTTCAACTACTGATGGACAATACATGTTCAAGAAAACTCCATTTGGTTTGTGTAACTATCCGTCAAGTTTTAATAGATTTGTATCCCATGTTTTTTCGGATCTTATAAAGCAAAGAGTTTTTATTTAATATGTAGATGACATAATTATACCGTCGAAGGGTTACGAAGACGGGATTTTGCGGCTAAGGAAAGTTTTGGAAGTTGCAGCTAACGAAGGCTTAAAAATAAATTGGAAAAAATGTCAGTTTTTAAAAACGACGGTAGAGTACCTTGGGTATACCATATCGGACTCCCATATTTATCCTTCAGTGAAAAAAATTGAAGCTGTGAAAAATTTTCCAATACCTACAGTCGGAAAACAACTGCAAAGTTTTCTTGGATTAACTTGGTACTTTGTTACTCCACTAACTAAGGTTTTAAAGTATTGCGCAGTGAAGATAATGTTTGACAGCGTACAGCTGAATGCATTTGAATTAATAAAAGAGGAACTGTTAAGTAAACCTGTTTTGCAAATTTATGATCCTTCGGCTATAACAGAACTACATACCGATGGAAGTAAGAGAGTGTGATTCGTTTTACATCCGCACCTGGCTTTGTAGCCTTAATCAGATGGTGGACAAACCACTATAGATAATTTGGAACGTCATGCTCGTCCGAGATAGCCGAAGACATAATTCTAAGCAACAGAACCACCTAGTTGCAACTTTAATGATTTCAGGGTAAGTCTGCAAATCATCATACTTTGCTAAAGAGTTGGAGACTTTCCAACTCCTGTCCAGAACACATGTCAAGCATGCTCACTGGACTGGATCATTCACTTTGCGTGTCATTATCAGTGAGATGATCCTGGCCACCATAATAACCATTATACTGTTATGGGGCCGCAAAACCACAACCACCACCATGCTCCCATATAGGGGCCAACCTCAATGATCAGCCAGAGAACTATTATAAGTCTAAAGAGACAAATAATGAACTCTGCGAGCTCACTGATCCCCGTGGAAATAAAGTGGAGTTTCCAGTTGACTCCCTGCCTGTCTTCAGGAGACTGGGCTCCCTTTATACCCCCAGTTGCACAGATCTAGATAGCTGTACCATAAAGACCATAAATGTGCCCCCGGGGGGCGATGGAAGTAAGGTAGGGTTAGGTGCCATATTGTTAAAACGGAAGTATGAAGGTGAATTTCAACTGGTATATTTGTGGAGTAAGTGCACAACAGACGCCGAGAAGAACTTTTCTTCCTATGATTTAGAGGTTTTGGCAATTGTGGAAGCGGTGAAAAAACTAAGACCTTATCTGCTGGGTGTTAAATTTAAGATAGTAACAGATTGTGCAGCATTTCAAAGAACTATTTATAAAAAAGATGATCCGCCGAGGGTAAAGAGATAGATGTTATTACTAGAGGAATACGATTACATAATGGAACACAGAAACGGAGAAATAATGAAGCATGTTGATGCTCTTAGTAGAAATCCAATTTATGTAATTGAATTACTGTTAAGAGCATTTATAAAGAGAAAACAGAATGACGACGAGAAAATAGTTGCTGTAAAGAAAGCTTTGGAAAGAGAGCCTTATAATAATTATTTCGTGTGTGATAGAATTTTAATGAAAGGTAAAAAAGAGTGAAGATGTTTGTGTTGTTCCTGAGTTGCTACAAAGAGATATTATCAAAAGATCACACGAAAGAGGACATTTTGGTGTCCAACAGACTATTGATGTAATAGAAAGAGAAAATTTTATAGATGATTTGAAGTCAAAGGTGGCGAAAGTGAATTAGAGTTGCATTCAGTGTATAATTATGAATCGTTAATGTTGCAGATGCAAATAATGCAGCTCCCAAAAAGTAAAAGATAGTTTATGTATAAATTCAATTACAATTTATTATTAAAGTTTAAGATTGCAAGAATAACCAAGAGCTGTGTGCATCACCGATGACAGTCAAAATCAAACAAGGGCAAATACGAACACGGAAATGCTCCATATTGCAAAAATATAATATTGTAATGACAGTTGACAGTTGATATTAACAAAATATAAATAATAATAATTAAAGTTACCATATTGCTATATAAGTGAAAAAACGCTAAATTCAACACACCCTCTCGATTTTTCGAAACTTTAACTATTAGAAATTGTTACGAATCAATAAATCCAAAATTTTTAATTAAATTCTGAAATTTAACTGCAGCTAGAGCCTTCGTCAAAACATCTGCCAGTTCTTTTGACGTTTCTAGATATTGTACATTAATTTCACCTTCACGTTGTATGTCACAAGTGTAGAAATATTGAATGTCAATGTGTTTAGTTCGTTTGGACGCTTCAGGAGTTTTAACAAGTGTTATTGCTCGTTGGTTATCACACATTACAGCGGTAGGATTACTTTGCTTGATGTCGACATCTGCGATTAATTTTCTTAAAAACTTTACGGCCTTTGTTGCACAACATAATGCTATAAATTCAGCTTCGGTGGTAGAAGTTGCAGTGACAGTTTGTTTTCTTGAGCTCCAGGCAACTGGACCTCCATTCATAAATGCTATCCAGCCAGTTGTGCTACGCCTAGTATTGACATCGCCAGCCCAGTCAGAGTCACAATACATGATCAGTTCTTTACAATCGGAACCTAAATCAAAAGAAATGCCACGATTAATTGTACCTTTTAAATATTTAAATATTCTTTTAATTCCTTGCCAATGGGCAGTTGAAGGATTTTCAACAAATCTACTTAGAACTCCAACAATGAAGGCTATATCAGGTCGCGTACATACCACTAAATACTTCAGTGATCCAACTGCTTCACGATAAGGAAATTTGTTATGCAAAATTTCTTTTTGTTCTAAAAATTGCATTCCAGGTTCAACAGGGGTTGATACAGTAGAACAATCAAAATGATTAAAACGTTTGAGTATTTTTTCAGTATAAATATTTTGAAATATTTTGACCTTTTTGTTGTTGTAGTATATTATAGTATATATTGTAGTTAAGCTAAAATTGCTACTATGGCAACACCTAAAATGAACAGATGTAAAAATGAAATACTGTAATAAAGTTCCTTTTCTTTTTGGACATTTGAAGTGAGAAGTCGTGTGTTTTATTTGCAAATTAAGTTTTGAGGTTGGAATTTAAAGAACGTGACAAAATATTGGCGACGAGGAAAATTTTTATAAAAAGGATTGCAATTTTTAATACAGAAGATGCCGCTTCCATCCCAAAGCGCAAGTATATTTCCATCTACAAGTTGGAATGCCCAAATAAATGTGCCTTTTTTTGACCCGGAAAGAAATCAATGGCCGGTATTTGAAAAACAATTGGTGCAGTTTTTCATAGCAAATGGCGTAACTGAGAGCATTAGAAAAAAAGCCATAATGCTGACGTCATTGTCACAAGAGGCCTATACATTATTGGAAAATCTGCTGAGTCCAGCTCAAATTGATGCAACCACGACATCGTTAGAAGCATGTATGGATGCAATGAATATACATTTTAAACCACCATCATCTGCATTTGCTGAAAGGTTTAAATTTTATAATGCAACAAAAGCACCAACAGAGTCAGTAAATGATTGGGCAGTACGCGTTCGAGCGCTGGCGATAGCCTGTGAATTTGGGCCACACTTGGAAACCGCTATACGTGATAGGTTTGTTATGGGGCTGGAAAAGGGTCCAAGCCGGGATAAAATATTTTTAGAATCAAGTACGGTTTCTTTTAAACGGGTGGTAGAAATCGCAAACATCGCTGCGTATATTCAAGAGCAGCATGTTGCAAGTGAGGTTAAAGACGAACCTCTTAATTATATATATAAAAAGCAACATGGGAATAGAGCGCAGAAAGAGAACAGCCGCAGGAAGCAGCCAAAAGCAAAAACAGAGCAGCAACAGCAGCCATGTAAGGTTTGTGGTTATTCAAATCACACAGCAGAAAACTGTAAGTTCAAACATTATAAATGCAATAAGTGCAAGCAGCGCGGTCATTTAAGAAAAATGTGTAATGTTCAATCAATTAATTATTGTGAAAATAGAGAGGTTAGTTTGTTTTCAATTAGTAGTTCTAAGGAGGAGCCGATTAAAGTTAAAGTGTTCATAAATGGAAAACCTTTTTTTTTGCAATTAGACACAGGATCTGAAAATAGTGTTATTTCAAAAAGTACTTATGAAAACTTTTTCTTTAATAATAAATTGCGAAAAGAAACCACCTTGTTAAAGGCTTATAATGGTGCGCCAATTCATCACATCGGTACATGTGACGTAAATGTTTGTTTTAGAAATAAATGTAAACTTTTGCCATTTATGGTTATTAAATCTGGGGGTCCACCGCTGCTTGGTAGAAACTTTTTAAAAGCTTTTGATATAAAATTTTCAAATCTTAACTATAGTACACAAAACTCGACTTGTCAAAATGTTAATGCGATTTTAAAAAAATATAAAGATCTTTTTGATGGGTCACTAGGGTTATTCAAAAATTATAAGGCTACATTGCGTTTAAAAGAGGATCCAAGTCCCAAGTTTTTTCGCCCCAGGCCACTACCGTTTGCAATAAAAGAGGCAGTAGAAAAAGAGATTGAAAAATTAGTTGCGCTTAACGTTTTAGAACCAATAGACTACAGTGATTGGGGTACTCCCATTGTGCCGATAATGAAAAAAGATGGCAATGTTCGCATTTGCGGCGATTTCAAGGTAACCTTAAATCCACAATTACAGATTGAAAAATATCCTTTACCCCGAATTGAAGAAATTTTTTCTAAACTCCAAGGAGGAAAAGAATTTACAAAGCTAGATCTAAGCACAGCTTACCAACAGATAGAATTGGATGAAGCGTCACGAAAATTAACTACGATTTCAACATCTAAGGGTTTATTTCAATACACTCGTTTAATTTATGGATTGGCCTCGGCGCCTGCAATGTTTCAAAAAATTATGGATTCCCTTTTGATGAAAATTAAGGGAGTAGTGGTTTTCCTTGATGATATTTTAATTACTGCACCCGATAGAAAATCGCATTTAGAAGTTTTGGAAAAAGTTTTTTTCGTTTTGCAAAATGCCGGTTTTAAATTATCAAAACTAAAATGTGAATTTCTGCGTAAGGAAATTAGGTATTTAGGACATGTTATAGATGAAAATGGATTACATATGAATCCGGAGAAAATTAAGGAAATAAGTAATCTAAAGGAACCTTCAAATGTTAAGGAACTGCAATCATTGTTAGGTATGATAAATTTTTATAGAAGATTTTTGCCAAAGATGTCAACAGTACTGGGTCCTTTATACAGATTGCTAAAAAGCAATGAAAAATTCATTTGGTCAAAGAATTGCCAAAGGGCTTGGAGTCAGATGAAGAAAATACTAGTTTCCAAAATTTGGCTAACACATTTTAATCAAAAATTGAAAACGAAGTTGACGGTGGATGCTAGTCCTATAGGTGTCGGCGCAGTGCTATCTCAGGTGGATGAAAAGGGAATAGAAAGACCAATTGAGTTTGCTTCAAGATCCTTAAGTGATACAGAACGTAAATATGCTCAGATTGATCGTGAAGCAGTAGCGATTCTTTTTGGTGTGACTAAATTTCACCAATATTTGTTTGGTCGAAAATTTTGTTTAGTGACGGATAATAAACCATTAAAGTACATTTTCGGCCCCAAGAAGGGCATTCCGGCTATGACATCAAACCGCGTACAACGAATAGCGTTAACACTGACAGGCTATCAGTTTGATGTTGAAAGCGTTAAATCGAAAGATAATGTAGCTGATTTTTTTTCACGAAATCCTAGCAAGGATAATACCAAACCTACTGAATCAGAATTGCCTTTACATATCTATCTAAACTATTTTGAGAAGTGCAACGGAAAAAGTAGAATTCTAAACCTTGAGACTATTAGAGCAGAAACAAGAAAAGACGTCATTTTAGAAAAAGTTAAGAAAATTATAGTTGAAGGTTGGCCAAAAACATGTAATGATGCAGACCTAATGCCTTATTTTAGAAGAAGGTTAGAAATTTTTGAAGAAGACGGTTGCTTATTCTGGGGATATAGAATCATTGTTCCCACCAGTTTGCAGGCAGAGATAGTTAATTTTTTGCATATTTCTCATATGGGCATTGTGAAAATGAAGGCAATGAGTAGAGAGTGTTGTTGGTGGCCAAATCAAAGCAAGGATTTGGAAGAGGCCGTAAAAAAGTGTGATTCGTGTATGCTAACTCGTCAAAGCCCACCGAGGCAAGAACTTATCCCGTGGAAATGGACAGACGAAGTGTGGTCACGTATACATATAGATTTTTTTGGGCCTTTTCTAAAACGATGGTGCTTAATTGTGGTAGACAGCACGAGTAAGTGGATAGAATGTATAGATATGGGTACGAATACGACAAGTCGAGCAGTTGTGTCAGTGTTACGAGAAATGTTTGCACGATATGGTATACCTAAAGCAATCGTATCCGATAATGGTACTGCGTTTGTGTCAAAAGAGTTTAAATGGTTTACAGATTTAAATGGTATTAGACACATAACTTCTGCGGTCGGGCATCCTGCAACAAATGGGCAGGCCGAAAACGCTGTAAAAACAATTAAAGCGGCTTTAAAAAAAAATTTACGTAATGCACCATTATCAGAATTTAACAATGTTTTAAATAGATTTTTATTAGATTATCGCAATACCATTCATGGATGTACAGGTGTTTCTCCAGCATATATTATGTTTAATAAACGAAAGTTAAGATGTAGGCTAGATCTGATAAATGAAAAAAGAAAGGTAAAATGTCAAAGTAATTTTGATATAAAAAATCAGGTACATCATCAACAAGCAAATCAAAAAAGGTATTACAAAGGTTCAAAAAAGAGTACCTTTAATAAAAATGAAAGTGTTCTGGTGAAGGATTACTCTAAGCCAGGGAAAGTTTCATGGATTAAAGCAGTAATTTTAAAAAAGATAGGTAAACAATTGTATTTTGTAAAAATAAATAGTGGCGCTGTCTGGAAAAGGCACGCCAATCAAATAGTTTTAAGATGTAAAAATTTAAATAACAATGTAAATCCAAGTGTGTTAGCAGATCCTTTGCAAAGATTGAATGCCGCGGAGAGTTTTATAAATAAGGAAAATGTGGTTCAAGATAATGTTGCAACTGTAAACGAAAATGATAACGCCCGGCAAAATGAAACGATAGACAAAGAATCTGCAACAGACATGGGTAGGTATAATTTAAGATCCAGAAAATAAGAGCTAAGAATGGTATTTTCATTTAGGTAGGGGGTATTGTAGTATATTATAGTATATATTGTAGTTAAGCTAAAATTGCTACTATGGCAACACCTAAAATGAACAGATGTAAAAATGAAATACTGTAATAAAGTTCCTTTTCTTTTTGGACATTTGAAGTGAGAAGTCGTGTGTTTTATTTGCAAATTAAGTTTTGAGGTTGGAATTTAAAGAACGTGACAGTTGTAATGATCAATTTTGATTTGCAAACCAACAAAAAATTCAGCATCTTTGTAGGTTATTTCGAATTCTTCGTGTAAATCATTCAGCAATTGCTTAACCAAGTGCTCATTATTTCCACAAATCAAACCATGATCTACGTATAAAGCGAGATACACTGTTGTTGATTTGATTGTATACACATAAACACATAAGTCTGCGGTTGACTGCTTAAAACCAAAATTTATAAGAAAATTTTCAATCCTCTTGTTCCATTGATGTGAAGCCTGCTTTAAACCATATAATACCTTTTGTAGGTGACACACATATTCATTTTTCTCAAATCCATAAGGTTGCTTCATAAAAATAGTCTCTTCAATTACACCATGTAAAAATGCAGTTTTTACATCAAATTGTATAATTTGCATATCTTTCGCAGCTGCTATGGACAAAATTGTTCTAACCGATTCATACCTTACAACCGGAGAATATATTTCGTTGTAATCAATGCCTTTCTTTTGAAAACATCCACGTACAACGAGTCTAGCTTTGTATTTCTCAATTTTGCCATTAGAATTGTACTTACGTTTAAAAATCCACTGATTTGACAAAACGTTCATGTTATCTGTTCTTGGCACCAATTTCCAGGTTTCGTTTCGAACAAGAGCATCAATTTCATCATGAACAGCTGCTAGCCATTTCTCGGAGTCGGGATCTTTTAAGGCTTCTTTTAGTGATTTGGGCTCCAGTTCAGCTACACACAATTCCGCATCGCAATCGTCTCTATTAATTTTACACCCACTTCTCGTCCTGTATGGACTACGATGAATTGGTGTTCTTGGATTTTTATAAGTCACTTCTTTCTCTTCAGAATTATTATCAGCTGATTTGATATTTTCATTCTCTTCAAAGTACTTTACCTCTATAATTTCATTTACTTCTTCTTGTTTTTCGTTAAAAATGACATCTCTTCTTACAAGTATTCTTTTATTGACTGGTTCGTAAACACGATACGCTTTGCTGTCATCATTATAGCCGACCATTATTCCTTTGGTTGAGTTTTTCTGCCATTT
The DNA here is from genome assembly GCA_030448955.1 of Trichopoda pennipes. Lineage (NCBI taxonomy): Eukaryota > Metazoa > Arthropoda > Insecta > Diptera > Tachinidae > Trichopoda > Trichopoda pennipes. The sequence continues at coordinate 1,735,972 of JASKUP010000051.1, forward strand.
TGTACGCTGCTCTTTTGGTATATGAATATATGCATCGCTTCCAAAAACTTTAAGGTGACCAACTGTTGGTTTTTTACCAAACCATAATTCATAGGGCGTTCTGCCATCTAATACATAAGAAGATGTACGATTTTTAATATAAACAGCAGTACTTGTTGCTTCCGCCCAAAGAAAGAGTGGTAAATTACGATTATGCAGCATAGCCTTGGCACTTTCAACAATCGTACGATTTTGTCTTTCAATAAAATAATTTTGTTCTGGCGCTCTGGGAGTAGTGACTTCATGCTTTACATTATGTTTTAGTAAAAAATTTCTTACTTCTTCATTGCAGAATTCTAAACCTCCATCAGTCCTCAGCCTTTTAATGGTATGACCATTTGCTTGAACTTCTGCAAAAAATAGCATTAAATACTCTAAAACTTCAGTTTTGTATTTCAAAAAATAAACAAAACAATATCTAGAATAATCATCTTTTAGAAGCAGAAAATAGTTAGCTTTACCAATAGATGGGGTGCTCATCTTACCACAAAGATCTGCGTGAAATGTTTCACCTGGTTTGCTAGCTCGTTTTGCAATAAACTTCGGGAAACTTTGGCGATGTTGCTTACCATAGGCACATCCTTTACAAAATTTAACCTCTGATGTAAAATCTGTAATATTAATGTCTTTTACTGCCTCTTTCTTTATCATTTCCTCTAGAGTTTTAAAATTAACATGCCCCAAACGCTCATGCCAAATCGTTAATGACTCCGAAGTGATAGCATTGAGAAAACTGTTAATCACTGGTATTATATTCATTTTGTACAATCTGTTGTCACGTTCACCAGCTACGATTAATTCGTTACCTTTCATAAATGATACACGGCTAGCACCTTCTTCAAATACCACCTTTATACCTTTTTCTGTTGCTTTGGATACTGATAGAAAATTTCTATCCAATTCAGGAACAAGTAAAACATCTTTAATGGTATGGACAACGCCATCATTTTCATTACCTTTCAACACCTGAACATCAATGTCTCCAACACCAACAACGTTTAGCTTGCGTCCATCACCAACTCGAACTTGACACATACCTTGCTGATATTCTTTAAAATTTTTGTATAATTCCTTTTGAAAACTCATATATCTGTGGCTCCAGAGTCTGCATAAAAAATATTAAGATATTTATGATTTTTATTGTTAGATTGTAAAACAAACAAATGTGCTTTTCGATTATTTGACGTTTCTGCATTCTCCTTTCTTTTTGTTTCTTTTGTGACAGCTAAAGAGCTACGTTCATTTGTTGTTCGATTTTGTCGATCTCTTTGCCTCTTGAAACAATCTCTTGCCCAGTGGCCGTCTTGATGACAGTAATTACATTTGCCATTTCTCTTAAATTGTTTGGTTTTGTTTTTACTTACAGCATATGCAGTTTTATGTGTCAATAGTTCTGGAATTTCATTTGACCGAATATTTAACAATGACTCTTCATTAACAAGGTGATCAGTCAATCTTTCTATATTTTGTTCCGCACGAGGAACTGCATACCATGCAGTTCGTACATGGTCATATTTGGAAGGCAAACTGCTTAGAATTTTTGCTATTACCATTGGCTGTTTTTGCTCCAAATCCATATCTTTCAAGCGTTGTGCCAATGAAGTAACGTTTGCTATAAAATTTACAATATTTTCATCTTCTTCCATTCGACAATTTATGAATTTTTCTAACAAAACCTCTCACTCTTTTCTGCATGAACTGTCTTTAATCTTGCCCACATTTGTGCAGCAGTTACACAATCAGTTAAATACTTTAATTGTTCTAGTTCAATACCTATCATTATAAAAGCTTGTGCCTCAGCGTCTTTGTCATCCCATGATTGAAAATTTTCAGCTGGTCTTACCGTGGTTCCCAATATGTATGGCTTCAATTTGTTCTCCGTCATATAAATTTCCATTTGACGCCTCCAAAGTTGGTAATTCTGCCCATTAAAACGATGCAATTGATATGACCTTGTTTGCTCCATGATAATACTGGTATCATTAACAGTGGTTCTGCTATTTGCTGCCTATTCTGTACTATTTAGCGCGTCTTTAGACTTTAAATCCATAAATAATTTACGAAAAGGGGACTGGGCCCATAACCTGTTGCAGATTTAAATAATGCAGCTCCCAAAAAGTAAAAGATAGTTTATGTATAAATTCAATTACAATTTATTATTAAAGTTTAAGATTGCAAGAATAACCAAGAGCTGTGTGCATCACCGATGACAGTCAAAATCAAACAAGGGCAGATACGAACACGGAAATGCTCCATATTGCAAAAATATAATATTGTAATGACAGTTGACAGTTGATATTAACAAAATATAAATAATAATAATTAAAGTTACCATATTGCTATATAAGTGAAAAAACGCTAAATTCAACAGTTAACGTGGTAAACTAGAAGATTTTTTGTATTCGATATCCAAAGATGACATCATTTATTAATATTTGGTGGTGATTGTTGATGGGTTTTTGAAATTCACTTGGATTAATCCTGTTAAAACAACGTCAGCAAAAAAGAATATAGAGCGTTATGAACAACTAGCTAAAACTTTTGGTTATCCGCAAAGAATTGTGACTGATAGAGGGGCAGCGTTTACATCCCAAGACTTTCAACAATTCTGTAATTCAAAGAATGTACAACATTTGCAGATAACCACGGGAGTGCTCAGAGGAAATGATCAGGTTGAACGTGTTAATGCTGTAATAATTTCAGTTTTGTCGAAACTTTCAATAGATGATTCAAGCAAATGGTACAAGTATGTTGATAAGGTTCAAAGATGCATAAACTCTACGTATCATTAAGTAGTCAGGAAATCACCACATGAGGTTCTTACGGGGGTTCCAATGAAAACAGAATATGACATAGGAATAAACGAGATTATTCATGAACTTGTAGAGGCATTTTGCGACAAAGAATGCAGAAGAGACAATACGACAAACCAAGAAAGGGACATATAAGTATAGCGTTGGCGATATAGTGGCAATAAGAAGAACTCAATTTGGAAACAATTTAAAATTGAAGAACAAATTTTTGGGGCCATATTCAGTTACTACGGTAAGATGTAACGACAGGTATGATGTTAAGAAAATCAGAGTCCCTGAAGAGTTGTGGGGTATCTAGTCGAAGACCGATAGAAGTCAGAATTGACCGTGTGAATGTGTAGTTTGTGATGTTCTACCTGTACTTGTTATGAAATGTACTAAGTAGGTTTTGTTTTTGTTTGAGAAATTTGAAGTTTTGAAAATAAAAATAGATTTAGTCTTCGTAAAACCTTTGATAATAAATGTCGTTTTATTATTAGCAACTTTACATATATCTTATTAGCATTTAATTACAATTTTCAATAAAAAAGTTTTATTTTAACTCTTAGCAAAATTTATTTTCTGAAAATTTTTATTGTTTAATTTATGCAACAGCTGATTGATTTACAATCTTACCAAATCGGCCCGAAGAAAAATTGCGGGCTGTTGTGGGCAGAAAGAAAAAGAATATAATTCTCTCAAATTCTCTCTCACTTGCCCAAACTTTTGTATGGGAACGGTTTTGGGTAAATTTGGGAACCCGTGGCCGCCCAAAGTAGAGTACGGGAACAAAGCTTTTAATTTAAAAAGCAAAGTTTGCTGTGTTTATAAAATTACTATTTGTATTGTTTTATGTAAAAATTTTAAAATAAAAACAATTAAATTATGAATTTTTCGATAGTATCTATGGTGCAACAAAACAATGTGTTCGCAAATGTAAAATTACACAGGTGGATTTTGCGAGATGATTCAAATCCTTTGGAAATTAGTGACGCTACGTAAATGGGTATTTTTCAGTGGAATTGGAAAGATAGCAATGTGGCTCTGGGCCGAAGCACCACATGTAAGGTCTTAAGTCTTGTACTAAGTATTTTGGTTGATGGTTGTATTGCCTTTGCTTGCCCCTAGGTGTCTATGATGTCAATTTCGGCTGGATGGTTTCCTGAGTATTTTCTTCCTGGCTCCTTGAACATTGTTTATATATCGTGACGGCTATCAGAAGTATGATGGAAAGGGTTAGTACAGGGTAGCTTATCGCATGGTGGTGCAAATTATTGGATCTGATGATGTTTGGCAGATGTATTACGTTTGAATCATTTAGTTGTTATTGAAGATTGTTAAGTTGAGTTATATGACTATCAAACTCGATCTTAGTGGTGTTGCCTATGGGCTTAAGTTGGATGTATGATGTGTACAGATGAGTTAAACCGCTAAAATGGCCCTGAATGTTAATCAGATCTCTTTTTACTGTGCAACTTGGCTCGATTTGCATTATTCCCGTGCCTGTTGTTTCATGTTGTGAGGTTTCAGTGCCGAAGACCGAAGCAAATTCCAACCTTGTTAGGATTTTTTAATTGTGTCCATGTTGAGTCGTCTGATATCCGAGTGAGTTTACAATTGGCTGTGAATCTATTGTTAAAGATGTTGATTTCACAGGGATTGCTGTTTGCATCCTTTCGACGCTTGAACTGTTTGTTTGGACATAAGTAAACATTTCTTTTGGGCATGATGCAGTTTGTCAAGTCAGAATTTGTGAATAGAATGAACTCATCTCTATGTGAATTGGCTGCTAAAAGGGATATGTTAATCACGTTACTTTACGGACTACTACTTTGAATAAAACACTTTGTTTTATTCTATTTATTCACTTTTATTAAAAATGGTTTCCAGCTGCTACATGATTGTTTCTCCGAAGGCCTCTTTGATCTTTTTCTTAGTTATGCCCCTGTCCTACTATCTCTCCTTATGAAACCATTCTAGCAGCAGGAATTACTCATTTCATATAAAAAACTACTAAACTACTAAAATTCACAATATTAAATATTTAAAGGGTTACTTCCATATGTATAAATTTCTAATTAATTTCAACTACAAACATATCGCCGCTCTTGATGGAATAAGAGGACATCAATTATTCGACTTTGGAATTGGAGCCAGCTTATGAATGGCTCGTCTTATTTCGCCATTTCTTGTCCTGACATCCACCACACTTACGACACTCTTGGAATCTTTGATAACATTTGTCACTCTGCCAAGCAGACACTGTCTAGGAGGTAGATTACCATCGGAAACTAGTACCAAATCATCCTTGTTTAAATTCCGCTGCTTTCTGGTCCATTTAACTCTCTGCTGCAGCTCATGAAGATACTCTTTTTACTATCGTCTCCAGAAATGTTATTGTATTGCAGATACTCTAAGCCATCTTTCTTGATGTGACAAATTTATTTTGTCATAAATTGGTTCCGCAATACTCACCAGTGGACCACCAGTTAAAAGGTGTCCAGGAGTTAATGCCCTGTCGTCATTTGGGTCATTGGACATTACAGTAATAGGACGTGAATTAAGAATGGCTTCGATCTCTGCAACCACCGTTGTTAGCTCTTCGAACGTCAAGTGAGATTGCCCGAAAACACGGCTTAGATGATATTTTGCGGACTTAACCGCTGCCTCCCACAGACCACCAAAGTGTAGAGACCTAGGAGGTATATGACGAAACTCAATACTGTGCGCTGTGCAATATTGGGATATTTTTTCCTGAAGTTGCTGGCTAAAAAACACATTTTTGAAGCCTTCTAATTCCTTGCAAGCACCAACAAAATTTGTAGCGTTGCCACAAAACAACTGTGTGCAACTACCGCGACGTGCAATAAATCTCTTCAGCGCTGCAATGAATGCCTTTGCAATCAAGTCAGAGACAACTTCCATATGTACTTTGTATAAAAACAAATAAAAACAGCCACATAGCTCTTTATTATTCGGCTACCTCTCAGTTTCAATGTTGTAGGATTTGGACCACAAAAGTCTACACCCGCTACTGTAAATGGCTTAGAAACAGAAACTCTTGCTGCGGGTAAATCACCCACTATCTGGCTGGTCAGTTTTGGACGGCATCTAAAGCATTGCAAACAGCTACTCACAGTGAAACATATTAGCTGCCTTGCCTGTGGCACCCAAAATCTCTGTCTTAAAATCGCCATTAAAGCTTGAATGCCGGCATGTAAATGTTTGAAATGTAGATATCTAACATAGCATCTGGCTAAGTCGCTGTTGTATGGCAGTTAAATTTGATGCTTGGCATCATAAGGCAACTCTGCATTGGCCAGTCTTCCTCCTACTCAAAATAGTGGTATACCATATTGCTCTTCGACAAAAGGACATAAACTCTTGTATTAACTGTTTAAAGGTAATTCTAGATTTTTCACCAGTACGTCTAATTCATCTCGGAAATAATAGCGTTGGACACAGTGGACAATTCCAATCAAAACTTAATCCTGACTTCCAGGTATTAGAAATAGGCACTGTAGTGTGTGAGGGCTCACGCTTTGTCACGTACCCATCACACATAGAAATAATAAGGTTTAGAATTACACAAATATTTTTAAGTTGCATTAAATGCAGAAATGTATAATATAAGTAATTTAACTTCGTTGATCATCTTCAGGGGATCTATAACACAATTACAATCACCAATAAAAACATTAACACAAAATTACAACAAATTAAAATATTTACAATTACCATTTAAAAAAAATTTTTTAACTAAAATTAAAAATAATAAGGTTAACTATATATTCCTTCCGCGTCTTGTTCATTGCACAATTGTCAATATGTAAACAAAGTTAGTTTACGTTCTATTGTTTTTTAGTCTATGTTTGTTTATTGTGTGTCTATATATCTGTGCACATTTCTCTGTATCACTCTTAAAATTAAGTCTCTTATCGATTGCTACATCAAACTGACCTTAAGCCGAAAAGGAATAGGATAATAAAAATTATAATAAATAGGTCAACAAAAAACAAAAAATATATAATTATTACACGGGAGGCACACCGCATTTTTATAGTCATAATGACGATATATAAAAACATCAAACAGAAATATGACGACAACACAATCAGCAACATTAAGAAATTTTCAAAATATAACAAAAGTTTAGCAAGTAAAAAATCTACAACAACTTTTCTAATAAAATGTAGACAAGCTGGAATTATCCCAAACTGCATATCTAATACAACCAAACATATACATAACCTTTTTAAAATAAACAACAAAATACCACAAGATTTACATAGTACTTGAAGTAGGCATATTTACAATTTTCATATCAAACTGTTAAAACTTATGATACAACAAAAACATAAACAAATTATTGACAATAACAAAGTACTTAATGAGGTAAAGAACAAAATAGAAGAACTTTTAGATAAAAAAGACACACAAATATTAATGGAGAGCGAAAACAATATTTTAACAAGCTACAAGAAGGATAGGAAAAATGTACACGTAAGAAAATTTGAAAAGTTAAAGGATGAACAACATAACGAGATTAACATGATTTATAACAAAGATTGGTTTATTAACACATCAAATAAGGAAATTCCAACAAATATACAGTGGCTACTTTCACTTGGACCTAAGTTTGCATTACCTACCACAAGAAAAACATTCCCTTTATTTAAATGCATTGTAGATGGCGAAGAGTGTATACAAACAATAGAAAATAGAGAACAACAGGAAACATCAAGAACAAAACTCGTATCACTTATTGACGACCACTTACACAGAAACAGACATAATAAGAGAGATAAACTTATAATCGACACAGTGGGACAAGTAGAACGATTTTTAAACAAAAATAAGGATGTATTGATATTAAATTCAGATAAAGGAAACAAGACCGTGGCAATGATGAAAAAAGAATACGATATCAAAATGAATAATATTATTGGAGATTTATGTACATATAGACGACTAAGAAAAGACCCTACAACGAAATTACAGAATAAAAACAACGCTTTAATCGAAAAACTTTTTAATATGAATGTCATTGATTTAAGTGATAAAAATAAATTAACCAACAAAACTGCTATATCACCTAGAATTTATGGGTTGCCAAAAACGCACAAAAAGGACATGCCTTTACGGGCAATTTGCTCGTCCACAAATTCCCCTTCATACAGATTAAGTAAATATCTAGTGAATATATTACATAACCTAACGAAAGACTCTATGTACAACATTAAGGATAGTAAAGACTTTGAAGACAGAATGGAACAATGGAACAGAAAAATCAGCAAAGGTATACAAATCCATGGTATATATTCCTGGTTTTTCAGAAAGATTAAAACACTCTAACATTTACGATAACGAGAAAAACCAATTAGCTTTTAATACAAACAATACATTAAATAGACTTTACAGCCAGACAAAGTCGAAACTGGATAATGAGGACAAGTCTAATATAGTATATAAAATAAGCTGCAATGGGGACGAGTCCAATATATGCCAGAAAGTATATGTTGGAACAACAAGGACAAAACTTAAGACAAGGTTAGCATCACACAAATCCGATACAAAATCTCGTGAAAAGCAGACAACACAAAAAACTGCACTTGCAGCCCACTGTGCTACAACAGGTCACAAACCAAATTTTGAAAACATCAAAATATTATCAAGAGAGAACAATTATAAAAAGAGATTTACGCTTGAGATGCTACACATTATTGATGTAGCAATCGATAAGAGACTTAATTTTAAGAGTGATACAGAGAAATGTGCACAGATATATAGACACACAATAAACAAACATAGACTAAAAAACAATAGAACGTCAACTAACTTTGTTTACATATTGACAATTGTGCAATGAACAAGACGCGGAAGGAATATATAGTTAACCTTATTATGTTTAATTTTAGTTAAAGTTTTTTTTTAAATGGTAATTGTAAATATTTTAATTTGTTGTAATTTTGTGTTAATGTCTTTATTGGTTTGATTGTTTTTATTGATTGTAATTGTGTTATAGATCCCCTAAAGATGATCAACGAAGTTGATCGAAATATTGGGAGAAGTCAATAAAAAAGAAAAAAACTGACCTTAAGCCAAAAAGGAATAGGATAATAAAAATTATAATAAATAGGTCAACAAAAAACATAAAATATATAAGTAATTTAAGTTATTTCAAATCGTGGGAAAATGCTTATTCATCAACCCACACAATTTAGTTGTAATTGGACTTAGGACAATATTAGAAAATAAGAATAATTTTAAGTATAAATAAAGAATTCTGTGCCAACGAAGGGACAGATTTTATTTGACAGGCAAACACTCGCTTCGATAAAATCTTTAACTTGCGCACCTATCGCTGAGTAATAAGAAGGTAAATTGGCGTATCTCCGCCGTATAAAATATAGATATATTGGGCGCTAGACGCCAAATTGATTAGCGTGTCCTTTCGCTCAACAATAAAAGGATATGAATTGGCGTATCTCCGCCGTAGAAGTATAGAGATATTGGGCACTAGACGCCAAATTGATTAGCGTGTCCTTTCGCTCCAAAATAAAAGGATATACTTTTTGTTGCTCATGTATACATGTGTTTATACACTTTTATTATTCATTACATGTCGATCCTGCCAAACATGTACTTGCGATCCTCTGATCCCTCTTATCCGAATAGGAAAATTTTTTTTCATTGTTATATACTTTTATTATTCATTGTTAACATTCTAATAAATTAATAAAAATTTTGTTAAGTAAGAAAACCCCTAATGCTTATTACCACAGATGAAGCGACAGAGAAATATGTTCCTGAAGGGCCCCAACCAAGTCAGTTGTATATTCCAACTGAGATAAAATCACAATTAGACTCAAGCCGGCCAATACTACCCGAAAGACGTGAGGAAAAAATAAGGACCAACAGGCGTGGAGGAAAAAGCTTCAAGCTGCGTCTGGAGCTACACAACCTCTACAAATTGAGGAATTTGTCAAATTGCGCAGAAGAAAGACGCACCGCAAGTCTTAAAATAAAGGAGACTAGAAGACAACAAAAGAAAAACAAATCATCGTAAATAATTAAAAACAGTAAATAAAAACTAAACAAAAAAAATAATATTTCATTCTAATGGGGACCAGACAGACTAAATCAATGGCACAGTCCAGTGACGCTGAAGTCCAGATTATAAATAATCAAGATTACCATTCAGAGACCCTAGGATATCATGAAACAATCTTATGGATAATCTTAGTCATTACAATATCTAACTTAGGCCTAAAATTATACAGAATTCACAAGAAGAACAAACGTCAGGAAATGCTCAAAGCTGCTGGATCAGTAGTACGCCTTAATGACATAAGAACTGTTTAAATGCAACAAATGAGTGAATTAGCACTCGACATACTTACACGTCTCAAACAAAACCTCACCAACCTCAAGAAAACACCTAATCGAAAATACTTAAAGAGAACTATATTGAGAAAGAAGGAAGAAAACGCAAGCCTTTACCAAACATTAATTAGTACTATTAAGGATGAGGACGAGACTTTCCAGAAAGATGTAGTAAAACAAGCAAGAAATATTTACTCCAATATTATTTCAATTTTAAACGACAAACTAGAACATCATAAAAATCCAATATCATTTAAAATCATAGCAAGGTGTATTACAATATTTTTAGGACTTTTCAAACGAAATAAAAGAAACCTGAAAATGACTGAGCCAACTTTTAATGTTTTACAATACATAAAAGCAATAGCAGAATTCTCTGGAAGACCAGAAAATGCTCAAAAATTTATTAATGTAGTAGAACTGTTTAACAACGAAATTCCTGATAATAAAAAGCAGAATTTCTTTGCGCTGGTATACAACACAAAGATACTAGATAATATTAAAGTTAAACTTGAATTACGTAAAACAACAGATGTTACAAGCCTCATAAATAATTTAAAGGACATATTTAGACCGCAAAAGACTGTGAATATAATTCTAGATGAAATATCAAGCCTCGTACAGGGCAGAAGGCCAATTTCCAAATTTGCAGAAAATATAGAAACTCTCATAGCACAACTTAATACCATTCAAATACAATCACTCAAGTCAGAAGCGGAAAAATCAGCTATAATTAGGTCAAACGACACCATAGCATTCAATGTTTTAAAACGAGGTTTGACGGAAACATTTTACAGACAATTACAGCTAGTAGAGTAAAAACTTTCAAAGAAGCCCTTCAAATAGCACAAGAATCCAATCACGCAGAAAAATCCCAACAAACGCAATCACATCAACAGAAATGAACAATCCAGATACAACAATACAAATCAGCGAAATAGAAACCACAACAGACAACGGCAACATCAACCCAGGCAACAACGCAATCCCAATAACAACCACTACAACAACAGTTACAACAACGACGGCCGCTATAATTAGCTGCCGCAAAAACAATTCAGCAGCCACTACAATAACAACAGCTACCACAGCAAAAGCCGCTATAGTCAGCAGACGCCTATACAATTCAACAATAAAGACAACACATTTCGCAAAACAACACCAACTATTTCAACAACTACCGGAATGGCAGTAGCAACCCCAGAAATCAGAACAGTGCAAGGCGCAACACTCTTTTCATAAGTGGTAATGAGCAACAGGAAAACTCAATACACCCCGATGCCCAGCATGTAGAAAATTAGGTCCATCGGGGAATAAAGAAAAATTAAAAATTTTAAAAATCAATGTTAACTTAGAATGTAGTAAATATCCATACATAAAATGCAACAATAACGTTTTTTCGTTTCTGATAGACACAGGTGCAGACATTTCTATAATTAAACTAGAAAATTTACGAAATACTCAAATCGATGACACTAAATCGTGTGCGATTTCAGGAATTTCAAAAAGAGACATTGTGACACTAGGAACATGTACTCTACCTATAGATTTGGGAGGAAGTATCTTGGATTTCAAATTCAATGTTGTGGATAACTCATTTCCTATAAAATCAAGTGGAATCTTAGGAAGAGATTTTTGTGCCAATTATAGAGCTAAAATCAATTTTGAAAATTTTACGTTCAGCTTTACATATTGTTACGTTTATACCTTTTATAAACGTTTTTGTCGTGAGTTCTTTATTGCAAAATGATTAATACCAGTTTTTAGAGTTTTTAAATAATTACAATTTTATTTACTTTTAACTACACAAAGTTGACACAGAACAATTTACTTAAAATGCACGTCTTCACTGTAGAGGTTTAATTTACTGATTGATTGTCCACTCAGACGCTTCACCTATTTATACTTGTCCAATTAGATTCTAGAAGATGTAAGAATTTTCTACTCTCTTTGCGTGTATTTTGTTGTTGTAGGTTGTTTATTCATTTTATATGCGCCTGCTTGCCTGTGTGTATAGTTGTTTGTGTTTTTATGCTGATAAGGTTTCTGCTTGGGATTTATTTCAATACATTTGTTGTTGCTTTTGTAAAAAAAGGTTTCTTAGAAAACTACGCAGATAATAAACAACTGTATATTTGTTGTTATAAAATTAGTTTTTGTCTTGCGCGTTTAAATGATAAGCAGCATGACAGGCATATCAAATTGTAGTTGTGTGTGTGTGTGTCTATAAACTTCTACGCAGTTTGAAACCAGTAGTTTTCCATATTGCTTAATTGTTTTATTTTGAACTTAAGCAAGACATATTCGTAACAATATAATAAAATTTACTACACATTTGATTTGATTCCAAAAGAAATTCTTAAATCAGGTATAAAACCACTAGAACGGATTTATTATAATAAATTAGAAAAACGATGGCTACAGCTTAAGAAACAACTTAATATAGAAAATGTATATCCCGTGGCAAGGAAAACAATCTCTACACTTTGCAATAGCTTCCAAGATATACATATTCCAACTTGAAAATGAAAAGATATCAATCAACAATTTTTATGAACAGAAACTTACCTTAACAGATAATGGCATAGTCTACATAAAAAATTATCGTCTTCCGCATAGTCAGATTAATGAAATCAATAGACAAGTTCAAGAGCTATTAAACAAAGGTATCATTGAACATTCCACTAGTCCATACAATTCTCCATTATTAATAGTACAGAAAAAGGGCACAAGCAACGACAAACAATGGCGGCTCGTCGTTGATTTCAGACAGCTAAACAAAAAAATAATGGACGACAAATTTCCAATCTCACGACTAGAAGACGTCATTGATAAAATAGGATTTGCCAAATATTTTTCAACGCTAGATATGACCAACTCATTCCACCAAATTCCCCTAAGTAAAAAATCAAGACATCTAACAGCCTTTTCCACATACAAAGGACACTTCCATTTTAAGACAGTCCCATTTGGCTTAAAAATTGCCTCAGACAGTTTTCAAAGAATGTTAACAATAGCACTCTCAGGTTTAGACGACATTTGCTTTGTATACATAGATGACATCATAGTTTTTGGAAAAACCGTCGCAGACCATAATACAAATCTTTGTCGCGTGTTTGAAAGACTGAGAGAGTACAATCTAAAATTAAATCCATTAAAATGCAACTTCCTAAAGAATGAAGTAATCTACTTGGGTCATAAAATCACAGACCAGGGTATTACAACTGATCCAGAGAAATGTAAAGTTGTGGAAAATTTTCCAACGCCACTCAACACAGACGAAGTAAGACGATTCGTAGCGTTCTGTAATTATTACAGAAAATTCATGCAAAATTTTGCCGACATAGCCAAACCCCTAAATAACCTTTTGAGGAAGAATATAAAATTCGATTGGTCCGACAAGTTCGAAAAATCTTTCCACACTCTGAAAAAGGCTCTGACTTCCCCTCCACAATATCCAAATCTGCAGGAAGAATTTATAGTAACAACAGATGCCTCGAATTATGCAATTGGTGCGATACTCTCCCAGGGTGAAGTAGGCTCTGATCTTCCCATTGCATATGCAAGTCGCTCATTATCGAAGCACGAACTTAATAAGCCTATAATTGAAAAGGAACTGTTGGCAATCCACTATGCAGTAAATTATTTTAGACCCTATTTATATGGGAGAAGGTTCAAAATAATCACTGACCATAGACCATTAGTTTCATTGTTCAAACATAGGAACCCTTCATCAAAATTGACTAGAGTCCGAATGGATTTAATGGAATATGACTTCGAAATAATATATAAACAGGGTAGATTAAATACTAACGCTGATGCTCTATCTCGAATTAAACTAACTTCGGATAAAGAAGAAACACTTCGAAGGCAATTAAAATATGGGCCGTGCGATCCCATAGAAATCATATTATTCGAACCTCCCGAATCAATACATAGCGAACTTGAACAGTTACGCATTATTAAAGAGAATCACGAATCTCTTCTTGGATGACATACCGGTGTGAATAGGACAATATCAAAGCTAAAGCAGCACTATGTCTGGAAAGGTATGAACAAAATGGTTAGGAAATTAATACAAAACTGCGAAACTTGCAGGAAGAATAAGATAGTTAGACATAACAGAGAGAACATGGTTTTTACCGACACCCCCTCTAATTCCTTTCAAATTGTTTCAGTAGACACAATAGGCCCATTAAGACCATCCAATGGTTTCAGATATATTTTGACAATACAATGCGATTTAACAATATGTAGAAGCTTTTCCTATGGCATCCAAGGAAGCGTCAGAAGTAACAAAAACATTGGTAGAAAAGTACATACTGAAATACGGTCATTTTAAAACGATGAAAACCGATATGGGTAAAGAATTCGTAAATCAAATACTATCAGAAATATGCAAGTTATTAAATATCTCTCATAAGACATCAACCCCATATCACCATGAATCTTTAGGTGGCATAGAAAGAAATCATAGGGTGTTAAAGGAATACTTATTATGTTGTACCGAAAACGAGGAGTGGGATAAAAATACACCCTATTACATATATTCTTATAACACCACACCTCACACAACTACAAAGTACACCGCTTTCGAGTTAATATTTGGAAGACTTCCAAACTTACCACATCACAGCCATTTAACTAAACCATTATATAATTATGACAGTTACATAAATGAACTTAGGACGAGATTGAAAAACGCACACGAGAATGTCAGAAAACTATTAATGAACGCAAAAACAACAAATAAAGAATATTATGATAAGTCTTCAAAGCCAACAAAATTTGTAATTGGTGACCTAGTTCTCCTAAAAAATCATAGCGGACAGAAACTAGACTGTCCATATAAAGGTCCTTTTAAAATAATAGACAGACAAGGAGTAAATTCATTAATTTCATACAAAAATATTGAAAAGCTTGTACATAATAACAATTTAAAATTATTCAGATAAGAATATAACTAGTTTACTTTATTTTATATATACTTGTAAATATAAACACATATGTACGTACATACATACTTAATTTTATAAACACAATAAAAATTACATGCGCGCTAAAACTAGATATTAAGTAACAAGAATAGAACAAAAAAAATATTTTTTTGTTTTTTTAAAGGGTGAGGGTGTAGTGTGTGCGGGCTCACGCTTTGTCAGGTACCCATCACACATAGAAATAATAAGGTTTAGAATTACACAATTAATATTAAGTTGCATTAAATGCAGAAATGTATAATATAAGTAATTTAAGTTATTTCAAATCGTGGGAAAATGCTTATTCAGCAACCCAGACAATTTAGTTGTAATTAGACTTAGGACAATATTAGAAAATAAGAATAATTTTAAGTATAAATAAAGAATTCTGTGCCAACGAAGGGACAGATTTTATTTGACAGGCAAACACTTGCTTCGATAAAATCTTTAATTTGCGCACCTTTCGCTGAGTAATAAGAAGGTAAATTGGCGTATCTCCGCCGTATAAAATATAGAGATATTGGGCGCTAGACACCAAATTGATTAGCGTGTCCTTTCGCTCAACAATAAAAGGATATGAATTGGCGTATCTCCGCCGTATAAATATAGAGATATTGGGCACTAGACGCCAAATTGATTAGCGTGTCCTTTCGCTCCAAAATAAAAGGATATACTTTTTGTTGCTCATGTATACATGTGTTTATACCAGAGTACGTATTTCTCTCTTCATTCATTTTCATGAAAAAACTTTTGATTTCTTTTTGTTTTTTTCATTGTCCATGAATGAAAGTGCGTCTTGCTTTTGTTTTTTCACCACACACAAAGGAATTTCACGCACACATTTTGCAGTTCTATGAATGTTTGCTTTTCAAACTGATAAACTTCTTTCTTTTTCACCGTGAATGAACTTCTTTCTATTTCACCATGTATGAAAGAAGCAAAATTTTGTTTCAAAAAGTCTTCACCATGAATGAAAGAAGCAAAATTTTGTTTCAAAAATTCTTCACCATTCGTTTTCAAAGAAGCTTCATTTTGCTTCATTTTACATTTTTTTCATTTCATATGCGAAGAAAATTTTAAGGCACTAGTGAATGTTCTTATGCAAAGGGTTATAAAATTTATGTTCTTACCTAAATGTGCGTTGTGTACATATGATTTTAAATATGTATAAAAATATATTAATGTAAGTCCATAATTAGTTCTTATTTGCAAAAATAATAGATTTTTCCAAGCAAAAAGGCAGATGTTTTATAATTTGTTAAAAAATATGTACTTATACTTTTTAATTTTTTTAAATTCTAAGGAAATTTTATTTATTACTATATTTTATTTATTTTCGCTACTTTGGATAAAGAACAATAATTTCAAATCATTTTGTATTTGACCTTTGAAGAGATTGTTACCAGTGCCTAAATTAAAAAAAATGAAGAATTATTATATATTAGAAAGTGAAAATAAAGCAAAGTGTATCGAGTGTGGAAAAAAGCTGAGTACAGTGAATAAAAATAATCTTGTCCGGCATTATAAGCTCCTTCATAATAAGGGAATTGAACTTGCTAAAAAACGGCAAGAATCATATCGAGCGTCCAAGAAACCAAATATTTCAGTGAAAATAAATATCGACAAAAATATGTTTTTAAAGTGTTGCGTGGGCTTAGTTACTATTAAAAATTTGCCATTCCGAATTTTTGATGACCATGATTTTTTTAAAACTTTAATTTTTCCTTATGAAGAAACTTTTCAAACTAACTTAAATTCGCGGAATATTGTTAAATTACTAAAATCCTCCAGTATTAAAATAAGAGAAATTATAAAAAATAGAGTAAAAAATCAAATGATTTCGCTCAAAATAGATATTGCAACCAGAATGGATCGTAATATTCTGGGAGTAAATATTCAATATATACATGATTCAAAAATTTGCATTAATACATTGGGTAAGTATTCGAAGAAAAAAGTGTTTGGATATTGTTTTATATTTATGTTAACAAAACAAAATTACATTGGGTTATACTACGTTTAAACTTTTTTTATTTTTAAAGTCATGATACAATTGGATAAAAAACATACGGCAACTTATTTGAAAGACGAAATTTTAAACTGTTTAAAAACATACGACATAGACTTGAACCAAATTTATTCAAGCACGACGGATAATGGAGCAAATGTCGTTAAATTTGGCCAGCTTTTGCAAGAACTGCAAATCGAGAAAATTGAGGAAACAACCGAAGAAAATGATAATGCTGATGAAATTAATGAAAATATTCAAAAATCCTTGATGCCAATATTATCACTGGTAAGATGCGCTGCCCATACAATTCAACTAGCAGCTCATGATGTCACAAAAACCATTCAAGCGCCAATCTCTGATTGTAGAAAAGCTGTTAAGACATTAAGAAATTTAATACGCACTAACGGCTTATGTAAGGATCTACCAGTTCTAGATAACACTACGCGGTGGAATTCGACTTTTGAAATGCTGAAGTCATTACTAAATTTAAGAGATTTTATAGAGTCACAGTTTCAAGATACACTGGGTAGCTACAGTGTAAATTGGCATTTTATTTCGGATTTCGTAACATCTTTTGAGCCTCTTTCCAAATGCACGCAGCAGTTGCAGAAAGAGCAATACATTTTAGGCGACTTTTACAGAGATTGGCTTAGCACTGAATTAGAGCTAGAAGATATCGCTACTACTACGGCATCTTTGCTACATCAAGCTATGCAGAATAGAAGGAAGCTTCTGCTAAAGAACGACGCATTTGCTGCAGCATTGTATTTGGACCCAAGGTTTAATTTTTTAAATTCCAGAATAATCACAGAGGCACAAAAATCTCAAGCATTAGTAAGTTCAAATATATATTTGAATATAGTATGTATGTACATGTATTTATTAATTTTTTATGTAGGACCACTTAGTGAAAACTTTTGATATCATACGTAAACTAGAGAATGCAAACGATCAACTTAGTAATCTGTCATACACAAAAATGGTTTCACTCGATACAAATATTATTGAATATTTCAAATCAAGGACTTTGGATGCAGATGTTTTGAAAGTGGTGAATATTGCACTTGCAGTTCCAGCGAGCCAGGTTTCAGTAGAACGAGCTTTTAGTGCAATGGCATTAACCCTTACAAAATTAAGAACTAAATTGAATAGTACCACTTTAAATAATTTATTAATTACAAAGTTAAATTTTAATGAATTGAATTCCTGTAACTTAAATTTAGATTGCTTTAATGAACAAAGTATTAACTAATATTTGCTTTTTCAGAGTTCTATAAATATGTACATATATATTTTTTTCTTTGTATCTACTCTTAATTTAGGTTTGACTACTATATAAATTTTTAAATATAATTTTAAATTAATTTAATCTAAAATTAAAATTCTTATTATTAGGAAATATTAACCTTAATTAATCCTTTTAACAACTTATAAAACATCTGCTTATTGCTTGGAAAAATCTACCTGTTTTATTTATTTTTGCAAATAAGAACTAATTATGGACTTACAAGTTATATTATTATTAATTATTTAATCTTTATTTATCATTCCTTATTTATCATATAGCAAATCATTATTGAATACCTCTATTTTGTTGTTAGTATTTTGGTTTTTAAATTAACGATTATTTTAAGAGTACTTTGCTTGAGCAATTTAATGAAGTTGGCATTGATTATTAATTGTGTCAGAAACTGAAAATTTCTGAAAATAAAAACTACTTAAGAAATATATAAAAAAAGAAAATAATTACATTTTAATAAATTTATATAATAAAACAGAATAAAGGTTTCATTTTTGAGCAAAGGTAACATAGTTTATGCTTGCAAGACAAACATTTAACTGGCGACGAGGATGGGATATGTAGTGATAAAACATATCCAGTGATAATTCGTAAGTGATTAATGTAATAATCATTACCTCATGTGAAGAACCCCAAATATAAATAAAAAACAAGAAAAACGTTGAAATAAATAAGAAAAGTTTAAGTACTTAAAACTAAATAGTTTAAGTGGTTCACGTCGACACGAAAATCCACGTTAATAAGAGTGTTTTGATATTTGCAATATATCACATATTATATTTAAAATTTTTTAAAGAGGAAAAAAAACACAAAAACCCCTTTGAACACTACATACCTACTTACAATTGGAATACCTGAATAAAGAAACAATAAAAACGGTGGCCTTGAGTTAATGTCCAAACCAATAATAGGGGAATACACCGACAATTTGCATTTTGGGAATTAAGAACAACAACATGGCATTGACTTTAGCAGAAAGTCTATGCGAAGCGCGCAACTTACCTGAATTCAACGGAGAAAGCGAATATAAGCTCAGTAACTATTTAAGGGATGTAACTACTGTGTTGCAGCTGACGCCGGCGGAGCATAAGAATACGATAAAAGCAGTGCTAAGCAATAGACTGCAGGGAAGAGCATTGAGAGCTGTAGAAACGTTGATGAACCCTACTTGGGAAAATATATTAAATAAGCTAAAGGAGGAATTTGGGATAAAGCGAAGTTTTTTCAATCTAAGAAGCGATGCGCTAAATGTAAAGGCCAGCAACATAGAAGAGTTGAATCACAAGTTAAGTACCATTTTGTCCCTAATGAATACAAAATATAGTTTAGAACCGGATGAGTTGTATACACCGGAAAATAATGAAAAAATAATATTTGATATCTTTATTAATTTTATACCCATTAGTATTAAGACACTATTAATTCAAAACAACATTAGATCAATTAGTACATCATATAGTTTTTTCTTAGAAAACAATTTATTAACGGATATTAAATTATTAGATGAAAAATATAGTTCTAAGTTTAATAATAATAAAGGAAAAAATAATAACAAGAATTCACAACTTTCAAGTTCTAACAATTACCGGTTTAATAGAACAACAAGAAGTAATAATAATCTAAATCATAACAATAACCCACATTTTTCAAATTCGAATGGAAATTTTGGTGAATCTTTTTATAGACATACAAGGTTTAATAATAATAATAGCAACAATAATAGATATTCAGGAAATTTTGATAACCATTTTTGCCTCGCAGTCATGGAAGTCAAAATTCTAATTATAATAATGGAAACTTTGTACATAGGCAAGATAACTATAGAAATTTTAATGCCAATAATCAGGAGGCAATGGAAGTCGATGCAATTAATACCACTGGAAATTTTCATTCACGGCCTCCCCATCATCGTTACCAATAGTGACTTTGACAATAAATAACAGAGAGGCAAAATGTTTAATTGATAGCGGTGCAGCTACTATATTAGGTAGTTATGATTTCTTTTCCAATCTAGGAGTAAAAATAAATTAACTAGGCCTTTAATATTGAATACCTTGGCAGGGGAAAACATTGTAACAGATGAAGTGATAGTTGGTGTGCCCAAAGAATTTAGAGAGGAAAACAATACAATGTCAGTTAAGCTTGCTAATTTTAATAATAAGAATTTTGATTGTATAATAGGAGTAAATATTTTGCGCCCTATTGGAGCTTGTATAGATTTTAGGAAAAATCTGCTCAAAATAAATGATAATGAAATAAAACTTTTTGATGACATTTTTACTATATCCTATGAAGAAATAAATTATTTGGAAAAGGTTCAAATAAATAGATTTGAAAATTTAATACCTGAAAATGCAAATAAGGAAGAAAAAAGACTATTAAAAAGTTTTTGTACGAAAACAAAAAAACCTTTTACATTGACGGCCAAAAGTTAACAACGACAAATTGTGTGTATCATAAAATAATTACGACATCTAATAAACCCATATATTGTAGAAATTATAGGCATCCTCAAATATTAGAGAATGAAATTGAGAAACAGGTAAATGAAATGTTACAACAAAATATAATTCGTCCTAGTAGATCGCCGTATAACTCTCCTTTATGGATTGTCAAGAAAAAATCAAATAATTTAAATGAACAAAAGTGGCGTCTGGTAGTTGATTTTAGAAAATTGAATGAAGTGACAGTGGACGATAAATTCCCACTTCTAAATATAGAATCGTTGTTCGATAAACTAGGGAAAGCGCAATATTTTTCGTCATTAGATCTGGCGAAGGGTTTTCATCAAGTTTTAATGGATAAAGCTGACATTGAGAAAACGGCGTTTTCTACATCAAGAGGTCATTTTGAGTTCGTTCGAATGCCTTTTGGTCTTAAAAACGCGCCTGTAACATTTCAAAGAATGTTAAATTATGTTTTAGCTGAATATGTAAATAAAATTTGTATACTATATATGGATGATATTTTAGTTTTTTCAACCTCCCTAACAGAGCATTTAGAAAGTTTGCGGAAAATATTTAATAAACGAATACAACTTAAAAGTGCAAATTGATAAGTGTAAATTCTTGTCAAAAGAAACGGATTATCTTGGACACATCATTACGAACAAGGGTATAAGGCCAAATCCAGAAAAAATTGGTGCCATACAGAGCTTAAAATTGCCGAGAACAGTAAAGGATATCAAATCATTTTTAGGCTTAACTGGGTATTATAGAAAATTTATTAAAAATTATTCGTTTTTAGCTAGTCCAATTATAAAATATTTGAAAAAAGATAGCAAAATTAATTTAAAGGACAAACAATATGTAGAAGCATTTGAAAAATTGAAGAGAATATTAGTCAATCCACCATTGTTATGTTATCCGGATGTTTGGGGATAAGTTCAGCCTTAGTAGAATCACTAAGCTTATAATGGAAGGATAAGTTAACCTTAGTAGAAGCACTAAGATTTTTAAATTTAGAGTTTGAACCTTAGTAGATGCACTAAGACTCGATTTGTATATTTTTTAAAACTTAGTAGTAACACTAAGTCTTGTCCAGCAATAAGAAAGTTTGACTTTGTTTTGCCTTAATTTCTTTATTTTCATTAGTCTTTTTTACCATTTAATTGCTTACGTCTAAAATTAATAACAAAAATAAAAATAAAAAAGTAATTAAATAAAATTAACAATAATATAAATAAAAAACATACAATTCAGCACATTTGATCATTTCCTTATTGTAATAACTTAATATACAATTCAGCACTTTTGATGAATGCCTTATTGTAGAAAAACTTGACCTAGTTATTCCCAAAGGTGAATGACTGAATTTCTTGCAATTTGCACTTTCTGCAATTCAATGTTTTATATAAAAATCAAAAATTATTTAAAAGTATATTTTTTTTTCTTTCTTTTGTTTTGTTACGCAATTTAACAACTATATAAATATATTAACATTATATATACTAATATATATATATATATATATATATATATATATATATATATATATATACTAACATTCTCCGCCGCGTTGAGCGAATAGCAAAAGAATTAATAAAAAATTGATGTATTCATAATAATCAGATTGCTCTTAGACTTCAGAGTGACTCTCGCTTGGCGAAGGTTCTGATGGTGTTGTAGCCAGGTTAATTGACGTTCTCTTGTAGCGTTTGAGTCGCCAGCCTATTAGGATTACGATTACCAACAAAGATAGAAGCAGCGCAGTAGTGCCAACATATGGATGATGAAGAATGGGATAGTTTACTTGTCTTGGAAGGTTTTGAATGTCTGCTAGCTGCCGTTGAAGGTTAGAGAGCTCATCTAATTTTGTATTCAAATTGATGTTTGGCGCTAGAAGCCTCTTAACCTCGGACGGGGTACCAATTGCCGTAATATTGCCCACCATGGCATATGAATTATGTAGAGTAGTGACACTAGTTTCATGACCATGGATGATTAGCTTGCTGCCCTTGACGATACACGTTGGCCTTATGGACAGGACGCCAGAATGTTTGATCCGTAGGTGTATGGTTTCTGAATCGCAAACTGCAGTGAGTTCCAAGGGATCTATTGTTGCATAAAGCCAATGGTTGATGGTGTTTAGTGCGACGAAGGAAACCTTGGACTATAGGTGGTTGAAGGTACAATGTGGCGATGTTTTGTTGTTGAACAGAGCAATTTCACAAGAATAACTGCTAGTATCTTGTGTGATGCTGACTTGTAGCATAGTGCACAGGTACATGTTGCTTCTAATTACCGTACATTTATTGAATTGATGCTCATTCATTGTCAGGTATTCATCTCGGTGATCGTTGACAGCCAGATATTCGATATTGGTTGCTACAGTAATGGCCGTGTTATTTATGTTGGTGGGTATGGGAATAACCTTGAAGAGCTCAAAATGTTTCTGATTTACCATAGGCAGTTCAATCATGAAAATGACACTGTTACGTACTACCGTACCCTTAATATCCATGATTCTGTATAATTCCAGTAGATCAGTATCGGCAACTGGTAATGTGCGGCCCATGGGAAGGTGTCCTTTAATTTTAGCAATCTCCGATCTTAATTGTTTCGGTGTGAGGATACGCGGGCTTATGTTTCCGTGATTTGTATGTGTGAGAGCAGCGATAAGCTCTGTTTCAATTCTCTGCAAATCTGTCGCAAGTGTATTTAATTGAATTGCCAGAGACATTAGGGTTTGAGTTTGCCGTAAATTTGAATTCTCCGTTTTTACTACATTTAAATCCTGATAGATACTTCTCTTCAGTTCCGAGAAGCGTAGCTTTGTGTCGTTTTCACTTTGTTTGAGGATATTGATTGTGGAGTCTATTACCGAAGTTTGGTTTTTCAGTAAGAGGTAGATATATTCTTCGTTCTGCTTGACATTATCTATGGTTGTAGCCATTTGTTCGGCATAATCTGAGTCTAGGACTCCAAACAGAGCATGTGCCATATTCCCCACAATATCGAGTGCAGCTCTCCGAGTCCTTTTTGGTGCTAAAAGATCGGATTCTTGAATGAGGTTGTCCCAAGTATGCCGAAGTTGTAATACGAGCGTCTCACATGATTCAGTAGCTATCGATTGCTTACAGAGCTTTGAAAATGATGTTATTCCAACTTCCAGAACCTTATTCCTTTCCCAAATTGGTGTCAGGTCGTAATATATAATGAATTTCCATGTAGCTGTTACCAATTTTGTCGACCCTACACCTTCGAAATACAATCCTGGATTGGAAGAAAATTCAGTAACATTGATTGGTGAGGCGATTGTGATCGGCAGCAAAAGAAGCGAAATGAATATGGCACTGAACACTCCTAATGACGTGTATGATACAACCTTTCGCTTTGGGCTATAGTATCATCTTCTGAAGTATGCTGTCTTTTTTGCGATTTGTTATATTCGGGAGTTTCTAATTGGGAGTCGTTGAACAACGGCGCCAACCTGTGAATGGGTCGCTTAAAAGTTCCCCTAGCTGTTTTGATGTCGCACACCCTGATGAGACCATCATCTCCCGTGTAAACTTTGCTGATTCTACCCAATGGCCATTGTAGCACTGGAGTACTGTCTTCTTTAAAGATAACAAGCATGCCTTCCATGACGTTTGGCGAAGGTGATTTCCATTTTCCTCTTTGCTGCAGCTCATGTAAATATTTTTGTGACCAGTCCTTCCAGAATTTGTGCTTGATTTCTGACGTTATTTTCCATCTTGTGTCTAAATGCAACGTTGCAGGTTGGGCGTTTACATCTACAGTCGATGTTAATGGTTCACCAATTAAAAAGTGGCCTGGTGTAAGAGCTTCAAAATCATCGTAATTTGATGAGAGGGGAATTAACGGTCGTGAATTTAGAATGGCTTCTATCTCAACTACTACTGTTTCCAATTCTTCATAAGTGAGTGATGCCGCAGACATGCTTCTCAGTAGGAGATGTTTTGCGGATTTAACTGCCGCTTCCCAAAGTCCACCAAAGTGAGGAGCTCTTGGTGGAATAAATTTAAAGTTTATTGATTGATTGCTACATAATTGTGTGATTTTTTCTTGTGAGGCTTCAGAATATATTGATTCTTTTAATTTGGCGAGTTTGTTGTTTGCTCCTACGAAGTTTGTAGCATTGTCGCAGTATAATGTCTGACAATGGCCTCGCCTGCTGATGAAACGACGTAGTGCTGCTATGAAGGCATCTGTCGATAGATTAGACACTACTTCCATGTGGATGGCCTTGGTTGCAAAACAACAAAACACGGCAATATAAGCCTTGTCTGGTCTTTTACCTCTGATTTTGTGATGGATCCAAATCGGTCCGAAATAATCAACTCCTGTTGTTATGAACGGGCTAGCAGGTGTCACTCTGTCGGCTGGAAGGTTTCCCATTAGTTGCTTAAACATAATTGGCCTAGCTCTTGTGCATCGTATACAGTTATGAACTATACTGCGTGCTAGTGATTTTCCGTTCGTGATCCAAAATTGTGCCCTGGACACTGTTACTAATGCTTGTGGACCACAATGACGGTTTTCTTCATGCAGCATTCGCATCAACAATTTTGTCATGACGTGATTGTGTGAGAGAATAGCTGGATGCTTGGCCTTGAATGGTAATGTGGATTGCTCCAGGCGACCACCAACACGCATTACCTGATGTTCGTCCAAGAATGAATTTAATGAAGACAAATGGCTTGATTTATGCACGGCTGTCTGATGCGATAGTTTTTCTAATTCTTCCCCAAACTCAGCTGCTTGGATGAACTTGATGATCACATTCATAGCTTCCTCCATTTCATATGCATCAAGAGCCCTCTTGTTGGGGCGGCAATTTTTTGTAGTTTTGGCGTTTCTAATAAATCTCAAAACATAACCGATCGTGTGTTGAAGAGTTTTGATTAAATTTCGGTGGTTGATGCGACTAACGATGTCGTCATAATTTTGATGAACGGTTGATGCTGCTAAGACTTGCTTCGTCAATTTACGTTCTTCATTGCAAGTGCTAATAACTTGTGAAGGTGAGTTTTTCCATTCACTCTTTTGCCCATACAGAAATAGAGGTCCATAAAACCAGATTGAGTGTTGTGATAAGTTTTCCGGTGCCAGACCTCGAGAAATTGCGTCGGCAGGATTTTCTTTAGAACTGACATGTCGCCATTGATTTGAATTGCTTAAACATTGTATTTTAGCTATCCTGTTTGCTACAAAAGTGTGATAGGAAACTGCTGATGAATTTATCCAAGCAAGAACAATTTTTGAATCTGACCAAAAATAGGTTTCAGTATTTTGTAGGCGAAGATCTTGTGTTACTCTGTTTGATAGTTCTACACCTAGTACCGCAGCGCATAACTCCAGCCGTGGCAGAGTTTGCTTTTTAATGGATGCCACACGGGACTTAGAACATATTAGTCTGGTTGTAACAGTATTATCTTTATATGTTGCTCGAACATAAACTGCTGTTCCATAAGCTCGTTCAGAGGCATCAACAAATGTGTGGAGTTCCATTGAGAGTGGCTTTCCTGTTTTTAGTACGAACCGATCGATCTTCAATTTGTTTAATGTGTCTATACTGGAACGAAAATTATTCCACTCGGTTTGAAGATTCATGGGCAACTCATCATCCCAGGACATCGGTAATTGCCACAGCTCTTGCAAAAATATCTTGGCTCGTACGACCACCGGTCCAAAAATTCCCAATGGATCAAAGATCCTGGCGAGTTCTGAACTGACTATTCTTTTTGTCACGCATGTTGTCGTTGGTTTTGTGCTCGACCACATAACTGATCAGATTTTGGCAGCCATATCAGCCCAAGTGTTTTAACTGAGCAGTTTGAGTTTTCGTCTAAGTTCAAATTAATCTCTTGGTCCTCAGAAGCAATCTCATTCAACAACTTGGGATGATTTGAACACCATTTTCGAAGCTTAAAGCCAGCCTCTCCTAAGAGTGATTTCAATTGACGTTGTGATTCCAATGCTGTACTTATGGTGTCAGCTTCACTAAGGCAGTCGTCCACATAAAACTCATCTTGCAATATTAAGGCGCCCAAAGGGTACTTAGTTGTGCCTTGAGTAGCTAGGTGCTGAAGACATTTGATAGCTAAAAATGGTGCTGATGAGGTGCCGTAGGTCACAGTTTTAAGGCGGTAATATTTGATGTCTTGATGCTCGTTGTATCTCCAAATGATAAGCTGGAACATCTGGTCTGCGTCCTCAACTTGGATTTGCCTATACATTTTCTTGATGTCTGCAGTAAAAACAAATCTGTGCATTCGAAATCGTAGTAAAACAGTAAATAATTCACTTTGTACTGTTGGTCCGGCATGTATGATATCATTGAGTGAGCTTCCGCTGGATGTTTTTGCTGATGCGTCGAATACGACCCGTAGTTTTGTAGTAGAACTTTCAGGTTTCAATACGCAGTGATGAGGCATTACGTAGTGCATGTCGGGAATGTCTTCTTCTGGTACTTCTTCCATGTGTCCCAAAGATTCGTATTCTTGCATGAATTTGTTGTATTCTGCTCTAAGTTCGGGGTTACGAGTCAATCGTTTTTCCAATGCCAGAAAACGATTAAAAGCCATTGTTTTCGAACTTCCCAGAATTGCTGGATTTTCAGAAAATGGTAAACGAACAACGAATCTACCGTCCTTATTTCTTTTGACGTTTGTCGCAAAATGGGCTTCACATCGTTTCTCAGCTACTGATAGTGTTCGATCTGTAGAATTAGTGTCTTCGAGTTTCCAGAATTTTTCTATTAGTTGGTTCATTGTTTGTTCTTCTTGGGTGAATACTGCACAGGTTACTATGTTGTTGTTACCTTCTTGAAGCCTACCTGTGACGACCCAGCCCAGAGCTGTATTTTGTAGAATTGGTAGTCTCTTGTTGATTCTTATCTGCTGAGGGTGCATCAATTGATGATAAAATTCTGCTCCAACCAAAATATCAATTTTATCTGTCTGATTGAATAGCGGATCAGCTAAAGTAATGTTGTCGGGAAGATCCCAATCAGAAGTGTCGAACGATTTAGTAGGCTGGGGCGACACAATAGTCGGAAGGACAAAGGCTTCGAATTGCGTTGCATAATTGCCTGAACATGCACGTAATTCTATATTGATTCGTCGGTTCATATTGTGAACCTTACGGCCTATGCCTTCAATACGTAGTGCAGACTCTGATGAATCCAAAGATAGCTTATTTATTACTCTATTTGTAACTAGGTTCACTTGCGAACCTGAATCTAGCAAGGCTCGAAATACGCCGGTGCGCCCATTGGCTCCCATTACCCTTACCATTGCTGTGGCTAGTAATACATGGGTGGTATCGCTGAAATGTTTATTTGTTGCAGCTATAATCGGAGTACTTTTGTTTGATGTAGAAGCTGTCTTTTGAAGATTTTCTATTGCGACTATTTTTTGATTATTTTCAGATGAAGTTGTTGTTGCTTTCTCTAAGTGCAATAGGGTGTTATGCTTTTTTGTGCATTTAGAGCAACACCTTGATGTACATGCCTTGGCAGCATGCTCTGATTTGAAGCAGTTGACGCAAAGCCTATTCCTTTGTGTCCATTGTAGCCTCTGAATTGGTGACATTTTTAAAAACCTTTCACAATAATATATGGGATGTCCTGTTGATCCACATACCTTGCAGTTTAAAGGTGATGCAGTTGCTGCTATGATTTTTGTTCGGTCCTTCCCCCCACCAAACTCGTAAGATTTTCCGCGAGTTTCTAGTGCTTGGAATCTATGCTCTATGAATATAAGCAATTCATTTAGATGCACGAGCCTTTTGTTGTCTTGAAGTGATTGTTCGAATAGTGATTGCGTTGACTGATCGAGTTTCTTTAATAAAATGTGAACCAAGATGGCGTCCCATTTGTCCACCGGAAGTCCTTGTGCGTTCAAGCCATGTGTGCATTCCTTGGTAAGATCATGTAAGCTTTTGAGTGCCTGTGGCGTTTCATTCTTCATTTGTGGATGGGCAAGCAAGTTGTTTAATAACGTTGTAACAATAAGCCGTTTATTGTCGTATCTATCTTTTAAAATATTCCATGCCACTTCATAGTTTGCTGTTGCAATTGGCAAATGTTTTATCAACTTTTTTGGCTCGTCTGCCAGGTGGGTGGTCAAATAAAACATTTTTTCTACCTCGCTCATTTTCGTGTTGTGTATAAGATGAGTATAGAGGTCCTTGAACGCCACCCATTGTAGGTAGCTGCCGTTGAATTTTGGAATTTGAATCTTTGGCAAATAAGGTTGACATTGCTCTATTCCTCTGGCTGTCGTTGATGTATTTTCGCTGGTCACACCAACATTCTGTCGTAACTTACATTGGATGTTGTGCACCTCTGCTTGCATTTCGTAGAAGTTGTCCAACGAGTAATCGTCAATTTGATCATAGTTCGTTGATTCCCATATGGTGTCATTGTTTTTTGAGAACTCGTGCATGTATTTATCCAAGAGTGATAACTTGCTCTCAGAGTACGATACTTCCAAATGTTCCTCTGTATTGACGTCATCAATGGTTCGCCTTAGAGCTCTCATCAATGCTTTCTGGTTGCGAATTATTCTACTCATGGCCTCATCAAGTTGTGACTCGTTCTGATGGTCATTGGTTCCATTTTTGTTGTCTTGAGGAGGGTTGACTGTTGATTGTCTGTATGATGGTTTTGGCACCGCACCGAATCTTGATGTTGGCTCTGTATGACCTTGTCCTTTCGAGCCTGATGCTTCATCCTTAGAATTTTCCTTTTTTAATGCTTGAATGTGCCGTTGAATGTCATCCTCAGCTTCTCTATAATTTTTGCTCACTATTACATATAGCCCTTGCGTGAAGAATGGATGATCTTCCTTTGCTTTCGGGTTCCTTCTGATTGTGTTGTCATAGCGTTCAAAATTTCGCCATAGTTCTTCGAGCTCCTTTGATTTCTTCTCATAATACTCAACAGATCTTCTTTCCCTTGGGGTTTTCTTTATATTAGAAATAGCCTTATTTATTTCCTCGGCATTTCCGTCCTGTATCCGCACAAGTTCCTCCAGGGTCGACATTGTAGCTGATGGTGGTGTAGTCCTGTACTACTTTCCAAAATGTTGTATCACGTCACCAAATGTTGGATGACTTCAAAGGACTGTTGTCCTTGTGGATTAGATCACGTCCTTTGATAACTTTTTAAATAATTAAAAAGTTCCTTACCACTGGTGGGGGGAAACTTAAAACTATTTAAAAACGTCCTTTGATAACTTTTTAAATAATTAAAAAGTTCCTTACCACTGGTGGGGGGAAACTTAAAAATACTTAAAAAGGTCGGGATCACCAAAAGTTATTGGCGACTTAAAAGGACTGTTGTCCTTGCTGCAAATGTGTAGAGATGTCTTTAAAGGACTGTTGTCCTAGTTGAAAATGTGTACAGATGACTTCAAAGGACTGTTGTCCTTGTTGAAAATCACGTCTGATTTGTGTAAGTGATCTGCTGTGGCTCCAAGATCAAAAGGATTCGCTGATACCTTTTAAATAATTAAAAGTTCCTTACCACTGGTGGGGGGAAACTTAAATATATTTAAAAGGGTCGGGGTCACCAATGTTTGGGGATAAGTTCAGCCTTAGTAGAATCACTAAGCTTATAATGGAAGGATAAGTTAACCTTAGTAGAAGCACTAAGATTTTTAAATTTAGAGTTTGAACCTTAGTAGATGCACTAAGACTCGATTTGTATATTTTTTAAAACTTAGTAGTAACACTAAGTCTTGTCCAGCAATAAGAAAGTTTGACTTTGTTTTGCCTTAATTTCTTTATTTTCATTAGTCTTTTATACCATTTAATTGCTTACGTCTAAAATTAATAACAAAAATAAAAATAAAAAAGTAATTAAATAAAATTAACAATAATATAAATAAAAAACATACAATTCAGCACATTTGATCATTTCCTTATTGTAATAACTTAATATACAATTCAGCACTTTTGATGCCTTATTGTAGAAAAACTTGACCTAGTTATTCCCAAAGGTGAATGACTGAATTTCTTGCAATTTGCACTTTCTGCAATTCAATGTTTTATATAAAAATCAAAAATTATTTAAAAGTATATTTTTTTTTCTTTCTTTTGTTTTGTTACGCAATTTAACAACTATATAAATATATTAACATTATATATACTAACATATATATATATATATATATATATATATATACTAACACCGGATTTTGATAAACAATTCGTTTTGACCACTGACGCCAGCAATTTAGCCATAGGAGCTGTGCTAAGTCAAGAGGGAAAACCAGTAAGTTATGCCAACAGAACCTTGAATGGGCATGAGAAAAATTATTCAACTTTGGAAAAAGAGCTTTTGGCAATCGTGTGGGCAGTAAAATACTATCGTTCTTATCTTTATGGTCGAAAATTTTTAGTTCAAACGGATCATCAACCATTGAAATGGCTATATTCATTAAAGGACCCCAATTCCAGAATTATAAGGTGGAAAATTTTATTAGATGAGTTTTATTTTAATATCGAATATCTTAAAGGAAAGGAGAACCAAGTAGCAGATTTTTTGAGCAGAGTCTAATTAAATCAAACTTCTACAGATTCAGTTCCAAGTCAAAAGGAAAACACGAATGAAGATTTTGTTGTTGTAGATAAAATTGTAAATAAATATAGAACACAGATTCGAATTGTTAAAAGGAAGACTAAAGAAATTGAAATACTTTTTAAAAAATATAAAATAGTATACCTAGCCGAAGATGATTTGTCGAACACACATTATTTAAATGATTTATTTAGGTGGGAACTTAGAAAAGGAAAAATTGGAATTTATGTGGAAGTTGAAAACATATTTAATATGGTTAAAAATAAATTGATTGAATTATTTTCCGACATTAACGAATTTAATTTTGTAAAATGTAATAAAATTGCGATTGATATTGCATCCGAGGAATCTTTATTGAATATCATTCATGATATTCATATAAAAGGTAACCATAGGGGTATACAGAAGAACTTTGAGGAAATGCGCGACGAATATTTTCACCCAAAATTCGGATGTAGAAAGTTTGCATTCAACACTGTTGGAGCATATAAAAATAATTAAGAACTCTGAGGGCGTTAATGACTCTGAGGAATTAGTGTTAAAAGCAGTCAATTTTTACAATAATATAATTTACAGTACAACGAAAATAAAATAAAAAAAATAGAATGGAAACTAATAAAAGGAGGGCAATAGGAAGGGCCAACGAGAAAAAGGAAGAAATAAGCATAGATTTAAGGAAACCAAATATTTATATAAAAAATCCAGCTTCTGTTAGGCAAAAGGTTGCAAAAAGATTTACCAAATACCATTACAGCAATCCAAATAAAATAGATATAGCTCAAATTCGAAGACCACCTAGGTCTATAGAATAAATGAATTGTTTCTTACTTTGTTATCAGTATATTGAGAAAAATCATAAAAATGCAATATAAAATATGGAGAATAATCCTGTAATATTTTAATTTTTTTTTTACATTAAAGAATAATTTCACTTAAATAAACTTATAATAATTAAATATAACTTATAATAATTTATCATTGAAATTGTAATATTTTTTTTTAACATTAAAATTTCGCTGGGACTCGAATTTTGTAAGGGGAGGCGAGTTATATTATTATTAATTATTTATTCTTTATTTATCATTACCTTTATTTATCATTTTATCTTTATTTATCATTCCTTATTTATCATATAGCGAATCATTATTGAATACCTATATTTTGTTGTTAGTATTTTGGTTTTTAAATTAACGATTATTTTAAGAGTAC
This sequence comes from Trichopoda pennipes, assembly GCA_030448955.1. NCBI lineage: Eukaryota > Metazoa > Arthropoda > Insecta > Diptera > Tachinidae > Trichopoda > Trichopoda pennipes. The sequence continues at coordinate 1,768,735 of JASKUP010000051.1, forward strand.
TTTGCTTGAGCAATTTAATGAAGTTGGCATTGATTATTAATTGTGTCAGATACTGAAAATTTCTGAAAATAAAAACTACTTAAGAAATATATAAAAAAGAAAATAATTACATTTTAATAAATTTATATAATAAAACAGAATAAAGGTTTCATATTTGAGCAAAGGTAACATAGTTTATGCTTGCAAGACAAACATTTAACTTACATTAATATATTTTTAAACACTATATTAGGTAATAAAATTCCTTCTTTCTATGCTTTTAAAATATCTACATTTTCCTAGTAAATGCAATTCAAAATCCATGCACATTTTCATTCCATATCCAAAATACATATTTAAAATCATATGTACACAACGCACATTTAGGTAAGAACATACATTTTATAACCCTTTGCATAAGAACATTCACTAGTGCCTTAAAATTTTCTTCGCATTTGAAATGAAAAAAATTTAAAATGAAGCAAAATGAAGCTTCTTTGAAAACGAATGGTGAAGAATTTTTGAAACAAAATTTTGCTTCTTTCATTCATGGTGAAGAATTTTTGAAACAAAATTTTGCTTCTTTCATTCATGGTGAAAAATTTTTGAAACTAAATTTTGCTTCTTTCATTCATGGTGAAAGAGAAAGAAGTTGAACACTTCTTTCATTCACGGTGAAAAAAAAAGAAGTTGATCAGTTTGAAAAGCAAACATTCATGGAGATGAAAAAGTTGTGCGTGAAATTCATTTGTGTGTGGTGAAAAAACAAAAGCAAGACACACTTTCATTCATGGACAATGATAAGAGAATGAATAAAAATGAGCTTTCTTGGTGAACAAATGCGTACTCTGGTTTATACACTTTTATTATTCATTACAGCACGTTTTCTAAATGCAAATCTTAACAATGCCACCTTACACTGCAATTTTTCGAAGTCGCTTTGATTTTCCATCCATTGCAGTATATTTGATTTGTCAGTGTGAACCACCATTGCAGTAACAACTCGAACTCTTTCTTGATTTGTTTCACAGCTCTTTCGCCTTGATTTGTTTACTGGCGACTCATAGGATGGCCTCTTTAAGAAATCAGGCCCTGTAAACCAAATAGTGTTTATAAGTTCACACGCATATGAACCTCTAGATACTATATCTGCAGGGTTCAACCCTGATGGAACATATCGCCAGGCTGCCATTTTACACTCATCTTGAATTAATAACACTCTATTTGCAAAAAACGTACTCCAATTCGATGGATGTTCGCTAAGCCAGTCCAGAACAATCTCCGAATCAGTCCATAAATAAATGGAATCAATATGCCAGGGAAAATTAATTTTTGTTTTTACTACTAAACGCGACAAAAGCTCCGCTGCCATCAATTCGAGTCTCGGCAACGATTTTGTCTTTACAGGTGCTAATCTAGACTTTGCACTCCACAATCGTACAGTAACAATATCGTCTTTAAAAACAGTGCGCACGTACACACAACATCCGTAGGCTCTCTTTGACGCATCTGCAAACCCGTGCATTTCAACACGGTCAAAATTGTTTTCTGATAGCACAAACCTTGGAATTACTACATCTTCGACGCCCTTTAGCTTTTCTCTATACTTAGTCCACTGACTATGCATATTCATGGGTAGTGACTCATCCCAATGAGTCCCACTACTCCCAAGGGATTCAATGATGGCCAAACATATCGAAGCGAGTCTTCTGCTGGAGACCAGGCGATTCCCAGAGTTTTGATAATTTCAGAGTCGTTTAAACGGAGAGTCTTTTCTTTATCCTACACTGGAATAAAATTGAGGAACTGCTTGTTATTTGAATACCACTTTCGTAGGAAAAGGTTGGCTGAATTCATAACAGTGCTTGGTTATATATTTCGAATATTTCACGTTCATCGTTCGAACCAGTAATTAGGTCATCAATATAGAAATCCGATAATATTACCTTTGACGCTAATGGATATTCGCCTGCACAATCTTCACCCAACATCTTTAAACATCGTGTCGCCAGGTATGGTGCTGAAGTTGTACCATAGGTAACTGTACGTAATCGGTATGCTTTAACCGTTTCTTCTGATGATGATCGCCACAAAACAGCTTGGTAATTAGCATCTTCGTCCGTGACCCACTTCTGTCGATAGATTTTCGCCACGTCTGCAGTTATTACATATCGATAGCACCGAAATCTTAAAATGATTGATAACAAGTCGTCTTGAATTATTGGGCCTTTGAAAATCACATCATTTAACGACATTCCAAAGCTTGTCTTACAGCTAGTCAAATACAACTCGCAGCTTTGTACTAGTTGAATCTGGCCGCAATACAATCTGATGCTTTAACCTCTGTGATATGGCCGAGATTCAAGTTTTCGCTCATAAAGTCCATATAACTTTGCCGAATATTAGGATCTTTTTTTAATCGTTTCTCAAGCGCGAATAATCGCCCTTCTGCAGTATCATGTGATTCACCCAAATCTGACACCGAAGCTTTAAAAAGCGACTTTTTAATAAATTGACCAGATATGTAATTCTTAATAGTGTCCAAAAAGATTCGCTCACACTCTTTTTCTTCTTCTGTCCAAAAGTTTTGTTTCTCGGTGATTTGTTCTACTTCCCAAAATTTCTCTAGCAGTTTGTCCAGCTGCAATTCACCCAGGTGGTTGTTGCCTAATATCAAGCTGTGACGCTGGCTAGCTACGATACATTCATCGGCTTTGCCTGAGACTATCCAACCCAATGTGGTTTCTTGAAGTCTTGGAAGTTTATTGTCCAGTAATATACGGCCTGTTGACAATAAATAAATCAAATTATTTCGGCTCCTATCAGTAAATCAACACGCGCTGGTACGTTAAAGCTTGGATCTGCCAGCTTAATATTATTAGGAATCAGCCAGCTGGAAATATCAAAATATTATTCAGGTTTTGAAGTTGTTATCTTTGTAAGTAAATAAAATTCGAGGCTGTATTCGTAATCGTATAAGCTTGACTTAATCATAGCTAGCGTACGATTTCTAAGAGTTGTTGCAACTTCTCCAACGCCATTTGCTTCAACTAGACATGATGACTTTCTTAGTGACAATTTATGGGCCAAATCTTTGCACATTAAGTTAATTTGTGAAGCTGAATTCAATATAGCTCTTTTCTGATGATATTTACCACAGTTGTCCTTCACTAATATCATGGCAGTAGCTAAAACACTTCTGGTTCAGCTGACATACTCAACACTGATGAGCGAAATGTTGATGTAGATGGTACTCCAAAAGATGTTTGCCCACCATAAATTGTTACATAAGGTAACAAGGGAGAACTGCATTCCGCACATTTCGCAGCAGTACACATTTTCTGCAAATGTCCCTTTTTTAAACAATTAAAACAAACCTTAGCTTTTCTCGCTACCTTAAAGCGATCACTAAGATCCATTTTCCGAAATTCAAGGCAATCAGCGAGATCATGATAGGTCCCACCACACATCGACCTCGAAACGGTCAACATAGTGGGATCACCCCGTTTTCCCTTAGTACATTTCTGTTGAATTGTAGGCTTTGTTTCCACACGAAACTGTTTTGCCTCTCCAGCTTCTAAATTTTGACAGCGCCTTGATAAAATGGAAGAGCACTCCTCCCAAGTGGAGATCTTGCTGTAGTCCACTGACTCCTCCCATTTAACTTGCGACTCCTCGTCAACCTTTCCCATAACAAGATGAATCACCATTGCCTCGACTATCTCTTTGTAATCGCCTATCGATAACATAGCACTCACATGTGCATTAACTGAGTCTACAATTTGTCTAATGTGAATAGCAGATGGTTTTTCCGCCTTCTGAAGAGCAAAGAGTGCAGAAAAGTGTTCCTCGAACATCAAACATTTCTTGTCAAAGCAGTCTTCCAGTCTCTTCATTGCCTAATTTTGTAATTTTTGACGGAGTCACGTTAAAGTCCGCAAATGCAGAGAGTGGCCTAGAACCTAAATATTCTTTTAATATCAAGAAACGCTCGCACTGATGGATCAACTTATTAAATAATGTTATAAATTTTGGAAATTCAGAATACTTCCCTTCGAATATTGGTTACTTTATCTCCCGACGATGTATTCGAGCAACTCCTGTCGAAGTGGTAGCATTAAAAACACTGACATCGGCAACTGGCGGCCCGTGGGTTGGCAACATCGATCTAATTTTTGCTTTTGTGATCAATATCACCCACAAAAGCAATATTTGCGTCTATCTTCTTCTTCTGTGCACAGCTTATCAATGCTCGCCTGCACGCTCATGAACTGTTTGAAATATGCTTCCAATATTTCAAGTCTGCACTCCAGTTCCTGTGATGTCAAGCTGGAACCCTTTTTGGCAGTCATTGTTCTAATACGGGTGACATTACCCTCGGTGCTGGCCCTTACTTGTCTTAATTCTACGACTTTTTGTGCCGCCCGCTCACTATCACTATTGTTGGCAAACTCTATATTATCTCCAGCCATCGTGTACTTTTTTTTTATAATCCAGTTGATATTGTCTTAGATTTATATCCAGATGATTTATAGATTTTGTTTTTATTCCTTTCAAGTTTTAGAGCCACTGCTGAATGGTTTAATTTAATAGAAATGGGTTGTTGTCCTTGCTTTATGACAAGCTTGCAGTTAAATTTTGTATAGACCAATACTATACTATACCAATTATTAATAAAAATAATACTAATTATTAATAATTTGTTGAGACCACTGTCCCGGGTTTGGACATCAAAATGTTAATCACGTTATTTTATGGACTACTACTTTGAATAAAACACTTTGTTTTATTCTATTTATTCACTTTTATTAAAAATGGCTCCCAGCTGCTACACGATTGTTTCTCCGAAGGCCTCTTTGATCTTTTTCTTGGTTATGCACCTGTCCTATTCTCTCTCCGTATGAAACCATTCTAGAAGCAGGGATTACTCATTTCATATAAAAAAACTAGAACTTATTAGTCAACAAGACGGAACATTATTTCGAAAAGTACTTCCCCCTTCGTAACTGCCCGCTGGCTTTCATTAGCTTATAGAGTTGAATTAGATTGTCACTTCTATTGGGATTGAACGTTGTGTTAAAAGATGTGCCATTATTATGGTAAGCTCGCTTCTTAGTTGATTGGGTGATACCAGAAGTGGACTAATTTTTCCATGATGAGCATCCATTAAAACGTCAATAATTCCCCTCTCTATTCTTTGTAAATTGATTGCTGTTAATGTAAGTTGGCTGCCTAGTTGTGATATCAGTTGCGTTTAATTTATTTGCCCAGCCTGTCTGTCCATTGCATTTGCCTCTATGTTTGTACTTTCCATGATTTCCCTTAATTGTTTCTGTGTACTCAGTTCATTCTGTTTGATGATGTTAATCGTGGAATCAATTATTGATGTTTGGTTTTTAAATAATTGTAACAGGTAATCTGTTTCACCCTTAGCTTGTTTAATGGTGTCCGACATTTCATTTGCAATTTCTGAGTCGAGAACACCAAAGAAAGATCGCGCTACATTTCCTACAGTGTTGAAAGCACCTTGCCTTACCTTCTGTTAACAAATAGCTCCTTTTCCTCCCGGAATTTTTTTCTTATCTGAATGAAGTTATTTACCATAACATTACAAATTGACTGATGTGTGATGGTTGAACATAACCTTTCAAGTGTTATTAACCCTTAGTTCTGCAAAAAAAGGTGCTAGGTCATAACATACCATTAACCTCCATTCGGCTGTAATCAGTTTTACGGTTCCGATTCCTTCAAAATACAAACCAGGGTCTGAATTAAAATTAGTTATTTTGATACTGCTACTTATGACAACTGGTATAAAAAGCAGCGTTAACATCACGCACAGTAGTAGCGAGTTGACGGTGGTTTTAGAAGTCTTGACAGGTGGGATGTCTGCGATATGCACTGGCATGGGGCGATTCGGCTTCGATGGTTCATTTACTGGTACTTCATCCTCATGAAGCAGTGAGGCTAATTTATGAATGAGTCTTTTTCTTATTTCTGATGCAGTTTTTATGTCTGCTACACGAACCTTGTTGTTATTCCCTTCATAGGTTTTCAGTATTCGACCGAGCAGCCATTGCATAACAGGTACTATATCCTCCTTTATTATCACCAGCTCTCCTTCCTTTGCATTTTCTGTTGATGTTTTCCACCTTCGTTTTTCTTGAAGATGGTGTAATTACTCTAGTGACCAACGTCTCCAAAATTCATTTTTTAGCTGAGAGACAAGGCTCCATCTTTCACAACTGAGTTGCTTGGATTGATTGCTCTCGAATCGACTTGAGCTGTAAGAGGTTCTCCGATTAAGAAATGTCCTGGTGTTAATGCTGCTAAGTCATTTGGATCACTAGACAGTGGGGTGGGGTCGGGAGTTTAGAATTGCCTCTATTTCAATGATTACCGTTTCAAGTTCTTCGTATGTGAATGAGGCTGTTGCCACCGAAATGAGGAGCTCGAGGGGGTATAAACTTAAATTCGATTTCAGCCTCACTGCAGGATCTAATAATTTTCTCTTGCGATATATTGGAGAAGATAGCTTCATTTAATTCATTGAGCTGATTTCGTGCGAGCCACGAGTCTTTTAAGTGCACCAATGAATGCTTCTGTGGTGAGATCGCTCACTACTTCCAAGTGTACTTAGTTGCGAAACAAACGAACACTGCTATATACACCTTTTGTGGCTTCTTACCTCTTGCTTTGTAGTGTACATATAGTGGGCCGCAGTAGTCTAAACCTCATATCAGTAATGGTATTGTTTGAGTTACTTCATCAGATTTAGCCTTGACCTTGCGCAACGTACACAGTTTTGAACTATGTTTCTAGCCATTATTTTTCCCTTTATTATCCAAAACTGCTGCCTTGATATGGCTAATAATGTTTGTGAACAGCAGTGATGATTTTCAATGTGCAGCATTTTCAGCATTAACTTTGCAATCGCATCGTTGTAGGGTAGGAGTATTTGGTGTTTTGCGTTGTATGGAAGACTAGACTCTTCCGGTCTTCCGTCGAATCGTATTACCTCATTTTCGTCCAGAAAGGGAGATAAACTGCACATTGTACTTGATTTCGCGTTTGTTCTTTAGTGAGTTTAATTCAGTTTTAAATTCAGACACTTGAATAGCAATTAATAGCTAAATATTAATTGTGTTGCTGAGGTTAATTATTGAATGGTGAGCACTTTGCTTATTGGCCGGTCTGCCTTTAAAATCTTAGTATTTTGAATGAACCGGTGTACATATGCTACTACTCTTTGGAGCGTTTGGAGTGAGTCATGATGATTTATGTTATATATCATTTCTTCCAAATCCACGTACCGTTGCAGACATAGCCGTTACTGAGTTTTGTTTGAATTCTTCTGAAACAGGAGGTGGTTGGTTTCTGTTGAATTCTTTAGGCTAGAGGCTTTCATTGCCATGTAGAAATATTGGTCCAACGAGCCATAAATTACATTGTAATAGCTGTTCGGATGTTAAACCTCGAGAAATAAGGTCTGCTGGATTTTTCTTTGACTCAACGTGTCGCCATTGAACGTTTATTGTTTGTTCCTGAATCTTGCTAACTCTATTGGCAACAAATGTGTGCAATGAAGATACTGTAGAAGTGATCCAGTAAAGCACTATATCCGAATCCGGCCATAAATAAGTTGGTATGGTTTCAGCACGTATTTCCTTTTTCACTCTGGTAGTGAGTTCAGTTCTAAGCAGAGCAGCACATAGTTCTAATCTCGCGAGTGTTATTCTTTTTAACGGTGCAATGCGTGATTTGCAACATAATAATCTCACTGTGATGCGACCATCCCCTAATTTGGAACGTATGTAAACCGCGGCTCCATATGACGCATCCACAAAAGTGTGTATTTGCGTGATTTTTGAAGTTTATCCGTCGAAAATGTGTCTTTTAACGGATAACTTATTAAGATGTGTTAGAGTTTCACGAAATGATGACCAGTATTCGTTTAGGTTTGCTGGTAGTGCCTCATCCCATGACAGTTGCAGCTGCCATAACCTTTGTATGAACATTTTTGCGGAAACCACCACCGAACCAGCGATACCCAGTGGATCAAAGATTTGAAAGATCTGAAGTTACAGTTCGCTTTGTAATTGCTTTAGTTATTTGAATATCTGCCTTGAGACAAAATATATCTGTCTTTGGACTCCATGTTAGTCCCAGTATCTTGGTGCTTTGGTTGTCAAAATCTAGATTCAGTTCTACATCTTCCGGGGGAATTCCAAATAATAGCTGAGGGTGATTTGCGCACCATTTTCTTAGTTTGAAGCCAGCCTCATGTAGTAACTTAGTCAGTTGTTTTTGCATTTCGACTGCCGTGATCAAACTATCAGAACCGCTCATGCCATCGTCCACATAAAAGCCGTACCGTAATGTTTTAGAACCTAGTGGATAATTTTCCATATTCTTGTTTGCATTTTGTTGCTAAATATGGAGCTGCAGAAGTGCCATAGGTTACCGTGTTAAGCTTATATATTTGCATTGCTTCAGATGGACTCTTCCTCCCAAATATTAGTTGCATGTTTCGGTCTGCGGGGTTTATCAAGATTTGCCGGTACATTTTTTCTGTGTCCGTACAGAATACGAAACGTGGCATCCGAAATCGTAGAAGGAGGCCAAAGAGGTCTCCTTGAGTTGGGGGACCGATGCATATGTTGTTGAGAGAAATGCCTGTCGATGATTTCGCAGAAGCATCAAATACTACTCGGAGCTTGGTGGTTTTAATTTCTGGTTTGAGTACGTAATGATGAGGGATGAAAAAATGAGGATCAATCACTACAGAGTTATCTATGCGGGTCATGTGACTCAGTTTTTCATATTGATCCGTGAAGTCAACGTATTGGGCTTTAATGTCTGTATATTTTGCTAATCTCTGTTTTAATGCCATGGAACTTGACATCGCCATTTTCTTAGTGCTGCCTAAGCAACTTGGGTTTTCTGAGAACGGCAAACGCACTATGAATCGACCTTCGGAGTTTCTCTTGTTAGTTTAGACAAAATGTGTTTTGCATCTTCTGAAGTGAGATTGTTGTCTGGTGTAAAATCATCCAGTCTCCAAAAACGTTCAATAAGTTCGTTTGTGTTGTTTCGCTGAGATGGTGGAACCTTCTCCTATCTTTCCGCTTATGATCCAACCCAGTTTCGTATTCTTTAGATTTGGTAGTTCAGGTGATAAGTTTATTTTGCCAGAAATCATTAGTTCATAATAGTATTCAGCTCCTAGTAAAACGTCAATGTTAGAGGGTTTATTAAAATTAGGATCAGCTAGCTGTATATTTTCGGGAATTGACCAGATTGCGCAGTTGATCTCTTTAGAGGGGTGGGGCGGAATGTTGCTGGGGAGAACGAAGGCTTCTAGTCTGTGTTAAAATCGTTTGTTGTGGATTGAAGGCACACGTTGATGCGTTGTTGTTTTTCGTGTTTGATTGAAGTTTCCTTCGATACAAAGGTATGCATCTGTTGGTTTGATAGATAATCGATTTTCTACTCTATTTGACACAATATTGATCTGTGACCCTGAATCTAAGATTGCTCTAAAAAAAACATCTTATCCGTTGTTGGCTGTGATTTTTACACGAGCTGTTGCTAGTAGGACATAACTTGCTGGGCATTAGTGAGATGTGCTGACGCCACTGTTGCGGGTTTTTTGCTTAAATTAGGGTTATTGTTTAATGTTGAAAGTTTTGTGTTATGTTGTTTTGGTTCAAGATGAACTGATGTATTATATTTTTTTCTGGCATTTTCCACAGCAACTTGTTGTGCATTGTTTTGTGGTGTGTCCAGATTTGAGGCAGTTGACTCATAGCTGATGCTGTTGAACCCACCGTAGTCGCTCAAGGATAGATTTCGATAAGAATTTGTTGCAGTAATACAATTAATGATTTTCTTTGTTGCATAATTTGCATTGATGGATTCCTTGAGAAGTGGTTGCTGCAGAAACTGTTCTTTTTGATATGCCCTGGATTCGGCCGAGAGCCTCCAGTGACTGAAACCTTGTTTCCAGGAAAGATAACAGTTCTTCTAAAATTGGTAATGATCTAGGTGACTGAATGGATTGCTCACATGCGTCCCTTGGTCGAGTTTTTTGATTAGTATGTTGACCAATATCGGGTCCCAAGTTGTAGTATTGATGTTTAAATTATTGAGTGTATAGCTGCAGCAGATGGATTTTCTGGTATTTTTTGTTTGCCTAATAACTGATTTAAAATGTTGTTTGTTACTATTCGTGGATTATTGAACCGATTTTTAAGTGAATTCCAGGCTGTAATTGGTTTCTGTAAGAGATAAATTTTGTGTTTGTCTGGCCGCTTCACCTAACTGGTTAATTTTAAAAAACCACGTTTTTTATAGATGGCATATTTGTTCTATGTATTATTTCATTGAACATATCATAAAATGGTTGCCAATTCAGATAATCTCCGTTGAATTTTGGTATTGTTATTTTTGGGAGATGTTGCGTGTTATTGTTTTGTTGACTCATTGTTTGATTATTTATCTCTGGAGTCAACCTTGCTTTTAGTTCTTCAATTTGCATTATCTTGTTTGTAATTTCTGTTTGTTTTGTTAAAAATGCATCTATATCGTGCTCGATGTTTGCAGTGCATATCTTGCCCTGTAATTGATGTATTGTCTTTATATTGTACTCGACTTCTTTTAATTTTATCTTTGTTTGTTGTATTGTATGCTGAACACCCATTGCCAATACTTCATCCAGTGTGGTGATGATTTTTGATATTATGGTATTCTGTAATTTTACCAAATTATGTGTTATATTTGGTTTAGATATTTGCTTGCTTGTGAGGCTTGAACCGGATGGCTGCCCTTTTGATAAACCTTTTGCTCATAATTTCATGCACTTTTTGACTGAAATACGGATGATCTTATGTTTCTGCAGGATCACTTCTAATGCGGTTGTCGAATTTTTCAAAGTTCTTCGAGTTGGATTTTTTCTCGCAATATTCTATGGCTTTCCCTTTTCTGGGCGTCTTCTTTATGTTGGAAATGGCCCGATTTATTTCTTCCGCATTCTTCTCTTGCGCCTGTACAAGCTCTTCTAATGTCGGCATATTGTAGTCCTTTGTACTAGTATTGATGGAGTGTTGTGTTCAAATGTTCCAAATGTTTGTGGGAATTGTATTTAGGACCGGTTAATGTCCCTCAAATATTTATGTTCGTACTTCGATATTTTCAAACACTCCAATTATGGGAAGGAGTGTTGAAATGTCGGGGTCACCAAAATCTTACTTCCTTAGTGGTGCTCAGGCCAAACGCTTGAATTTGTCCTGCCACTAAGTTTATATTTGTTTTCTTGCAAGCACTTGAACTTAAGAAAGGGGGAAACTTTCTTTATTTTCACTTTCCACGGAATTAATTCTGCCATAGGTGGATCGCATTGCAATTATTGACATGGTATGTACTTTTTTTTATCAAATTTTCAATGTCGGCATCAATTTTTGGCCAGCAGACATAGGATCGTGCAAGCGATTTTGTTTTGCCTCTTCCCATATGTGATGCGTTTTAATTGAAATATTCTTAAAGTTGATGTTCAAAGAATATGAAACGGTAAACGTTTCAGTTTAAATATACCAATGTGAGTACTCCAAATGCGCAAAAGTTGTGCCTTTTCGTCTAAATAAAATTCAAATTATATGCAGAAAGAATTTATATCGTTATAAACAAACAAACACTTCTTTAGGTAATGGCAGTGTAACAAGAAACTAATTGATTATCACTTTGTAGTCACAACAAACATGTAAAGTGCCATCGGGTTTTAAAACAGGGACTAGTGATGTACCCCAATCCCAATGATCTATTCGTTCGAGCACGTCTTCTTCGGCTATACCACTTAAAAAAAAAACTAGGCATAGTGAAATCATCAACTGCTAACGATATTTGAGTTACATTAAATTTTCGCAAATTACAATCAAAAAGATTTGAAAATTCATTTTTTATTTGATTAATAATCGCTGATTTTGAAATATCACTAAGTTCAAAATAAATTTATTTAATTATTTTGCATTAGTTAAAATCCAAATGCTCGTAGAATATTTGTGGCGCTTTTTCATTGGTCACAACAACAGTAATACGTCTATTTGTGCCACGATAAGTAAAACTTACTTTACACTCACCAATTATTTGTATTTGATAGTGCATGAGATTTTATTCTGTGATAAAAGTCCTCATGAAAAATACATAAAACAAATGTGGATAGTACACCAGTATCACAAGGAATACTTATCGTTTTGCCTCCAATTCCAACTTGCAATCGATACAAATCACGCACTTCATCATCTGACAAGCTGTACAACGACAAACAATTACTATTCAGCTTCGTATTTAATGATAAAAAGGTGAATTATTAGAAATAATAAAATTAATCTTCTTGATATTTTCTTTAGAGCGGCAAACACTGCTTAAATGTCCGATTTTAGAACAGGAATGGCGCTTGGCATCCTTAAATTTGCAAGCAATGGCTTCATGTGTTCTCCATCTATAACGTGTGCATTTCTTTCCATGCGGTTTTCAATTGGGATTGTTTTTGTTAGTCTTCTTTTGATTTTGTTTATATGCAGAGCAAACGAAATTAACAACTAACACGTTTCCTTGAATAGCAAACTTCGTTTCAAAAATCAACACCTTTTTTAATGCTTGTGCTAACGTTAATGTTTCATCCTCTTCACATAAATGTCTAAAAATATTTTTAGGTAATTGTGCGATAAACTTATCTTCTACCATAATATCCAAAACATTTGGGAACTTCCATTGCAACGTCAATATTTTTATGCGTACATACCACGTTGAGACATTTTCACTGTCGTCACGTGTTGCATCATGAAAAATTTTTCTTTCATGCAAAAGAAATGAATATGCAAAATTTCTATCGATTCACTGTATTTCTTTTTTACAAACTGAATTCGATCGCACAAACTGCGATCGGCTATCGGTGATGATTGGAAAACTGTCTTGCATTCCTTACCCATTTTTATTAAATTCGTAACACAAGAGCGAACTGAACTTTATTAATAATAAATATATACGTGTGTGCATGTCATAAGTGTATAAGTATATTAATACTTATTTACAATTGGCTAGGTATTTTAAGGCATGGAGCCCTATTTGGGGCTTTTTAAGGCGTAACAGTCTTTCGATATTAAATGATATTCCCACATATGTCAGCTTTCTTTATAAAAGTCTTTTCCCCAACTCAAAAGATGAAAAAAGTTATCAGCTGTATCAGTTATCAGCTTTCAGCCCTCGCTCTCCTTGATTTTTTTCAGGCTGTACATTTTTTGGTTTCCGAAGGTACGGTTGTATTTTCCATATGTATCCTGATTTGGAGTCTACAGCTAACCAAAACTTAAGCCTGTATTTGGCAGGCTTTGAAGGCATATATTTATGTACAACCAAAATCGACAATAACTTATCCACAAAAACACAACTTATCTTCTTGACAGTTTTTACTCAACTACTTTTATTACAAAAAAAAACTCTTAAAAAATACTTCGTTTAAGAGGGCCACATATGACTTCTCCATCCCCAGATTCAACAGTCTCTGTTGAATGTGGAGTAGCTTAAATCCTAAGTTTACATTTGATTATTTCAATGAGAGGTAAGAAAAAAAAATTTCTTGTTATTTTAAAAAACTACGAAAACAAATTTTGTAACGAGAAAATTATTTTAATATTACAGCTTTTTTACGTACATGATTTTAAATAGTAATATTATTATAAAAAAAAGGAAAAACAATATCAATACCAGCTATTTCTGCACTAAAATGTAGAATTAAATTAAATTCATTTATTTTTTTTTGTATACAAAATAATTATTTCATAAATAAAGAAAATAACTTAAAAATATATGAAAATTCTTTGTTAAGTTTTGTTTCTAACAATTTTGGTATTTATGTCGTTTCTTTACTTGAGTTTTGTAGATTTTTTTAAAATTATTGTTATCTGAGACTAAATAGTTTCCTTGTGTCTACAAATTTATTGGAAAAACTATTTACTTGTACTCTTCTCTTGTTTAATAATTCAATCCTTTTTTTTTCATTTCGTGTTGTTTTCTAGCGAACGTTTCTAAATCCTCTTTTGAGAGTCTGTTATTAAGAAAGTCAGTTGGTTTGTATCCTGTCGTTGTATGATTAGTATTGTTGTAGGCAACTATAGCCTTTGTGATGTTGTCTTTCAAATCTTTTTACCGTTGGGGTCAGCATTAAACAATCTGATATGTTCGTTGAGTGTGGAATGCAACCGTTCAACATCGGCGTTCCCAGTTTTAAGGTATGTAGTGGTCAGATGAAAATCTATTTCCTCATTTCTAAGAAACTGTTTAATATTTACTGTGTCAAATTCATTATCCATCACAATCAACCTTGGTTTGCCCAAATATTGGAATCGTTTTTTCAATCCGTCGATAATAGAGATCCAAGTTCTGTCCTTAAGCTTTTCAGCTGTAGCATATTTTGTAAGTTTATCTATGCTTGTAAGATACATTTCATTTATTCGGGGTACCATAAATCTATGTGAACTATATCGTTTTGTTTCATAGGGCTGTCTGTGACATTAAATGCGTGTTTAATAGGGTTTCTATCAAATTTTGCAAGATTGCAAATTTCGCAGTTGTTTATATATTTCTGGATTTCTTTTTGCAGGTTGGGGTAATAACATGTCTTTTTTAAATTACTAAATACTTCGTTTATTCCTCGATGATTGTTTTTAAGGTGTTCGATCTCAATCCTTCTAAGTGCAATTTCTTTGTCCGTAATGTCTTCTAACCATGATTTGGACCTTAAAATTATTAGATTCTTGTTGTTTGCAAAATACATTCTGTAATAATTCTGAAATTCCATAAAAAGTCTGACATTTGCACAAAAGATTCCCACAAGTCCCTTTTCTGGGAGACAATCTCGCATTGTTTTCTTTAAATCCGTTTCCTTTGTTACCATTATAATGTTTCTTATTTTGTTTCTATGAATAATTTTTAATTTCTTTGATTCCTTAGTTGCGTAATCTAGAATAATCTGATTCTTGAACAAATTAATGGGTTTCTCCGTGATTGATATAAAATTCGTATCATCAGTATCTGCACTGTAAATCGTTTCCATATCTTTACTGACACTGGCATCATCAGAGTTAAACAATTCGTTAAGGTTAATAAAAAGTGTTGACTCCGTAACCGCTTCACTCGGCGTCGTATTTCTCTTAGAGTCATATATCATTCTGCTTAAACTATCCGCCACTATATTTTCCTTGCCTTTTATGTACTCGACCAGAAAATCAAATTCGTTTAATTTTATCTTCCACCTTTGTAATTTCGAATTCGGTTCTTTCATATTATTTAGCCAAACTAGTGGTCTGTACTCAGTTCTAACTGTAAACCTACGGCCATATAAATACGGGCGAAAATATTTCGTTGCCCAAACTATTGCGAGGAGTTCCCTTTCGATCGTGCTATATCGTTGCTCGTGACCGTTTAGAGAGCGGCTTGCGAAAGCAATGGGCTTATTATCTTGTGTGAGCACTGCACCTAGTGCGAAATTGCTTGAATCGGTTGTTAATGTGAAATACTTTTGGAAATCTGGGTGGGCAAGAATTGGTTGATTTTTTAACACTGCTTTTTAAATGCTTTTACACTGCTTATTAAATGCTTTTACATACTCTGGATCATTCAGATTTATTTTGGAGTTCTTTTTTAAATATTTTATAAGATGATGAGCTATTTTTGAATATTCCTTGATGAATCGCCTGTAGTACCCGGTTATCCCCAGAAATGATTTAATCTGCTTCTGACTTATAGGTCAACTACCTATATATTAATGGCTTTGATTTTCCTCGGGTTGAATCCGGTTGAATTCTAAGGTTTGCATTTTCTAAACATTTAAGAACCTTTCCTAACGATTCCATATGTTCTTCTATACTTGTGAAAAAAAACCAGGATATCGTCTAAATAGACCAAGCAAATTTTCCCGATGAATTCCCTCAGTATACCATTAACGAGACGTTGAAAAGTGCCTGGTGCATTCCGAAGTCCAAACGGCATTCTCAAAAACTCGTAATGACCATTGGCGGTCGAAAAAGCTGTTTTGTGAATATCATGAGGATGCATTTCAATCTGGTGGAAACCCTTTGCCAAGTCTATTGTTGAAAAATATTGGCAATTTCCTAGCTTGTCGAAGATATCGTCTATATTAGGTATAGGGAAGCGATCCTCTATTGTGATATCGTTTAACTTCCTATAGTCTATGACTATTCTCCGCTTCTGTATATTGTCAGGACCTATTTTTTTTGGGACCACCCAAATCGCGCTGTTGTATGGACTATTTGATTCCCTGATAATACCATCTTCAAGCATTTCTTGAATCTGCCGATCAACTTCTACTCTATGAACCTCTGGGTACCGGTACATTTTAGAATATATTGGAATGTCATGTTTGGTGTTTATTTTATGTTTTATGTCATTCGTAAACGGTAGTTTTTCTCTTGATTGGTAAAACACCTCTTTGTACCTTAACAAGGTTGGTCTCAATTTGGCTATCTCTTGCTCATTCAAGTGACCAGTTGCAATAAAGGTAAGAAAGTTGCCCCTAGCTATTTCATTGTTACGTCAATAAAATTTTCCTTATATGAAATGTTATAATAAAGTTCCTCATAGTTACCCATGTACAACGGCAATGTCGTGTTACTAGTAATAAGTCGCCGATTAGGGTAATCAATTACAGCACACAATTTTTGTAAAATATTGTTACCTACTAACCCATCATAACCATTATCCAATTTACATTCCAAAAATTCGCAATAAAAATCTTCAATTTCAAATTCCTTAAAAGGTGGGACTCTACAAAGGTACTCCATTAAAAATATTCTCTCTAGGGCTCTAGCATGTAGGGATACTTTTGTCTTCCATTTTTATGAACATACTCCTTTATTTCTAATACTAAACTCCGCTCCGCTGTCGATGATAAAATATAATTTTCTGATTGGCGTTTTTATAACTATATAGGGAAGTTTTTTAAGGTCCCTGTTGAAAAATTTACACTGGAAGTGCCGACTTCCATAGGAATTACATCTTCAGTCCTGTTAGTATATCTGCTTTGTCCAGATCTAGTGTATCTTCTAGATTGGTCATTGTTGTACCTACGAAAGTTTCCTGATTGATTATTGTTTCTATAAAAATCCCTATGTTGGTCATTGGAAACCACGCCTTCCAAACCGTTGAAATTCCTATTTTGTCCGTTGTGTGTTCTGTAATTTCTTGATTGCTCATTGTTATTATTACACTGTCTATTATTACGAACGTTATTATCCTTATTGTTTCTGTTCCAGTTACTTTGACTTTGGCTATTATATTTATTTGTCCTAAATTGAGTATTCGGTTTTTCCTCTCTCCGATTATATCCAGATGCAGTATAATTCTGTTGTTTGGCTTCCAAAATAATCTTGTACGCTTCTTACAGTGTTTCTGGGTTTCTTGCAAATATCACTGTTTTAGTTGGTTCTGGCAGATGAGCCTTAAACACCTGCAAGGAAATCCTATTGATTTCTCTCGCAGTAAATCCTTCTTCCGGATGAGTTAACCGCCTATTGTGAAGTTGGTTTGTGATTTTGTTAATATTAAGATAGTATCCTTCAATTGTTGAGTCCATTCTCCAGGTTTTTAGTTTGTCCATTAACTCGTTGCAAGTCTGTGTCTCGCCAAAACTACTAAGGAGTATATTTTTTATTTCCAACCAAGTACTTACTGTCCCATACCTATGGAGTGCTTCTCTTGTTGAGCCGGTGCATTTGTTCTTTATATAGCCTAATAATATCTTTTTGTTGTTTTCCTGAAAAACTTCGATTGATGGCAACAGGGCTTCTACCTGTGCCAGAAAGTCTGGTAATTGACCGGGGTCTGTACCGTCGAATGTTGGAATTTCCCTTATACAATTCAAAACAAGATTTAATTGATGTATAACATTAAGTTCCATTCTTATTAAAGCTTCTGTGTACTTTTAAACAAACAAA
Source organism: Trichopoda pennipes (assembly GCA_030448955.1). Lineage (NCBI taxonomy): Eukaryota > Metazoa > Arthropoda > Insecta > Diptera > Tachinidae > Trichopoda > Trichopoda pennipes. The sequence goes on from JASKUP010000051.1 coordinate 1,786,722, forward strand.
TGCAAAGCCCGTTCTTGAAGTATGTCCGTCTTTTCCCTATGTTAATAAAACGGTTCTGTGCATACAGAAAATAGATTGCAAACCTAATAAAAACGCACAATTCTCTATACTGTATCGTCTTTTTCTTTTAAATAGCCAACCAAACAAAATCTTATTATTTACTTTATTATTTCGTAGACACAGGAAACTACTTATCTCTTTTTTATATATATAAATGTATAAATGCAATATTCTTGTTTTATTTTTATGGAAATAAAATTAAAAAAGACATGGCATTATAATTTCTGAAATACATATCTTTTTTTTCAAAAATTTTTTCTTTAAAATTTTCTCATAGATTTTCTTGATTAAAATCTATGCAAATTTATGTACTTTCTGTTCATTTAACAATTTGGTTTTATAATTTCACTGTTCGTGTTCTATTTAAATGTCGCTAGTTTCATAAGATTTAAGAGTATAATAAATATTTTTTTTGAAAAGACATACATATTTGTTTTCAATATTAAAATTTTCCTTTTTCCTAAGAGAAAACGAAATCTCTTAATTAGCAACTTTTATGGCTTATTAATAGCAAAACTAAATACAATTGTGTTAGATTAGAAATATTTACAACAAAAAACGATTAAACTTATCCCAAATTCCAAAACAATTATTTCCAAAACAATTATTTATTATAAAATATTTCTTAAATATTAATACAACTCTCTTAGAACTTTCTTTAGTAAAAAATAAGCAGAACTTAATTTAATAGGAGGATCATTCTCTGTCCAGTTTTATTTAGTTTTTAGAGATGTAACTGCTGGCTGAATTGGTCTCCATAAATGTCCCATTTACTCATCAGGGTAATTTGCTCTGTCTTAATTCTTCTTCTTCGTTTGCATGTATTTCGGCATTATTGCTCTAATATTAAAATATGAATTTTTCTGTTGTTTATTACCTGAAACTGTACTTCTGCTGTCTTGATGATGATTTTGTTATATATATTTTTTTTATTCCCGTTAGATGATTTTTTTTTCTAAATGTTCCGTTGTTTCTTTTTGTTCTTAAAAAAACGTGTGCTTTCTGAAAGTTTTTCCTGTATAACTTTTTGTTTGTATTTTTGAACGTAATTAAAGTAACAATCAAATTATGCAGTGTTTTTATTTAGATTTTGTTTAGTTAAAATAAAATTGTTATATTTTTTTCTATTTATGAATATCTATGAATAATTTAAAAAGTTAACAAGAGAATATTTTGGCACTTTGCTTTTAAATTGCTCTGCAAAGATTTTTTTTGTGTTCAATTAATTTTACACATCCACTGACAATGTTGTTCACTTTCACAATTAATTCGTTTTTTTTTTTGCTTACTCTTTTAATGAAGACACCATGTTTTTTTTTTTTGCAAATGTTACGGGATTTTTTTTTATTTATATATATATTCGAAAGCCGTTAGTAGAGTAGTGTTATTTTTTTAATTAATTTTTTTTTTGTTTAATGTTGTTGATACACACTGAGTTGAGTTTTTGATTTTTATTTTTCTAGCTTGTTTTCTAAGCTTTTAGTATAGTATCAATTTCACAAGATTATGTTATGCTCGATCAAATAAGTTTTATTGAACCTTTTTCTCTGCAAACTCTCCTTATTTTTATTACGAAAATCACGTTTTATATGTTAACTTAAAATTTTCTGTTCAATATTTTCTTTTATGTATTTTTTATGTATTTATAATTTTAATTTTTAATAAACGAACCTTCAGTTTAGTTGTCCATCTTTATCCTCGTCGCCGTTTATGTACAACCAAAATCGACAATAACTTATCCACAAAAACACAACTTATCTTCTTGACAGTTTTTACTCAACTACTTTTATTACAAAAAAAACTCTTAAAAATACTTCGTTTAAGAGGGCCACTATATACAGCCTAAAAGAACATCGTCCTCTTAAACCCACTAGCTGCTCATCAATAGTGGCATTTGCATGACAGTTATAAAACATTGGAAGAAGAGCTTCCCAATTGTCCTATAACTCGCGAATAGGGGCAAACTTATCACTATTACTTTGCTATCTTCTGTTGGTAACATCATCAAAGCGTAGAACACGACCGAAACGTGCATCAAACAAAACATGTAAATCTTCATTTTTGCCTCTGCAATACAGAATTATTATAGAAATTTTACATACACACAAGAAAAGAAATAAACCCCAGCAATAATTAGAACACTAATATATGCTCGCAAAGCGGATCCGTATAAGTTATTCCATTTGTTTGCAAACTTTGTTCTACCATATTAATTTGTATTGTCAATGATTAATTCCTCCACTCTTGAAAGAAATAATTGCAGAGAAGTAGATAGAATATCACGACATTTGGACACTGCAAAACGTGTTGAACCTTGTGGTAATGAAGCAATATTCTCTGCCGAAACTCTAATGTGACGTGGTAAAGGAATCTCACTACATTGCATTTTGTTTTTCGCAATGTGTTTAATTCAAATTTTCCGTTATCTTTATTGATTTTAAACCTACTATTTGTTTAATTATTTCCTTGTCATAATTTATTAAAATTCCTTTTTCTACACCCTTGGGTGGGAGGTTTTACATAAATTATGACGATTAAAACCGCTAAGTCCGAATTTACATTGGACGACTTTTGTCTCTGCAACTCGTAGTTTGTTGTTGTAAATAATGTGAGTAAAGAGAATAGGGGAAGAGAGTAACTCTACCACTATTCTCTTTACACACATTATTTACAACAACAAACTACGAGTTGCAGCGACAAAAATCGTCCAATGTAAATTGGGACTAACGGCTTTTGTTAAACTTTGAAAATTAACACAATTGTCTTTTTATTTCTTTTATTTCAAGCAAACATTTGGTCCGTTGAGCCGGATTTTTGGAAAAGAATTCTATAGTGCCTTTTTTAAAATAACTGTTTATTTTTTGTTTTACCACTTTGTGTATTAATTAAGAGACATACATATATACACACATTTTTTTTCATTAAGTGAAAAGTTAAATTTTTTATTTTATTTAAATTGCCAAAAATTAAGAAATTATGTCCGTTACCGCACTTAAAGTGCGTGAATTTAAAATTGGCTGCGTTATTTAATTTACCACTTTGTGTATTAATTAAAAGACATACATATCTACACACATTTATTATTGTGATTGATCGCTTGCAATTCCTTTTTGAACGTTTGTTTAAATTGTTTTTCTATTGCTACGCAATAAAACTACTACGCGTTTGTTTACAAAAAATTAAATTACTTCTACTCTTTATATACTTTTATTTATTGAAGATAATACTTTATTTGTGTGCCCATTTAAAAGAAAATATCAAGTGCAAGAAATATTGGTGTTTTTTTTGTTAATTTAGTGATATTGTAAGTAATAATATAGATTACTTACATACATATTCATTAACCAAATTTTGCACTTCTGCTTTTTCTTCAATTTGGAAATTACACCCTACTGTCGGTCAGTTTGACTATCATTTATTTTGTTAAATTAATAATATTGTTTTGAGTTTAATTTTAAATTGTATTTAAATTAAAAGTATTTTTTTTTTGTTTTAAATATAATTTGATTAAATTTTAAAAATAAATTAGTTGATTGTTTTTCATTAAGTGAAAAGTTAAATTTTTTATTTTATTTAATTTGCCAAAAATTCAGAAATACGTATACGTACTCCTAGATGGGTTCGTTATGAACCAGAGTCATCCGTTGAGCTTCATGTATTTTCTAATGCCTCGGAAAGGGCATATGCGGGGTGATATACATATAAACGTATTGAAAATCCCAATGGCGAAATATATACTAATTTGTTAACTTGTAAGACCAAGGTTGCTCCTATTAAGTCAGTTTCTTTACCTCGTTTAGAGCTTTGTGGTGCAGTTTTAGCGCGTGATCTTTTGAAAACTGTGTTAGGTGAAATTGATGTGCCACTTTGTCAGATTTTTTTTGACCCAGTTTGTTCATGTGATTTCAATTCATGGAAGGAATCAGTTGACGCTTAGGATTTTACGAATCGAGTATTGGATTACAAGATTGAAAGCAGTAGTTCGCATGGTTGTCAACCGTTGCATTCTTAATCGTAAGCGCTCATGTAGTCAGATAATGGCTGCCTACCACCGGAAAGACTGTTTCGAATCGACCATTTACAACTACTGATGTGGATTTCGCAGGTGCATTTGATATGAAAAGTACGAGCGTTAGATCAAGTCAAAGTTTAAAGGCCAACGTTTGCATTTTTGTATGCTTTTCTACAAAGGCAGTACATTTGGAGGCAGTATCAGATTTGACCAAGGATAGGTTTTCGCCGCTTTTAATCGCTTTATTTCAAGAAGTTGTCCGAATATTATACTCTCCGATAATGGAAGAAATTTTGTGGGGGTTCACGAGAGTTGAAAAGGGATTTTAAGACGTTTTTGTTGGATAGTCGGGAATGTGTTCTATGTATAATGTTAGTGGTTTGCCATGGCGGTTTATCCCTGCTGGCGCTCCTAATATGGGAGGTTTGTGGGAAGCAGGAGTAGAAGCTTGTTTTAATTCTCGACCGTTTTGAACAATGAGTGATAACCCTAGTGAGCCTGTGGCTCTTACACCAGGTCATTTTTTGATAGGTTGACCAATTTTAGCTCCTCCCGAACCGTCAATTTACGAAACGTCTATAATAGAAAGGTTAAAGCGTTTATTCACCATTTCTGTCTTCGATGGAAGGACGAATATTTGTCGAATCTTCATAAACGCTATAAGTGGAATTATCCTGAATAAAACAGTAATTTGGTTCTAAATTTTTAAAAAATAATGTTTATTCAATGTAAAACCTTTAAAGTTAAAATTAAAACCGATAGTCCTAGTTACTAGTGCTCTAGTTCATAAGATTTATCATAACTTCAATTATAATGGATTACATCATTAATCAGCAACCTCTGTAATGAGAGTAAGTTTTATCTTAAATTTTTTACCTTATTGTGCATTTTCACTTCATTTTTATTCAAACTTACAAAAATTGTATTTCACCCGTTTTTTGCAATCGCGTTCTACAGCTGCGTAAGCTTTAACTATGAAACATTTGCATACAAAACAGACACTTGCTTCACTTTTATTTTCGGTGAAAAAGATTAATAATTTCTATTAAGATTGAAAAATTTATATAGGTATTAGCTGAGTAATAAACCTTTAAAATTATATATACGAATTTTTTTTTCCTCCTTTCTTTCATATATTATAGTAGTAAAACTGCATCATTAAATTGTTTCGTTTTCATATTTCAATATGGAAGATTTTTAATAGTAGTGCAAAAAATTAACATTTATTTAAATAAATCAAATCAAAAATATCAAACAAAAAAATATCAGTAAAACTCATTTCATTAGTAACCAATCTATTAAACCTTTCTTTTAAATGCAATTCATTTTATTTATAACTTCTGTTTTATTTTTTTCTTATATATCAAGTCCTGTTTGCAATACAAAAAAATATTAATTGTTTTTTTTACTTAAAGTTACAATGGAATTACATACTAATAATAAAAAAACGTAACACAGAAGAAAACTACATTAATAAAAGAAAGTAACAGACAAAAGTATTAAATAATGTAAAACAAATTCTTGAAAAGTAAAAAATCACCTTGACTTGAACATTTTGATTGTTATTATAAAGAACAAGTAATGTTAAAATTTCCTTTGTTTAAGTTGTATATTTCTTATTTTATTTAAAAAGAAGTTGTAGATAAAATATCTAGACGAATTTCAAGACGAAGTAGCGAAACTTAGTTAAATAAAAAAAAAACAAATAAAAATTGGTGTGATTTTGTCTTGCATGTATAAGAATATTTCTGTTTTAATGTTCTTTATTTTGTCAATGGTGAGAAATTTAAAAAGAAGTAACAAAGAAACTTCTTGTGGCACATCTACCATTTTTTCTTATGTTCATCCATAGAAACACCACCAGGACCCAAAGATACAATCATCAATAAACCGCCAATAACAGAAAGAGTCTATAATATTCAGATGGAAAAAAAGAGTAGTACAAATTATAACTTTAATAAAAAAAAAAACAAAAACACTTACTTGGAAGAAGTCATATTTAAGAAAATCTCTGAGAGGTTTGTAAGCGGGAATGGTCCACCACGCGTTATGATACAAATTTAAAACAGTCAATAGGGCAACCAAAATTAATGCAGACAATTTAGTTTTGTAACCAATTGTTACTAAAACCATCAAAATTGAGCCAACAATATCTTGAAGTATCTAAAAATAAGGCTGTTTTTTAAACAAATTTACATTTTTATACCAACAAAATTTTACAAACTTGCAAGAAGCTTAATTCGAAGCGAATTAAGGTTATAAACATAAATGCTAGCAAAACACGACCAGCGAGCTGCATAACATTTTTGGGTTTATTGTCTCCCAAAGTGGGCACACCAGCAAATAGACTGCGCCCTTCGACGCGTGACTCGGCTAATACTAAAAGTAATGCGCCAATAAGAGCCAGATTACGTAATAAGAATTGTATATCCCATAAAATTGAGTAGGCAATTGTCTAGAATAAAATTTATATGAAATAAAAGAGAAATCTTTTTATGTTATGAAATTATATACCTGCAATACAACAATGAAAAATAAAATACCAACGGCAATGTCAACCTTAAATCTAGCAATAACCATTCCACAGCCTCCAAGTTGTCCAATTAAATTTACTAGCACGAAGAGGGTAGCTAAAAATTTACCACAACCCCAGCTCATATCCATATATTCACGTTGTTCGTTCCACTGAAAGTACATACGTAAACCATCTTCAAAAAATGTAGCTATTAGACACAATCGTGCAACAGTGGGCAGGATATTTTTTCCACGGCGAATGACCTAAAAATGAAACAATTAATTTTTTTCAGTATATATTTATTTATGCTTAGTTTTGTTTATGCATCTTTTACTATTAAACTATTTAATATTATTCTTTTCAATTAAGCCAATAGCTCTATAGCTTTTTCTTCATTACCCCATCCACTTTTGCTAACCACTGTTTCAAATTAAAAGTTAAACTAAAAGGTGTGCTACCGTCAAAGCTTAGGATGCTTATCTTGCTGGTGTGCTCAGACACGGCTCTCATAGGTCCCTTTTAAATTTGAGGATTCGCATTTGCGTTTTTAATTCATGTAATTTTCCCTGTAGCTTGGATTTTTCGTCAAACTCGGTGATTCTTTGTTCCACAGCATTTACTCGTTTGCTCGTTTCTGATACTTCTTAAAGTTTCTCGTTTACTTTATATACAAGCCTTTTCCCGTTGGCTCTAGGGTTTTCTTGTATTGCATAAATTTTCTCTGAAAGTTTTGCGTTTGTGTCATAATTTTTTGCACTGTTGGTCCTAGAACTTTTTTTATTGCGCCAATTTTATTTGCCGGCTTTTTTGTTTTTTTTTTTCTTTACTAAAGGCTTCCACTGAATAAAGAAACACTAGAGCTGATTTCAATTACTAACTTCTGTTTATCATATTAAAATACCCATTATCAATTAACATGAACATATTTTTTTACGATATTTTAAAAAAATATAAATTTTAGATATACATACATAAGCAGGCTAAAGAAAAAATAACATACCAACTTAGTAAAATCAAGTGTTTTGTGAAAATAAAATGGATATATATATTAATGGCGCGGTATGTATTAATTCCGAAAAAATAATAACAATAACGTACACTTTAATAGAGTACTAAGGAAAAATCTTATAGCAAATAAGTCCCGATTTACATTGTACGACGATTTTTGTAGCTGCAATTCTTACTTTGACGGTAAATAAGGGGTGTAGAAGGAATAGAGGAAGAGAGGAACTAAAATAAGTGCACATGCAAGTGTACTCTTGCAATTCGTTTTGTCCACAATTCGTAATTATAAATGTGAAGTTAGCTGCAAATATATTTTGACGCTTGTCTTATTTTAATATTCGTTTCTACTTGTGCGGAAGTACGTTTGATTATTAAGTAATTAAAAAATTAAAAAAAAAATCGTAAAAGTAAAAATAATTCTATTTCTGGAACAATATAAATAGAAACGGAAAATATAAGAGGTAAAATAAAAAATAAATGTGATTGTGCTTTTGAATAACTAGAAATAAAGCTTTAAATATAAAAAAGTGAGTTATTCAGGTTTTATTTTATAAATCTAACAAAAGAAAAAAATGGCGTTACAGCGAGTCGTGATTGTATTGAGGAACTGATTATTCCAATTCGGCAACGACCTTGCCTATATAATATTAAATCCAGAGATCTGAATAGGACGAAAAAGGCGCTAGTGATGAATGAGCTTGTAGCAGAACTGCGAAAAAGTAATACTTTTATTACTTATGAAGACGTAAAAAGAAAATGGAGGAACCTCAGGACTCAGTTTGAAGGGAATGGCGTTTGATTTTTTAATGTTTTTTATTATTTATGTGATATGAATTGTAATGTTTTTTATATTTACATTTATGCTTTAACGAATTATTATTTTAAGTTATGTATGCGAGTTTTTCTTGTTTGTTTTATATTTACGTTTTTATTTTATTATATAATTATTTTATTCAAATATTTGCCTCAAAAATAAAGTCATTTCTGTAGATATGTAATATTTTCTTTTTATTACAATGTTTTGACGAAATATTACAAATAAATTGTATGAATTACAAATGTTTACATTAAAAATAAATGATTTTAAAATTATAAAGAGAAAGGGTTTAATTTTTAATATTCATTTATTTAATGAAGCTGTAATATATTTTCGTTTTCAGATAAGGGGACGCAGGAACATGTGCTTATTTCTAATTTGTTTTATATAAAACAGAAAACTTATAATCATAACAGTTTTAAGATCCAATCTTATTTCCTTTAATTGTTGAAGTAAATCATAAATTCTTGTCTTAAAAATTCTGCCGCACCCTTTCGAAGATTATAAGGGTTGTCAGTATTATTATTATTCTCATTGGATGTGCATTGTGCCGTATTTGCTGCGTAGGTATCGTCCGTTTGGATCAAATAGTTGTGCAGTGCGCAGCAAGCAAACGTAATTATTTCTACTGTTTCCACCTTAAGATTTATAGGTGACAGAAAAATACGAAATCTGTTCGAAATCACGCCAAAACAATGTTCGACAACGTGCCGAGCCCGAGCAAGACGTTTATTAAATATTTGCTTTTCGTTGCAATTTGTATGGAATGGATATGGCTTCATTAAATGGTTTTGCAGAGGAAAAGCATCATCTGCAACTACCACGTATGGAAGGCATCTACCATTGCCAACTATTGCGTTAGGGAGTAAATCTTTTCCTTCTTGCAAGAAACTGCACAAACTGCTTTGCAAAAAAACACCTGCGTCATTGCAACGTCCATTAGAACCAATATTGGCAAAAATAAACTTGCAGTTGGCGTCAATAAGTGCATTAAAATTATGTTGTTTGTTCCCTTGTAGTTGTGGAAAAAAGCGCCGTCTTTACGTGGTGGTCGGAAAGTTATGTGGTTCCCATCTAAAGCACCCAAGCAATTAAGAAATTGCCATTTTATGGCAAATTCATTTGCAATAGCTAACCACCATTCTGCTACTTTGTTGGGGAACTGTAGAAAAACATTTTCTATGTATATTTTTATTTTTAAATGTGTTTTACTCAGTTTCTTCCAAGGTACTTTGCAAACTTCTGGAATAATACTGGAATTAGTACTCTTCGAAACTCGGCTTTGGTAGTCAAGGCATTGAAATGTAAAATGCAAAAAGTACGTAAAAGATGCAGTTCTATGATATATATGGAATTGCTTCAAGAAATTATCACTTGCAAAGAAACGCAAAGTCAAAGCCAACTTTTCTGCTGTTGAAATGGCTTTTCTAAATTGCGTGTCTTTACGTTGCACTTCTTATTGTATTGAATCCAACAAAGTTTTGAATTGACCTTTTGAAACTCGTAAATAATTTTTATACAAGGCTTCGTCACTAATCTCTAGCTCCTTTGTAATAAAGGCAATTTGCCCACGTTCTTTCCTAACTTTCCTCCAAGATTTCACCCACTGCCTTTTTTTCTTTCAGTACGAAGTTGTAGTTCTCAAATTAAGAATTTAAAGAAAAAAAATGCAAATCTAACTTACCAATGAGTATGTTATCGTTATCACTGTCTTCAGAACCCAATTCTGAGGCTAACCCAATGCTGTGAAGAGTTTTGCTTATTATTTGGTATTTATCCATTTTTAAAAACTAATACTTTATTATTATAAATTTTTTTTTATACTAAATTAATTTTAACGCAACGCAAAAAATGTCAAACATGTAATGTGTGTATATGAATACAAAATCTTTAAATGTATGCGCCAATGCAACTTTAAAGAAAGAACGATAAAAATTGCAACGACAAAAATCGTACAATGTAAATCGGGACTAAATGTTTTGGGTTGTTTAAATTATAAAATATGGCTAATTTAGCAGTTTTTGTCAGTGTTCGCAAAAGGATGTTTATTCGAATGTAGTATTATTCCGCCAGTTTTCGATGTTTTTGAAAGTGCAGTTTATTGATCGTATTCGTTCAAATTTATTCGTTATTATCTTCATACTTTCTGCCTAAATTTTCACTTTGTATATACACCACATATTTTGTATGGTTGTTAAACTGTTAGATCTATTCTTTCCTTTTTAAATTGTGTTTCATGAAATATATCCTCATTTTTAGATTCAACTGATTCATAGTTACAGCCTTAGCATTTATTATATATGCAACGCAACCAACATTTAGTTTTAGGTCTAACACGATTTTCGGATTTGTTTTGCTTTGCCTTTTTCAAATATATTTATAAGTTCAAGTTCACTATTATTCTGTTTTTTTAGCTTTTCCAATTTTTTTTCTGTTAATTTAGAGTTCATACCTGTTATTGTAATTTGTATTTCACTTTGTTTTGCGACCTTTATTTCATAGTTGCTATTTATATTATTTTGTATTGCCTATTTAATATTTACTTTCGGTGTAGTTTTTACTATTCTCAACATTTTTTATTTTAAAATTTATTAAATCTATTTTTTCGTTTAGTTCAGTTTGTTTTCTTAGCACTTTATCCTTAGGCGTTATAAATAAAACACATTTTTTGATATTCATAACTTATTTTTTTAATACTATCAATTTGTTAATTCTTTCATTGTACTTCTCAATAGCTCTAAGAAATACTTTAATTTCAACTTTGTCCTGTTTTAATGAACCGTTAAAAGTTGAGGTCAATGTGGGAATTATTATTGGAATATGATGGCGGCCAAATATCTACCTACAATATATCGGCATAGGCCCGTTATTTTCACAAAATTTTGAAGTACATTTTGCAACAAAGCTTCGATTACTATTACCGCACAATTGCGATTTCTTTTTTTTTGTTGCTTTTAATGTCGGTGATAATTTCTTCAGATTTATATGGAGTTTTCTCAGAAATCGCACTATACGAGTTGTTATAGATGGGATTTCATCAGATGAGTTCAAGATTAATCCAAGGGTAGCGCAAGGCTCCGTTCTTTTTCCTACCCTATTTCTTATTCTTCTAAATGAAATTCTTTGTCAGGCTTTAAGCACTATATACTCTTTCTTAGTAGTAAACCCAAATTGTTGGAGGTGAGTTTCAAAAGGCGCAACATAAATAATACGCTTACGCATAGATCTGTGTTCCTTCTCCCCATAACCTAATTTCTTAGTTCTGGCACAATGCATTGCATGTGTAGGGGTCATCCACTGAGTACTGGTCCGAAAAAAAAAAGAACGCGCCGGCCCAATTGACATCGCCAAATAGAGAAATTACGCGACCGGAAAGTTTCTTATTTCATAACTAAATTATTTGAGTAGTTAATTGTGGCCACGGAAATATGGTTTTCATGGTTTGATACCGCAAAAAAATTACGGACCAATATGAAGGGTGAGAGTAGTATGGTGTTGCATATTTCACGAGAAGGCCATCAATTTATTTTTTTTTATATAAAAGTAAACACACAAGAACCTCAAAATCCAGAAATGTAAGATTTTATTTCGATTATTTCTCTTCGATTCAGTATATTTTAAAAAGTTTTTGGATTTCAAGTAGACATAAATTTTTGGGCTTTGTAAATTTTTGTACAATTTATTTTTCCTTACATAACATGTTAACGTTGCACAAATTCCAGATATGGAATTACAATAAAGGTCTCAAATATACCCAAACGTCGACGCTAAGTGGAACGCAATTCTTATTTTACGAAAAACCTTGTAATATTATAATTGCTATGGTAGGAAATTTGTGGGTTTTTGTTATATTGAGTTTTGTTATATTGAATTCTTTTATTGCAAAATAATAACACAGTACTTTAGAGTTTAAAATAAAATTAAACAATTTATTTGCTTTCAATACATACTGTTAATACATAAAATAATTGTTGAATTCCGTTAAAAAAAATACACTTTTAAATAAATTTTGGTTTAGGTTTTCAAATAAATTTTAACGCTGAATTGCAAAAAATGCACTTGCAGTCATTGTCCACAGGAAATTCAGTCATTCACCTTTAGAAATAAATTGAAATACATTAAGTCAATTACCGTAGAAAGGTTTAATATTACAATAAAGTATTTATAAAAAATGCTGAATTGTATGTTTAGTTATTACTATAAAGTTACTACAGTAAGGTATTTATCAAAGTGCTGTATTGTATGTTTTAGTTATTAATATTAGTTTTAGACGTAAGCAATTAAATTGTATAAAAGACTGGTGAAAATAAAGAAACTTGGGCAAAACAAAGTTAAACTTTCTTCTTGCTTGACGAGTCTTAGTGTTTCTACTAAGTCTTAAACTTCAATTTTATTAATCGAGTCTTAGTGCATCTACTAAGGCTCGAAACTCAAATTTTAACTAAATATAATCTTAGTGTTTCTACTAAGGCTTAGCTTACCTTTAACATTTGGTGACCCCGATCTTTTTAAATGTTTTTAAGTTTCCCCCACCAGTGGTAAGGAACTTTTAATTATTTAAAAGGTGTCAGCGAATCCTTTTGATCTTGGAACCATAATAAATCACTTACACAACTTGGTGAACCTAAAGGTTCTAAAATCTGGCTCTGGATCAACGCAAACAACTACATTTGAATTGTTGAAATATTCAAGTATTTCGCAATCAACTACTAAAACGGCGTTCCTGGTCAACAGATTAGAAGCAACGCGAACGGTTAATATTCAACCCAAGACCTGGTCAACGTAAAACAACAATGGAATCATTTGAAGAATTACTAGCAGTCCAACAGGATACGGCTAACAAAATAGAAGCAATAATTCGTAATGTCAAAAAGGACCCGGCGACAAGGAAAACTAAGGAGTACTACACAGGGCGTCTACAACGACTTGAGGATGCATGGTTAGATTTTCAAAGCACTGACAACAAAATAAGATGTCTGACAAATTTACCAGTGCAGCACAAATATTTTACAGAGCAATATTTCCACATTTCGAGCATAAGGCTAAAGTTCAAAGAATTGTTTGAGTCTGAAATTGCAAAGGAGCCAACATCAAGATACGGTGTGGTGCCAAAACCATCATGCAGACAATCAGCAGTCAACCTTCCCCAAGACGATAAAAATGCAACCAATAACCATCAGAAAGAGTCGCAACTTGATGAAGCCATAAGTAAAATAATTCGGAATCAGAGAGCATTGATGAGAGCTCTAAGGCGAACCATTGATGACGTCAATACAGAAGAACATTTAGAAATATCGTACTCTGAGAGCAAGTTATCACTCTTGGATAAATACATGCACGAGTTCTGAAAAAACAATGACACTATATCGGAATTAACGAACTATGATCAAATTGACGATTACACTTGATAACTTCTACGAAATGCAAGCAGAGGTGCACAACATCCAATGTAAGTTACGACAGAATGTCGGTTTGGCCAGCGAAAATACGTCAACGATAGCCACAGGAATAAAGCATTGTCAACCTTATTTGCCAAAGGTTCAAATTCCGAAATTCAACGGCAGCTACCTACAATGGGTGGCGTTCAAGGACCTCTATACTCATCTTATACACAACACAAAAATGAGCGAGGTGGAAAAAATGTTTTATTTGACCACCCACCTGACAGACGAGCCAAAAAAGTTAATAAAACATTTGCCAATTGCAACAGCAAACTATGAAGTGGCATGGAATATTCTAATCGATAGATACGATAATAAACGACTTATTGTTACATCATTATTAAACAACTTGCTTGCCCACCCACAAATGAAAAATGAAACGCCGCAGGCCCTAAAAAGCTTACATGATCTTACTAAGGAATGCACACATGGCTTGAACGCACCAGGACTTCCGGTGGACAAATGGGTTCTTGGTTCACATTTTATTGAACAAACTCGATCACTCAACTCAATCACTATTCGAACAATCACTTCAAAACAACAAAAAGCTCGTGCATCTAAATGAATTGCTTAGATTCATAGAGCATAGATTCCAAGCACTGGAAACTCGCGGAAAATCTTACGAGTTTGGTGGGGGGAAGGACCGAGCAAAAATCATAGCTTTTATTTGGGTACGGTTTTCCGTAGATCCTCGTCAAATTTGGTTTGTGAACAAACCGGTTTCGGCCGTTTGCCATCTTTAGTGTCCTCTTCGTACTAGTTGCGTTCTATTGTCAGTTGTGTTTATATAGTTCGTGTCTCCCTTCGTGTTATTGCGTTCGTCACTTTCTGTCTTTTTTGCCTGCATCTCTCCCCTTTTTCGTTTGTCTCTTTTTACCTAATTTGTCGCTCCCTTTTTTCATTCGTCTTTTCTTTTTCTAACTAAATCCTTTTACGCTCAGGCTTGTTGTCCGTTTTCGTTTATGTGTGAACCTATTGGGATTTTTTTCTCTTTTTCTCTTTTTTATGTGACATAATAATCTGTAATTGTACGTTTATGATGTTCTTTATTGCTTTGGTCTTGTGCACCTGCGTAACGTTTTTGTGTTTGTGTAATGTTTATTTTCCTGTAAAAATGTTTCAACGGTTCAAATATTGTGTCCAAAGCAGTGTTTATTTGTTCATTTATTATTTGTCCGTCAAATGTTTTCTGTTTGTATATTTCCATGTTTTTCTTATACATTTAGTCTCCTTCCTTTGTGCTGTGTATGAAGCAGTTTAACCGTTGTTTTCATATGTCCTGGTGTACATTTGTTGTTGAATATATGGTTCGCAAAGTTTGATTCTGGAGTTGATTCTGGTTCTCGTAGTTTTTTGTTATAGTCTCTAATGTGTTCCCTAAATCTGGTTTTAATTTTTCGTCCTGTTTGCCCGATGTAGCCATAATGGCATGTACAAGTTAATTTGTACACTCCTCGTCTGTCCAGTATATTTGCCCCGGTTGTTATATTCCGTAGTATTCCGCCTAGGTTGTTTCCCGTTCTAAATGCGGTATTGATGTTGTGTTCTCCAAAGAATTTCGCCAGTTTGTACGTTGATTTTCCCATATATGTTAATGTAGCCTATTTTCTCCTTTCACTCTCCTGTTCATTGTTCGTTCTAATTTGTTTCATGATGTTATCTACGAGGCGCTTTTTGTATCCGTTGTTTTCCGCTATGGTGTATATTGTTTCCATTTCCTTCATATACATTTGCCGTGTTGGTGGTGTTCTCTCGAGTCTTGTTATTAACTGCCTGATTGCTGCGTTTTTGTGTTGCTGGGGATGATTTGATGAGTTGTATAGTAATGTGTCCGTTGCTGTTGGTTTCCTGTATATTTTATATTCGATTCTGTTCGAGATTATGTTCCCTTCATCGTTAGGTCTAGATAATTAATTCCCCCCTCCTCTTCCTTTTCCATTGTAAATTTTATGTTCCTGTGTCTTCCATTCAAGTAATCTAGAATTTGCTCATCGTTATTTCCTTCTAGTATACATTTGATGTCGTCGACATATCTTGCGTAGAATATTACACCGAAGTTGGTTTTTAATTCCTTTACGTATTCCTCTTCTAAGTTCTGCATAAATACTTCCATGAGGGTGGCAGATGTTGGATTTCCCATCCCTAGTCCTGTTATTTGTCTATATATATTATTGTTAAATCTAAAGTAATTCTGTTCTAGTGTCGCTTTTAGTGTGCCTGTAAGTTGTATTGCCAGTTCCCTGTTCTCCGTTCTGTCCTTTACTGTCCTATGAACAAGGTTCAATGTATCCATTACCGGAATTGATGGATACAAGTCCCTTACGTCAAAGAGACCAGTTCCCCCCCGTTATCCTTACATTCTCCAGTTTTTGATCCCAAACCAAATTTGACGAGGGTCGACGGAAAACCGTACCCAAATAAAAGTAATTTTAACCCCGTCGGAAAATCCAAGCACATATCGAAAAATCATAGCAGCTACTGCATCACCTTTTAACTGCAAGGTATGCGGATCAAGAGGACATTCCATATATTACTGTGAAAGGTTCTTAAAAATGTCCCCAGTTCAGAGGCTACAATGGACCCAAAGGAATAGGCTTTGCGTCAACTGCTTCAAATCAGAGCATGCTGCCAAGCCATGTACATCAAGGTGTTGCTCCAAATGCGCAAAAAAGTATACCACCCTATTGCACTTGGAGAAAGCAACAACAACTCCATATGAAAATAATCAAAAAATAGTCACAATAGAAAATCTTCAAAAGACAGCTTCTACATCAAACAAAAATGCTCCGATTATAGCTGCAACAAATAAGCATTTCAACGATAGCACCCATTTATTACTAGCCACAGCAATGGTAAGGGTAATTGGAGCCAATGGGCGCACCGGCGTATTTCGAGCCTTGCTAGATTCAGGTTCGCAAGTGAATATAGTTACAAATAGAGTCTGAGCCGACGAATCAATACAGAATTACATGTATGTTCAGGCAATTATGCAACGGAATTCGAAGCTTTTGTCCTTCCGACTATTGTGTCGCCCCAGTCTACTAAATCATTCGACACTTCTGATTGCGATTTTCCCGACAACATTACTTTAGCTGATCCGCTATTCAATCAGACAGATAAAATTGATATCTCGATTGGAGCAGAATTTTATCATCAACCTGCACCCTCAGCAGATATGAATCAACAAGAGACTACCAATTCTACAAAATACAGCTCTGGGCTAGGTCGTCACAGGTAGGCTTCAAGAAGGTAACAACAACATAGTAACCTGTGCAGTATTCACCCAAGAAGAACAAACAATGAACCAACTAATAGAAAAATTTTGAAAACTCGAGGACACGAATTCTACAGATCGAACACTATCAGTAGCTGAGAAACTATGTGAAGCCCATTTTGCTACAAACGCAAAAAGAAATAAGGACGGTAGATTCGTTGTTCGTTTGCCATTTTCTGAAAATCCAGCAATCTTAGGAAGTTCGATAACAATGGCCTTTAATCGTTTTCTGGTATTGGAAAAACGATTAACTCGTAACCCCGAATTTAGAGCAGAATACAATAAATTCATGCAAGAATACGAATCTTTGGGACACATGGAAGAAGTACCAGAAGAAAACATTCGCGACATACACTACGTAATGCCTCATCACTGCGTACTGAAACCTGAAAGTTTTACTACAAAACTACGGGTCGTATTTGACGCATCAGCAAAAACATCCAGCGGAAGCTCACTCAATGACATCAGACATGCCGGACCAATAGTACAAAGTGAATTATTTACTGTTTTACTACGATTTCGAATGCACAGATTTGTTTTTACTGCAGACATGGAGAAAATGTATCGGCAAATCCAAGTCGAGGACGCAGACCAGGTGTTCCAGCTTATCATTTGGAAATACAATAAGCTTCAAGACATCAAATATAACCGCCTTAAAACTGTGACCTACGGCACCTCATCAGCTCCATTTTTAGCTACCAAATGTCTTTAGCACCTAGCTACTCAAAACACAACTAAGTACCCCTTGGGCGCCTTAATATTACAAGATGATTTTTATGTGGACGACTACCTTAGTGGAGCTGACACCATCAGCACAGCATTGGCTTCACCCTTAGGAGAGGCTGGGTTTAAGCTTCGAAAATGGTGTTCAAATCATCCTAAGTTGTTGAATGAGATTGCTTCTGAGGACCAAGACATTAATTTGAACTTAGACGAAATCTCAAACTGCTCAGTTAAAACACTTAAGCTGATATGGCTACCAAAATCTGATCAGAATAGAATAGTCAGTTCAGAACTAGCCAGGATCTTTGATTCATTGGGAATTTTTTGGCCGGTGGTCGTACGAGCCAAGATATTTTGCAAGAGCTGTAGCAATTGCCGTTATCCTGGGATGATGAACTGCCCATGAATCTTCAAACCGAGTCGAATAAATTTCGTTCCAGTATGGAGACATTAAACAAATTGAAGATCGATCGGTTCGTACTAAAAACAGAAAACCCACTCACTATGGAACTCCACACATTTGTTGATGCCTCTGAACGAGCTTATGGAACAGCAGTTTATATTCGAGTAACATATAAAGACAATATTGTAACAACCAGATTAATATGTTCTAAGTCCCGTGTGGCACCCATTAAAAAGCAAACTCTGCCTCGGCTGGAGCTATGCGCTGCGGTACTAGGTGAAGAGCTATCAAACAAAGTAACACAAGATCTTCGCCTACAAAATACAGATTCAAAAATTGTTCTTGCTTGGATAAATTCATCAGCAGCTTCTTATCACACTTTTGTAGCAAACGGGATAGCTAAAATACAATGTTTAAGCAATTCAAATCAATGGCGACATGTCAGTTCTAAAGAAAATCCTGCCGACGCAATTTCTCGAGGTCTGGCACCGGAAAACCTATCACAACACTCAATCTGGTTTTATGGACCTCTATTTTTGTCTGGGCAAAAGAGTGAATGGAAAAACTCACCTTCACAAGTTACTAGCACTTGCAATGAAGAAGGTAAATTGACGAAGCAAGTCTTAACAGTATCAACTTTCCATCAAAATTATGACGCCATCGTAAGTCGTATAAACCACCGAAATTCAATCAAAACTCTTCAACACACGATCGGTTACGTGTTGAGATTTATTAGAAACGCCAAAACTACAAAAAATTGCCGCCCAAACAAGAGGGCTCTTGATGCATACGAAATGGAGGAAGCTATGAATGTCATCATCAAGTTCATCCAGGCGGCTGAGTTTGGGGAAGAATTAGAAAAACTATCAACTCAGACAGCTGTGCATAAATCAAGCCATTTGTCCTTATTAAATTCATTCTTGGACGAACATCAGGTAATGCGTGTTGGTGGTCGGCTGGAGCAATCCACATTACCATTCAAGGCCAAGCATCCAGCTATTCTCTCACACAATCACGTCATGACAAAATTGTTGATGCGCATGCTGCACGAAGAAAACCGTCCACAGGCATTAGTAGCAACGTCCAGGGCACAATTTTGGATCACGAACGAAAAATCACTGGCACGCAGTATCGTTCATAACTGTATACGATGCACAAGAGCTAGGCCAATTCTTTTCAACTAATGAGAACCCTTACCGCCGACAGAGTGACACCTGCTCGCACGTTCATGACAACAGGAGTTGATTATTTCGGGCCGATTTGGATCCATCACAAAATCAGAGGTAAAGACCAGACAAAGCTTATATTGCCGTGTTTTGTTGTTTTGCAACCAAGGCCATCCACATGAAACCAGTGTCACTACCCTACATAATTCATATGTCATGGTGGGCAATATTACGGCAACTGGTACCCCGTCCGAGGTTAAGAGGCTCCTAGTAACAAACATCAATTTGAATACAAAATTAGATGAGCTCTCTACCATTCAACGGCAGCTAACAGACATTCAAAAACTTCCAAGACAATTAAACTATTCCGTTCATCATCATTTATATGTTGGCACTACTGCGCTGCTTCCATCTTTGTTGGTAATCAAAATCCTAAAAGGCTGGCAACTCAAACACTACAAAAGAACGTCAATTAACCTGGCTACAACACCACCAATACCTTCACCAATCGAGAGTCGCTCTGAAGTTTAAAACCAATCTGGTTATTATAAATACATCTATTTTTTTATTAAGCTAATTATTGTCAATAAATATCTCTTATTCTTACTGTCTATATTTATTCTTTCGCTATCCGCTCAACGCGGCAGAGAATGTTAATACATAAAATAATTGTTAAATTCCGTAACAAAAAAAAAATACACTTTTAAATAAATTTTGGTTTAGGTTTTCAAATAAACTTTAACGTTGAATTGCAAAAAATGCACTTGCAGTCATTGTCCACAGGAAATTTAGTCACTCACCTTTAGAAATAACTTCAAATACATTAAGTCAATTACCGTAAAAAGGTTAAATATTACAATAAAGTATTTATCAAAAGTGCTGAATTGTATATTTAGTTATTACAATAAAGTTACTACAGTAAGGTATTTATCAAAGTGCTGAATTGTATGTTTTAGTTATTAATTTTAGTTTTAGACGTAAGCAATTAAATTGTATAAAAGACTGGTGAAAATAAAGAAACTTAGGCAAAACGAAGTAAAACTTTCTTCTTGCTTGACGAGTCTTAGTGTTTCTACTAAGTCTTAAACTTCAATTTTATTAATCGAGTCTTAGTGCATCTACTAGGGCTCAAAACTAAATTTTTAACTAAATATAATCTTAGTGCTTCTACTAAGGCTTAGCTTACCCTTAACACATACTAAATAAACACGATGGTAACTTCGTTGTATTTGCTCACAGCTAGAGGTGGTTGTACAGCTGGTTCAAGTGGTTTTAGCATTTACAAAAATATTCTACTTTAACATCACTCCTTAATGTTGGGGAGTAGGCGCATGTTTGGCTGTGTAGTTTTTCCTATATTAGGTGTTTTTGCTTTCTGTTGTTTAGCTTATTCGTGGAATTTTTTAAAACATATTGTTGTTGTCTTGTGTGTATTCGATTTTTTAACAAACTATGCAGTTTGTAAAAGATACAATAAGTTATTTCGTTTACTTTTTTACTGATTATTTTCTTTGAAAACTTAAACAAATTATTTTCGTAACACTGCCGCCCACTTAAACCTTTTCGTCGCGAACAGGCTCAATATCTCCTCGGCCATAGTTCGTCAGCCGTTCCAGGTGAACCTCTTTCAATTTGGATCTCGGACTATGATTTCTCTGTATCCGGAAATTTCAATTTCTTGACCACCTTATATTGTCCCTTCAGTGGGTTTGCAATTTAGGGGACAGTCCTTTCTTGCATTGTGCGTTAAATAGTAGAACCATTTGACCTTCTGTAAATCTCTCCGTGTTTACTGCTCGATCATACCTGACTTTCATTTTATTGCTGGACGCTTTAATTCAATTGTGAACAAGCTTATAAAGCTTGTGCAAGTCTTCTTGTCCCTGAAGAGCGCTTTAATTATTTTCAGGCGAAGGTTTTGGTTTGACGCCAAATTCTAGCTGGATACGACTTTCTCTTGTTGGACCAGTAAAATTGCTTCTTTATCTTTTTCATCATTTTTGTTACACCTAGACCGTTGGCACTATTATGGAGCTTCTTCATTAACTTTTTATCTTGGAAGTTGGCAGTTTTACCATCTGTACTTTCCTTACTTCGATGTAAGCAACCTTTTTGGGCTATTCCACTGTATCCAGTACGATTTTGCTTGTAGGCTTTCTGTCGATAATTCATTACGGTTGCGTCTTTTGTTCTCTTGCTTAGCTCATATAATTTTTTCCAAAACAGGGCACTTATTTTGAGCTTTAGTCCAGTCTTCGGCTGAGCTACAATAATTTTTACAAGCCGCACATCTATGATTTTTTTTTATACTTAGGGGATGACCCCTACCTATGCAATGCATTGTGCCAGAACTAAGAAATTAGGTTATGAGGAGAAGGAACACAGATCTATGCATAAGCGTATTATTCATGTTGCGCCTTTTGAAACTCACCTCCAATAAATTAATGCGAATGACAAATGGAGCTATCATCTCTGAAAGAGTATATAGTGTTTAAAGCCTGACAAAAAAGGTCATTTAGAAGAATAAGAAATAGGGTAGGAGGAAGAACGGAGCCTTGCAGTACCCCTGGATTAATCTTAAACGTGCGAGTGTCAGGAACAAGTTCCCTAATTTCATTAGAGCACTTACCATTGTAGTAACGATAGAACAGTGAAATGCACCCCACATTGCGTCGATGCTGTAGAGAATCAATAGAGTTGGATACTCTACTGTCAGCAATGAGCCTCTTGGCCCTCTCCTGCACGCGGTCGAGTAACTCCAAAATAGACTTTGGAGCGCCGGCCCATACATGAGAGTTGTATTCCATTTTCGGACGGATATAGGTGGTATAGATAGTACAGAGATCGGACGGGGTGAAGTATCTTCTACACCTCTTTAGAAAACCGAGGCACTTGAAAGCTTCTTTAGAAATCTGAAAAATGTGTTTAGTCCAACGAACACCACACTGAATTTTCATACCAAGAACATCAAGAGCTTCCGATTCCGTAATACCTATATCACCCATAGTAACAGATGCAGCACCACTACCAAACGAAGATCTATGCGTAAGCATGCAACATTGCGTCTTACGAGCATTGAATTCTACTCTATTCACACGACCCCATTCCAAGATTGTTACAAGATCGTGATTAAGCGTATCATCCATGTTTTGCCTTTTGGAAGTAACCTCCAAATGGTCTGTTCTATTACCAAATTTATATGAGTAACAAATGGCGCTGTCATCTGCAAAAGAATATATAGGGTTAAAAGTTCGACAAAGAAGGTCGTTTAGAAAAACAAGGAATATGATAGGAGAAAGAACGAAGCCTTGCGGTACCCCTGAATTCGTCATGAACTCGTCTGATGAAATCCCATCTCGTATAGTGCGATTTCTAAGAAAACTCGATATAAATCTGGAAAAATTATCACCGACACCAAAAGCAACAAGTTTTGACAGAAGTGCATCATGCCACACTCTATCAAATGCTTTGGAAATATCTAGAGCCACCACCTTGCTTTCTCCAAAATGATGTATAAGTTACACCATTATTCCGACAAGAAGGCTAGCAAGTCACCCGTAGAGCGCCCCTTACGAAAACCATACTGTCGGTCACTAAGCAAGCTGTTGGACTCCAGGTATCTCACTAGATGGAAATTAATTATACTTTTAAATACTTTAGAAAGTGCAGAACAAATTGCAATTGGGTGGTAATTTTCAGGGTTGTTTGCCTCCCCCTTTTTGGGGATCGGCGTTACATTAGCAACTTTCCAGCACTTCGGAAATTCTCCGACATGGTACAATGTGCTGAAAAGGGCTGCTAATGGACGCGCTAGCGTCGACGAGCACTGCTTCAAGACCAGTGCTGGTATCCTATCAGGCCCAGGAGACTTGTTTATGTTGAGATCTGTAAGAACCCTTTTAACCGCTCGAGCTCGAAAAAATATCCTGGACATAGTAACTGATACTCTGTCGAGAGATGGCGGTGGTTGACTGCTTTCCGGCAAATAAAAATTATTTGCAAATATACCAGCTAAAAGGTTAGCTTTATCAACCGGGTCAGTGAATATGTGATCATTCTTTAAAAGAGTCGGAATTGAAGAACTAGCATTATCCCGTACTCTTGTAACAAATGACCAAAAGTTCTTACTACCCCTAGAAGTAGCAAGAACCTTAGCACGAAGGCGCTCTTCGTACCGATGCTTTCGCGCCTTAGTACTTTGGCACACGAAGATCTCTCCCATTTTGCGTAGCAAATCAGTATCTGCGTTTTTGTTTCTACGCAAGATATTGAATGCTTCCTCTCTTGATCTGACTGCATTTTTGCACGTCTGATTAAACCAAGACTTTGATCTGGTTTTAATCGAAACTGTTTTGGATGGAATAAAGGTTTTCATTCCAAACAAAATTATGTTTACAACCATTTCCGCCATGGCATTGACATTATTATCTAAGAATCATAGTTTCCAATTGAATTGCCTAAAAAATTCGTTAAGCTCAGCCCAACGAGCTTTTTCATAAATATATTTTAGACGTTTCGTAGCTGATTTTGAAACATCGTGAGGCTTCGAATATGAAAAGGAGGCGGAGATGGTACAGTTGCCGAGAGGTGCACGAACATTAACTTCATACTTTTGGGGGTGTGAAGTTAGAAAAAGGTCGAGTGTATTACTATGGTGCACATCAACACAAGGAATGTGTGTTGGCTCATTCACTAATGGCACAAGGCGATTGTGTGCGGCAAATAGCTCAGCATACTGGTCTTCTATAGTTGTATGGTCTGAATGGTGAAGCCAAGAACAGTTGTGAACATTGAAATCACCAGCAACAACAATTTCACTGTTCGGGCAACTGTCAAGAATCTTCGATATGGAGTCGGAAAGAAAATCGAAGCCAGCTAAGGTCTTATCCTTTCCGGTATTTGGACGTCTATAGAGAAACCCGAAATGCAAGGGGGTGTGACCTGATTCTGAATTTAACCCAGAGACAGCTAAATTCGTGCCCAATGATTGCTGGCACTGGTACACAACTTCATTGCGAATATAAAATGCAAGACCCCGGTGAAAATTAAACAGTAGGCGATACCCAGGAAACTGAAAACTCTGTGGATCAGCGTCCTCAGAAACCTGAGTCTCACAAAAGGCTAAAATAACCGGCCGATTGAGACAAATGTGAGCATATACAGAGAAAAACTTCGCTCTCAGCCCGCGTATGTTGCAGAAGTCAATTCTGAATTTTCCCGCCATGACAATGCAAGAAATTCAAATCTGTCTCTTCTAACTACTATACTGCGACCAATGCACTGACCTCCACTTTTTAGACTACTTAGTGATCAGTGCTAGGCCTTCATCACAAATAGTCCAGCAAAAGTAAATACAATGGCAACAGTCAAGCATTAGTAATCTCAGGTAAAAAGAGGGACGGAAAAAGGCACAAATGTCATCAAAGGAGCCATAAAAGCCCCGATCTGATTTCCTTTGCCTTCAAAATGGCTCCTTGTGCCATCACTGTTGTTTAAATTTTTCTTTATTTTTTATTCTATTATTTTTTCACTTTCCCTTTTTTGTTTTTAACACTCTGACGTTAAGCCTTTGTTGCCGTTTTTGTTTTTTTACTTTATTTTGTTTTTTTCCTTTCTTTGTAATTTTGTTTGTTGGATTTGATCACTTTGTTATTGTATCACTGTAATAAATTGAGAGATGTTGTGTTCTTTACTTCATCATGGTCTGATAATGACTGCTTTATTGGAAAACAAATGACAGAATGTATGTCATCAAAGTATATCTTAGACTAAGTAGAAGGAGAGAGCTTTTAGACATTTAAGTGTTATAATATACAGGGTAGTTACAAAATACATATCTTATTACATCTCCCCTTTTAAGTTATTATTTATTATAAATTCATATAAAATATTCTTCTTTCCTTTCACATCAAATTTAATACATTTTTAATTCATTTTTTTCATAGTGAAATTTAACATATGATATAGACTTAAAATAAAATTGAATTATTATTTAATTAAGTTATTATTTATTATAAATTCATATAAAATATTCTTCTTTTCTTTCACATCAAATTTAATACATTTTTAATTCATTTTTCATAGTGAAATTTAACATATGATATAGACTTAAAATAAAATTGAAGTTTATTTGCGTTTTCTTAAAAAATATGAATTTCTGCGGTATTCCACGCCATCTTTATCAATAATATACGATCGAGGAGTTTTATGTTTTTGTATTACTTTTGCTTCTTGCCAATGTTTATCATCTTTTACCCATATCTTTTCCCCCTTTGCAAATTCATCTTTTTGTTTTGAATTTTGATCGTGATATTTTTTGTTGTACTTGTTATTTTGTTCAATTGTTGCTTTTACTTTACTATTATTATTATTATAGAAAAATAAATTTTTTGATGGGACTAAAGTTCTTGTGCTCCTGCCCATTAATATTTGAGATGGAGATAAATTAGAATTTTTTATAGGAGAATTTCGATATTCTAAAAGAGCAAGCCAAATATTACTCTTTTCTGCTTTTGTTTTCATAACAAGTTTTTTCGCTATTTGTACCATTTTTTCTGCGAAACCGTTTGATCTTGGATATCGGGGACTAGTTGTTGTTACTTTAATATCTAATTTTTTAGCCCATTGTACAAATTCATATGATCCAAAAGGAACATTGTCAGCTATTATTTCTTTAGGTAATCCATGACATGAAAATAGAACATCTAATTTTTGAGTTACTGCTGAAGCAGTTTTCTTATTTAGAGGTATAATATCTAAATATTTTGAAAAATAATCACCTACAACTAAAAAAATCTCCTTCGATATTTCCATAATATCCATTCCTAATTTTTCATATGGCAAATCCGGTACTTTATGATTTATCAATGGCTCTTTAATATTAGAATATCTAAATCTTTGACAAATTTTACAGTTGTCAATCATCAATTCAATATCGTTGTTCATAGACGGCCAATAAAGAATTTGTTTAGCTCTACTTTTAGTCTTTTCGTACCCTAAATGTGGTTTATGAAGTTCAATTAATATGTCTTTTGTTAAGCTTTTAGGTAGATAAATCCTATCTTCAAAAAATACAAGGTTATCTTCAACAAATAGATTTGATTTTAATTTCCATAGAAATCTCAACTGTTCAGGTAATCTGTTTTTTTCTTTTGGCCAACCATTATTACAGTATTTAATTATGTTGCTCAAAATTTTGTCGTTTTGAGTTTCCTTTTGAATTAAATTTTTCCTATCCTCACTGACATTTATGGAATGTATCATTTCTCCTAAACCCTTTATTTCTTCTACAGAAGTTGATTTTTTATCAAAACTTCGTGACAACCAGTCTGCCAGATACATGTATTTACCAGGTAAATAACTAAGATTCAATTTGTATTTTTCCAATTTTAATTTCATTCGTCGTAATTTCATTGATGGTATTTTATTATAATCTTTATTCATAATTCCTAACAGAGGTTTGTGATCTGTCACAATTTTAACATTTTGTCCATATATATAATCATGGTACTTATCACACGCAAAAACTATTGCCAACATCTATTTTTCGATTTGTGCATACCGAGTTTCTGCATCTGATAGACTACGGGACGCAAAACAAACTGGTCGATTTTCTTGCATTAATGCACAGCCTAACCCATTTTTTGAAGCATCCGTTTGAATTACTATTTGTTTTGTGTGATCAAATGGTTTTAAAGAAGGAGCTTTTAATATTAAATTTTTAATAGATTTCAAACTATTTTCATGAACAGTTGTCCAATTAAAAACAATTGAATTTTTCATTAATTCTCTCAACGGATTACTGACCTCCGCAAGGTTAGGAATAAAATCTCTCAAGTAATTTATAAAACCCATAAGACGTTGCAAATCTTTTTTACACTTTGGAGCTCCTATATCTTCAATTCCCTTTAGTCTGTTTTTATCACACTCTATACCATCTCCAGAAATTTTGTGACCTAAAAACATAACCTCGTTCCGTTTCCATTGTATTTTATTCCAATTAAATTTTACATTATGTTTTAACGCTCTTTCCATTAATTCGCTCACTGTTTTATCATGCTCTTTTTCATTCTCTGCGACTACCAAAATGTCATCTATATAAATAATTATATTGTCAATGCCTGCAAAATTCTCTTCATTAATTTTTTGGAAAGCTTCTGGAGCTATTTTAATTCCAAATGGAAGCCTTTTAAATCTATAACAACCAAATGGTGTGCTAAACGTACAAAGTTCTTTTGATTTTTCACTCAAAGCAACTTGCCAAAATCCGTCTTTTAGATCAAAGACTGAAAAAAATTTTTTATTCACTAATTTAGGCTTAATTTGTTCAAATTTTGGGATTTCATAAAAATTATCCCTAATAGCCAAGTTCAATTCCCTTGGATCCATACAAATTCTTAAAGATTTATTAGGCTTTTCTACAACAACTAAATTCGAAATCCAAGAACCCGGGTTTTCGCATTTTTCTATAATGTCATTCGTACACATTCTATCAAGAGTAAGTTTAAGAGGCTCTCTGAGCGTTAACGGAATTCTCCTTGCTGGTTTAGCAACCGGAATCACATTATTTTTTAATTCTATTGTAAAATTATCTTTTATACAACCGATTCCCCGAAAAAGTTCTCCATATTTAGTTTTTAAGATATTTTCATTTAATTCAATATTAAAAATTCTTTTAATTAATTTCAAATCAACGCAAGATTGTAAACCCAAAATTGGTATATTATTGATATCAGATGTTACATAAAAATTTAATTTAGTCATGTGCTGTTTAACATTGCAATTCAGATTTATGACACCTACAATCGGAATTTTTGTTCCATTATAAGCAACTAATCTGTCACTACAATTTTGAACATACGTTTTCATGCCTATTTTTTCAACATATTTAAATGGCAAAACATTTATGGAAGCTTCCGTATCCAATTTAAATTTAATATTTTCATTTCCTATTTGAATGTTTTCATACCATGTATCACAATTATGATTAGATAATATTGAATCAAGATATAAGCTGGAATTACTATCAAAAGTGTTTAATTTTACTTCTTGTACATTTTTAAATTTACAAACATTAGCAAAATGATTTTTACGTTTGCAAATTTTACACATTTTACCAAAAGCAGGGCATTTGCCTTTAACATGTTTATTACCACAATATGTACAATTGAAAATACCTGTTTTACTTTCTGATTTATCCTGTGTATTCCTTGGGTCATGTTGATTCTTGAAACTTTCTTTTCCCTTACTTTTCTTCATAAAATTCACCACTTCCCGGCTTCCTTGCAATGTAACCATCTGTTGATTAGATGCCTCTGCAGCTCTCGCATATTGAACAGCTTTATCCATTGTTAAATCTGGGGTATCCAATAACTTTTTCTGCAACTTTTTATCATTAGTTCCCAGTACAATCCTGTCACGCACCATCCTATCCTCCTGGCTGAATCCACATCTTCGAACCATCTTCTTTAAATCCATGAGAAAATTATCAAACGGTTCTCCTTCTACTTGGCATCGATTACTGAACATAAATGTTTCATAAACTTCATTGCCTTTTGGTTTACAAAATTCATCAAATGCTTTAGTCACTGCAGCATAGTCTTCTTTTTGCTCTTCAGTTAGTGAAAACGTGTTGAACAATTCTACCGCATCAGGTCCAACGATATTAAGAAAAATAGCCACTTTTACATTTCCCTTCTTTTTTTCCAATTCAATGGCCGTGGCGAATATTTGGAAATTTTGCCAAAATATTCTCCAGTTTTCCGACAGGTTTCCACTAGTTTTTAGTTCGTCAATCTTTCTTACGTGGTCCATTTCAATATTTTTATAAATATATTTAATTGTTTTTGGTGGTCTTCCACGTGGTTTGCTTTTCCTTTCAATAAGACTTTTTTCTGCCTTTGCCAATCCCATGTAATGCTTTTTACTGTTCTTTTTACCGACTGCGCCATGTAATAAATTGAGAGATGTTGTGTTCTTTACTTCATCATGGTCTGATAATGACTGCTTTATTGGAAAACAAATGACAGAATGTATGTCATCAAAGTATATCTTAGACTAAGTAGAAGGAGAGAGCTTTTAGACATTTAAGTGTTATAATATACAGGGTAGTTACAAAATACATATCTTATTACAATCACTTTTTGCTTTTTGTAGTTGTATCACTTTTTGCTTTTTTGCTTCTATTAATTATCTTTATTCGTTGATATTCTGTCACTAATTGATTTGTTATTTATTTATCATATTGTTACGAATATGTCTTGTTTAAGATTTAAAATAAAACAATTGAGCAATAAAGAAAACTGCTGGTTACAAACTGCGTAGAAGTTTATACACACACACACAACTACAATTTGATATGCTGTTTACTAACTGCCTGGCATGCTGCTTATCATTGAAACGCGAAAGACAAAAACTAATTTTACAACAACAAATATACAGTTGTTTATCATCTGCGTAGTTTTCTAAAAAACCCTTTTTTACAAAAGCAACAACAAATGTATTGAAATAAATCCCAAGCAAAAACCTTATCAGCATAAAAACAAAAACAACTATACACACAGGCAAGCAGGCGCCTACACAACTAATAAACAACTTACAAAAACAAAACGCGATACAAAGGGAGTAGAAGATTCTTAAATCTTCTAGATTCTAATTGGACAAGTATAAATAGGGGAAGCGTCTGAGTGGATAATCAGTCAGTGTAAATTAAACCTCAGCGAGTGAAGACGTGCATTTTTAAGTAAATTGTTTTGTGTCAACTTTGTATAGTTAAAGTAAATAAAATTGTTATAAATTTAAAAACTCTAAAAACTGGTGTTAATTATTTTGCAATAAAGAACTCACAACAAAACGTTTATAAAATGTATAAACGTAACAATATTTTAAAAACGGATTTTTAAATTTATATTTCATTTATTGTTTCTGTTTTTATCATTAAAAAAAATTTTAATACACCCAAAACAAACATTCAAAAACAAATTATTAAAACATCAATTAGAACGAAAACAACGACCGATAATACTAGTTTCCCCCTGAGGTTGTAACTTCTGGCGTTCAACGGCAGCTACCGTATTTGCTGCATCCTTTGTTTATATCCTACATCCAGGGGTATCTTGATATTGTGCCAGATCATTATTTATTGCCCTATGTGCAAAATAATACCGTGAACTTTTATGAAGTCTGCACCGATAATGATTTCATCAACAAATACGAGCTCTGATGTTTCCAAAAGTCAGTCTCACCCTGGCTCTTCTTATTGTCCCTGCAGCTTTAAGATGACTTTTGTGGTCTCCTGGGACAGCACGTATGAGATGGTTTCTGTGAAGGATGACTTTTGCGCAGCGCAAACTGCATATTTAACATCCGGATCCCCTCTGCCTTTTACAAATGCTTCAATTTTAAACTGGTTCATTTCTGCAACCATCTGCCGAGGATCTCGGTCGCTGTACCTTTAAAAGTCAGAATTAGCTCTATAGCCTTTTCTATATTGCCTCATCCGTTTTTCTGCCTACTGTTTAAATTAAAACTTAAAAACATTAAAAGGTGCGCTACCGTCAAAGTTCGAAGTGTTTATCATGTTGTGTGCTCAGACACGACTCTCAGTGGTCGTTCTTGAACTTGAAGATCGCCCATTTTTGTTTTTAATTCATGCAGTTTTCCCTCTATCTTCCTATCTAGGCGGGACAATTTTGCATCAAGCTCGTTGTTGTTGTCCCTTGTATATAAGTTTTCTTAGAAAACTACGCAGTTTGTAAGACACAAAAGGTAGTTTTGTTTACTTTTTACTGATAATTATTTTCTTTTCAATGTCTTCGTAACAATTGCCACTCTTTGTTTTTTCAACTGCCATTCTTTGTTTTTTCAATTGCCATTCATTGTTTTTCAATTTCCATTCTTTGTTTTTTATCAAAAGCTTTTAAGAAAATTTTATACCAACAAATGCTGTCTTACATTAACTTTAATAATTTACTTTCTAGTATGCAATCTGGTTTTCGTCAGAACCATAGCTGTATTACTGCTCTTGCCAAAGTAATTAATTCATATATATCAAATCGCTCACAGTCGGTTTTTGTAAATAAAGTATGGTCGAACAAATTGTCACTTATCAGAGGCGTGCCACAGGGGTCTTGATCCACTATTATTTTCAATATATGTAACTGATTTGCCAAAGCTGCTTTCAAAATGCAACATCCACCTGTACGCAGACGATACCCCCCGGGGGCACATTAATCGGTCTTTATAGAATACTCGACTATCTAGACCTGTGCAACTGGGGGGAAAAGGGAGCCCAGTTCCCTGAAGTCAGACAGGGAGACAACTGGAAACTCCACTTTATTTCCACGGGGATCAGTGACCCGCAGAGTTTATTATTTGTCTCTTTAGACATTTAATAGTTCTCTGGCTGATCATTGAGGGTGGCCCCTATATGGGAGCATCGTGGTGGTTGTGGTTTCGAGGCCCCATAACAGTCTATGGTGGCCAGGATTATCTCACTGATAATGACACACAAAGTGAATGATCCAGTCCAGTGAGCATGCTTGACATGTGTTCTGGACAGGAGTTGGAAAGTCTCCAACTCTTAAGCAAGGAGTGATGATTTGCAGACCTGTACTTAAATCATTAAAGTTGCAACTAGGTGGTTCTGTTACATAGAATTATGGCTTCGGCTTTATAGGACGCATGTATGACGTTCCAAATTATACAATAGTGGTTTGTCCACCATCTAATTAAGACTACATAGTCAGGCACGGATGTAAAACAAATCACACTCTGTACGCAGACGATGTGCAACTTACGATAGGTACCCCAGTTGATGGTCTATTGCATTTAAATAATGAGTTAAAGAAAATTTATCACTCGGGTTGTGCAATCGGACTTTGCTTAAGCCCTTGTAGGCAGAAAAAGTTTAGCATCAACTCTTTCAGGAGACATTGTTTTAAATGACGGGAATATCGAAATTGTTAATAAGGCAAAAAATATCAACACAACAGCAACGCTAATGGCTTTAATAAGTTTTTATTTACTTTTGTTAAATAATTTCTATTTACATATTTATTTATATTAAACTTATTTAAAAATATTGTATTTGTTTATGTTAATTTTGAGTATAACGCAATACGTTCCTGTACTATAATTATAAGATTTATAATCTTGTTGTACAGGAAATAAACAAATAAATAAACAAACAAACAAACAAAAACAACATATTAAAATATACTAAAATATTGTTACGTGCTTCCAAAATTGGTTACCTCGGGCATAACATTTTTTGGAATGTCAAATAAAGTTTATTTATTACTTGAAAATATCTACATGTCTAGGTTACCTACCTCTTTTAGTTTGGGAGAAAATCGAAAAATTTTTTTTAATTTATGGCCGACACAGTATTCTTGACGTGGTGTAATTATTTATGTTCGGATTATTGTTCTAATATATTGACTGCATTCCTGATGAAGTTTGGTTCTGATAGCATGTTTCGTTAAAAAGTTACAAGCCTGAGAACTGGGAAAATGTAAAATTATAGTTTTTAAGGATTTTCTCCAAAAAGATGATATGGTTTTTTGCTTATATAATTGAAACATACATCGGTACTAGTAAATATTTTTGGACTATTTTAAAGACAGCCTATAGCAAATGTGAATAAAAGAAAAATTGTAAGGGTTCACCATCCAGCCCTATCCAAGCATAGCCAATATTGAAACAAAATTTATAAATTACATCTAAATTCCTCGGAGTGCAAAGTGCCGATTGAAAAAAGTAAACAGATTATTAAAGTTCCATCTCTTGGCTACTTACTCCAATAAGGATTTGACAGCCCCCGTATAAAAAAAAACATTTTTTTGGAACATTTTTTCCTCGTGTAAAGAATTTGTGTTAAAATAAAAAATAGTATTTTATTTACCGATTTGATTAAAGGTTCTTTCATATATTACTTCAAAACTCTCTAAAAATATCTAGATTCGTTTAGAATTTGTGGCAATTTAAAACCTATATTTTACTTTTCAAACAACCAATTTAACGTGGAATTTAGAGTTTTAAAGGTAAATTACACCTAAAAATTGTGGCGCGAAAAAACGTAATAATAAAATTTGTTTTGTATTTGTACACGTTTTGCATTTTTACATATAAAAAGAAAAAATTTCATCAGAAGGCGAGATTTGCGAAGCTCCTACAACTTAAATATATGCTCTTTATAGAAGTAACAAGTAAATAGTATCAGAGGAAAACTAATGACTTCTAGATTAACAATCTATTACCATTTTTTTTTTGCGTCCACATTTTTTTCTAGACCGATTTTCTCCCGAACTAAAAGCGGGAACCTAGACATATGTATACGCACATTTTTTGTAGATATTTTCAATGTCTACCTAAGTACAAAAAATCTTAAAATTTCAATAACTGTTTATGACATTTAAAAAAAATCTTATGCTCGAGGTACCCAAAATTGGAGGCATAATCACAAGTAGAACGATTTGTCATTCATACCTGCCTTTCATATTATCGCTGGATAATTTAATGCGATTGCGGGCAAACTCATAAAGCTCGTGCGCTGGGTTCGATTTAACGCCAAATACCAAATCAGCTAGCAGTCTTATTTTTATCCCGAACACGATTTTCATTAGACTTCGTTAGACTGAATCGTGGACAGCTGATGATTATGCCAGTACATGCTTATCCCAATCTTTTTGAGATGCGTTCTGACCACTTTTCTTAGGTCTTTCTACTATGACATCAGATTGTGGATGCAGTGTTGTCGTTTTCTTCTTTATGATGCCATATACATCGCACATCTCTTGACCGAATCAAAATTTCGTTCCTGGTCAGAATGCAGTTCAATTGGAACACCGATGGACAAACTCAATGCATCCAGCACAGTTTTGGATTTGGTAAAATAATCCATTACCACTAGGCATACCCATTTTTAGCGCCAGTGACATTGAACGGACCTAGAATGTTGGGACCATTTTGGAACTGCTTCATTAACTTACTTATTTTGGAAGCTGTCAGTTTTACTATCTGTACATCTACCTTTTTTAGGCTATTCCACTGAATTCAGTACGATTTTACTAATGGGTTTTCTGTTGATATTTCATTGCGGTTGCGTCTTTTATTCTCTTATCCCATATAATTTTTTCCAAAACAGGGCCCTTATTTTGAATTTTAGTCCAGTCTTTTCCTGAGCTAATTTTTGCGGTCTCGCGCTTGACGTTGCATTCCCTCTTTCCTGTGCACAATCCTAGTTTCCGCCTGAGAATGTAAATTCTGGCGTTCAACGGCAACTACATTCTTTGCTACGGACCTGCCTTCACATCCAATACCCAGTGGTATCTCGACAATGCGCCAGATCATCTTTTGTTGGCCCATATGTAGATTAATGAGTGACCCATCAAAAAGTCTACGGTAATAAACTTCATCCACTATGTTAGCGACAGCAAATGCACGATCTGCGCTGATGTTTGCAATAGTCAGTCTCACCCTAGCTCTTTCATAGGTGGCGGTTGAATCCCCAGTAACGGTGAGCAGTCGTACATTATTTAACGGTTGCACTGCTCCTTTTACTAAATCGGGCCTTATTATGGGTTGGGACGCTCCTATGTCTATAGTGAGAATCTGCTTTTTCGAATTGAAGCATTAAAAGCTGCGCTACCATCAAAGCTCAGAGCGTTTATCACGCTGGCACTCTCTTAAATGTCTCTCACCGGCCCCTCTCGAACACAAAGAAATCCCAGTTACGTTTTTCTCCCTGTAGACCGGACAATTTTTCGTCAAACTCGCTGAGTCTGTTACACGACGTCCACTCGTTTGCCGACAACTTCTTATATTTCTTGAAACCTTTCCCCGCTGCATCAATTTTATCACTGTTGGCTCTACAGCCTTCTTCCATTTTTGCAAACATTGGTTTGAAGTCCATGTTTTTGCTTGCTGCTGGGGTACATACTTCAATCTCTTCCTTTTCTTCGAATTCATCAAATAAACTCATGTAATTCTCCCTTATTGCCCGTTGTCTGCAGATCCAACTTAATCAGTTCTTTTTTTCTTTGCAGCTCAACTTTTAGTTCGTCTAACTTCATTATAATTTAATTTTTATTTTGTATTTTCACTTCTGACACTAGTCAAGAGATCTTTTATTGCAAAATAATAAAAATTTAACAATTTTAAATTAAATTACACGATTTATTTACTTTTATTCGCGTTTATGCGCACAAAAATACACGATAGAAACTTTAGCACTTTAATGCTATTTATCTCTTTCTTGACAAGTAAGAGTCGCTAATTTTCTTTGATTTTGTGCTTCTAGCAGAAAAAAAAGTTAAACGTTTTTTATCTGCAAAGATAAGGGTGAGTTTTTTGTAAATATTACAAAATTTTTAAAAAATAATTAAATATTTATAAATAGGATAGATAAGGCTTTTAAACTGTGATTAGGTATTTTTATATTTAAGGTAAATACATTTAAAAATTAACATTTTAACGCTTTTTAATTAATTTTTTTATTGTGTACAAAACGTAAAACATTAGGGGAAAATAACATGTCAGCATGCAATAAGTAAATGTTACTATTTTCTTTCAAATGTTATGAGTCACAGATGCATTAAAGTCTGTCCACCGAAAGAAAAGCTGCATATTTTCTCTAAGAATTCAAAAAGTTGCTGACAAACGGACAACTCATCAATTAGCTGTAATTTCTTTTTAACTGCTTTAAGTATAGTAAACTTAAATATTGAAAGTTTTTGTGTTTTTGAAATTGTTTTTTGTTTTTTTTGTTTGATTTTTTTGTTTTCTGGAAGAAATATTCTTAGTCATAGATATTTATATCAAAGTATATTTTTCGATACAATTACGGGATGTGGCCAACAGTATTCACTGAGAGTAACGGGACCGCCGCTGTAGGCTAGTAGGTAGAGTGCTAGCTTGCATGACTGAGGGTTGTGGGTTCGATTCCCAACATAGACCTTGATTTTTTTTCACTACAAATAAAAACTGACTGTCGGTGGGTTACATGGTTACTGGTCACTGAGCTGTCTTAAACGATAGTTAATTTCCGTTACTACCCTTCAACTTTCACCACCTGTCGCACCTCTTCTCTATTCCTTTCCTAAAAGAATGTAGCACGGTACTTGACTAAATAGGCATTGTTGCCTGAAGTGCTACTTCTCTTTAAAAAAAATAATTTTAATATTATTAATATTAAATATTATATAATAATTACATAAATTATTTCTCAAATTTAAATATCGCTCTTAATTGTATTTAAAAAATAAATATTGTACAAACATTGAAACAAACTTGTTGACAACTGGTAAATGATTTGTTTTTAATATAATTTTTGGATAAAGATGTGTTTAACGTTGGTAAGTTATTTGACGTGACGTTTCCATAACTGGCATTTGTTGGTTTAGTTAGCAGCAGTACATGTGTGAAGAGAATTTGCTACACTAACTTTTTGCTTTCCCTCATCAGCAGAAGCATTGTGTACCGGGAATTATTTAGAAACAGTTTCACGTCTTCCCCATATGCAATCCCAGCAATTATTCCGAAAATTATTTCTGCGATGTGAGGGAGTTACAACCGAAATTTTGCAAACATTTTTTGCCCATAAGACACATCCAGGCATACTTTCGTTCTTCACTAATTATTTGCCCAAATATTGAAATTAAAAATCAATTATTAGTTAATTATTTAGTTTTTTACCCGTGATGGTGTTTATGTTTTTTACTAAATCATAAAGACTAGTGGTAAAAAGATAAGTTGGTTTGGCAGTGTATGATTTAATATTGGACAGCCATAAATGGCTATTGTTGGTTAATTTGCCATCAGTTGTATGTGAGGAGAATTTGTAACACTAAATCTTTGTAGTGGATGTGGTTGCAGATGCTTGAGGTGGTTGTGGTTGCAAACTACAAATCTTATTCCTGTTTTGGGAGAAGTGAATTTGTTGCACTCTTCATTTGTGAACTCAGTTTCAACTACATCAAACGAAAAAACTACCAAAAGCTTTTTGTACCGGCGAATAATTTCCCTAGATACATATGTTTATTTTTTGTCTAATTTTTCTTTTATGCTGTTTGTTAACACACAATGTATTTCCGCGTTCATAAAATACTAGATGTTTTAAGTGTTATACTTCACTAATAAACAAATGCAAATCATATTTTTACACTATTCAACCATTTATTAAGCTTATTTTAAGAAATAAAATTTATTTTTGGTGGACAAAACTTTAAAGCTTTGTGAGTTCTTATGAAATATCATGTTTTTGTTTAGTTTATTTTTCATCTTCTTAAACAAATAGCACTACATTTATCCCTTTTTTCAGAACTTTGAAAATATTTTATTATTTTTTTTCTATGTGTCAAAGTCTTCAGGACTGTGTATAGTCTGTAGATTCAACTTGACTTCACTTTATTGCCTAGCAAATGGTGCTTTTATATATGTTTTAATTTTTCTTGCATATACGAGAAAATTCTACTTTAACATCGCCACATATTGTTGTTGTTATCATCATTCAGTGTACGCGCCTGTTTGGCTGTTTGCGTGTTGCTTTTATTCTGTGTTGCGTTTGTTTTCTGTTGTTAAGCTTTTTTCCTGGAACTTTTCATAAGCATGTTCTTATTGTCTTTTCTGTATAAGATTTCTTAGAAACAAATATCTGTTACTCTTTTCAACGGTCTTTTTTAATTAACTACTTATATATTTTTTTTCGATATTTCGGTTTCCTGTGGAAAGCTTCTTAAGGAAATTATTTTCCACAGAAAAGCGAAATATCGAAAAAAATATATAGTTAATTAAAAAAAGACCGTTGAAAAGAATAACAGATATTTATTTAAAATATAAAGAGAAGTAGCACTTCAGGCAACAATGCTTATTTAGTCAAGTACCGTGCTACATTCTTTTAGGAAAGGAATAGAGAAGAGATGGTCGGAAATTAACCGTCGTATAAGACAGCACAGCGACCAGTAACCATGCCTTCATCACTGCGCAGCCAAGGTCTTCTTTGGGAATCGAACCCACAAACCCACAGACTGACAAGCTAGTTCACTACCTACTAGCCTACAGGGGCACCTGTAAAAACTGCGTAATTTGTAAAAAATACACAATAGGTAAATTCGTTTACATCTTTGGCTGATACTTATTTTCTTTTAAAACTTAAAGCATTTTCGTACCGATATATTAAAATGTACAAAATAAAAATACAAAATAAATTGAAATATTCTGAAATATAAAAAAATTTGTTTTGATTATTTTGAATTTGTTTGACAGCAATACTAAAATGTATTACTAAAGTAGACTCAAATATATTAAAATATTGTTACGAAGATGACTTGTTTAAGTATTCTAAGAAAATAATTATTAGCAAAAAAGTAAAAGAAATGATGATCTATTGTGTGTTTTACAAACAAGACAACAACAACATGCTTTTAAAAAATTCAAGGAAATAAGCTAAAGAGAAAACAAAAACAACTAACACAGAACAAAACACACCGCCAAACAGGCGCCTATAGTTAATGATATAACAACAACAGTATGGCATAATGTTAAAGTAGAATATTCCTGGATATGCGAAAACCGCATAAAACAAATATATAATAACACACTAAAAGTGACACTAGAATAGAATTACTTTAAATTTAACAATAACACATATAGACAAACTACAGGACTAGGAATGAGAAATCCAACATCTGCAATACTCATGGAAGTATTTATGCAGAACTTCCAACAAGAATACGTAAAGCAACTAAAAACTAATTTCGGAGTCACATTCTACGCAAGATATGTCAACGACATCATATGTATACTAGAAGGAAATAACAATGAGCAAATTCTGGATTTTTTGAATGGAAGACACAAGAACATAAAATTCATAATGGAAAAAGAAGAGGAGGGGAGAATTAAGTATCTGGATCTAACAATCAAGAGGAACGTTATTCTGAACAGAATCGAATATGAAATATACAGGAAACCAACAGCAACGGACACAATAATACACAACTCATCAAATTATCCCCAACTGTACAAAAACGCAGCAATAAGGCAGTTAATAATAAGACTGGAAAGAACACCACTAATACGGGAAATGTATATGAATGAAATGAGAACAATATACACCAAAGCTGAAAACAACGGATACTAAAAGTACCTCTTAGATAACATCAACAACTATACTAACACATATGGGAAAATCAACGTACAAACTACCAAAATTCTTTAAAAAACATCAATACAGCATTCAGAACAAGAAACAACCTATAGGCAAGGGGTGTACAAATTAACTTGTACATGACAATAAAGTTATATCGGGCAAACCGGACAAAAAATTAAGACCAGATTTAGGGTTTTTCATATTTTATAATTCCGTTCAATTACCGTTGATATTATTTTGTTGAAAAATATTTGTTATAAATAATAAATTTTTTTCTTTCAAAAAAATATATTGTTACGTTTTTACCGTTTTGTTGTGAGTTCTTTATTGGAAAATAAATAACATCAGATTTTTGAGTTTTTTAATTAATTATAAGTTTATTTACTTTAACTACACACAAAGTTGACACTACAAAACAATTTAGTTACGATGCACGTCTTTACTTCACAAAAATTATTTTTCAACTAACTAACTGTCCACTCAGACGCAGCGTGTCCACTAGAAGTCTAGAAAAATTAAGAATCTTCTACTTCCTTTGTATCACATTTTGTTATTGTTCTGTTCATTCAGTGTATAGGCACCTGCAGGTCTGTGTGTATTTTTGTTTTTATGCTGATAAAGATTCTTCCTGGAATTTATTTTAAGATAGTTGTTGTCTTGTGTACATAAGTTTTTTTTTTAAGGAAACTATGCAGTTAGTAAACAGCATATCCGGTTGTTGTTATTTGCGTGTATAAAATTTGCACGTAAGCCACGCAGTAAGTAAACAGCATACCCACTTCTTTACTTTATTATTTAATTATTTTCTTTTTTTTCAGTTTTATTCGACCTTTTTTTCCTATTAAATCTTAATCTTTTAAACGGTCCTTTAAATTTAACGATTTATTTTTTTCTCGATATTTCGCTTTCCTTTGGAAAGCTTCTTCAGGAAATTATTTTTTATATTTTTCAAATAAATCGTTATAATTTAAAGGACCGTTTAAAAGATTAAGATTAAGATTTAATTATTTTCTTTTAAAACTTAAGCAAGATACATCCGTAACACTGCCGCCCACTTAAGCCTTTTCGCCTAGAATAGGCATAATAATCCCTCGGCCAGACAGCCCTTTTTTCTATTGTGGGTTATATAGTATAACCATTTGTGCTTCTGTAAATCCTCCGTATTTGCTGCTCGATCATACCTGGCTTTCATTTTGTCGCTGAACATTTTAATGCGATTGCGGACAAACTCATGTAGCTCGTGCAGGTCTTCTTGTATCTGAGGAACAATTTTATTATCGTCGTATGCAGGAGTCGGATTAACGCCAAATTCTAAGTCGGTTGGTAGTTTTAGCTCTGTTCCAAACACGATATTTATGGACTGCAAGGTTTTGAATCGTGGATAGCGGATCGGTATGCCAGAAGAAACTTTGGTACATGCTCATCCCAATCTTTTTGGTGTACTGACCACTGTTCTGAGATATTCTTCCAGGGTCGGGTTGAATCTTTCTACCATGCAACCAGACTGTGGATGCAGTGGTGTCGTTCTCGTCTTCCTGATCCCAGAGATGTCGCACATTTCCTTGAATAAGGGCGACTCAAATTTATTTTCGGGCTTGGACAATACTCTGCTATAGTAGCCAATAACTTTTTCCTTCCCATTAATCTCCTGAGACAGCACTTCTCTTATTCCGTAGCCGCTTGCATCTGTATCCAAAATAAATTCATGTCCACTCCAGTGGTATGATTGCGATTTTCTTGTTAACTCATGCAAGCTGGCACCCACTTGAGCAAAGTCGACACGAATCACCTGTAGTATGTGCAAAGCCCCAGGAAACTACGTAGCTCATGAAGATTTTGTGGACGAGGCCAATTCTTAACTGCCAATACCTTATCCTCGACAGTTGATACGCCCTCTGCTGTTACACGATGCACTAAGCATAGCGCGCATTTCTTAACACATAAAGTCCTGAGCCACTATACTTAAGAACTTCATCCAGGTTTTTAAGATATTCATCAAAAATCTCTCCCATCATGATTATGTCATCCAGATATACTAAACAAATCTTCCAATTAAGTCCCTTAAGCACAGGTTCCATTAAGCGCTCAAAAGTAGCTAGAGCATTGCAAAGCCCAATTGGCATCACTTTAAACTGACAAAAACCATTGCTCGCGCTAAAGACAGTTTTCTCCTTGTCTTTATCGGCTATCTCCACTTGCCAGTAACCACTCTGCAAGTTCAAGGTAGAAAACTATTTTGTTTCGGACAACGTGTCTAAGGTATCGTCAATTCTTGGTAGCAGATAACTGTCTTTCTTGGTGACGTCATTGACTTTTCCATTGGTGCTGCGATCTTTCTTCTTTACTAGCACTATCGGCGAGCTCCATGGACACACAGATGGCTCAATCACTCCGTTCTGCTCCATTCAGTTAATCAGTTCTTTGACCTCATTTTATTTTGCAAGGGAAACACTCCTGTGTGCTTGTTTTATGGGCCTCGCTTCGCCAGTATTTATTTCATGTTTTACAACTGCTGTTCTACCCTGACTTTTATTATTTAAGGGGGAGACGCCGGTATGTTTTCTAAGCAACTGCTTCGCTTTTTTTTGTCGGGTGGTTTTAGTTCTGCTACCCATTTATCCACCTGCTCTGCTAGCAAATCCCGCTCTTAAGCTGTTATACTGTGTATGTCGCACAATTAATTACGGCTCCTGCCGGCTCACATTGATTGAGCTGCACTTGCACCAATCGTCTTTTCGCTGTTGGACAGATTTAGTAGTCTCACATGGACTTTCCCATTGTTGCAGCTATTCACGAGAGCTTTAACTGTTATGACATCGTTCTTACGTCTTCTGGTTTTACCACCCACAACCGGTTGTTCACACAATCCGCCTCCACATGTGTCCAACTATAGTTTCCGCCAAAGGTGCCCCTGTAGACTAGTAGGTAGTGTACTAGCTTGTCAGTATAGGGATTGTGGGTTCGATTCCCAACGAAGACCTTGGTATTTTTCACTACAAAATTAAAAATTGAGCGTCGATGGGGCTGCTCAGCAATGAAGCGGTTCACAGTTGTACATTATTTAATGCCTCCACTGCCCTGGTAACTAAATCGGGCTTTATTACGGACTGAAATGCTCCTGTGTCTATGGTGGGGACTTGCTTCTTTCCATTGATCAACCCCCAGACAGTAAGGTTATTATTTTTCTGTTGTATGATGGAAATGTTGATTGTGGGGCCATCGGTTGTGGGAGCTAGCTCTTGCACCTCAGTGCTAGCTCGTTTGAGTTTAACGGTGACTCGTGCGATTTGGTGTTGTTAGGCTGTTTATTGTCACTTGAAGGTGAAGCAGAATTCGACCTTTTCTTAACAGATCTGCAGTTGCGCTGGAGATGTCTCACCTTACTGCAACTGGAGCATTTTGTGCGCGATTTAATTCTTTCTTCTAGTAGCAGCTCAATAATTTTCTTAGCTCGCTTCTTTTGTCTCCGCAGCTTACCGTATCAGACTCAAGACGTCGTACCTCGTAAACCTTTGGCTTTGAGATAACTTTGGCCGTCTCCTGGGTCAGCGCGTGCCAGATAGTTTCGGTGAAGGATGCTTTATGCACTGCAGAAACTGCATATTTAATATCTCGATCCCTTATGCCATTCACAAATGCTTAAATTTAAAACTGGTCCAGGAATGGATGATATTCACTTGGATGAGTAAACTGCACCAAACGTTCAATCTCCATGGCAAAATCTTGCAGCGTCCTATTTGCTTTCTGTACCATGCCTCGTAACTCCATTCTATAGAGTTCACTTTATGCTCGCCGCCATACTTGCGTTGTAAGGCCACCATTATGTCCTCGTAATTATTTCTGCAGCCTCCTGGTAAGCTTTTGAGGATTTCTGCAGCGGCACTTTTTAAGGCCAGAATTAGATGAATAGCTTTCTCCTCATTGTTCCATCTATTTTTGCTGGTCACTATTTCGAACTGGAACTTGAATACATTAAACAGTGCGTCATAGCTAGCCGGAGTGCTTAGAGACGACTCGCACTGGTCCTTCTCGAATATGGAGGTCGTCCATTTTCGTTTTTAGTTCTTGCAATTCTACGTCCATTGTTCTCTCTAGGCCTGACAATTTTTCACCAAATTCGCTGACTCTCTGTTCCACAGCTCCCACTCGTTTGCCGAATATTTTTGATTTTTTGACATTTCTTGTTTACCTCACTTACAAATTTTTCTCCGTTTGCTCTAGAGGTTTCTTGAATGACACCTAGAAGTTTGTCATTTGTGGAATCAATTTTCGCACTGTTGATTCTGGAACTTTTTTAAATAATATCTAGAAGTTTGTCATTTGTGGCATCAATATTCGCACTTCTGGCTCTAGAGCTTTCTTGAATTGCCGCAAAGATTTAATCCAAGCTAGCATTGGTGTTTGCTGTTGGGTTACATACCTTAACCACTTCTTTGCCTCCAAATTCGTATGCCCCAATATCGATGTAACTTGAATTAATCAATCAACCTAC
Source organism: Trichopoda pennipes (assembly GCA_030448955.1). Lineage (NCBI taxonomy): Eukaryota > Metazoa > Arthropoda > Insecta > Diptera > Tachinidae > Trichopoda > Trichopoda pennipes. The sequence continues at coordinate 1,830,776 of JASKUP010000051.1, forward strand.
GTTGCAATTCCGCCTTACTTCCCGTTGTTGACAGATCCAACTTATTCACCTCCTTCTTTAGCTCCTCAACTTTCAGTTCTTAAAACTTCATTGTAGTTTACTTATTATTTATTTATTTATTTTATATTTTTTTTTGCAATTTCACTTCTGACTCAAATGCTACCTTTTATATTTGTTCACTAGACGTCTAGAAAAATTAAGAATCATCCACTCTCTTTGTATCACATTTTGTTGTTGTCATGTTATTCATTCAGTGTATAAGCGCCTGTAGGTCTCTGTGTATTTTTGTTTTTATGCTGATAAAGTTTCTTCCTGGAATTTTTCTCAAGGTAGTTGTTGTGTTCTTGTGTACATAAGTTTTTTTTTAGAAATCTACGCAGCTAGTACTCAGCATACCCGATTGTTGTTGTTTTGCGTGTATAAAATTTCCTCACAGTTTGCAACTAGAAGTTGTTGTCATCTTGCGTGCATAAGCAAACTACGCAGTTTGTAACTAAAAAGTTGTTGTCTGGCGTGCATAAATTTTCTTAGCAAGCCACGCAGTTAGTAAACTTAAGAAATATGCATATGCATCCGTAACAATATTAAAGAAACAAATATAATACCAAAATTATATTTTGGGTTTTAGAATAGTTAAAATGACATATTAGCACTGATAAGTTTTGAAGTGCAATAAGAAATTTCTTTTCCTCAGATCTATAATATAGCTTTGTGAATTATGAAACATAGTTTTACATACGCTTAAGCTTTCGTCACATAATTCCATTAATATAATAATTTTTCAAAATATAATTGACAACACGTTTCTGCAAGTAAATCACTTTAAATTACAAACTAATAAATTAAACAAAAAATCTTAGTTTTAGATATGTAATTAGGAAAGCACATATTTCATTACTGTACGAACTCTTGAGAACCAATGTTTATTTAAAAAATCAGAATTTCATGAAAAATTGGAGGTTTTTCAAAGCATCTTTACGCAAGAATTTTATGCCAAACAGTGTTTTCGGTAGCAATTAATTATATTTCCTGTTTTTAAAATCATGAAGCATGACAAAATTTTGAATAATGACGTGTCTTTCAATGTGAAAGTTTTAAATTTATGTTAAAGACAACAAATTTATTCTTATTCGTTATACATACATATATTAGTAACAATTTTAATATTTACTTCAAACAAATAATGATTATAGTTATTTAGACTTAATTTTTTATATACAAATATAAGCAATTTTATTTCGTACTTGATTCCTTAAATAAATATTTCGTAATATTCTCACAAAATATTTATTACAAAAAATTCATTAAAAAATAAACATTTTATGATATTCTCATAAAACATTTATCCCAATAAAAATATTTGAAATGTATTGTAGCGGGGAAGAGCATATTCATATTGCAATCTCACGTAGCTCAAGTAGCTCATCAGTGAATTTTACCCCAATATTGCATAGAAAAACCTAAGAGTCTTATAACCAAAGCCAAACTGATTCTATGAAAATCAACATAGCATAGACAGAAAGACTCAAAAACACTTCTATACAAATACAGGAAAACATTAAAAAAAATAAATAAATAAAAATAAACATTGAATGATCTTTGTCGATATCTTTATGTAGTCAGGGTTATTTTTAATTCTAAATTTTAAGTCTAAATTTAAAAATTTCATTTATCAACGGTATTTGGTTTATATATTGTACATTTGTGATTGATTCTCTTACCAACCTGATACTGTCTATAAAGTAATTACTAAAATGACTAGCAATTTGATTATTATTATTATTGTGTTACTTTTTGTGTTACTATTTTGTACTGATATTTTATTAGTATTTGTAATTACGTAGTCAATTATGGTGCTTGTATTTTCTGTTACTCTAGTGAACTTGTTTACAATCTGCTGTACTCCGTTGTCATTTAACCTCCTTTAAATTTGACGTTTGTAGAAACTCTCTTTTAAACCAGTCAATATTGACGTCTCCCGCTATTAAAATATTACAGTTTTGTTCACAAATTTCCTCTAAGACTTCTCCGAAGACATAACAAAATTCCGATGACTGACTACTTGGTGATCTGTAAACTGCCGCAATACTCACATGGATTTGTTTATTTCCGGCTGTACACACCAGTATCCAAAATTTTGAGTCCTCTACTTTTTCAAAATATTTTACTACATTCCAATGTTTCTTAAAATATCTGATAACTCCTCCTGTACGAGCATAATCTGAAAATGTTACCTCTTGATTATAGTCTGCTAATGCTATTTCTACCTCTCTAATATCTTCCGTTAGACAATATAAAAATTTCGGGATTTTCCGTTTCTGCCAATATTCCAATTTGATTAAAATTATTTCTTAACCCTTGTATGTTTGTGTAAATTGCTCTTATATTCTTTGGTTGTTAACTTGTGAAACCCATATTTCTTTTTTTACTTTTTAGCTTATTCTGATAAACCGGACATTTTCTATCACTCGGTAAATGGTTTATATCCAAACCCATATTTAGTTTATTATTTACTCGTACACAATTTATACATTTTATAATCGTATCATTTTTGCATTCAATATACTTATGATTTCCATGGCACTTAAAGCAAGTTTCATCATTTTTGCACTCTTTAGCCAAATGGTTAAAGCCTTTGCATTTGAAACATTGAAGTATATCAGTTCTATCAACTATTTTGCATCGTTCCCGTCCTATGTTTACTTTTTGCTCATTACTTAATTTTGTATATGTTTGACTATCCGTTGCTATTTTTGCGTTATAAATTATTCGATCATTCCTTTTGTATTCATATGTTTTTATTACGTTAATATATTACTGTCCTTCAAGAACGTATTTTGCTTCTTCAGTTTTTCTACTATTTCTAATTCTGATTATTTAAAACTCATATACTTTATATCAACGTTTATATCTTTTGGATTAGGTAACTTTATTTCATAGTTTTCGCTCATTTCAGTCTGTATTGCATTTTTTATCTTTTCTCTTTCCTCATTATTCTCAGTTTGTATGATCACTGTGCCATTTTTACAGCGTCCACTTTTTTATTAAGTTCCTCTCTTGTTTTTTACCATCCTGTTTTTTCTTTGGTTTAACGATTATTGGGATTTGTCTAACTCTATTGTTTTTTTAAATGTCTCTTAGTATGACCCTTGTTTTTATTTTTTGACACTTGTTTCGTTTATTACTTTTTAATTTTATTGCACATCTTTGTATTGTTCTCTTCTATTAAGCTACATATTCTGTGATTTTTCTGATCGTTTAAAGCACCATATAATTTTTTTTATTTCTCTCATATTTAAATCACAAAATTTTTGCGCTTCATCCAATTTTTTTCGTCTTTCATTGTATCTTACTTCAATAGCTTGAAGTAGATGCTTAAATTCGCGCTTATTTTCTTTTAGTGCCTCTTTAAATTCTTCCTTATATTCATGCAAATTTTCCTTATTTGTCTTTACATTCTCTTGAACATCATCGGGTATCGAATCCACATTTTGTATATATTAGAGGCAATCGTCACACATAAAACGTATAAAACTGCCAGATTCTAATATTCCACGAGCGTACTGGTCAAGTCCTGAACATTTTTTAGTATTGTGATATACCTTTTTACACACCCCTTTCACATTGATGGCATTCAGCTATATTATATTCAAAATCTTTTCCAGCTATAACAATTGTTTTTTCAAAAATCTTTTGCTTTGTACAAACTTTCTAAAAAAATCCGTCGTTTTTAAGTATTAAAAAATTGAAATTTAAAAGTCTTGCACTATCGTTTAATGCGTATGGTCGTGATTTTCGCTGTTTATTGGTTTGTTACAAAATAATTTACAGTTATTATGTTGTTTGGTTGTCCTCCGCCAGTAAATGAAATAATATTGCCATTTTCCGTCCTAACTGGCTGGTTTGTATTCGATGGCGAGCGCTTTCAATGCGAATGCATAATTCTCAAGTCGCGGTTTAGTTTGTACTGGCGAGTCAGTGTTGGCGTTCAGGCAGTTCCGTTATTAGGTCCGTATATATTCAGGTAAGCAGAAAAACGATAATAAAACAGAACTACTTTAGATTCAATAACAACTTTTACAAATTACCTGACGGACTCGGTATGGGAAACCCAACTTCCGCAATCTTCATGGAAATTTTTATGCAACATTTTGAATCACTACACGTAAAAACACTCATGGAAAAACACAAAATAACTCATTACTATAGGTAAGTAGATGACATTATATGCATCCTCGAGCAAGACAACGGCGAACAAATTCTAGAAAACTTAAACACAATTCATGATAAGATTACATACACAATGGAAAAAGAACAAGACAGAAATTTGCATTATCTTGACATCACTATAACACGAGGAACTGACTATTTAACATTCGACATCTATAGAAAACCAACAACAACGGACACTACCATCCACAACACCTCAAACCACCCTACCCAACACAAACTAGCAGCGTTTAGACATATGATACACAGGCTTGGGATAATTCCACTTACTCCAGATAAGTACAGGAGGGAACTCGACACAATCTACGCCATAGCTATGAATAACGGCTACAAAACCACTACCATCGATAAACTACTTAGACAATACAACACTAAGAACAGAAATATAGAAGACAAGGAGACAGCCGATACAACACGACGGCACACCTTTACTTACACAGGACCAGAAATATACAGATTAACTAACCTTTTTCACAAAGAAGGAATACTCACAGCATTAAAAAGTGGAAACACCCTCAGACACTATTTCAGAACAACGACAGAAACAACTGACAAATTTAATTCCAGCGGGGTATACAGACTTACCTGTACCTGCAAACGAACCTATATAGGGCAAACTGGACACTAAAACAAGGTTTACAGAACACATACGCTCATACAAACGGAAAAGAGAAGATTCAAACTTTGCATTACACCTTGACACTCACGGACACACACCAAGGGAAATAGATGAATGTATGACATTATTACATCCTAGCAAAAAAGGACATTCTTAAAAATATGGAAATCTACAAAACAAAAACATTCAACAGCGACATTATAAACGAACAGGTAAACACGACCTCAGACACAATTTTCACACCATTGATACTACTCATGCAAACGGGCAAACGAAAAACACCCTCAGACGGACACACGTACCTACATAACAGTAAAAGACGGAGGTATCGCTAATTTACTTTGCATACAAATGCCAGGTGGCTGGTATTCTGCTTACCTGAATATATACGGACCTAATAACGGAACTGCCTGAACGCCAACACTGACTCACCAGCACAAACTAAACCGCGGCTTGAGAATGATGCATTCGCATCGAAAGCGCTCGCCATCGAATACAAACCAGCCAGTTAGGACGGAAAATGGCAATATTAATTTACAGTTATTCTTTTTTCTTTCGATAACAAAAACAAAATTTGTTACATTTACAAAAGAAAATTAAAACAAAAATAAAGCGGGAGCGTGTTGATGATGTTCTTGCCTCTCATAGGCAGAATACGATTAAAAAATCAAAAACAAACAGTTCTCAGAGAATTGAACATCAAAACGTTTTTGCTCCTCTCCAAACTATTGATGATCAAGATGAAGAAGACGTTATCAATAAAACTGGAAAAATAAAATTACCACCTATAACAATACTTATATGTAAAGTTGAACAAATACACGAAGTATGTAGAATATTAAAGATCAAAGAATATTTGATCAGGAAAATTTCAATTGGCCTAAAATTATTTTGTATCAACAAAGAAGACTGATGCGATCAATGATGCTCTGACAAATAAATTTCAACATGAGCACTTTACATATGCATCTAAGCATGAAAAACCTTAGACCTTTTAGGTCTTAAAAAAACCGACCCTAAAATAATCAAAAGCCGCTTAGAAGGATTAGGCCTAAAATGCTTAGATGTAAAAAAAGTTACCAAAGCTAGAGAAAACAATAATGAACAAACAATATTTGTGGTTTACTTTGAGCGTAAATCAGGTACGTTAAAGGAGTTGAGACAGAAATATTCAACCATTGAATACATCACAGTAAGATGGGAATACCAAAGACCAAGTAATAACAAGATCACCCAGTGCTACAATTGCCAAATGTTCGGTCATGGATCCAGCAGATGTAAGGTTAAAACTTTTTGTGGCAAATGTGCTGGGGACCACCATACTAGAGATTGCAATGCTTCATTTGAAAAGTGTGTAAATTGCAACGGAGACCATAAATCTATGTCGCCGAACTGCCCAAGTAGAGAAACTTATGTTAAAATAAAACAACGTGCTATACCAAGAAATTGTGGTAAGGGAAGTCATTTGCACAATAATACTGCTAATTATAATATCAACTTTCCCAACTCATTAAACCAAAACCAGAATGCAGACAATAGCTTTCACAATTTTAAAAGCAACGTTTCATGGAATAAAAACAACAACAATAATAACTTATTTACTTTTGAAGAAATTAAAAATTTCACGTTTGAACTAGTTTCCGGTCTCAAAGGTTGTAAGTCTCGCGAAGAGCAGTTCGAGGTAGTTACAAACCTCGCTTGTAAATTCTTATATTCATGAACAATATAATTAATATAACATCATGGAATGCTCAAGGTATTCGACATAAAAAAGAAGAACTTTTAAAATTTTTAGAAAATCGCAATGTTGACATTTGTCTATTATGTGAAACATGGTTAAATGAAACTTTGTCATTAAAACTCAAGGACTACTATTGTTACCGGTATGATCGTCTGCTGGCTAGAGGTGGGGGCGTAGCAATACTAGTGAAGAGAAGTATACCCTATAAATTATTGCCAATAATTAACACAACCTTAATAGAAAGCGTTGGAATTAAAATTTACTGCAGTGGCGATCAAATTTTTATCTACTCATGTTACTTCCCTGGTGGTTCATCAGGCCCAGACCAAAACAAAGTTCAGTCATTTAAATCGGATCTTTACAAGTTAACAAACACAAACAACAAATATGTTTTAGGTGGAGATGTTAACTGTAGACACAGATATTGGGGGTGCCAGCGAAGTAATTGTTGGGGTAACATCTTATACGATAAAATTCAATTAAATGCTACACAAATTCTTTTCCCACATGAACATACACATATACCTGCAGATATAAATAAGCAACCCTCCACATTAGATTTCTATTTAAAAAATATTCCGCAGCATATGGCAGCGGTAAGAGTAATAAACGACTTAAGTTTAGATCACCTTCCAATAAGCAGCATCATAAATCTCGAATATAGAAAAACAACAAAGCAATATTATATTTTTAATAAAGCAAATTGGAATCGTTTTAAAAACCGTGTAAATAGTAATACCATTCTGCCTGATTTCAACGAAATAACTAGCACCATACATATAGACACAATGATTAACCAGTTTAACAGAAATTTAAAAATCGCTATAAACGACTCTGTGCCAAAACGACAAATTTCGTGTCCCAACAAACCATTTCCTCATAATATTAAAATAATGATCCAATTTAGGAATATCTATCGACGAAACTGGAAGAGATACCGAGATATTGAAGATCATAGACAAATGTCCCGACTCAACAAGGAGATCACAAGGGAAGTTTAGCAGTTCAGAAATCAAACATGGAACAATATGCTATTTTCACTGGACAAGGCAAAATCCCCTTTTTGGAACGTAACGAAAATGTTCAAAAAGAAATCAAAATTTATTCCAATACTTAAACACAATGGTGTAGTATGCTTTACCGATGAAGAAAAGTGTGAACTCTTGGCTCGATGTTTTAAGGCAAATCATGTTATTTCAGCCGAACTAAGCGACGCGAACACAGTAACGGAAGTTAATAACGTGGTACGTAGTTGCTGTTCTGAAGTCATGACCCCATTACATACGCTTTTCACCAGTCGAAGAGAAGTTTGTAACATAATTAAAAAACTAAAAAATAAAAAAACTCCAGGAACAGATTAAATCAACAACAAATGCCTAAAAGTGCTTCCAGACAAAGCTATAAAGTATCTTACCACCATGTTTAACGCTTGTTTAAAATTCTGCTATTTTCCTGCGTCGTGGAAAATATCTAAAACCATACCAATACTCAAGCCAAATAAGAGTGCAGATTCTCCAACATCATACAGACCAATTAGTTTACTTTCTTCAATAAGCAAAATTTTTGAAAAAATTATAAAGGAAAGAATTATCAATTTTGTTGATATAAATAATATACTTCCTTCGCAGCAATTTGGTTTTAGAAAAGAACACAATACAAGCAACCCCTACTTAAAATCAGAAATCTAGTTAAAAGATATTTTCAAGCTGGCAAATCCACAGGAATGGTCCTTTTGGATATAAGAGCTGCCTTTGATTCTTTTTGGCATAATGGGTTCATTTACAAACTAAAACAATTTAATTACCAACATATTTATTAAAAATTATACGCAGTTTTCTAAGTAATATATCATTTCACGTACATTATATTCCGTGTTTCTCAAGTTGCATCACTTCAATATTTACAGACGATACCTCCATACTCTGCTCCGATATTTACGCCACTAATATTGTAATTAAGTTACAATTAGCACTAGCTGAACTACACAACTATTTTAATAAATGGAATATCCTGGTTAACCCTGAGAAAACACAAGCAATATTTTTCACAAGAAAAAGGAAGGCATGTTTCATCCCACAAAACCCTATTCAGTTTTTAAATAAAAACATTAATTGGGAGAATAAAGTCAAATATCTTGGTATTATCCTTCATACCAAACTTTGTTACAACGAGCACATATCTTATCTGCTTCACAAAATCAAAATAATGACAATTCTGATGTACTCTATTATAAATAGAAAATCAGAACTCAATATAAATAACAAAAAGTTAATTATCAAAGCAATTTTTGACCCAATATTGTTTTACGGTGCTCTAGCTTGGTCCACTTCCGCAAAATGTGATCAGAAAAAACTTCAAGTTGCCCAGAATAAACTTTTAAAATTGATTTTTAAACTGCCTTGGCACTTTTCCACCCAACGTCTTCATACTCTAGCAAACTTTGAACTCACCTACGATAAAATTGAGAGGCTAACAACAAATTTCCATACAAGATGTCAACTTTCCCGGTATGGTCACATAAATGATCTGATCTCATCTTAAATTTTTATTTTTTTCACATTCCTAGTTTTAAGTTTTTATCATATACCCTCTTTCAAAAAGGTTTTTATATAATTTTTCCTTCCTTAAATAAAACAACACCAAATGTACAAATATAAATATTTAAAATAATAATTAAGTAGAAGAGGAACGTAGTTCCTAAACTCTTTGCCTTTAAAAAGACAAATGTAAAAAATTTTTTTAATACTATAATAAACACACAAATTGAATTGAATTGAAAAAAAGAATTCTCATAGACTCTTATCATTTACATTTGTGATAACAATTCTTCACTATATAGAAAAGATTTACTTATTAACTCTTGTCCATAAGTTCAAATCTTTTCTAATTATTTTCACACTCTTCCAAATTGTTTAATGAATTTCAATTTTTTTTTTTCTTACGAGCGATCACCAAAATACGTTTATCTTGTGCTACCGTGTTGGCAACATGGAAGTTGCACATTAAGACAAAAATCGACGCATAAAACTTTGAGATTGCACTTTATAAATTAAAGCACAATGATTAGAAAAGGGAATATGTACCTTCGGAATCTTGAAAATTAATAACGAATAATTAGGCAAGTGCGGTAATAACATAATCTTTAAATATGAAAAAGCTAAACAAAAACATTTTTTATATGCAACACATGGTATTTTCAGACTAACATACATAACTAACCAGTACATTTCGTGGCCAATGGATGACGTTGACAGTTTTTTCATATTCCAATACTTTATTACTACTCGCAAATAAATTTTAATTGACTTTACATACTCTCTTAATAGTATTGGTAAATTTTTAAGTTATAAAATTTAAAACTTACTGCAAGTGTCACATTCACTTGTAAATTCTTGTTTTTAAAACACACTTAAAATATTGTTTGCAGTTGATCCTAGAAACTTACCTGATCCGCCACATCTTCCGTTTTTGAAATATATTCGTTTGGGATATTCATTTTGGTTTTAGTTTCTCTTAGAAATTCTTGTCTCTTAAGAGTGCCTAGTATTTTGCGGACTTTCGCTGTTGTAACACTTATCTTTTGTCTGGTTGAGTTTATTAATTTTCTGTTGAATAATTTAATTCTTGTCACTTTAACATTTGCAGTTATTTAAAAACTTGAAATCGTTTTCAATAAATATATAAAAAATAAGGAAACGACAAAAAAAACCACGTAAAGCACGAAACACAGAGAAGGCAATAAAAATAATGGCGAGTGCAACTGAACGACGTCAAATTTTTGAAACTAGTAACAAAGATGATTTTGAGGGAAGTATCCTAACGTACAAATATTTGTTGCGTTTATATTTAAGAACCGCGTTAACGCGAATTCATAGCAGGTAATGTATGAGGTCGTATAATTATTATTAAATAAAAATGTATCAAAAGCTAAGAGTTGACTAAAATAACAATAAGTAATTTCATAATATTGCCCTTTTTTGTCATAACTGGCTGGTTTAGTTAGTTTGTTCAGCATTACCTTATCCTGACTGGCTGTGTCTGGTATTGTGTTGTTTGTTTCTCCTTGTTTCTCCGTCCTAACTGGCTGGACGGAAAATGGCAATATTATTTCATTTACTGGCGAAGCAGAAACAAACAACATAATACCAGACACAGCCAGTCAGGCTAAGATAATGCTGAACTAAACTAAAAAACATAATACCATAAGTAATTTCCATAAAAAGTCACTATACATAAGATAGGCACCATCTCACAATACTTTAATACTTATTATATGAATTTACTTATATCTGAAATAATTTGTACAATCGGCATCGTGTAGACTTTTTGATTCTAATAGTAATAGAGAATTCTCTTTCAATAAAGTAAACTAGACACTAAAGTTATTGGTTATATATTAAAGTAAATATAGTATAAAAATTCTAATACTTAATAAAAATAAGGAAAACCAGAAAGTAAATACAGTCCTACACTTTTAGCTTATATGAAAGCAAAAAAACTTCACTGACCTTAAAATCAGGGACCTCACTATGCGAAACGCGATAAGTGCAAAAGTATTTTTCCTATTTTACTAAATGATTTTTTTAAAATCTAATGCGTGTAAAAAACTATCTGAGTACAGCGATTCTAGCCGATTTGGCCTATCAGCTGGTAACATGTGATCCTTATAATTTCTTTTCTATTTCTATATCTTTCTTTTTTTTCTAATATATCAACAACCTAATGTAGATGAATGAAAACGAACATAAATTTTGAATGGCATTTGTTTGTAATCGCATGTGTTATTTGGTCGATCATTTAACAATCTTATTAGCAACAGTATTTGTTTATTGTAGACCACAGATAAAAATATATTTTATAATTAGTAATCTTAAAATTTTCTACTTAATTTAACGGTCGCTTATTACACTTGTTGTTTAAAGAGTTATGTACAAAAAGCTAGTAACATTTATTGAAAAGTATCTCTGATACTGAGTTGTTGAAATAAATTTTTCAGATAATATCCCAAGTGTAACAAACACATATTGCACATAGTGTGTTTAACATTTCAATCGTGTTTAAGCATTAAACACGGCGAATTTGAGGTGTTTTACCATACATTGACGTGATTTGTTAAACATCTCAAATGAGTCGTTTTTGATTTAAACACGTAAATTTCAAATACATCTCTGAATTTGATATAATTTTGGAACGTGCTAAGTGCGTTTTTGCCGCTGTAGGGTAGTAGTCTGGGGTTTGGGTTTAAACCCCAACTAAAATTAGTAGGACCCCTTTCACACAGACAAATTTTACTTTGCAAAGTTTTGATTTTATGTGAGAGCGAGGGAGAAAGCATGATTGAGAGTACAGACTTTGATATACTCGCAAAGTTGCTTTGTTTTTCTTTCGTCGCTTATACACAGTTGTACTTATACACAGATTGCATAAAGCACCAAGTGACTAAAACAAAATTTGTAAAAGAAAACTTTTTGTGTTTGAACACCAAAGAAAGTTTAAAAGAAAATTAAAAAAACTTTGTCAAAGTAAAGTTTGTCTGTGTAAAAGGGGTCTAGTTTTCACTACAAAAAATTATTTTTAAGGTAAAAAAAGAAGATAAAACATCAGCCTTAAACATCTCAATTATAGTGTGAACGGCTGTGTTTAAATTTTAAAATATTTTGCTTAAACACGTTCAAAAACACGTGTGAACTTAGACCCAGTTTACATTGTGCAACTTTTGTTGCTGCAACTCGTACTTTATTGTTGTAAATGATGACAGTAAAGAGAATAAGGGAAGAGAGTAACTCTACCACTATTCTCTTTACACACATTATTTACAACAACAAACTACGAGTTGCAGCGACAAAAGTTGCACAATGTAAACTGGGTCTTAGTATAACGGCTCAATTGGTAGATATACAACTCTGTTGGTAAGTAAAATTATGTAAAGGCGACAGCTAAATTTATCTGAAATCCGCCATTAATAAAAGTGAACTGCTGCTGGAAGGGTGTGCTGATAACGTTGCGAAATTAAGTTATAATAGTAATTTGACATTTTGAAAAATCTTAGGATAGTTAAAAATTTATTTTTACTATAACATATAAAATACAAATTTTTCATCATTTCGAAGTAAGTTTTTGATCCATGTTTTAACAAATTTGTACAATGGTGTAAGAAGAGTACTGCAGAAAAAATCTGTACAAGTTATCCGCCATCTTGTTTTATGTACATAAAAAACTTACGAAATTTGCCAAAAGAACTGATTTAAAAGCCTTGATATTTTTTGTACTTAGATCAAAAGATAATACACACAAAATGCCACGCTATCGCGAATGGGACTTAGCTTGCAAAGTGTATGTTGGAAATTTGGGTTCATCAGCATCAAAATATGAAATTGAAAATGCGTTTAGTAAATATGGACCTCTGCGCAATGTGTGGGTAGCACGTAACCCTCCAGGATTTGCATTTGTAGAATTCGAAGATAGGCGGGATGCTGAAGATGCAACTAGAGGTCTAGATGGAACGTAAGTCTGGTTGTTTTACCGAGTTTTTTTACATATAGTTAATTTTATGGACCCTAGACGTTGTTGTGGTACGCGCATTCGCGTTGAAATGTCATCTGGTCGTTCTCGTCGCGATAACAGACGTCGTGGTGGAGCTAGCAGTAACGCACGTGGAGGAGGTGAGAGTAGCAGTGGTGGTCGTGGCGGTAGTGGCCGTTACAGGTATGTGTTTTTTGTAAACTTTTTTATCGAAATTTAATACAATTTTATAACAAATTCATATAAATAATAATCTTCAGAAATTGATCAATGGGTTTTATTAATAATTTGTAATGATATCGTTTTAAAAACAATGTATGCAAAGTAATGGCATTTGCATCAGTGCTGAGAATACCTTTGCAATACATTTTTCTCCAATAACAAGCAAATTAAAAAAAGTCTAAACTATAAGAATTTGTTTTGTTTGTTGATATTTACTACAATTCCGTTTTTCAGTAATTTTCTGGAAACGAGCAAAAATTTTTAACTTACAGTGACTAAAATTTGCTTGTTAGTGTTTTTCATTCGTTTTCCTAATTTGAGCATGCTTTAATTTTATATTGTTACATTTAATATAAAATTTTTGTTGATTATGCCAAACAACTGCTGTTTTATGGTCTTTTTGTTTTGCTCATCATATCGCACCTTTTCTTGTTTACCTCCTGTCTTAAAGAACGATAAACTAGATAAGTCCTTGTTATACTTATTATGTACACATTTTTAACTGTTTTAAAAATATATGTTCTCTATTGGTTATTTATATTAAACGTGGTATTCGCTCCTCATTTTTACAGGATAAAGTCAACTTCTGCTTCTACCTCTTCTCGTATTACAAGTACTTCTACTACCAAATCCTCTTCCTACTACTACTTCTACAACAAACCAATCAACAACTTCAACAACGACTACAACTTTTACTACTGCTACAACAATAGGAACAATTTCACAGTTATTTCCTTCATCAAAATTACTAATATCAACATAAACAACACTAAACAGTATACACACAACGGCAACAACTACACGACATTCGCAAAATTAAAAAGCAACATTTGCTTCAACTGTATCTCATTTATTTCAGTCGTAAAGTCAAGTAATCAGAATTCTGTCATTAGTAATAATAAATTTTTAGTTTTTATCATTAAGTGCTATGATATTGAACTATCCTCAAAACAGACATTTTTAGGAAAACTTTTAACAATTGACGGATTTGTAGCTGTTGTTGTCGTCGTTTGTAATCAATATCATCAAAATCTCTACAATCACCAAAATCAATACCACCAACACAACCAAAAACATCTCTACAATTGCTGTAGATTCTTGCAACGTTATTGTTGTAATACTTCTGAATCTTCACTTCCGGTGTTAATAATTTTGTACTCCTTCATCAACAGCTTCTTCAGTCGCCATTATAAGCACTACAATAAAAATTCAAACATCAAAACGATCACCAAAACAACTACCTCTGCTACTACTACCACCAGTAACAATAGCGATATTAAATCGTTCCCTTTTAACAGAGTAAAAGAATTAACACCACCACAAGTATCACATTTGCCACTACTATCATTTCTACAGTCAAAACCTTTTCGTATCAGCTTGCTATACTACTTGTACTTCAGCCGTTGCAATCGAACGCAGTTGAATATTGGTCTTCTACAGCTGCCTAAGTTGGGTTTTTGGCTTGTTTAGCAAAACATTTCAATAACTCAATTAGCAGCCGCCTTCTTCCAACAACAACTACCACTACTACTACTACAATCAACCTCAACTCCATTGTTAGATTTCAAAATCATCATTTTCATCAATACCTTAGAAAAGAAAAATAACATTTCAACCAACAAATCTTAAAACAAATTAAACAGCAGCAACGGAAGATCATCATTATTTGACCTTTAAAGACCAATAAAATGAAAATATCCCCAAGTACTTGAGTGATTTGCGACATGTCTATGGAATTTGAATAGAAACAACAATTGAATATACTATAGGAGTTAAGCCATCATCCTAACATACAATTTTGTATATCGCTTAAAAACACAAATGCTATGGTTTTCCGTGCTATTAAGAGAATCCTAATTTTAATGAGTTTTTTTTTAATACAATCCAAATTAAAAACTGCCCCCAGTAGGTAACATTGGTATTGGACGTTACAGTTGTGGGTTGTTTCGCTAAATGTGTTGTTAAATAGGTTAAATAGGTGAATAAAAATACAAACTCCATTAGTTTCAACAGCTACATCAGCTACGTTACTCTTCCTACTTCCGGCTTTTGAACGGTTTGCAATGAATGAATTATCTTCAAACTATCACACCGCTACACACTAAAAGTCATCTTAAAATCAGCCTATATGCTATTCATCAATAGTATTAAATGAAGGGTATAGTATAAAAATCTTTTTCTCTATTCTGAAGAAAGTTTTATTTCTTTTTTAGATAATATTAAAAAAAATAACTATTTTCTCGCTGAAGTTTTAAATATCTAAGCCAACAAAAGTGTGTAAAATTATTTGTTCTTTAGTCTATAGAAGCGATTCGTAATGTTTTTATGTATAATTTTTTATAACTGGATAAATTGACAATAACGATTTTCTTAATTTTTTTATTTATCTTTTGTTCTTTTTAACAAATCAAATGAGTGTTTTTGAACTGCAACGAATAGTTAAATATGTATCTTGCGTGAAATTTACATTATTCATCATGCTTTATCACGTGACCATCGTTTTTGGGATTCACCAATCAACAAAACTTTTAAAGAAGTGTACAAATTTGCACTGTCAACAACACTCCTAGATAATGTCATCATTATTATCAGCAGCGAAAATTTTTGTACCTCATTTTGTATTTAACCACAACAAACAACATCTTTAAGTATTAAAATTTCTTTTTGAAAAAATTTCAAATCCAAACTTCAAAATTTTTGCCAACTACCAGGTATTAAAATAATCTGCATTCTACAAAACGGAGCTAAACAAGGGAATTTGTGTATGTAATTTTTGAATTGTCATGGTTCGGTCGATCAGTTGTCTTCACTACTCTACTACATCCCTTTGCCCTTATTCCTACAACATTTTGTAAAACTTATAACTACAACTACAAATCATCAAAACCAACCAAATCAATCAACACCCACTCCTAATGATATCAATATTTAATATCAACCAACCAATCAGCAATTACAACAAGCAAATCTTAATTTACAAAAAAATAAAGCATTGTTTATATATCAACATCATTTATTATTTAAAGAATTTATCTTCTCACTGCCACAAGTATAAAAAAATCAGCAACCATTTACCGCCATCAAAAAAAAAAAAAAAAAAAAAAAAAAACCAACAACAATCAACCAATACAGCATCAATTGTGGTTTGTTTTATTAACAAAAAACAATGACAGTAGTCTACACTTTGAGTAATTGAAGCTGTCACTGTTTTTTTTTTATTTTGTATTAAGTATTTTCTTTAATTTTTTTTGTTTTATTTATTTTATCTGCCACTTAAGCAAATTGCAAACTTCGTATTTTGTTTTTCTTTTATCTTTTTAGTTTACATTTTCAATTGATTATATTTTAAATTATTTTAGAACTTATTACTGTACAAATAGTTTGCCTTAACGATTTTTTTGCAGATCCCGGTCACCAAGACGCAGTTCAAGATCCCGCTCTCGCAGCTTTTCTCGTGATAGACGAAGCCGATCTGATTCACGTGATCGACATTAAAATTAGTTTTTAATTTTTTGTTCAAAAAAACATATATTCAATGTTTTCAAATACCGAAGGTTCTATCAGCAAAAAAATTTAACACTTAAAAGAGAATGTTTTTTCGTCTAGATACAAATTTTATTTTTTATTTCTTATTTTAAATTGTATAAAAGCTCATTTCCGTTTATTTTCGATATGAAAATATTCACATAACTTGTCTTTTCACATTATTTTTCCTAATTTTAAGTTAAGTATGACATGTATAATTTATATTATTAATAATCTTGATTTAAGTGCAAGTTGAGTCCGCTAGCACACACACACCATTTAATTTTTGTGAAAATTAAAATCTTGAAATTAACAACACAATTTAAATTATTTTTTGATTCTCCAGCAAAAAACGTCAGACATTTTCTCAGTTCAACACTTGAGGTAAAGTTATTATTAACTATTAATTTAATATTTGAAACATGCTTTTATTTAAAGAATTAAAATAAAAAAAATATTTTATTCAAAACAATATTCTCGTATTTTGTTTAAGCACAAGGCCTTTTGTATGAAAATAAATTTTTGTTCTTAATTTAAATGACTGACAAAATACTGTTATCTGGGGATTGCTGCATAAAAATTCGGATTTGTATGGATTATGCGTTGTGATTTGAATTACTGAGTAAACCTCCTGAATGTACTAAAAATTCACAAAAGGGATTCAACATTTACAGCCCAAAATGATTTCATCTTGTTTAGAGAAATCCACTTCTAAACATCATTATTTCAACAAAATTTAAATAATCGTCCAAATTTTGTCGCTTTATCTTTCTACTAAGGTAAAGAGATAGGCGTATGAGATGGTAAAAAGGGAAGCAGTATATAAGTGCTACTCTGATCTAGTCCTAATACTTATTTGCCGACATGATTACCCAATAGTGGTATGCACTTTGAAGAAATACAAAAATCTTAATGCCTGCTTGTGCATACCTATATTGAGAACAAAATAAAATTTTTATATTTTGTTTTCAATATGAATTTGAAAAAAAAGTTATTACTGCTTTTTATTTAATCTTCATATAATACCTCCACTTATTAGGTTTAAAAACTGCCCTAATACTGATAAGCACTTATATTTTATTGAGATCCAGGTCCAACAACTATTGGTATATCATCATTTAGGTTCATTTCTTCTCCAGGTGAATATAAACCTAAAGCAGAACGTTCTGGCAAACCAGGTATAGCACGATCATTGGTGTCATCATCTTCGTCATCATGGCTATCTGAGTCCTCACTATCATCATTACCTAAAATGGAAAAGCTTACATATTGTATTTAAGCCTTCTTATTATATTTAGCTTTAAAGCAAATTACCATCTTCATCGTCAGTTTCTATTCCAGACATCGTTAAAACTTTTCCGAAAGGATGAAGGTCACATGCTGCAGTTTTCATGGCATCTAACTGTATTTAAATATTTATATGTAAAATTTAGTTTTGAAAATACGAAGCAAATTACCCAACCGTGATGTTCCCGTTCATATTTAAGTATCTCGGCTTCTTCATTTTTGGGAGCATTATCAAACCATATTCGATTGGAAATTGGAGGCCGCAACGAAGGAAAAAATGGCAGCATCGACATAATAAACAAGAAAATTATTTTGATTGTTTATTGGTACGATTTAGCGCATAGATAAATATTTAGCGTTTCAAAATAGTGACAATGTAATTTTTATTATTAATTTATAGCGATGCAGAGCTGCTCAAATATATTCTGTGTATGTATGCAAAATATCAACTCTGTCAGAATTTTATACAGCTGACATCAACAAAGTGGTTAATAAATTCTACTTTTCTTACACGAAATTCAAGAAAATATTTATATCCTTTATTAAAGCACTTTAAAGATGATAGAAATTACTTGCAACGATCGTTTGGGTAAAAAGGTAAAACTTTTTTCTATTTTTTTCATATTTAGTGCTTCACTTTCTTTCAGGTTCGTGTGAAATGTAATCCGGATGATACGGTTGGCGATCTGAAGAAATTGATTGCTGCTCAAACTGGAACGAAATATGATAAAATCGTCTTAAAGAAATGGTATACTATTTACAAGGACAACATCAAATTATCAGACTGTAGGGTATTAATATAAAACTTTTGATATTCACTGATAGTGTTCTTTATTTACAGATGAAATTCATGATGGTATGAACCTAGAATTGTATTATCAATAAATAAAATATAAGCTTAATATAATGGTATATTTTGCCAAAAACTTGGCTGCCGCCCATTTTTTCCGAGTTTTCTCTTCATGGCGCAAAGTTTTTTTTATTATTTTGCTAACACTGGCTGCACTTTTTAAAAATTTCCTTCCGAACATAAATGCGTGTGCACATAGCCCATATAGTCTGCGTTCACATATAGTATTGTTGGCAATATAAAAAAATAGCTAACAAAAATGTTAATACAAATTTTTTTTACGAAATTCCTACTTCCAAAAACAAAATCTTCATTCATCTCTTTAGTTTTCCGCGAACGGGATTTAAGTTCAACAATACGTAAATATTGCAACTAGAAATTCTGCGTTCACTACGTTTAAATCTATAATATCGTTACTTTTTAAATACTTTCACGTTCTTTTAATTTACTTTTATTAAACTGATTATTTAAAAAGTATATTAATGCATTTTGAGTTCAAGAAATATAGATTGTATAAACATGGAATTCAAAAGAATAGAAATTAGTGTCAGAAAGAAAAATAATTATAAAAATGTGGGAAGAAGGCAATAGTTTCCGTAAAATTGGTAAAACGATTGGGAGAACATATTTTCCGTCCAAAATACAGGTATTATTACTTCTAAGCCGCGATTGGCACGCCCAAAAATACTTTCTGAACGAGAAGAACGCAAAACTCTTAATATGATAAAGGTAATCCCCGTATAACTTCCACAAATATTGTTGAATATATCCGCCAATCTTTTAACAATAAAGTCTGTGCAGAAACCGCTAGAAAAATGTTGAAAGAAACAGGTAGACTCGCCCGTAGAAAGCCATTTACATCCAGAGTCAACAGACAAAAGCGCATTGAGTTTGCTAATGCCTATATAAATAAGCCTCCGGAGGTTTGGAAAAAAGTAATGTTTTCAGATGACAGTAAATTTTTCATTTTTGAATAAAGGGACGTCAAATAAAATGGCGCAAGCCTGGAATTGTTTTTAGAAGCAAAATCTAGTCGGTACAGTTAAGCATGGTGGTGGTAGGATTATGGTATGGGGTTTATGGCTGCTAGAGGTGTGGACCAGATGGAGTTTATTGAATCAACGATGGATAAGTGGGCATATCTTGACATATTAAAAAGAAATTTGAAGCAGAGTTTCTGCACTCTGCTTCTTGAGATATTATCTACATATTGGTTTCAGCAAGACAACGATTCAAAGCACATGGCGGAGGTAGTCAGGCTTTGGTTCTTGTACAATGCTCCAAGACAGCTTAAAATGCCTTCACAATCACTCGATCTCAATTTTATTGAGCACTTCTGGGATCTTTTGGAGAAAAAATCGTCAACAGGTCATAACAAGCGTTCTGCGGGCGGAGTGGGAGAGTATCACATCTGAGAAAACATTTAGCCAAATCCATGCCAAAAAGACTTGGTGAAGTCTTAAAGTACCGTGTGTATCCAACAAAATATTAAATAATATTTTTTTTTAATAACTTGAAGTTTTACGAGAAGTAGTGGTACTGAACGCAGACTTTTTGGCTGTAATTTGTTTGTATTATGTTTTCAATTTACGTTTTTTTTAAAATTTGAGAATGAAATGTAGCTTTTGTTTTATGATATTGAAAGTATAGCGTTTAAGAAGGATATATGTGATAATAAATTTAATTTCAACTAATCGTTTGCATGCTTTTTTTATGACACTGAAAATTGTATTAAGGTGTACGCAGACTAAGTGTACATCGAAAATGTATCTACTTTTTAACATTACTAAGAAACGGAAGATCTTTTCAACGAACTTAGAGCTTTAGAATACTTGGTGGTGAAGACAACTGGGAAGAAAGTATATCTTGAAAAAAATGTAAAAGCTTTTGGAACAAAAAAGAAATCCATGTAAGATATGCCAAGTAGACGGCAAAGGTGATCGTTACCACCCGGAGGTGAACTGCTGGTTCCGAAATAAGAATAAAGTAAAAACTGTCAATAATTCAGAATTAGAAATAAAATTAAATGAAAAGAATCCAAAAAACTAATTCCACCACCATTAATAAGAATCAATGTCCGTTTAAACGATACTTTTAATGTTTCTGTAATTTATGATTCGGGTTCGAATGTATCTTTAATCAACGCCAAACTTTTAACAATCAAAGAGCCAGTTCACATTGGATTAGTTGTGCTGGTCTAACATGGCTGTTTGTTGGCATTTTCGGTGAGGGGGGTAGTTTTTGGTTGGCACAATTTTTCTATCAGCTTCAACCCCGCACAACGAGAACGAAACTAATGCACATGCATTTATGAAAACACAGGTCTTGTGTGTTTTTTTTGCAGAGCGATTTTTAGTCTTCAGTTGGCTATCGTCGTGTTAATATGAATATGAATTCAAAAGTAGATAAATAGATTTTATGATATTTATTTTTATCTTTTTTACCTAAATATGTTTTAATCTTTGAAACAGTCTCTTAATTAAATTTTAACGATATATTTTTTCAATATTTCGCTTTCCTATGGAAAGCTTCTTCAGGAAAAATTAATTTTTAATAAATTAAAGTTAATAACAAATAGAAAAAAAATTTTTTATTTAATTAAAATAAAAAAGGTCGAATAAGAATAAAAATAATTTTACAGAAAATAAAATTAGAAAGAAACTTTTCATCATCACTTAATCACAGCCATATTTATTTTGTAATGCTGTGGTGTATACCGAACGAAAAACAAACGTGAAATTAATAAAAAACACTAACACACACAAAGCTGTTTATATGTATATAATTTTGTGCTAGAATAATTCGTCTAGTGTGTTTTGGAAAGAACAAAAGTTGTGCGGAACAAATATTAATCCAATGTGAACTGGCTCAAACAGAAAAAAATCAAATTATGTTCAAATGAACAACCTGTGGACAATTAATGGTGTAGGTAAGACAAATGGAAGCGTGACATTAAAACTAAAAATTTATAACATTGAAAAAGCAATGGAAATCTTTGTTGTAGATAATATAAATTTTAAATATGACTTTTTAATAGGTCTAGATTGCATAAAAACTTTTAAATTGATTCAAAATGAGGATCTTATGATCACACAAAATACAAATATTAAAGAAAATACAGATAATGATGCAAACAAAACAGATGAACAACACTCTAGCATACCTACATATGTACATATGTTTAACGAAAAGAAACAAAACAAGTATGAAGTAAATTTTAACTAACACGTAAATATAGAAGAATTTGAAGTATCGATGAATTTTTTAGATTTTAATCAGAGAACAAAAATGGACAAATTAGTAAAGAAATATAAAGCTGTGTTTGCTAAAGATAAATATGATATTGGTACCGTGAGAGACTATGAAGCACATATTGATTTGATGGTAGAAAAATATTGTTTTAACCCTTTCCGTCCCTGCCTACACAAATGTGTAGGTCAAAGTAACGTATATTGAAGAGGGCTTTGTATTTTACTGGCTAGTTTTTTCTTGCTCTTTTTATTCTTTCATATTTATATGTTGTGTCTTCTTTGTGCTCAAAATAATTTCTGAGAGGATTCTTTTAGTATTTGTGTGTATTTGTTCAAAACAAGTGGTCATGTTTAGTGGTGCAGGAGGCAAAAAATGTAAGTATCATTATTTTGTTGAAATTTAACGGATTGTGCGCGAATTTTCTTGCTGGTTTATAACTAAATCATCAAATATTTAAATAATGTGTAAATTCCTTGAAAGGCAAAAAGTGTTGTTGTGTTTTTTTGAAGCACAATATGTGCCTACACAAATGTGTAGCATAGGTTTATACTAGCTCAATTT
This sequence comes from Trichopoda pennipes, assembly GCA_030448955.1. Taxonomy (NCBI): domain Eukaryota; kingdom Metazoa; phylum Arthropoda; class Insecta; order Diptera; family Tachinidae; genus Trichopoda; species Trichopoda pennipes. The sequence goes on from JASKUP010000051.1 coordinate 1,853,585, forward strand.
ATCGCCTTTACAGCAAAAAATATAACTTGTACAGAGAAGATGACATTGAAGAAGTCTTCAAATTAATTTGTGACTTGTCGGACGTCGAAGGTGACAGTTCATCAGATGAATTTGAGGACGACCTTTGTGCCCAGTCTCCGCATTCCGACCATGATAACGAAGTTGAAGCAGATACGAACTTAGTCGACACACACACCAGTGCTATGTGGACTTCGTCAATTTGTACGGAATAAACCACGACCAGTTGGTCTTAATTTTGTAATGACTTCGTCCTGTGGTATTTATTAGTTTTAAATCAGTGATACGCTTGGAAATACATTATTTAATTTTACAGGTACTGTTTTAGATTTTGAAGTCTATCAGGGCTCAAAAACATTATTAGGTGATAGAACACTTGGGTTGGGCCCAAGCGTTATTCTGCGTTTGGTAAGGACTTTGCCAAATAACTCTTCCGAGTTTGCATGGAACTGGCACAATTCAAGTAAATCGCTTGCGAAAACTTAATTTACGGGACGACAAGGCCTTGAAAAGAGGGGATTCTGACCAAACGATAAGGTCCGACGAAAAAATTGTCGTGGTCAAGTGGAAAGACAACAAATCGGTTGTTCTCGCTTCTACAGCATATGGTCAGGATCCGGTCGGTTCCGTGAAAAGATGGAATAAGGAACAAAAATCAAGAATTGATGTTAGCTGTCCTGCCATTGTCATGGAATACAATAAAAATATGGGAGGAGTGGACATATGCGATCAATCAATGTAGTGCTACAGAACGTGGCTAAAATCGAAAAAGTGGACTTTAAAAGTAGCACTTCATTTTCTTGATTTATCGAAGCCGGTACTCGGCTTCATTGTCGATCCAAAAACATGCCAAGAAAGTCCATCAAGGACCTGCTTTCTTTCCGACTAGAAGTTGCAGAAGCCTTACTGTGTACCCCCAAAAGAAGGTTTGACGGTTCTGAAGGCGAGTCGGAAGAAGAAGTATCCAAAAGGACAAACAACTCCTGTTCCCCTTTGCCAGGAAATAGCAAACGGCTAGATGAAAGGTTTCATTGGCCAATTGTTGACAAATTAAAAACAGCACGAGCGTGCCGCTTCAAAAAGTGCAATAGTCGCACACGAACGCGGTGCGAGAAGTGCAACGTGCCTTTCGTCAGAAAAAAATTGCTTTAAAAGCTTTCATACCGCAATGTGATATTTTTTTAACACTTTCTAATTTTTTTTTTAATTTATATTAATTTGGTTTAAGAAACCTAGTGAATTGTTTTTGTACTTTTTTCCAATTATATTTTATTTTTAAATACTAATGAATTGTTTTTGCTCCTTTTGTTTTAGTTACTTATTTTAGAAACCAATGAATTGTTTTTGTTTTTAGTTTTTATTTTTATTTTCTCTGTATATTTTTGCATTAAATAAAATGTTTTTGATCTCAAAAAAACTGGCATATTTTGACTAAGTAAAATCCCAAGCTACACAAATGTGTATGTCCTGTTCCAAAGGACAGAATACAATAAAAACAGAATACAAAACAAACAGAAAAGAAATAGTAGCAAACTTATTAAAAAAAATCTTATCGAAGAATCATATAGCCCATTTGCAGCTCCGTTAACTCTAGCGTATAAAAAAGAAAATAAAAAATCAAGACTATGCATAGATTTTAGGGATTTAAATAAAATTGAAGTCCCTCAATCGCAACCTTTTCCATTGATAGAAGTTTTGATTGTTAAAACTAAAAACTGCAAATATTATTCGACTTCGGATAAAAATTCTGCATACTGGTCAATTCCATTAAGAGTACAGGATCGCCAAAAAACTGCATTCGTAACACAAGACGGTTATTTTCAATGGACTTGTCTTCCATTAGGACTGAAAACAGCTCCAGCAATATTTCAGAGAATATTAAGCAACATCATAAGAAAGCACAAATTGTCAGATTTTGCTGTTAATTATATAGATGACATCCTGGTCTTTTCCAAAACGTTTACAGACCACTTACAACATCTGTCTAAGCTATTACAGGCAATATTGACAGAAGGTCTCCGGCTAAAATTTTCAAAATGTAACTTTGCCTCAAATTCAATCAAATACTTAGGTCATATTATCGAGAATGATTCAATCAAACCACTTAAAGACTACTTAATAAATAATAAATAATAAATAAATAAATTATTATCATAAGTTTGTTCCAAATATTGCTGTTATTTTGGATCCTCTACATAACTTACTGAAAAAAGATGTGAAATTTACCTGGTCAGAAGAATGTCAAAAATCGTTTGACAACATTAAGACATTACTTTGTTCTGGACTTTTTTTTGAAAATTTTTGATCCAGATATACCAATTCATATTTACACAGATGCAAGTATGAAAGGAATAGGAGCTGTGATGAAGCAACAAGACGAAAATGGAAATTTCAAACCAGTTGCATATTTTTCCAAAAAGTTGAACGAAGCCCCAAAGAAACATAAAGCAATTTATTTGGAATGTTTAGCAATTAAAGAAGCTTCAAAATACTGGCAACATTTGCTTATTGGGAAAGAATTTTTAGTCCACACAGACCATAAGCCTCTAGAAAATATGAACATTAAAGCTAGAACAGATGAAGAACTTGGCGATCTTACATACTATTTATCTCAATACAATTTTAAAATAAAATATAATCCAGGTAAAACTAATCAAGAAGCAGATTGTTTAAGCAGGAATCCGGTTCTAGAATCATCCAAAAACGCAGAAGAAATATTAAAAGTTGTAAATTTATTAAGCATTCAAGATATAAAAAAAGATCAAAGTACAAATTTATATTTACAGAGAAATAAAAAAAAATTAAAATATAAAAACGAAATCTTCTACAAAAGGGCAAATAAAATTGTTTTAACAGAAAATCTTAGCAAAATATTAATAAAAGATGTATGTACATAATAGCTATTGCCATATAGGAATGACTCAAATGTTAAATAAAATAACACCATTTTATACAGCTAAGAACATGATTACTAACATTAAAAATCTTTGCAACAATTGCGAAATCTGTATAAAAAATAAAACTAGGAAAGTATCTAAATATTGATTATTGTCACAATTGGGTCCAGCAACTCGTCCATTTGAAATTGTATCCATAGATACCATCGGTGGCTTTGGAGGTTCACGTTCAACAAAAAAATATTTACATCTCCTAATAGACCATTTTACAAGATATGCATACATTTTAACATCAAAGTACCAGACTTCGAATGATTTCATAAAACTTACAAAAAGTGTGACACCCGATCAATACCCTGGCATAAATTCTGAAGAATTTAAACAATTTCTGAAATTAAATAATATACAAATTATTTTCACCGCTGTCAATGCTCCATTTTCAAATGGTCTAAATGAGCGAATGAATCAAACTTTAGTAAACAAAATAAGGTGCAAAATTAACGAAACCCAGGAAAAAGTAGCATGGACAACAATTGCGAAGAATTGTGTGGAAAAGTATAATGAAACAGAACATACTGTAACAAAGTTTGCTCCAAAGTACTTATTGGAAGGAAAATATATGAACATATTACCATCTGAATTAAACGAAAAATATTCCTATGAAGACCTGAGAAGAGATAGAAAATAAGCTCTAAATAATACGAAAAAATCACACAATTATAATAAAAATAGGTTCGACCTACATACAAAGGTATTGCTTTACAAGTTGGAGATATGGTGTATGTGGAGAATGGAAACCGATTAAACCGAAAAATAATAGATGAAATTAGAATTGGACCATACAGAATATTAAGGGTAGTATCAAAATCAATATACGAAGTTGACACCGGACACAAAAAGATAGAGTCTAACCTCTTTCATATTACCAAACTAATTCCAGTGTTGGATGATAATCAGTCAACAATTACGACTTACACACAATTGTTTTTCTCTTAGGAGGGCTGATGTAAAGAAATCGTGCCATCAGTTTCCTAAGGGTTAATATTCTTTTATAAACGAGGGCAACCCAGCAGAGATATTGCATAATTATTGATACATACATATCTGCAAAAGAATATGAGAAGTAAGAATAATTGAAAGAAAAGCAAATTTTGTATTTTAGTTATAAGCAAGAGATTGAAATAAAGGATTTAAATGTTGTTTCTCCACATTCGTTAAAACGCAATTACGTCTTTTATTAAGATTTATTTTCTCAATTTATAATTGGAATAATAAGTAACATTACATGTATACGAGCAAAAAAAAAAGCTATGTCCATTTATTATTGAGCGAAAGGATACGCTAATCAATTTGGCGTCTAGTGCCTAATATCTCAATGTTTATGCGACGGAGATACGCCAATTTACCTTGTTATTATTTAGCGAAAGGTGCGCAAATTGAAGATTTTATTGACTCAAAAGGGGTGTACTTTGTAGTTGTGTGAGGTTACCCCCCGGGGGCACATATATATGGTTTTTGGAGATAGCAACAACTTAGACCTGTGCAACTGGGGGAAAAAGGGAGCCTAGTCCCCTGAAGTCAGCAGGGGTACAACTGGAAACTCCACTTTATTTCCACGGAAATCAGTGATCCGCAGAGTTCCGTTATTTGTCTCTTTAGACACTTAACTGTTCTCTGGCTGATTATTGAGGTTGGCCCTTTATGGGAGTATCGTGGTGGTTGTGGTTTCGCGGCCCCATATCAGTCTCTGGTTTTATGGTGACCGGGTTCATTTCACCTTTAATAACACTTACCTGGTGAAATGTTCCCAGATCCAGTGAGCATGCTAGACATGTGTTCTGGACAGGAGTTGGAAAGTCTCCAACTCTTAAGCAAGGAGTGATGATTTACAGCCCTGCTCTGGAATCATCGAAGTTGCAACTAGAAAGATCTTTTGCATAGAATTATAGCTTCCTAGGACGAGCATGACGTTCCAAATTATGCAGTGGTTTGATCCACCATCTGATTAAGGCTTCATGGCCAGGCGCAGATGTAAATCTAATCACACAGTTTTGTGAGGTGTGGTATTATAATAATATATGTAATAGGATATATTTTTATCCCACTCCTCGTTTTCGGTACAACATAATAAGTATTCCTTTAATACCCTATGATTTCTTTCTATTCCTAAAGATTCATGGTGATATGGGGTTGATGTCTTATGAATGATGTTTAATAGTATTTGATAGTATTTGATTTACGAATTCTGTACCCATATCGGTTTTCATCGTTTGAAAATGAACGTATTTCAGTATGTACTTTTCTACCAATGTTCTTGTTACTTCTGACACTTCCTTTGATATCATAGAAAAAGCTTCAACGTATTTTGTTAAATCGCATTGTATTGTCAAAATATATCTGAAACCATTGGATGGCCTTAATAGGCCAATTGTATCTACTGAAACAATTTGAAAGGAATTAGAGGGAGTGTCGGTTATAACCATGTTTTCTTTGTTATGTCTATTTTATTCTTCTTGCATGTTTCGTAGTTTTGTATCAATTTTCTAACCATCTTATTCATAACTTTCCAGACATAGAGCTGCTTTAGCTTTGTTATTGACCTACTAACACCGGTATGTCCTCCAAGAGGAGATTCCCATTCTCTTTAATAATGCGTAACTGTTCAAGTTCGCCATGTATTGCTTTGGGAAGTTCGAATAATGTAATTTCTATGGGATCGCACAGCCCACATTTTAATTGCTTGCGAAGTGTTTCTTCGAACAATTTTTCTATTTCAGTTACACCCATTGTATTGAATATGGTGTCTTTCTTTGAAAGACATAATTTTCGAATGTTGTTTTTATGTAAAAGTGATAACAGTTTTTCCCAGACTTGAGCTGTACAGAATGGTTTGCTATTTGTTTCAGCTAAAACAAATTTTTTATTAATGTTAAAATTATATCGAGTGTCATGATTTTTGCATGAACGATCTTCTTGCCTTTGCATAAATTTTAGTATTGGCAAATTTCTTACGTCTGATATAAATATGCATTCCCACATGTGTGGTCAGTCAATCCTTTCTGTGGGGGTAGGTTTTCAATTTGGACTTAAAAATTTTTTAGTTGCACTTCTAGTTATTGGCGCTAAGCTAGGTATATAGCTTTTTCAATTTACTTGAAGTTAGTTTAATTCGAGATAGAACATCAGCACTTGTATTTAATCTACTCTGTTTATATATTATTTCGAAGTCATATTCTATTAAATCCATTCGAATTCTAGTTAATTTTGATGAAGGGTTCTTATGTTTGAACAATGAAACTAATGGCCTATGGTCAGTGATTATTTTGAACTTTTTCCCATATAAATAGGGTCTAAAATAATTCACTGCATAGTGAATTGTCAATAGTTCCTTTTCAATTATATGCTTATTAAGTTCGTGCTTGGATAATGAGAGACTTGCATATGCGATAGGAAGATCAGAGCCTACCCTGGGAGAGTATCGCACCGATTGTATAGTCCTAGGCATCTGTTGTTACTATAAATTCTTCCTGCAGATTTGAATATTGGAGAATTGGAGGGGAAGTAAGAGCCTGTTTTAGAGTTTGAAAAGATTTTTCGCATTTGTCGTTCCGATCGAATTTTATATTTTTCTTTAAAAGATTATTTAGGGGTTTGCCTATGTCGACAAAATTTTGTATGAATTTTCTGTAATAGTTACAGAACGCTATAAATCGTCTTAATTCTTTTCCACGACTTTACATTTCTCTGGATCGGTTGTATTACCGTGGTCTGTGATTTTATGACCAAGTAGATTACTTCATTCTTTAGGAAGTTGCATTTTGGTCTGCGATGGTTTTTCGAAAAACTATGATGTCATCTATGTATACAAAGCAAATGTCGTTTCAACATGAAAGTGCTATCATTAATATTCTTTGAAAGCTGTTTGAGGCATTTTTTAAGCCAAATGGGACTGTCTTAAAATGGAAGTGTCCTTTGTCTGTGGAAAAGGCTGTTAGAGGTCTCGATTTTTTACTTAAAGGAATTTGGTGGAATGAGTTGGCCATTCCACCAAATAGAGATATATTTGGCAAATCCTATTTTGTCAATGACGTCATCTAGTCGTGAGATTGGAAATTTGTCATCCATTATTTTTTTGTTTAGCTGTCTGAAGTCAACGACGAGTCGCCATTGTTTGTCGTTGCTTGTGCTCTTTTTTTGTACTATTAATAATGGAGAAGTGTATGGACTAGTGGAATGTTCAATGATACTTTTGTCTAATAGTTCTTGGACTTGCCTATTGATTTCATTAATCTGACTATGCTGAAGACGATAATTTTTAATATAGACTACGCCATTATCCGTTAAGGTAAGTTTTTGTTTATAAAAATTGTTGATTGATAATTTTTCATTTTCAAGTTGGAATATATCTCGGAAACTATTGCAAAGTGTAGAGATTGTTTTCCTTACCATGGGATATAAATTTTCTATATTAAGTTGTTTCTTAAGCTCTAGCCATGGCCTTTCTAATTTATTACAATATATCCGTTCTGAAGGTAAAATTTTCAAAGTTGATTTTAGCTCTATATTTGGCACAAAAGTCTCTTCCTATGATTCCACTTGATTTTATAGGAAATAAGTTATCCACAACATTGAATTTGAATTTAAGATACTTCCTCCCAAATCTATACGTAGAGTACATGTTCCTAGTGTCACAATGTCTCTTTTTGAAATTCCTGAAATCGCACACGATTTAGTGTCATCGTTTTGAGTATTTTGTAAATTCTCTAGTTTAATTATAGAAATGTCGGCACCCGTGTCTATCAGAAATGAAAACATTTATTGTATGCATATTTACTACATTCTAAGTTAACATTGATTTTAAAAATTTTTAATTTTTCTTTATTCCCCGATTGACTTAATTTTCTACATGCTGAGTTTCCCTGTTGCTCATTACCAGTTATGGAAAGAGTGTTGCGCCTTGCATTATTCTGATTTCTGGGGTTGCTACTGCTATTCCGGTAGTTGCTGAAATATCTGGTGTTGTTCTGCGAAATGTGTTGTCTGTTATTGTTGAATTGCATGGGCGTCTGCTGACTATACCGGCCATTGTTGTTGTTGTAGGGCTGCTGAATTGCATTTGCGGTGGCTGACTAAAGCAGCCGTCGTTGTTGTAACTGTTGTTGTAGAGGCTGTTATTGCGATTGCGTCGTTGCCTGGGTTGATGTTGCCGTTGTCTGTTGAGATTTCTATTTCTCTGATTACTATTGTTGTAGTATCTGGAGTCTTCATTTCTGTTGATGTGATTGCGTTTGTTATACGTCATGATGTGGGATTCTTCTGCGTGATTGGATTCCTGTACTATTTGTAGGGTTTCCTTGAAAGTTTTTACTCTACTAGCTGTATTTGTCTGTAAAATGTTTGCATCCGTCAAACATCGTTTTAAAACATTGAATGCTATGGTGTCGTTTGATTTAATTATAGCTGATTTTTCTGCTTCCGACTCGAGTGATTGTATTTGAATGGTATTAAGTTGTGCTATGAGAGTTTCTATATTCTCTGCAAATTTGGAAATCGGCCTTCTGCCTTCTGCGAGGCTTGATATTTCATCTAGAATTATATTTACAGTCTTTTGAGGTCTAAATATGTCTTCTAAATTATTTATGAGGCTTGTAATATTAGTTGTTGTACGTAACTCAAGTTTTACTTTACTATTATCTGGTATGTTAGTGTTGTATACCTGCACAAAGAAATTTTGCTTTTAATTATTTGGAATTTCGTTACTAAATAGTTCTACTAGGTTAATAAACTTTTGAGCATCTTCTGGTCTTTCAGAGAATTCTGCTATTGCTTTTATGTATTCTAAAACATTAGAACTTGGCTCAGTCATTTTCAGGTTTCTTTTATTTCGTTTGAAGAGTCCTAAAAGTATTGTAATACATTTTGCTATAATTTTAAATGATATTGAAATTTTTTGATGTTTTAGCTTGTCGTTTAAAATTGAAATAATATTGGAGTAAATACTTCTTGCTTGTTTTACTATCTCCTTCTGGAAAGTCTTGTCCTCATCCTTAATAGTCCCAATTAATGTTTGGTAAAGGCTTGCGCATTCTTCCTTCTTTCTCAGTATAGTTTTCTTTAAGTATCTTTGATTAGGTGTTTTCTTAAGGTTGGTAAGGTTCTGTTTGAGACGTGCAAGGATGTCGAGCGCTAATTCATTCATTTGTTGCATTTAAACAGTTCTTGTCATTAAGGCATGCTACTGATCTAGCTGCTTGAAATTTTCTTGACGTTTGTTTTTCTTGTGCACTGTGTATAATTTAAGGCCTAAATTAGTAATTGTAATAGCAAAGATTACCCATAAGAGTGTTTCATGATATTCAAGGGTCTCTGAATGGTAACTTTCATTGTTGATAATCTGGGTATATTTAAATATTTGAAATTTATGTTTTTGTCAATTGTTTTCAAAAAAAATTTTTTTTTTAAATTGTTAATAATTTTTGTTTTATAAAAATTAATTTCCTGAAGAAGCTTTCCAAGGGAAAGCGAATTATTGAATATATATATATGTCAAACTTAATTAAAAAGATGTTTAAAAAGATAAATATATAATTAATAAATATTTATAAAAATCTAAGCAATTTTATTTCGTGCTATTCTCACAAAATATTTATTATAAAAAATTTTTATTAAAAAATAAATATCTTATGATATTCTCATAAAACTGTAACGACCAAAAGTCCGGAGTCGTTTTTGGTCACACAGAGAACTGTCTGACAACAGTCACGGGTCAATCCCTATCTCTTATTTTAAACGTATTTATTAGAATAATGAATTTATGTCTAAATCTCCATATTTTCTCCAATGTATTTATTTAGTTATAGAATCATTTACAAAAAATATGAATTCATGTATTTACTTATATACGCATGTAGTTGTAAGTATTTATGTTGACGTAAGATTTAGTTCTAGTATTATTGTAATTAGCCACGAAGGCATAATAATTAATTAATGAGTAATATTCGTATTGTAAAACTGGCTGCAGCTCGGTGGGGAAAACAGCCGTCGGCTGTGGTGTACTTACTACCGAAGTAATGTAAGTGTGTTTGTGCATTGGTGTGTGGTAGGAAAAAGAGTATAAAAGCGCAAACATCAATCAGAATAAATCAATTGGTGTGCGACCGGCAACAGGAGCAAAGGTAAATATCTTCTTCTACTTTTTTATTTATTTTTTGGACTGGTAGTCAGGGCATAGATAAGGCCGTGGTAATACCCAGCCGAGTTTGTGTCCGCAGTCGCCACCGACAGTGACCAGGCAGTAAACGGTTGCGCCGTGGCGCACCGACCTATTTCGACGGAGCGACCACAAACAGAGCCGTGGTAATACCCAGCCGAGTTTGTGCCCGCAGTCGACTTAGCTAGTGACGTTCGCCGAATACGGACCGCATGAAGTAGAAGATGTTTACTGAAGCTGCCTGCATTCACACCAGTTCACAAGATTTGAGCCCGAGCTGCAGTCAAGTTGCGAACTAGGAATAGGGAAACCCCTTTCCTGAATAAAGAGCAACATTGTGAGTAAGGCTTTGTCTTTCTTTTTGGAATCGACACAACACGACCCTGGACGCCGCTGAGCATACCTCAGCTACCAGGAAAACGTGTCGTTACAAAACATTTCTTCAACGAAAAATAAAAATATTTGAAATGTATGCACATCCATATTGCAATTTCGCTATTGCTCAAGTAGCTCATCAGTGAATTTTACCCCAATATTGTATAGAAAAAACCTAAGAGTCTTATATCCAAAGCCAAACTGCGAATTTTCATAAAATCAACATAGCATAGACAGCAAGACTCAAAAACACTTCTATACAAACACTACAAAACATTTCAAAACAACAAAAAAACATTGTTTTTTCAATCATAGAATCAGTTTGGCTTGTTACGCTTATACCTTTTATAATTTCAACTAAGAAAGCAAAAACACAAGAAAACTCAAAAAACTTTTATATAAAATACCATTTATACAAAAACTCTAAAAAAATAAAGAAAATAAAAAATGTATGAAGAACTTTTACAAAAAACGTAAAGTGCTCATGCAACGCAAATAAAAATTAATTAAAAATTATTTGGAATACTTTTAAGTTAATCTACGTTAATTGTGCACGATTCCTTGAAACACACATTTAAATTTTTGAAAAACAAATATTTTATGAGGTTATCACAAAATATTTATGTTTAAGGAATCCAGCACGATTAATGTATATAATAACATAAAGGGTGTTTTTTTAAGCCCGATAGAACTTGAAATTGTAAAAAATAACACAAAAAATTAAATTGTAATCAAAATTTCTTTTTTATTCGAAGGATCAATACGTGACATTAACATTTGAAAATGATTTCGGGCATATGGGCACCGCGGCTGTCCTTGACGAAGCGCATTCTGGACGTCCAATTTTGGGCCACTTTTTCGAGCACTGCTGGGCGTATGTCACGAATAACACGAACAATGCTGTCCTCCAAGGCGTCAATTGTTGCTGGTTTATCAGCATAAACCAGTGACTTCACGTAGCCCCACAGGAAATAGTCGAGTGGTGTCAAATCACACGACCTTGGAGGCCAATTGACAGGTCCATTTCTCGAAATCAACTTATCGCCAAATTTTGATTTCAATAAGTCGATGGTTGCGTTCGCTGTATGGCACGTAGCGCCATCCTGTTGAAACCACATCTCGTCCGGATCAATGTCATCCATATTTTCAAACAAAAAATCATTGATCATGGTGCGGTAACGATCTCCATTGACCGTAACGCGAGCTCCGGCCTCATTTTTGAAGAAATAAGGTCCGATGATGCCACCAGCGTGAAAACCGCACCAAACGGTGCATTTTTCTGGATGTAATGGAGTCTGTAGGGTCTGTTGTGGATTGGTCTCACTCCATATGTGGCAATTTTGCTTATTAACAAACCCGTTAAGCCAAAAATGCGCCTCATCGCTGAACACAATTTTGCGATAAAACAACGGGTCAGTTGCCAACTGCTCTAGAGCCCAATCGGCGAAACAACGACGCATATAATGGTCTCGTGGCTTCAATTCCTGCACTAGCTGGATCTTATACGGGTGTAGGCCAAGATCTTTGCGCAAAATTTTCCACGTAGCGAACGGACAGAGCCCCAATTCCTGCGACCGACGACGAATTGATAAATTTGGATCTTCTTCCACACTTTCGTTTACAGCGGCGATATTCTCTTCAGTACGCACATTCCTTCGACGTGTTGGTGTTATTGCATCCTCTAGAGAGCATGTGGTACGAAATCTATCGACAGTTCGACGAATGGCTTGTTCAGATGCACGATTATGTACGCCATAAAAATGACGAAGTCATCTATAAGTTGCGCGAATCGACGACTGATTTTCAAAGAAAATTTGGATAATTTCGTAGCGTTGTTCAAGCGAGAGTCTATTCATGATGATTTGTCAGAGTATACTGAAACAAATAAAAAAAAATGTTTCATCAAAATTTCTTTTTTTGTGTTACTTTTTACAATTTAAAGTTCTATCTAGCTTAAAAAAACACCTTTTACATGTAATCTTTTTTTTTTCCGTTCCCACAAATTACTAGATGCAAACGTCAGCGCATTCCTCAAAATTCTACAGTTAAACAAACAGACTAATATTACAAGATGAAGTTTGTTTGTTAAAGGTTCTTATTGTGCTTATTATGCACATATCTTCTTTTACCGTCAATTAAGAATTGTAGTGCATTTTAAGCCTCAGCCATAATTGACATAGTTTTAAGTTGGCATTTTATAATAAAGACTCAAGAACAACGGCCACAGTTGTTTCATTTTATTAATGGCGCAGTCGGTAAACGAAATTGAGAAATGATCGTTTAGAAAGCGAAAAACTATCACTGAAATAAAATAAAAAGTTATAGGTCTAAAATGCAGTATTTATAAGAAACTAAGTGTAAGAAATAAAAACAAAGGAAACTTTATATAAGAATGTTAAACAAAAAACTATTGGCGCACGTAAAGAAGAAAAAAGAAAAATTACATGCAGTATAAAAGTATAACAGAAGTTAACAAACTAAACACAGTAATTAAACTTATAAAATTAAACTGCGAATAAAATAAAAACAATTTTGAATTAGCTTTTAAACAAATGCCAGAAATATGCAATATATTCGTACTTAAAATAATTAGTACGCAAAACAAAAAAAAAAAAACTGAAAAACAAAACAATACAATAATAAAACAAGAACTTTCAAAAGAAAAGAGATCTACAACATAGAAATTCTAACTAAGAGGCCAACATTTCCCAAAATCATCATCTAAACCAAAAAAAGGAAGGAAGCATCAACGATAATCATCTTCTAAAATTCAGAAGTTTAAGCAAAGAGTTTAAGCCAACCAAGAATAGAAGCAGAATTAATTTTAACAAGTAAATTAATATTTTCAAGATAGTATTTAAGTTAATTATTAAAAGAAGTAGTTTAGAATAAAAAATGGAAAGATAAATAAAAGTGTAACAATAATAAAAGAAAAAAATGGATCAATTTGAAATAGCTAGGAAGTGCATTTGTTCAATACAACAATTTAATGGAAATACGTCGGACCTACCAAATTTCATTAAGCGAATAGAATCACTGTCTTCCACTATGGAACCCTTGACAGTTGAATTAAAAGGAATTTTGTTAGGTTACATAGACTTAAAGGTAGGGCCAGAGACTCACTGTCCAAAAATGGCCAAGTCCAAACCTGGATGGAGTTACAAACAGTGTTAATTAGGGAACACGGTGACCACACGCCGAAGGAGAGAATTCTAGATGAAATAACTTTATGTCGATGCACAGACGGGATACGAAACTTTTATAGTAAATTAAACGAACTTGATGATGGTTTAACGACACTTCAAGCCACGAAGAATAAAAATTTAGTTTTAGAAGCGTTTAGACGAGGCTTATCTGAGCCGGTAAAGGGTATAATTATTGGTAGAAATCCAACTACCATGGCAGATGCTTATGCAATAATAGAAGAAAATGGTTATTTGAATTTTGCCGGGCTCCCATTCAATCACCGAAATGAGAGAAAATTCCAGAACAATAATTTTGATACATAGTTACAAAAGAAGTAATGCAAGAACGCGAAATTTTCCTAGTCAACGGCGAAGTGAAAATGTTCGTCAAACAGATAACTTTCAGTCGAGGAATCAAGATCAGATAAAGAATTATAGAAATTCTACATGGTTAGGTTCTTCGCAATCATGAAGAAACAATTTTACCAGACAATCACAAAGAGACAATTTTACTGGACAACCACGAAGATTCAATGTTGCACAACATGCTCGAAATGAACCAAACCAAACAGTCGAACTAATGGACATTTCGAATACCTTTCAAAATTTTCATACAAGGGGCCTTCCAGATACATGCCCTATATAGCAGTAAATAATACAGTAAGAAAACTTAGATTTATAATAGATACTGGAGCAGAGTTTAGCATTATTAATCCTGGAATATGCAATGGAAATCGCCCATGAAGCATCTAAAAATTACATAATAATTAGGAAAAAGTGTACAATACCACTTTTGAAAGAGTTTGGACTCGAAAACTTTTACGTATACTTTTTAGAACACAATTTCGCTGATAGATTTGATAGACTCATAGGTAATAACATTTTAGTAAGCCTTGACGCCAATATTTCCTACAAAGACCGAGCAATTTCGACAGAAAACACCATAGTTAAACTATTCTTTAACAGAGAGGAAGAGGAATATTACAGTCGTTCTGTTACCGAATCAAGTATTTTGACAAGTGAAGAGGCAAATATTTTTCAAGGCTTTGTCTTTCTTTTTGGAATCGACACAACACGACCCTGGACGCCGCTGAGCATACCTCAGCTACCAGGAAAACGTGTCGTTACAAAACATTTCTTCAACAAAAAATAAAAATATTTGAAATGTATGCACATCCATATTGCAATTTCGCTATTGCTCAAGTAGCTCATCAGTGAATTTTACCCCAATATTGTATAGAAAAAACCTAAGAGTCTTATATCCAAAGCCAAACTGCGAATTTTCATAAAATCAACATAGCATAGACAGCAAGACTCAAAAACACTTCTATACAAACACTACAAAACATTTCAAAACAACAAAAAAACATTGTTTTTTCAATCATAGAATCAGTTTGGCTTGTTACGCTTATACCTTTTATAATTTCAACTAAGAAAGCAAAAACACAAGAAAACTCAAAAAACTTTTATATAAAATACCATTTATACAAAAACTCTAAAAAAATAAAGAAAATAAAAAATGTATGAAGAACTTTTACAAAAAACGTAAAGTGCTCATGCAACGCAAATAAAAATTAATTAAAAATTATTTGGAATACTTTTAAGTTAATCTACGTTAATTGTGCACGATTCCTTGAAACACACATTTAAATTTTTGAAAAACAAATATTTTATGAGGTTATCACAAAATATTTATGTTTAAGGAATCCAGCACGATTAATGTATATAATAACATAAAGGGTGTTTTTTTAAGCCCGATAGAACTTGAAATTGTAAAAAATAACACAAAAAATTAAATTGTAATCAAAATTTCTTTTTTATTCGAAGGATCAATACGTGACATTAACATTTGAAAATGATTTCGGGCATATGGGCACCGCGGCTGTCCTTGACGAAGCGCATTCTGGACGTCCAATTTTGGGCCACTTTTTCGAGCACTGCTGGGCGTATGTCACGAATAACACGAACAATGCTGTCCTCCAAGGCGTCAATTGTTGCTGGTTTATCAGCATAAACCAGTGACTTCACGTAGCCCCACAGGAAATAGTCGAGTGGTGTCAAATCACACGACCTTGGAGGCCAATTGACAGGTCCATTTCTCGAAATCAACTTATCGCCAAATTTTGATTTCAATAAGTCGATGGTTGCGTTCGCTGTATGGCACGTAGCGCCATCCTGTTGAAACCACATCTCGTCCGGATCAATGTCATCCATATTTTCAAACAAAAAATCATTGATCATGGTGCGGTAACGATCTCCATTGACCGTAACGCGAGCTCCGGCCTCATTTTTGAAGAAATAAGGTCCGATGATGCCACCAGCGTGAAAACCGCACCAAACGGTGCATTTTTCTGGATGTAATGGAGTCTGTAGGGTCTGTTGTGGATTGGTCTCACTCCATATGTGGCAATTTTGCTTATTAACAAACCCGTTAAGCCAAAAATGCGCCTCATCGCTGAACACAATTTTGCGATAAAACAACGGGTCAGTTGCCAACTGCTCTAGAGCCCAATCGGCGAAACAACGACGCATATAATGGTCTCGTGGCTTCAATTCCTGCACTAGCTGGATCTTATACGGGTGTAGGCCAAGATCTTTGCGCAAAATTTTCCACGTAGCGAACGGACAGAGCCCCAATTCCTGCGACCGACGACGAATTGATAAATTTGGATCTTCTTCCACACTTTCGTTTACAGCGGCGATATTCTCTTCAGTACGCACATTCCTTCGACGTGTTGGTGTTATTGCATCCTCTAGAGAGCATGTGGTACGAAATCTATCGACAGTTCGACGAATGGCTTGTTCAGATGCACGATTATGTACGCCATAAAAATGACGAAGTCATCTATAAGTTGCGCGAATCGACGACTGATTTTCAAAGAAAATTTGGATAATTTCGTAGCGTTGTTCAAGCGAGAGTCTATTCATGATGATTTGTCAGAGTATACTGAAACAAATAAAAAAAAATGTTTCATCAAAATTTCTTTTTTTGTGTTACTTTTTACAATTTAAAGTTCTATCTAGCTTAAAAAAACACCTTTTACATGTAATCTTTTTTTTTTCCGTTCCCACAAATTACTAGATGCAAACGTCAGCGCATTCCTCAAAATTCTACAGTTAAACAAACAGACTAATATTACAAGATGAAGTTTGTTTGTTAAAGGTTCTTATTGTGCTTATTATGCACATATCTTCTTTTACCGTCAATTAAGAATTGTAGTGCATTTTAAGCCTCAGCCATAATTGACATAGTTTTAAGTTGGCATTTTATAATAAAGACTCAAGAACAACGGCCACAGTTGTTTCATTTTATTAATGGCGCAGTCGGTAAACGAAATTGAGAAATGATCGTTTAGAAAGCGAAAAACTATCACTGAAATAAAATAAAAAGTTATAGGTCTAAAATGCAGTATTTATAAGAAACTAAGTGTAAGAAATAAAAACAAAGGAAACTTTATATAAGAATGTTAAACAAAAAACTATTGGCGCACGTAAAGAAGAAAAAAGAAAAATTACATGCAGTATAAAAGTATAACAGAAGTTAACAAACTAAACACAGTAATTAAACTTATAAAATTAAACTGCGAATAAAATAAAAACAATTTTGAATTAGCTTTTAAACAAATGCCAGAAATATGCAATATATTCGTACTTAAAATAATTAGTACGCAAAACAAAAAAAAAAAAACTGAAAAACAAAACAATACAATAATAAAACAAGAACTTTCAAAAGAAAAGAGATCTACAACATAGAAATTCTAACTAAGAGGCCAACATTTCCCAAAATCATCATCTAAACCAAAAAAAGGAAGGAAGCATCAACGATAATCATCTTCTAAAATTCAGAAGTTTAAGCAAAGAGTTTAAGCCAACCAAGAATAGAAGCAGAATTAATTTTAACAAGTAAATTAATATTTTCAAGATAGTATTTAAGTTAATTATTAAAAGAAGTAGTTTAGAATAAAAAATGGAAAGATAAATAAAAGTGTAACAATAATAAAAGAAAAAAATGGATCAATTTGAAATAGCTAGGAAGTGCATTTGTTCAATACAACAATTTAATGGAAATACGTCGGACCTACCAAATTTCATTAAGCGAATAGAATCACTGTCTTCCACTATGGAACCCTTGACAGTTGAATTAAAAGGAATTTTGTTAGGTTACATAGACTTAAAGGTAGGGCCAGAGACTCACTGTCCAAAAATGGCCAAGTCCAAACCTGGATGGAGTTACAAACAGTGTTAATTAGGGAACACGGTGACCACACGCCGAAGGAGAGAATTCTAGATGAAATAACTTTATGTCGATGCACAGACGGGATACGAAACTTTTATAGTAAATTAAACGAACTTGATGATGGTTTAACGACACTTCAAGCCACGAAGAATAAAAATTTAGTTTTAGAAGCGTTTAGACGAGGCTTATCTGAGCCGGTAAAGGGTATAATTATTGGTAGAAATCCAACTACCATGGCAGATGCTTATGCAATAATAGAAGAAAATGGTTATTTGAATTTTGCCGGGCTCCCATTCAATCACCGAAATGAGAGAAAATTCCAGAACAATAATTTTGATACATAGTTACAAAAGAAGTAATGCAAGAACGCGAAATTTTCCTAGTCAACGGCGAAGTGAAAATGTTCGTCAAACAGATAACTTTCAGTCGAGGAATCAAGATCAGATAAAGAATTATAGAAATTCTACATGGTTAGGTTCTTCGCAATCATGAAGAAACAATTTTACCAGACAATCACAAAGAGACAATTTTACTGGACAACCACGAAGATTCAATGTTGCACAACATGCTCGAAATGAACCAAACCAAACAGTCGAACTAATGGACATTTCGAATACCTTTCAAAATTTTCATACAAGGGGCCTTCCAGATACATGCCCTATATAGCAGTAAATAATACAGTAAGAAAACTTAGATTTATAATAGATACTGGAGCAGAGTTTAGCATTATTAATCCTGGAATATGCAATGGAAATCGCCCATGAAGCATCTAAAAATTACATAATAATTAGGAAAAAGTGTACAATACCACTTTTGAAAGAGTTTGGACTCGAAAACTTTTACGTATACTTTTTAGAACACAATTTCGCTGATAGATTTGATAGACTCATAGGTAATAACATTTTAGTAAGCCTTGACGCCAATATTTCCTACAAAGACCGAGCAATTTCGACAGAAAACACCATAGTTAAACTATTCTTTAACAGAGAGGAAGAGGAATATTACAGTCGTTCTGTTACCGAATCAAGTATTTTGACAAGTGAAGAGGCAAATATTTTTCATAACACTATACAGTCAACAGATTTGATACAATACATAATTGTGGACCACCTTTAACGAAAGGGAAGTGAAAAGCTTGAGAGGTTTACTTTTTAAATACACAGATACATTTTATAACGAAAATGATGATTTCACCAATGATGTTTAACATAGGATCAGAACGACGAACTACATTCCAATTTATACAAAATATCTGTATAATTTTTAGGGAGGAAGTTGACAGACAAATAGCAGAAATGTTGAAGCAGGGTATTATAGGACCTTCTCGAAGCCCGTATAATGCACCTATATCGGTAGTACCCAAGAAGAAAGACAACTCAAACGTTCAGAAGTGGCGTATAGTAGTTGACTACAGGAAGCTCAACGCTTTGACTATCGATGATAAATTCCCCATGCCAAACATGGAGGACATGTTCGACAAATTGTGACGATATAATTACTTCACCACGATTAATTTTGCCAAAGGTTTTCACCAAATAGAAGTGGATCCTCTGGATATATCTAAAACAGCATTCTCTACTTCGACGGGGCATTATGAATTCTTGAGGATGGCCTTTGGGTTAAAAAACTCTCCCGCTACTTTTCAGAGAATGATGAATAACGTCCTTGCTGATTACATAAATAAAATTTGCGTCGTTTATCTTCATGACATTTTGGTATTTTCAACATCTATCAAGGAACACTTGAATTCGCTAAGGCTGATTCTTCAGTGCTTAGGTGAGGTTAATATCAAGATACAACTCGACAAATGTTACTTTTTACAGTGACAAACTGAATTCTTGGGAAATTTGGTTACTGATAATGGCATTAAACCAAATCCTCGGAAAGTGGAAGCAATCCAGAAAGTAGAGCTACCAAAAACGGGAAAAGAGATTAAATCGTTTTTGGGAATTACTGGTTATTACCGAAACTTCATTAGAGAATACCAGAAAATAGCCTACCATATGCCGAAGTATTTGAAGAAAGGAGTAAAAGTAAATACTTCTGACAAGGATTATATTAACGCATTTAAGAAACTCAAACAGCTCCTGATGAATGACCCAATTCTCATCTATCCTGACTATTCAAGGAATTTCACCCTTGTCACAGATGCATCAAATTTTGGGATTGGTGCCGTTTTGATGCAGACAGAGAAAGTCGTTTCATATTATAGTAGAACATTGAATGAACACGAACGTAGGTATTCTGCAATAGAAAAGGAACTACTCGCCATAGTGGCAGCAACTAAGTACTTTAGACAGTAATTATGGGGTAGAAAATTTACTATTAAAACGGATCATAAGCCTTTGGTTTGGCCGGATTCATTGAAAGAGCCAAATCTTAAACTGCAAAGATGGAAAATTAAATTAAATGAATTTGATTATGAGATCGTGCATGTTAAGGAAAGAACGAATGTGGCGAATGGTTTGTCAAAACTACCGAATTTGGAGATAAATAATGGTGAATTGGTTTCAGAGGGAGTCCAAAACGGCATAAGTTCAAATTGTGCTACCATACATAACGGAGAAGAGGACAGCGCTTGCTATATTTATATTACGGAAAAACCGATTAATGTTTACAAAAACCAACTATATTTCCAAAAGGGACTACGGAAAAATTCGTTATGCAAATTAAGAATAAAGTAAGTACAAAATTTTATTACACTCACTGATAATAGTGACATAGTAACGATACTGAGGAAAGTGCTGAAAGATAAAGGTGTCATGTGTTTTTTTTGCGAAGATGCTCGACTTTTTGAACAGCTTCAGGATGTTTATGTGAGAAATTTTTCCAGTAACAGAAATTTAAGAGTGCTAAGATCCACGAAAAGATTAATTGAAACTACAGATAGAGAGGAAGCCTTAAAAATAACAAAAGACGAACACTTGAGGAACAACCATCGCGGCATTAACGAAGTATTTGGGGAGCTGAAATTTAAATATTAATTTCCTAGGTAAATAATTGCGAAGTTTGTCAATTAGCTAAGTTCGATAGAAGACCTGTAAGAGTTCCATTTCAGGTGACTGAGTCACCAGGCTGTTTCACCGACATTGACCACATGGATATTTGGTTCCCATTTCGAAACGTAATGTTCTTAACAACTATAGATAAATTTTCGAAATATGCAACGGTGCATAAACTGAGCGATATAACGTGGCTTTCTATACTAACTGCACTCAAAGAAAGGATAAGATTTTTAGGGAAAATGAGAAAGCTTGTCTATGACAATGATATGTGCATGCTTCACGAATCTGTTAAATTGTTTGTAACCGAAAATGGCATTGAAACTCATGAAACGATCGCTCACTACAAGAGCACATTCGAATTATTACAGCCGATAAAACGGTGACAGATGAAGATACTGAAGACAAAATACATAGGATAATTACAATTTACAACAACAGTATTAATTCAACGACTAAACTACGACCCATTGATTTTATTGAGAAAAATTTCGACAGAGAAAAGATCTAAGAGCTTGCAGAACAATTTAGGAGAGAAAAAACTTTTAAAATTAAGAGATTAAACAAAAATCGAAACAAAAATTTTAACTTGACCGATGCAATTGTACGGAACAGAAACATACAGAAAAATAGTCCCAAACATAGAAGACTCTTACAGTTCAAGAAAGAAGATAATTATGTAATAGAAACATTCAGAAAAATAGTCCCAAACATAGAAGACTCTTATAGTTCAAGACAGAAGGTAATTATGTAATAGACACTAGTAATAGGAGAAATAAGAAGTACTACAGAACTTAAATGAAACGCAGGTTCAAGCAACAGATTTAATGTTTTTGCAGAATTGGACTTGTCAATAGAAGAAGTTTTGGTGCAGGGTAATATGGTATACAAAAAAAGGGAAAATTTAATGGTAAAGAAAAACCTTTTGATCCATGATAACAATTGTGTAAGAGATTCTTTCAAGCAGAATAATAATTACAAACTTAGAATAAATAAAGAACCAATAATTAAAGAAATTAAGGCATAATCACAATCATTAATCACAATTGTAATAATCAGTTATATTTTGTCAAAGGAAATAGTATTATTAAGTTTGTACGATTAGAGTAAACGAGCTTGTGTTTGAGAATTTGTTTAGTAGATTTAGCCATGGAGTACTTATATCTTGGAACTATGTAAGTTTTACAAAGAACATTAATAACTTCACCTTGGAGGGACTTCATATCCAAAGTATTAAGAATAGAGAAATCATTAAATACATTGAATTTAAAAATAACGTAACACAGGGTACTACTATAAGTTTGGTTGTTATACTTTTAGTAATAATTGTAATTTTAACCATAAAAATTAAGTGTTGTAAGGTGAATAAAACAAAATAGAACTGAAACTGAAAGACTACCCAGATCCATTTGCCTGGAGGGCAAACACTAAAGATGTGGAAATAACATACATGTAGTCTTTTATTATTTCCGTTCCCACAAATTACTAGACGCAAACGTTAGCGCATTCCTCAAAATTCTACAGTTAAACAAACAGACTAATATTACAGGATGAAGTTTGTTTGTTTAAGTTCTTATTGTGCTTATTATGCACATATCTTCTTTCTCACCGTCAATTAAGAATTGTAGTACATTTTAAGCTTTAGTCATAATTGACATAGTTTTAAGTTGTCAGTTTATAATAAAGACTCAAGAACAACAGCCACAGTTGTTTCATTTTATTAATATATTAACTTTTGAATTTGGATTGAGATATAAGTCTCTTGAGTTTTCAATACAGAATTTGGGTAAAATTCACTGATGATCGGTAGTAAAATGGCCATATGGATATACTTCTCCAACAGTAATACGTAAGTAAAATACAGTAATAATTATAAAACATTTATATTTAAAGAATTAAGGTTGATTAACTTAAAACTGATTCCAAATAATTAATTTTTTGTTTTGGATATACTCAAAAGCTTTAAAATTTAGTCCGAATTAAATTAACGTGTTCAGAAATGTAGTGCCCAGCCAAAGTTTTTTGTGTAAGGAATAATTTATTATATAATCATATTTATTGGTTTTTTATTATAAAATGTTGAATTTTGAAACCTAACATGTAGTATTTTTAATATGCATTATGCTTTTATTAAGCGTCAGCATATAACCAACCCAATGCAGAAGGGAATGTAAAATAAAATAAAAATGTGCTTTGCTTTTTGGTAACTTTTGTTAAAGCACTTTTATATATTTTCGTACGGGATTAAAAAACTATTCACACGAAACACATGTAACAGCTTTTTCAATTAACAAATAAACTGCTGTAAGCATAATGTGTTGCTCGAATATCAAAACACTTTAGTTTTTTTGATTTGATTTCCATAGAAGTTCATCACAGGACTAATACTTATTTTTCTTAATGACGACATTTATATAAACGCTGATTATATTCGTTTTTTTTTATTCTTCGTTTACCATTTACTTAGAAAAACCCAAAAATAATAACAAATACATATTGTTACGTTCGTTTATTTTTTTAATAACCATTTGGCTTTTAAAGTTTAATTACCCCAAAATAATTATACACAACATATTAGAGTTTTTAATTAAATTACGCAATTTATTTAATTTTGCTTGCGTTTAAAGTTTTTGTGTTTAATGGTAATTTTACTACTTTAATGCGGTTTATTATGCTTATGTCTTTACTCGATGATGTTTTCACTTTAACTAACTTTATTGCCCAACAAATAGTGCTTATATATTTTGTTTTGAGCAGTTCTCGATATACAAGAAAATTCTACTGTAATATTTTGCAGCATTTAAAATAAACTGGAATATAAAAATAATAAATTAATAATATATAACTAAGCAATTTTATTTCGTACTTGATTACTTTAATTAAATATTTCGTGATATTTTCACAAAATATTTATTATAAAAAATTTTTATTAAAAAAAAAACATCTTATGATATTCTCATAAAACATTTATTCCAATAAAAATAAAAATATTTGAAATGTATTGTGATGGGGGAGAGCACATCCATATTGCTCAAGTAGCTCATCACTGAATTTTACCCCAATATTGTATAGAAAAACCTAAGAGTCTTATATCCAAAGCCAAACTGATTCTATGAGAATTTTCATAAAATCAACATAGCATAGACAGTAAAGGCCGAGGCACATTGAACCCGTCATGCGTTATACTTTGACGTATTCAACTGAAGTCAAAGTAACGACGGATGAGGTTGGCACAATGAGTACTTTGTTGACGGATAAAAAATCAGCTGTTTTTTTGTTTTTCTTTTTTTATATTTTTTTGCAGTTTTAATAAAGTGCACATTTGAAATGGAGTTAGACGACATCTTAGACTTTCTATTAATGGTAATTTGTACTATATATTCCATTATTGATTATTATTAGTATTATTATTATTTATAATTTATTTTAAAAATATTTTACTACAATAGAGCGAAAACACAAAAAAAACAAGAAGAAGAAGAAGCAAATGAAAAATGTCAAAGTACTCAACGTACGTCAAAAGATAAAAGTTGGCCAACTTTCGTACTTTGCGTTGACGGAGACGTATTGATTGTGACAACGCTGATAAGAAAACTTGTATTTCAACTTACTTGTCAGTTGAAAAATACAACGTATGACGGATGACGGATTCTATGTGCCCCAGCCATAAGACTCAAAAACACTTCTATGCAAACACTACAAAAAATTCCAAAACAAAAAAAAAAACACATTGTTTATTTACCATCCATTGTAGCAGCTGCCGTATGCACCTAAAGTAGAGTAGAGTAAAGTAAAGTAAAACTCGGGTTACCAGACCGTTAGCCGCGCTGGTATGCTGGCGTAAGCACCGGCTACGGCTCGCCGTCGTGGGGTGGTTCTTGCCAACGCGTCTAGTTTGTGCAGCAGCTACAAATTCATACCTGCTAACTGAAACAGTATCGAAAGGAAATAAATTTGGAGCCCGAAGCAAGGCTAGTCAGTTCCCTGCCAGCAAATACACATAAACTCCATGGCTGATGTTAGGCCATGCCCTCCCTCAAGAAGTCGTTAGACCTTACCGTGACATCGTATAAAAATATCTAAAATGTTGGATGACCCTAAACATTGCCTTTACCTTATAAAAGGTTTAGGCCATCGTATCTGAGAAGAAAAATCTAATTAGAATTTCATATTCAATTTACATTTTTATTATTATAAAAAAATAAATTTAAAACAAAATGTTGATAATTTCTACGTTTACTGGAAAAAATTAGTTAAATTCAAGATACAATAAGGCAACAAAAATTCAGGTAAAAGGGAAACAAATTAATTAAATTCTTAATATACAATATCGGAATTAACATTCCGGAAAAAAAATTAAATTCATACAAAAAGGTTAACTAAATTTTAGTATATCCTTTTGCAGCAAAAATTAAAAAAGGAAATAAATTAATTAAATTTTATATATATATAATATCGCAACAAAAAAAAGCAGGTTAGATATATATATTATAAAAAACATTTGTTCTCCGACCAAACGGAATTTCTGCTATTCCTATTCGCCAGGCTCTTAGCTGAATCGTAACTCTGCCGCGACTTTGGTGCAGGTACTGCCGTCCGTCCGTCACGTGTCCTACGTCCGGATTCTCGTTTAAGGTAAGGGTAGCAATTTACATAATATTACCTATATATATATATTTCACTTTCGCCTATCTTTCTATATCTCTTTTCTAAGCTAAGAAAAACACTACAGTGGGAAACTAAAATGCCCACGATCACGCAGCGAAAAAAAAGGTTTGAGCTCAATCCTAAACGCGCACTATTGTCCTGAAGCGTATCAAGAGGATTGAGATTTTTTAGGCGGTAAGTATTTTCCCTAAATTCTTACAGGCTAAAGCTAAATACATATATAAACGTTTCAAATTACAGTCTGTGGGTCGTTCGTCGTTAAGTGTTGTGGTCGAATGGCTGTTACCTGTTACTCCAGGAGTGGTGACGTCTCTGGTGGCGGAAAACTTGAGTCCCTCGGTGGAAGCGACAGTGATGGCAGTTTTTATATTTTTATGAAATTAACTTTCATTAATTTAGTTTGAACTTGATTTTGTTTTTTTTTTTTGTTTCACTATATAACAGTTTAGTGTCCTTTGGTAACGTTCTTTTAATAGTATTAATTCTAGTAGTTTCTAGCTTTTAGTTTTTTTGCTAGTTCTTTCTTTCCTTTTTTTTCAATAATAAATTTTTTTTTTTAATTTAGTTCACTTTTTACTCTTTTCCTTTTTTCAAAATGTTTTATACGTTTTGTAAAAAAAATTCGTTCACACAAATAAAATTTGGTCACCATTTTTTTTTGTGTTTATGTTTTTCTTTTGTGCGGCCACCACTTCGCTCCGTAAGTATTCAAACGAAAAAGAACCAGATTCCGGCATCTTGCGTCCAGGAAATCTCCTAAACGCCACAATATGTCTTCCATCCACCGTTTTTTCGATTTTCGGACATGCCGCTGCATGTTTCTCCTCTAGTTATCCTCTTCTTTCCCTATTCATATTACCTAACAGCTTACCATTGCACTGCCTTATCAGTCATTGCACTGCCCTATCATTCATTGCACTGCCCAATCATTCATTGCAGTGCCCTATCCTCACACAGGGTGCACATGACACCATCAATCATTCTACATTTGAAAATGCTTCTTGCTAATTAAATTTTAAAGTACTTACATATAATATTGTTACGAAGATGATTTGTTAAGTTTTAAAAGAAAGTAATTAATTAATCTGTGAATTTTACATATTGCGTAGTTTTCAAGGAAGTCATGTACACATAACAGCAACATGCTTTTGAGAAATTCTACCAAAGAAGTGAACAACAGAAAACAACAACAACATACTTATGAGAAATTCTACCATAGGAGTGAACAACAGAAAATAAAAACAACTAACACAGAACAAAACACATAGCCAAACCGGCGCCTAAACTGAATATTAATAACAATAATATGCGGTGATATTAAACATAGGATATTCTTGTATGTACGAGAATATATGGTCACTATTTGCTAGGCAAATTAATTAATTTAAGTTGAGTCATACGTGTGTGAAGTAAATAAATCGTTTAACTTAATTTTAAAATTCTAAAATACTGCTATTTTTTAATTAAAGAACTCAAAATAAACAAAAACGTTTATTAAAAGAAATAAACGTAACAACTAGTATCAGAAGGGAAACTGCAAGCTAAAAAAAATAATTATATAAATTAAAATGAAGGTCGATGAGCTAAAAGTTGAGAAGCTAAAAAAGAAGCTGAATAAGTTAAATCTAACCACAACAGATAAAAAGGCAGAATTGCAGAAGAGGCGTGATAATGATATTAGGACATACGAATTTGAAGAAAAAAGGAGGTTGAGGTATGGGATACATCCCAGCAGCAAAAACCAATGACTTGAGTTCAATGCTTGCCGCTATAATGGTTAAAGTGGAAGAAAACAACCAGAAGAAATTTCTAGAGCCAATAGTGCCAAATGCTAAAATTGATTCAAAAAAGTTTTAGAGGCAACAGTGCTAAAAGTGATGACACAAATGCAAAACTGCTGGAAAAAATTGATTCAATTCAAGAAAGCTCTAGAACCAACAGTGCAAAAAATGCTGACAAAAACGCAAAACTGCTGAAGTAAACGATAAACTTCAGAAAATATCTAAAGTCTTTGGCAAACGAGTAGATGCTGTGAAACAGAAAGTAACCGTGTTTGAATTAAAGACGCAAATAGGCGACCTTCAAACTCGAGAGGGACTCATGTTTGAGCACGCCAACAAGACAAACTCCCCGAGCCTTGACTGCAATGTGTTTAAGTTCGAATTTGAAACAGTGGCCAGCAATAATGGATGTGGCAATGAAGAAATGGCCATAGAGCTAATTTTGGCCTTAAAAGGTGGAGCGGCCAGCTGTTGCAGAAATAACTACGAGGACGTAATCATGGCCTTACAATGTTGGTACGGTGGCGAGCATAAGAGAGAACTCTATAGGATGGAGATACGAGGCAGGGTACAGAAGGCAAACGTGACGCTGCAAGACGTGGTCATGGAGATTGATCGTTTGGTACAGCTGACTTACGCAGAAAAAAGAAGCAAGTCTCGTGTCAAATGAGGTAAAGTTGGACATTTCCAGAGCAACTGCAGATCCGTAATGAAAAGATCAAGATTTGCTTTGACAAAGTGACAACAAATCGCATGGACATAGCACTGAAAACGAAGAGCTAGCACCTACAACTGAGGCCCTGCAATCTGCATTTCTACTATACGACAGGAAAACAAAAATCTTACTGATCAACGGAGCTGCCTTCGTAATTTCCTTCAACTGAAGGTATGTTGAGGTCCGTATGGATGTTTTTCCTGATATACCACGGTGCACCTGTTATTATTCTGAGAACTTTAGACTGCTTTCTTTGGAGCTTCTCTACGTTCGATGGTGATGCTGTTCCCCATAACTGTAATCCATACATCCAAATAGATTTTAGTACTGCCTTGTATAAAAGTATCTTAAGGCCTAAATTGAGAGGTGACTTAGTGCCATTAAGCCAGTGTAGTTGTGCAGATCTGAGTTTCAGATGGGTGATTTTATGTGCTATATGGTAGGACCATGTAAAGCGATGGTCCAAGTGTATGTCAAGATATCTTACATTGTTATTTTCCGGCACTCTTACAGCATTAATCAGGATGGGTGGGCAATTTTACCCTTCTCAGTGTGAACGTAATATGGACGCGCTTAGAAACATTAACATTTATTTTCCGCTTTTGTAGCCAACTTTCTAGCTCATTAATTTTTTATTGATTGTTAATGTAAAATAAGCAAATAAATTTAAGTATACATATAAGTCAAAGTATGAAATAGAGAAACCACTCTTGGTTTTTGTAACTAACACGAAACACGTGCTGATTAACTTACATGGGCAGCAACTGCGTGATCTTAAATAAGAGACCGTCGTGCCAGAATTTGTCGAAAGCTTGAGATATGTCAATAAACAGCGCAGAGTAATAGTGTTTGATTTCGAAAGCACTTCTAATTAAATTAGTAATAATGTGCACTTATTGAATAGTACTACGTCTCCTGGATTATCGGGAATTGTTACGTTACCATATGTGTGTCTAACTTAACTTTCTATAAGCATATTCTCGAACAGATTGGGGGCACTTGAACTATGATTTAAATTAATTTTCGGTTTAGCAGTTAAATAATATTTGTTATAAACCGGGTCATTAATATTTGCACTGGTCACCGATTCGTGGCTCAAAACTAAGAAGGAATTTCTGCCATCAGACGCGCTCCCCTTATTGGGAGTTTTGGTTGCGTTCATTCACTATATTTATTTATTTTCTGGTATTATGTTGTTTATATTATTCCCCCCAGTAAACGAAATACTGTTATTTTCCGTCTTATTTGGCTGTTGTTCTCTTGCAGTTAATGGCGAGCGCTTTCTATGTGAAAACGTCATTGTCAAGCGGTGATATATTTCGTACTGGTGTCAGGGTTCGCGTATAGATAGATCTGTTATTAAGTTCGTATCTATCCATGTAGACAGAATGCCAGCCACCTGGCACTTTATGCAAAGTAAATCTCTCAATACCTCCGTCTTTTATTATTATTTAGGTACGTGTGTCCGTCTAAGGGTATTTTTCGTGTGCATGAGTAGTTTTAGTGGTGCGAAAATTGTGTTTGAGGTCGTGATTATCTGTTCGTTTATAATGTCACTGTTGAACGTTTTTGCTTTGTAGATTTCCATGTTTTCAGGAATGTCTAGTCTTCGTCCTCTTTTGCTAGGATGTAGTAATATCAAACATTTCCTTTGGGTGGTATCCGTGAGTGTAATGCAAAGTTGGAATCTTCTCTTTTCCGCTTGTATGAGCGTATGTGTTCTGTAAACCTTGTTTTTAGTGTTCATCCAGTTAAGTTTGTTTGCAGGTACAAGTAAGTTTGTATACCCCGCTGAAACTAAATTTGTCAGTTGTTTCTGTCGTTGTTCTGAGATTATTATTTTAATAAAACGTTATTTGTTTTTAGATTTTAGATCCGAAAAACACGTCTTAATACAACGAATGCCACTCTTTAACTCCCAGAACCCCATTTTGGCAAAAAATTATATTGGCTAAGCTGAAGAACAAAAACAGGACCGTAATGATATATTGGCGGAAAATTTAATGGCAAACTCATACTGGGCCCAGTAACATAGCCTAAAAGTGCTGGAGGGCTGTTTATATCAAAATTAGTAAAGTACAGATGGCAAAACTGGGTCGGACTTAATCGTTGTGCCAACTTCCAGAATAAAAGACATAATGGAGCCGTTTCGTAATGGTCCTAGCGGCGCACGGTGGTTCAGAATCAATTTTCATTGGCCAAAACCTCTATTTTTTCTTGACATAGATTCTTAAAATTTTTATGCCATCAGAAAGGAAACAGATCAAAACTTAGGTAGCCGAAAAATTTTGTCAAGAAATATTCGCAGTAGTGGCTGCTAAAAGCAAAGAATTTATGTTAATTTAGAAATAAAAAAATTTTAATATTTGATCTCATATTACTTACGATTTCTTGAAAACTATTATTGATGATGGGCTGCGTTTTTTTTTGTTATGTTGGGTAGACTGTTGTTTTTCACAAATGGTATTTGAGCATTCTGTATAATTTGTAGTTGGGGTGTTACGTAATAAATTTGAAATCACCATATATTGGTAAAATTTGAAGTTTAATAATGTATAAGGACAAAAAAGGAGAAAAATTCGAAACCACTCAAAGAAAGGCAAAAGTGTTTTCTTTAACCCTATATATAATATTGCACCTGCCCGGATCCGCCGGTAGAACACTTTTTTTATTTTAATGAAAATACTCAAAATTTTTACAAACAAAATTCAATCAAAATTAGTAGTAAATTTACTTTAGAAACCATTCACTGCCATAAACAGAAACTGCAGATAGCAAAAAGTATGAAAGTTATTAGTGGTATAAATATTTCTTCAAAAGGTTAAATTAAAAATAAAATTTTCCATTTGATTTAATGGAATGCTACCTAGGTACAGTATAATAATGTACTGTTTATTTTCGAAGCCTGATATAAGGAAAATAATTTGGAAATAAATTTATAAATTTATTTTCAGCTTAACTAAAATATGGAGACTTTCAGGTATTAATAATTGACCGAAGAATATTTTAAAAACAAAAATAAAGAAGATGTTATAAGCCATATTCACAGAAAATGGAACATAAATGCTATCTACATTGAAACACAATTGGAAATAAAAAACAAAGTATCTGATTTCGTAAAAATATTGAAAAAACGCTACAAGGAAGTTGACTTTAGTAAAAGTAAATTTTTACAAGCGTTTTGGTTACAAGGTGAACTTCATAAACCACATAGCGCTTGCATTATTTCTGGATTTAAAGTTAACAAAACTGCAGCATATTCAACTCAGATTGCGTGTGACCGATACTCTATTGTCTACAAAATACTGCAGACCAATAATGTTTGAGTTTAAAAAGGAAACTCATGATACCATTAAGAATGAAGTAAGTGACATTAGACATCAAATTTCAACACTACAGCCATTATAGTTAGAGATTGATGAACAGACTATTAAATTGAATTACCAATTAATACTTTTAATGATAGACGGAAAAACTGTCCAGGTTTTGACTGATACAAAAGCTTCATCCAGCTATATTATATGTAAAGCAACATCAAGTCGGTTAAACCAAGAACAGACAAAGTCAGTAGATAGTATTGATGCAGTTGAATTTGGATTATCACCGATACATACGAAGATAAGGTTTATGGAACACATACTGAAAATTAGCTATGATGGACTTCGGATCTTCAGGATCAATTAGAAATTACGACATCAACAAAGAGAAAAGAAAATTGAAAAAAGTAAAAAGTTCAAAATGTATTTCTCAAACACGGGTTAATTATAGATCAACATAAGCAAGGATCAGGCAATAAAATCGATGGCAATACCGCAAAAAGATTCTTTTTGACTTTAGTAAAAGTAAATTTTTCAAGCGTTTTGGTTACAAGGTGAACTTCATAAACCACATATGAGGAGAGTTGTGGAAGACCACAAAAATCGCTAGATAACAGTTACGATAGATCTAAGAGGCAAAAAATGAAGAATATAAAGGAAGAAATCGGATGTGAAAACGTTAAAGATAGTTTTCTTCACAAATTGCGCTCACAAAAATAATTAACGAAAGTGGATATCATTCAAAAAGTCCTTTCTGCTAGTCCGGAGAGAACAAAACGGGTCTTTAAAAGCATTCCAAAACCAAACGAGGAAAAACAGTTCACAAATGAGGAAGCGCTTGTATTATTTCTGGATTTAAAGTTAACAAAACAGCAGTATACTCAACTCAGATTGCGTGTGACCGATACTCTATTGTCTACAAAATACTGCAGACCAATAATGTTTGAGTTTAAAAAGGAAACTCATGATACCATTAAGAATGAAGTAAGTGACATTAGACATCAAATTTCAACACTACAGCCATTATAGTTAGAGATTGATGAACAGACTATTAAATTGAATTACCAATTAATACTTTTAATGATAGACGGAAAAACTGTCCAGGTTTTGACTGATACAAAAGCTTCATATTATATGTAAAGCAACATCAAGTCGGTTAAACCAAGAACAGACAAAGTCAGTAGATAGTATTGATGCAGTTGAATTTGGATTATCACCGATACATACGAGGATGAGGTTTATGGAATACATACTGAAAATTAGCTATGATGGACTTCGGATCTTCAGGATCAATAAGAAATTACGACATCAACAAAGAGAAAAGAAAATTGAAAAAAGTAACAAGTTCAAAATGTATTTCTCAAACACGGGTTAATTATAGATCAACCTAAGCAAGGATCAGGCAATACAAACGATGGCAATACCGCAAAAAGATTCTTTTTGGATCCCGAAACTACATCTGATATAACAGGTGTTGACATAGATGTTATTTCAAGATTTAAAACAATTACTGAAGTACTTGCGCGCAATGAACAAATCAATGCTAGAAAATTATGACGAAATATGTTGATGATTTGATCTGCCATCAACGAAATGTTAAAAAAATTAAATGAATTTGACACTTCAATAAAATTTACAACTGAAAAGGAATGTGATGCTAAACTTCCATATTTAGACACTTTAATAAAAAGAAGAAATAAAGAATTAGTTATAGATTGGTACCAAAAACCAACTGCTTCAGGGAGAATTATTAGTTATTATTCTAAACAGAAAAAAAATATTATTAACACGGCCAATAACTTAATAGAGAGGATTTTAACAATTAGTGACAAAGAATTCCATAGAAAGAACAAAGAAAAGATTAGAAACATATTAACTGAGAACAATTTTTCAATACGATTAACTAATAGGTTAATTAACCAATTTAATAATAGAAGGAAAAGAGTTATAAGTAGTAAAACGGAACCCAAAATATATAAATCGATAACTTATATACCTGTGTTGTCTGAAAGAATAAAGAATTCAAAAATTTTTGATACAAATAAATACAAAATGGCATACAAGAATACGAACACATTAAATAGGTTGTTTAGTAAAACTAAGGATAAAATTCAAAAATTAAATATGTACAATGTAGTGTACAAAATTCCTTGTAACGGTAATAATAAGGAGGATTGTAATAAAGTTTATGTAGGCACAACAAAAAATAAATTGAAAACTAGAATCGCAGGACATAGGTCAGACCAAAAATACAGGAATAATATTAGTTTACAAAAAACAGCATTATCTTCGCATTGTTCTAAAGTTAATCACTATCCTAACTTTGAAAATGTTTCATTTTTAAATTTAGAAAATAATTATAAACGTCGGTATATGTTAGAAATGTTACAAATAATTAAAGTGCCATTAACCAAAAAAAAAAAAATTTTAAAGCAGATACGGAGAATGTTGCACAAAATTATAGACATTTGGTGCATAAAACAATAAAACAAAACTCTGTACCTGAATAATATTAAAATTTAATACTTTAATTTTTTTGTAATGTTTGGTCATTAAATTTATGTTTTTTGAATATATGTGTAAAATAATATTGTTTTGTAAAATTGTTATTTTCAAAATTGTTTTTCATTTAAAAAATTTTTTAATATTGAAAATTTGTTTGTATGTTTAGATATTAAAAATTTTTTTCAATTTGTAGTTTTTATTGTTTTTTGTTTGTTTTTGCTTTTTGAAAAAGTTTTTGATTATTTTTGAATGTGCTAATCAAAAATTTTTTTTTAATTTTGATTAATTATTTATAAATTCTTCTTCTTTTTTGTTTATCCTGATGATGCCAACCAATGGTTTGGCGAAATATTGAAAAAATAGAAAAAACTAAAGTTTTTTTTAAATCTTTTATTTAATAATGACCTAGTGATTAATAATTAACTATTAAAAATTACACTATTTTATTTTAAAATTGACCAAACAGTCGGAAATATGTAAGCATTGTTAAGCATAAAGTCAAGTGCAGCGCGCTGTACCGATTTTAATTAAACCTAAACTCGACAAAAGCTTAAGATCTTCTAAAAAATCTTTGGTTGTTAAAAAGTTACAGAGTTTTGGCCAATGGAATACGATTTTAAGCCACTGTGCGGCGGTCATTTGGGTGTAACAAAAACTCTAGAAAAAAGATAAAACAGCGATTTTATTGAGTAGGCTACCCACAATCTGCAGCCGATTGGAGAGCTAATTGTAAGCAGTTCATGCGTCCAAGGGTCCAACAAGAAAATGTCGTGGAAAGCTACAGCAGTACAACGCAGAAGCCCCTTTCAGCAGATAGCTATGGATATCGCAGGGCCATTTCCTTTCGGTAGCACTAGAAACCGGTAAGTACTAGTGGTAATGGATTATATTAGCAAATGGCCCGAAGGGTATCCCATTCCAAAATCCGAAACGGTGGTAGATGCATTTGTGAATAATTGGGTATGCCAATACGGTGTTGCAATAGAACTACATTTTGTTTCGTTAGAACTGTTTAAGTGTGTTTACGTGTTTTTAAAGCCGTCCTACTTTTAAATATTTTTACTACGTGTTTACATGTATTTATCTGTTTGTGTCATAAATACTGTGGATTAAAACAAAAATTAAATAATTGTCACTAAAATTTTATGACTGTATTTCTGTTGTCTGTGCTTTTGGAGTGGTATTTTCAGTGATTTTAGTTTGCAACAACTACAACTGCGCGCAATCGCTTTCTTTCTTTTAACAAAATACTTTTGTTTTAATCGTTGGTTTTTATTTTGTACTGACAATATCGTCAATTGCATTGTGTGTGCTACACTGCAAAATGTAAGCCTGATTTCCTGTCTGTACAACCTTATTTATAATGGCTTGCTTATTCACTAATTGTGTTATTACTGGAAGTGATCGAATAGTAGGTTGCTGGTTATGCATGGATCTTTACCATCTAAAGTGCAGTGGCCTTAAAACTCGTGATGCGGATGCATTGGCTGATAATTCGAAGTTTCTTCAGTGGACTTGCCCGCGTTGCAGAAATATTGAATTTAATAAATTTTCTTCAAAACTCTAAGGATGAGTTTCAAAGAATAAATAATGAATTTTTGGTCCTGCATGAAAAACTTGGCAATTTTGGTAAACCTTTTGATAATTACCCTAATTTGGATAAATTTCTCAATTCCCAACAAGCTGGCTCATCTACGAGATCCGCAACTACTCAAAGTTCTGAAAGTATTTCTCCACTCCAATGTAATGGCGCATCTGAAACTACACCTATGGTTACAGTTAATTCTGAAAATACTTTGGCCCCTTATCCAACATTACGTGTGGCGTCTCAGATTTCGCCGAAACCTAAATATTCACTATCAAACGTTCTTGAAGATGATAACAATAGTAATAATACGCAAACTTTTATTTCTGTTTCTGATTCAAATATTAATCAAATTGAACCGAAGCCGCTAAGAGCTATACCTTCTAGTAAGAAAATTTTGTTTCTTCAGTGCTTCAGGCACTATTGCTGAGGATGTTATATTTTATATCAATTTTAAACTTCTTATAAGCCGTGACATTTCAGTGTATAAATATACATATACTCTTAACCAAGAACAATAACTTCTTTTAAAACTATTGCACCTGATGAGTTATTTAAGGAATAAATACAAAAGTGTCTTCATTGTTTAATCAAAGTCTGGCTTTACTTATAGCATCATTATTTTTACTGAAACATGTCTGATTGATAATGTTTAAAGTACTGAAATATTCGGCGATAATTACCGAATTTACAGACGAGATCGTGGTGGTAATATCAGAGGAGGCGGTGTTCTAATTGCGGTTTCCAATCACTTTTCATCTGAAGCTTTAATAAATGAACATGAATTTCTTGGTGTTGTCATTAAATTAAAACATAAAACTATCTTCGTTACTTCTTCTTATATTCCTCCAAGTTCACCTGAAACGGTGTACCAAAAACATGCTACCGCTTTCAAAAATGTTGTTAATGCTGCAAGCCTGAATGTTTATATAGTTTGGGTAGGGGACTTTAATATGTCCTCGATATCATTGAACTTAACAGCTGATGGCGGTTATTTTATCCCAACGTCAAGGACAAATACGTATGTCATAGATTTCGCAAAAGATTGATTTACTTGATTTGAATCTTCACCAACTATATGGAGTATATAATGAAAACTTTAAATTGTCGGATTTAGTTTTTGCTAATGAGTGTGCTGATATTACTATTAATAGAGTTTATCAAATTTCCATTCCGGAAGATGGTTACCATCCTACAATCGAAATTAATATATCTGTCACTGGGTCTTGCTGTATCACCAAACATTTGTTCAAGGAAGAAATTGTTTTGTGTCAAAAAGACGAACTTTCAAGTGTTAAGTTTAAAAAGGAAACTCATGATACCATTAAGAATGAAGTAAGTGACATTAGACATCAAATTTCAACACTACAGCCATTATAGTTAGAGATTGATGAACAGACTATTAAATTGAATTACCAATTAATACTTTTAATGATAGACGGAAAAACTGTCCAGGTTTTGACTGATACAAAAGCTTCATATTATATGTAAAGCAACATCAAGTCGGTTAAACCAAGAACAGACAAAGTCAGTAGATAGTATTGATGCAGTTGAATTTGGATTATCACCGATACATACGAGGATGAGGTTTATGGAATACATACTGAAAATTAGCTATGATGGACTTCGGATCTTCAGGATCAATAAGAAATTACGACATCAACAAAGAGAAAAGAAAATTGAAAAAAGTAACAAGTTCAAAATGTATTTCTCAAACACGGGTTAATTATAGATCAACCTAAGCAAGGATCAGGCAATACAAACGATGGCAATACCGCAAAAAGATTCTTTTTGGATCCCGAAACTACATCTGATATAACAGGTGTTGACATAGATGTTATTTCAAGATTTAAAACAATTACTGAAGTACTTGCGCGCAATGAAC
Organism: Trichopoda pennipes; assembly: GCA_030448955.1. Classification (NCBI taxonomy): domain Eukaryota; kingdom Metazoa; phylum Arthropoda; class Insecta; order Diptera; family Tachinidae; genus Trichopoda; species Trichopoda pennipes. The sequence continues at coordinate 1,890,965 of JASKUP010000051.1, forward strand.
AAATCAATGCTAGAAAATTATGACGAAATATGTTGATGATTTGATCTGCCATCAACGAAATGTTAAAAAAATTAAATGAATTTGACACTTCAATAAAATTTACAACTGAAAAGGAATGTGATGCTAAACTTCCATATTTAGACACTTTAATAAAAAGAAGAAATAAAGAATTAGTTATAGATTGGTACCAAAAACCAACTGCTTCAGGGAGAATTATTAGTTATTATTCTAAACAGAAAAAAAATATTATTAACACGGCCAATAACTTAATAGAGAGGATTTTAACAATTAGTGACAAAGAATTCCATAGAAAGAACAAAGAAAAGATTAGAAACATATTAACTGAGAACAATTTTTCAATACGATTAACTAATAGGTTAATTAACCAATTTAATAATAGAAGGAAAAGAGTTATAAGTAGTAAAACGGAACCCAAAATATATAAATCGATAACTTATATACCTGTGTTGTCTGAAAGAATAAAGAATTCAAAAATTTTTGATACAAATAAATACAAAATGGCATACAAGAATACGAACACATTAAATAGGTTGTTTAGTAAAACTAAGGATAAAATTCAAAAATTAAATATGTACAATGTAGTGTACAAAATTCCTTGTAACGGTAATAATAAGGAGGATTGTAATAAAGTTTATGTAGGCACAACAAAAAATAAATTGAAAACTAGAATCGCAGGACATAGGTCAGACCAAAAATACAGGAATAATATTAGTTTACAAAAAACAGCATTATCTTCGCATTGTTCTAAAGTTAATCACTATCCTAACTTTGAAAATGTTTCATTTTTAAATTTAGAAAATAATTATAAACGTCGGTATATGTTAGAAATGTTACAAATAATTAAAGTGCCATTAACCAAAAAAAAAAAAATTTTAAAGCAGATACGGAGAATGTTGCACAAAATTATAGACATTTGGTGCATAAAACAATAAAACAAAACTCTGTACCTGAATAATATTAAAATTTAATACTTTAATTTTTTTGTAATGTTTGGTCATTAAATTTATGTTTTTTGAATATATGTGTAAAATAATATTGTTTTGTAAAATTGTTATTTTCAAAATTGTTTTTCATTTAAAAAATTTTTTAATATTGAAAATTTGTTTGTATGTTTAGATATTAAAAATTTTTTTCAATTTGTAGTTTTTATTGTTTTTTGTTTGTTTTTGCTTTTTGAAAAAGTTTTTGATTATTTTTGAATGTGCTAATCAAAAATTTTTTTTTAATTTTGATTAATTATTTATAAATTCTTCTTCTTTTTTGTTTATCCTGATGATGCCAACCAATGGTTTGGCGAAATATTGAAAAAATAGAAAAAACTAAAGTTTTTTTTAAATCTTTTATTTAATAATGACCTAGTGATTAATAATTAACTATTAAAAATTACACTATTTTATTTTAAAATTGACCAAACAGTCGGAAATATGTAAGCATTGTTAAGCATAAAGTCAAGTGCAGCGCGCTGTACCGATTTTAATTAAACCTAAACTCGACAAAAGCTTAAGATCTTCTAAAAAATCTTTGGTTGTTAAAAAGTTACAGAGTTTTGGCCAATGGAATACGATTTTAAGCCACTGTGCGGCGGTCATTTGGGTGTAACAAAAACTCTAGAAAAAAGATAAAACAGCGATTTTATTGAGTAGGCTACCCACAATCTGCAGCCGATTGGAGAGCTAATTGTAAGCAGTTCATGCGTCCAAGGGTCCAACAAGAAAATGTCGTGGAAAGCTACAGCAGTACAACGCAGAAGCCCCTTTCAGCAGATAGCTATGGATATCGCAGGGCCATTTCCTTTCGGTAGCACTAGAAACCGGTAAGTACTAGTGGTAATGGATTATATTAGCAAATGGCCCGAAGGGTATCCCATTCCAAAATCCGAAACGGTGGTAGATGCATTTGTGAATAATTGGGTATGCCAATACGGTGTTGCAATAGAACTACATTTTGTTTCGTTAGAACTGTTTAAGTGTGTTTACGTGTTTTTAAAGCCGTCCTACTTTTAAATATTTTTACTACGTGTTTACATGTATTTATCTGTTTGTGTCATAAATACTGTGGATTAAAACAAAAATTAAATAATTGTCACTAAAATTTTATGACTGTATTTCTGTTGTCTGTGCTTTTGGAGTGGTATTTTCAGTGATTTTAGTTTGCAACAACTACAACTGCGCGCAATCGCTTTCTTTCTTTTAACAAAATACTTTTGTTTTAATCGTTGGTTTTTATTTTGTACTGACAATATCGTCAATTGCATTGTGTGTGCTACACTGCAAAATGTAAGCCTGATTTCCTGTCTGTACAACCTTATTTATAATGGCTTGCTTATTCACTAATTGTGTTATTACTGGAAGTGATCGAATAGTAGGTTGCTGGTTATGCATGGATCTTTACCATCTAAAGTGCAGTGGCCTTAAAACTCGTGATGCGGATGCATTGGCTGATAATTCGAAGTTTCTTCAGTGGACTTGCCCGCGTTGCAGAAATATTGAATTTAATAAATTTTTTTCAAAACTCTAAGGATGAGTTTCAAAGAATAAATAATGAATTTTTGGTCCTGCATGAAAAACTTGGCAATTTTGGTAAACCTTTTGATAATTACCCTAATTTGGATAAATTTCTCAATTCCCAACAAGCTGGCTCATCTACGAGATCCGCAACTACTCAAAGTTCTGAAAGTATTTCTCCACTCCAATGTAATGGCGCATCTGAAACTACACCTATGGTTACAGTTAATTCTGAAAATACTTTGGCCCCTTATCCAACATTACGTGTGGCGTCTCAGATTTCGCCGAAACCTAAATATTCACTATCAAACGTTCTTGAAGATGATAACAATAGTAATAATACGCAAACTTTTATTTCTGTTTCTGATTCAAATATTAATCAAATTGAACCGAAGCCGCTAAGAGCTATACCTTCTAGTAAGAAAATTTTGTTTCTTCAGTGCTTCAGGCACTATTGCTGAGGATGTTATATTTTATATCAATTTTAAACTTCTTATAAGCCGTGACATTTCAGTGTATAAATATACATATACTCTTAACCAAGAACAATAACTTCTTTTAAAACTATTGCACCTGATGAGTTATTTAAGGAATAAATACAAAAGTGTCTTCATTGTTTAATCAAAGTCTGGCTTTACTTATAGCATCATTATTTTTACTGAAACATGTCTGATTGATAATGTTTAAAGTACTGAAATATTCGGCGATAATTACCGAATTTACAGACGAGATCGTGGTGGTAATATCAGAGGAGGCGGTGTTCTAATTGCGGTTTCCAATCACTTTTCATCTGAAGCTTTAATAAATGAACATGAATTTCTTGGTGTTGTCATTAAATTAAAACATAAAACTATCTTCGTTACTTCTTCTTATATTCCTCCAAGTTCACCTGAAACGGTGTACCAAAAACATGCTACCGCTTTCAAAAATGTTGTTAATGCTGCAAGCCTGAATGTTTATATAGTTTGGGTAGGGGACTTTAATATGTCCTCGATATCATTGAACTTAACAGCTGATGGCGGTTATTTTATCCCAACGTCAAGGACAAATACGTATGTCATAGATTTCGCAAAAGATTGATTTACTTGATTTGAATCTTCACCAACTATATGGAGTATATAATGAAAACTTTAAATTGTCGGATTTAGTTTTTGCTAATGAGTGTGCTGATATTACTATTAATAGAGTTTATCAAATTTCCATTCCGGAAGATGGTTACCATCCTACAATCGAAATTAATATATCTGTCACTGGGTCTTGCTGTATCACCAAACATTTGTTCAAGGAAGAAATTGTTTTGTGTCAAAAAGACGAACTTTCAAGTGTTAATCGAACTTTTAAATAATACAAACTGGTTGAATCTGCTCTTAAACTCTATACAAATTAGCACTTCTAATGTAGTGTACTCAAGTGGTCATACGACATGTATAGTGTGTGCAAGCTAGCACAACTCATGTAGGGTACTTACAATAATTTTATTGTAAAAATGCTGACACATCATAAGGTTTCATATTCGACAATACAATGTGTTTGGCATGTGCCGTTGACCATTTGCTTATTGTTGATACATGCTATTTTTTATTTTGTTATTAATATAGTGGAAATAAGAATTGAGTGACTTTGGAAAACACTCAATTCTAGATTGTAATAAATATTCATAAGTAGTATATAAGCAGCATGAAAATGTAAATAAATTAGACTTTAATTGAATAACTTAAACCGGCAACTTCTGCCTAGTTCTCATTTACTAAAGTTTCAAATTCTGGCAGTTCTTTTGAACGACCTATTAATTAGCTGACACCCTTTTCAGCTATTGAAATATAGAAAGGGCTATAGGGACTATACAATCATTAAACCATTACATGGCGATTCTGCCATCATTGAACTATTACGCCAAGGATATTAATAATATAATTGAAGGTTTTATCAACAAATTATATTTGTATATGAGTCAATGTATCCCTAAAAGCTACGAGTTTAAATTTACTGGTCCACCATGGCACAAAAAGTATCTGATTAGGGCTAAAAAAAGGTATAGAAAGTCTGGTTCATTTATTGACTATGCCAAATATTCTGTTAGTCGTGCTTAATAAAGTTCGATTAATCAATCGCATTACTCTGCTTACGTAAATAAAATTCGAAACAATTTTAAATCGACTCCAAGAATCAATGGCTTTTCCCTTTCTTATGAAGTATGAAAATTTTGGATCTGATGATGAGCTGACATAAGTAACTTGTTTGTAGATTTTTTTTCTACCACCTATTCTGATAAAAATATTGATGATAGCGCTCCTCAACTATCAGAGGTGTCATATCGGGCTATATCAATTCCATTTCTTGATGAATTAACAGTTTTCAGCTGTTTAAAAAAGCTTAAATTTTCGTATAAATATGATACGGATGGTATTCCGAGTTGCATACTTAACATATGGGCTCTGGCACTGGCAAAACCTCTTACAATAATCTTCAATTTATAAATGAAATTTAGTTATTTTCCTAAAATATGGAAAGATTCCTTTATTTTTCCATTATTTAAATCTGGTTGTAGGAGTAATATAGCAAACTACAGATGTATTGCTAAGCTCAGCGCTACACCTAAACTTTTTGCGAAAATTATTACTCATCACCTTTCCCATCAAGTATTGCATAGCATGGTTTTAGAAGGGGTTGTTCAACCATTACTAATCTTTTGGAGTTAACAACGCTAGTCAATTGGGATTTTGTTCAACGTTAACAAACTGATGTTATTTATACATACTTCAGTAAGGCATTCGATAAGGTTAACCATAAACTTCTGAAAAGGAAACTGGACCTTATGGGATTCACAAATAGTTTACTTATGCGGATTAATTCATTTATTTCAAACAGAGTTTAAAAAGTTCATTTTAACATGCTTACTTCCAAGGAAATTATCGTTTCATCTGGTGTGCCGCAGGGTAGCCATCTGGGTACTTTATTATTTACATTGTTCATTAATGATCTACCCAATGCCAATAAATACTCCAACGTTCTATTATATGAAGACGACGTGAAGATATTTCGTACATATAATAGTCACGCTGATCCTGCAATTCATAGTGCCATATTAACTTTATGGAGTTGAACATTAAAAAGTGCAAATACATGTGTTTCTTCCGAAGATGTCATACAAACGTGCAGCATATTTTAAGCTGCTGTGAACTTGAGAAATTGAATGTGATTTCAGATCTTGGTATTTCACTGGATGCTAAATTAAATTTTATGCAGCATATTTCGTTGGCCACTAATAAAGCACTTGCAGTTTTTGAATTTTTAAAACGCTGGGCGATCTGTTATGGAATTTGACTCAATTTGGGATCCAATTTATAAGGTTTATAGTAATAGCATGGAATCGGTGCAAAAGCAGTTTTTGTTATTTTGTTTTCGCGGTTTACAATGGAATTCCTTAAATCTACCATACTACTCTAGCAGACTTGCTCTAATAAAGCTGCCAACTCTAAAAAGCCGAAGAATAATTTTAAATGTCAAGTTTCTTTTAAATTTAATAAAAGAAAATGTCTGTTCGGATTTTTTGATTAGCAATATTTCTTTTAACGTTCCATTTCATCCTACGCGCTATTTTAATCCACTTGTTATTAGAGTATTCAGATCAATTTATGCTAACTCTGACCTGTATTTTAGAATTTGCACAGAATTTAATAAATTTTATAGGCATACTTATTTTTCTTTGGATGTTAATGTTGTTAAATGTCATCTTATTTTATATTTAAATAGCTAAATTTTAGTTTTATGTAATATTATTATTTACTTTTTTAGTATCTGTAGGGATCTTTAATCAATAGACTAAATAAATAAATAAAATATAATCTGACTGAGGACGGAATTTCATGTCGGCCATATTTAGATGTCATCAAAAAGACGAGAACGACCCACTTCATCCATAGTCTGATGGAATCGTAGAAAGGTTTAATCACATCAAAAGAGCTGGGTAAGCATGCATTCTTCATGAGTTTATCCGCAATCGCATTAAAATGTCCAGCGATAAAATAAAAGTTAGGTATGGTCGAGTAACAAACACGAAAGGATTTACAGAAGGGCAAATAATTTTACTGTTTCATCGACAACGCAAGAAATTGGATGATGTGGTTCATCGGATACAGAGATATCGTAGTCCGAGGTCCAAAATGAAAGTGGTTCAGCTGGAACGGCTGACCAATATGGCCGAGCCTGTTCGAAACGAAAAGACTTAAGTGAGCGGCAGTGTTAAGATGATTTATTAGGTTTAGAAAATAATTAACTGTAAAAGAAAAGTAAACGACCTTGTATACACAAGACAATAACAACGTGCTTTTGAGAAATTCTACCAAACAAGTAAGCAACAGAAAACAACAACAAAATGCTTATGAGAAATTTTACCACAGGAGTGTTTAGAGAAAACAAAAACAACTAACCCACAACAAAACAAAATACACAGCCAAGCAGGCGCCTAAACTAAATAATTAGGGGGTGATGTTTATGTAGAATATTCATGTATGTGCGATGATGGGCAAATGAATTCAAGTTAGGTTATCATGTGTAAAGACAACTAAGTTACCATAGTGTTTATTTTGTGTGTAATAAGCAAACTTAAATTTAAAACTCTAAAATAGTGTGTTTTTATTTTGCAATAAAAGCACTTAAAATAACAAAACGTTTATTAAAAGAAATAAACGTAACAATATTTATATTTTGACATTTGTTTTAAGTATTACAGTGTTTGCTCTTGACACTTGTCAATACTAGTAACGTCTTGTCTACCATATACATATAAACTTAAAATTAAAAACTAGATCTCAAAAGTAAACATAAACTAAAAAACAATGAAAAAATAAAAAAGGAGTGAATGCCGGAGTAAAATTTTCTTATAAAATTTAAATATAAGGAACATATTACGTATTTGACCAACTGAAACATTTACTAAATAAAATATCTTGTATAACTTTGACTTCAAGAAAGAAAGGAAAGAAAGTTTTTCGCCAAAATTTTCCAACAGATTGAAAACGTAATAAATATTTATGATTTTTTCTATGAATTTCCGCAATATATAACGTTAAAAAATCTCTATTCTCTTCATGACCGTCCTTGAGATGCTGAACCATATTTGAAATGCATGGATAAGCATTGGTCTAATGATAACATTATACTGAAGCAATTTTGTTTGGCAAAAATTTGCTACTAAACAACTTACAAAAGCCTCCCTTTACCCTATTCGCCTTTTTCATATTATACAAAGCATGGCTATTGAATTTCATTAGTTTACTAAAGTGGAGTCCAAAGTATTTGATGCTGTCTTTGAAAACTATTCATTTAATGTCAATTTAAGACTTTTGCTTTCTAGCATTACTGTGTAATGACATTTTCCGATAGCATATAGCAAAGCTCTTAGCAGTGTTTATGTTAATCCCACTAAAGGAGACTCATCATGCTAATACAATAGTGAATCGTAGAGCATACCATGTGAACCATTAATATCGTGGGGAAAGTCATGTATTGTATATTTTCTCCAGAATTCCTTTTAAAATTGTTCTTACCCGGGATGTAAATGTACCTACGTTTCAGGCATGAACATGACCTACGTTTTAGATATGAAGACATTCTTTCGTTCGGTTTCAAAGAGTAGACGTTTAGTCGTGGTCGTGTTAAAAGTTTGACAACTTTGTTTTATAAATATAGTCGAATTTTACGACACAAAATCACAGAATAATTGTGACAAAATTCTTTTCTCTAAACGATATTAATTAATATTAAAAAAAAAAATAATGCAACATTATTAGATTGCATAGTATCTATATTTTTTACTAAAAAATGAATTGAAAACTCATTGTTTTAATTAAAGTTAAAAACAAGAGTATTAAAATTAATTATATATCATGATTTCTTGAAAAAAATATACACACCCACACACACTTTTAAATCTACATTACACAAAATACATTTAATCCAAAATAAAAAAACAAACCTAAAAAGTATTAATATTGAAATATATTAAAAATAAAAACAAAAAACAATTGCAAACCCACAAAAACTTTCAAGATTACTTTCCAATTTCAATAACTTGAGACTAAGAAACACCACAATTTTAATTTTTTGATCTTACACACAACAAGTTGCGTTCGTGTTCGGAGAGGATGTGTATGGTGGTTTGATCACAAAGTTAACATTGCTTTGTTCCAACTTTTAACACATTAAATGTGCACACTTTGTTCCCCGGGTATGTACCTGCGAACATTTTTTATTTCATTTACTTATTAAACCCAGCAAGTTTGCTAAACTGTTGAAGATAATATAACATTAATATTATATGGACGTATGCTTGTGAATTGTTCTGTTTTACCCCTCCATAGTGTTTAAGAATTTCAGGAACAACTTCGGCAATATTTTATGCTGTAGAACCTTGGGAAATTTTTTGGTCCTCTGAATTTGTTACACTTTGCAAATAAAAGAAAAAAAAGGACAATCATGTCACTGCTGGACTCTTTTGTATGTGCCTCGGGCCGCGTGGTCGAGTTTTACGCGTTTTTTGGTGCTCTTTCTCCCGACGACCATAATATCCATAGCCTAGCTATTCAACAAGATCTTTAAAAAATCGACACGCTGGAAGAAGAAATCGGCATAAAAACCGTCAGACAAAAGCATTATTTTGTATATAATGCCCACCTCAAATGTCTCGCGAGGGCGAAAGAGCTAATGGATTCTTTTAAAACCCGATCTAATAGTTCTAGCGATCGTGTAAGTCGCACTGTTCCTACCATGCCGCGAATTAATTTACCACCATGTGACATGGACAATTTCCATGGGGATTATGCGTCATGGCCGACCTTTAGGGACCAGTTTTCAGCGTTGTATGGAGGACAGGATAACATTCCGGCTGTCGAAAAACTCTGCCACCTAATCAAGAAGACCAAGGGAGAATCTCACGAAATCGTCAGATCTTGCCCTTTTACGAATGCTGGTTTTCAGATGGCGTGAAAGAATTTGGGAGATGAGAACATCATTGCTCAATTGGAAACCCTTTTTGGTCTCTCACAGATCACTAGGAAATCCGGGCCTAGTATCAAAAGCCTACAGAGAACAATAAACCATTGTATCACCAATTTGTCCTTACTCTATGTAGAAACGGATAACTGGGAGTCCGTTTTATTTATCTTTGTTCCACCTGTTTACCGGATGTTACCCTTAATTTATGGGAACAATCTCTGAGAAACATTGTGGATTTGCCCACCAGGAAGGATATGGATGCTTTTCTGACGAGTCGTTTCCACACCTTGGAGTCAGTAAGTGACATTCGCTTTTCCTACCCTCTTCAACCTTCGGCTATGAAAAGCCAAAGTAGACAAATTGACAATTCTCGCGATTCTCGAAAAATAAATATTTTCATGCGAACGTTTCGTTGAATAGAGTTACGTGTTTATTATGTCAAGATTCTCATCCCTCGCAATTATGTCCTGTTTTCTTGCACATGACCGTGGATGAAAGATTTGTCACCGTCAGAACTCAAAAACGTTGTACTAACTGCCTGGCCATTTCCCATGAGTCTAGCAATTGCAAGACCAAATATGTCTGTTTCATACACAAGAGAAAACATCATTCTCTTTTACATCATTCTTCTTCACTTGCTAACCAAAATTCTCAGTCGATTCTCATATCACCTGATAATGCTTCAGCCCATATTCAACCTACAAGTATACCCTCTTACTCAAACCCCCGTAATCAGAATAATCAAAATAACTAACATATTTCACTCATTTACAGTCCACTCATTCGAATCTCAGTCTTCTTGGAACAGCGGTGGTTGGCATAGGCGTAGGAGATTTTACGTGCCCACTCAGAGCGCTGATAGACCTGATCTCAGGGGTATTTTTTATTTCAGAACCTATTCAGAAACGACTGTTGCTACGCTCCCGAATTACTCAAACTGATATTGTAGGTCTCGGTGAATCAGTCACTGCTACCTCAACTCAAACCTGTTACATTCAACTCAAGTTACCCCTGGATTCATCCCTTAGTACCGAGGTTCAAGTACATGTCGTACGAAAACTCACGGGAAACTTACCTTACCATCCCTTTCCTCCCGGTAGTGTACCTCTTGCGGACAATATTCGGAACTCCTCGTCTGAGATAGATCTGCGCTTGGGAGGTGATATATATCCTCAAATTATTTGTACGGGAATCCGAGGGAACAAAGATCAGTCTCTCGTTGCCCAACGAACTGTCTTTGGGTGGATAATCACCGGTCGCGTTTGTTCACCATCTTCCAACTCTACCATAAGCACGTACTTTAATAAAGTCGATCTAGATCAGTTGTTGAAGCATTTTTGGGAACTCGAGGAGAGGAGGTTTGTTGTCTCTCTTCCATTTATCCGTACATTTCCCGAACAAAACAGTCTTGGACAATCTAGGAATATTGCCTTGTCCCAATATACCCGACATGAAACCCGCTTGTGTAAGCATGAAGATTCCAAATCGAAATTTGATAACGTCATAATGGAATATTTAACCCTTAATCACATGAAACGTGTACCCGCAGATCTATCTGCTAAACTCAGTTCTTACTATTTACCCCATCATGCCGTGGTGAAGCCCGATAGTACTACTAACAAGATCCGAGTAGTATTTAATGCATCTCGCCCCACACCTAATGGCGTCAGTCTCAATGACATCCTTTACCCCGGCCCCGTCCTCCAAGCTGATTTACCTGCACTCATATTAAGATGGCGCCTCTTTAAATACGTCTTTAACGCACACATGGAAAAATATATCGCCAGATACTCGTAAACCCCGTCATACCCCTTTTCAACGGATTCTTTTCCGTAGTAACCCCCACGAAGCAGTTTCTGACTTCGAATGAAGCACTGTAACCTTTTGCGTTAATTGTGCTCCTTATTAGGACACTGTTGGAATTAGCCAATCAGTGTGACGATGAATACCCCCATGTATCAAATATCATACGAAACTATACTTATGTATGTTGACGATGTTCTCTCTGGAGCCTATGGCATTGGCTCTGCCATCAAGTCTAGAAACGATCTCGTTAAGGTTTGTTTGAGGAAATGGACAGCGAACAACGCAATAATTTTGAAAGATTTACCTCCTGAATACCTACTAGATGCAGAGTTCTTAAACTTATCTGATTCCTGCACATAGAAACCCCTGGCTTTACGATGGAACGCTGGTAGTGACCATTTCTATTTCTCCCCCATAAACCCCCTTAGCAAGAAAAACTTTACTAAAATAGCAGTACTCTCTGAAATAGCTAAGTTATTTGATCCCGTTGGATGGTTGGCACCGAAGTTGATCGTTGCGAAAATGTTGATACAGCAAATCTGCAAGGACCACACAGATTGGGATGAGTCCATAAAATCTGAAATCCGAAACCAATGGCACGCTTTTCTCGACAATTATCCGAATATTAGCTGGATCAAAATTCCTCGTTTTGTGAATTATCACCCACTTTCTCTGTAAATACATGGCTTTTGTAACGTATCGGAAAAAGCCTACGCTGCCACCCCGTATCTGCGCACTGAATCACCTGACGGGAAAGTGTACACCCATATCTTCTCATCGAAAACGAAGGTCGCGCCTCTTAAATTCATAACACTACCCCGGAAAAAACTTTGTAGGGCTGAACTTTTAGCGAGAATGTTCAAACAATTTAAGACCAAATTTCGCTTAACGGATTATTGCGTGAGCATGTGGACCATCGCATTGGCTTGGTTGCAGAGCCAGCTTACCATTGGAACACATTTGTGACTAACCGCATTTCGTCTATTCTTGAGAAGACTGATGCTAGCATGTGGCCGCATGTTGAATCTTCGGATAACCTGACCGATGTGGCATCTTGCGGTTGCACAGTGAATGCGCTGGAGGATCACGAATTATGGTGGCATGGCCCATCTTGCCTTGGGTTGGCCTTTAACTCATATCAGTTTCGCCACACATGAAGAAATAAAACCCATTCGGTCCATGTCACTAAAGTTGGTCATTCGGATATCTTAGAACGGGTTTCCGATCTCCCAAGAGCCATGCGAGTTTTATGTTACGTCTTCCGCTTCTTCCGAGGAATCCATCTCACGAATAGGGACCAAATACCGTTATCTATAATTGCAAAATATGTGTCTTACATAAGCATCAAAAGAGTCGGCAAATCATGGGTGCGCTCCCGGCTGTTCGAACGTCGATATCTGGAGTGGATTTCGCAATATCCTTTGACATAAAATCTTACTCGAGATGGGGATGCAGAATGTCCAAGGGTTATGTAGTATTTTTTGTGTGCTTCGCGACTAGGGCTATACATCTGGAAGTGACTAGCGACATTTCAACGAATGCAATTTTAGCAGCATTCGCCCGGTTATTCTCGTGTCGGGGGTATCTGCTTCGATGTATTCAGACAACGGCACTGCTTTCGTGGGAGCTGCGCACAGTATGCTGCGAGAGCGTGGTCAATTCCTATCGCAGATGCGCCAGCAACTTATTTCTCAACACACGTTCCAGAATATTGACTGACTTTTTATACCCCCTGGTGCTCCGCATATGGGCGGACTGTGGGAAGCCAGCGTTGAGTTTTAAGTCGCAAAAAATTGCACACTGTCAGAAGTTTACGTATAAAGAGTTCAATACCATGCTAGTACGTATTGAAGGGTGTTTGAATTCTCAACCTCTTTGTCCAATGAACAATGACCCTGGTCATTTTTTAGTGGGGTCTCCACTTTTATCACCAGCAGAACCGAGTGCTATTGACGGGTCCTTGAGTCTGTTCAATAGATGGCAGAAACTCAAAGTACTCCACCACCATTTCGCCTTATTGTGGAAGGAGGAATACCTCAAAGAAATGCACAATCGTAATAAACGGCAGTACCCCGAACGCCATTTATTACATTTATTCATTTTACTTACAGTCAAGATGTCAACACCAACGCGTCGGAAGTGAAACAACCGGTAACTTCCCCAGAGGGAGCCCACCGTTCCGGCAAATACTACTTTCGAAGTGACGACCAGAACGCTCAAAGATTGTCGGTACTGTAATCGGGAACACCCGCCTAGAAAATGTTTCCGGTTCCGACGACTCTCGGTCCGATCTCGACCTGCAGTGGTAATGCGGTTCGGCTATTGCGCTAACTGCTTTGCCCATTTCCATCAAGCCAGGGATTGTACAAGCCGGGCAAGGTGCAACATTTGCGCCAGAATACACCACACGTTGCTGCACAACAAGTCTAAAAGACAGTCACGTCCGGAACCGTTCATCCTCCTCTAACCATCGCCTTCACCGCCGCTCTACCGAACCCGAGACGGGTATCAGGCACAATTCTCAAATGGCGGCGTCAGGCAGCGGGACAACGACCATAGTCATCAATGTAACTTCTCGGTCATAAGAACGGGACCACATCTTTTTTTTTGGATTTACTGGAATTGAGTTTTGATTTTTTTCGATTTTGTCATGACAACGTCTTTCAACGTTTTGCTGCAAATATTTTGAAATTATTATTATATTTTATCTTTCTTTCTTATTATTATTATATTTTGCCCTGACAACAAGGGGGGCGGAATGTTCATACCCGGGATGTAAATGTACCTACGTTTCAGGTACAGTACCTGAAACGACTACACAACTTGACACGTCATGTTACTGTTCATGCCTGAATTCGTGTGTGTTCATACGTCTCGGGTGTGGACATTCTTTCGTTCGGCTTCGGGGGGTAGACGTGCAGTCGTGTTCTTATAAATATAGTAGAATTTTACGACACAAAATCACAGAATAATGGTGACAAAATTCTTCTCTCTAAACGATATTAATTTATATTAAACAAAAAATAATACAACATTTTATTAGATTGCAAAGTGCCTACAGTTTTGATATAAAAGAGTGATTTAACGATTGTAATCTTAAGAAACACTAAAAAATGAATTGAAAACCAGAGTACGTATTTCTCTCTTCATTCATTTTCATGAAAAAACTTTTGATTTCTTTTTGTTTTATTATTTTCATTGTCCATGAATGAAAGTGTGTCTTGCTTTTGTTTTTTCACCACACACAAATGAATTTCACGCACACATTTTTCAGCTCTATGAATATTTGCTTTTCAAACTGATCAACTTCTTTCTTTTTCACCCTGAATGAAAGAAGTGTTCAACTTCTTTCTCTTTTACCATGAATGAAAGAAGCAAAATTTTGTTTCAAAAGTTCTTCACCACGAATGAAAGAAGCAAAATTTTGTTTCAAAAATTCTTCGCCATTCATTTTCAAAGAAGCCTCTTTTTGCTTCATGGATGTGTAATGAAAACGTGCATGGATTTTGAATTGCATTTGCTAGGAAAATTTAGATATTTTAAAAGCGAGAGAGAAAGAAGTTGAACACTTATTTCATTCACTGTGAAAAAGAAAGAAGTTGAACAAAAATTACTTCATGTTCAATGTGTTGTGATCAGTTTGAAAAGCAAACATTCATTGTTTTATTTAAAGTTAAAAACAAGAGAATTAAAATTAATTATATATCATGATTTCTTGCAAAAAAACTATACACACCCACACACACTTATAAATCTACATTACACAAAATACATTTAATCTAAAATATAAAAACAAACCTAAAAAATATTAATGTTTAAATATATTGAAAATAAAAACAAAAAACTATTTCAAACCCACAAAAACTTTTAAGACCACTTGTCCAATTTCAATAAGTTGAGACTAAGAAACATCACAATTTAACAAGTAAAAAAGTAAGTTAAGAAATTTCTCCGGATAATTCGCCCCCGCTCGGCGCAGAACCATTTTTTCGAGGCTCATACCAATACAAATATTTTTCTTAAATTAGAAAGTAAAGATATTGGCCTCAAATTATTAATATTAATACCACCTTTCACTTTATGAATGGGTACAACCTTAGGCACTTTCCAAGTTGAAGGAAACTAGCAGCTATTTAAACAGTTGCTAAACAACATTGTAATATATTCGAAAGCCTGGAAGTTTTTTATGAGAAAGTTCGAAATGTTATCCAATCCACAAGATTTTTTACAATTTGTAAATTTTAAACTTTTAAAGTTGTTCGGTGAAGTGTTGTCGTCATTCAATATAGTAAGACATGCTGTAATAACTAATTTCTTTCATTGTTGACTAAATCACCCCACATAATATTCTTTGCATTCAGATCTCCGCCCAATATAAGTTCACTATAATCATTAGAAAAATTTAAGTGGGATGGTAGGCCATTTTTAAAACCTAGACAATTTTAGTTACTCGGGAATAGATCCAACAACAAAGAATCCATCGTATGACTCCACTTATGGAACTTTTAATATTTGGAAAAGTAATACCGGGACACTAATAGGCGAACAATGCATTGATTTTTTAATAGCAATAACGACGCCTAACAAGGTCTCATCTTTAGCAATTTTTAAGTTACAAAGATTTACATTCTAATCCGAAGGCAAATTCAGTGCGTGCAAAGAGGCTATATAAATTTTAAATTGATTCAATATAATGTTAAGTTCAAATCTCCTTCCCCTATGGAAAAGAGAACCAACATAAACTTTGAAAGTTACTTGAATATTCTTCATTAAATTCAAGCTTTCCCTCTTGGCTTGATCTTTTTTTAAGAATTGATTGGCAATTTTGAACTCTATCCTCCAGTGTTAATAGATCCGCAGTGCATATAATCTTTGCTATCCTCAATAATTTCTGAACTAAAGAAAACTTATATATTCTGCTCCTTTTTGGAACTTCACTAAAAGTGTGCCCCCTTTCATTGCAATTTACATAAAAAGGCAATTCATTACTGTCAGACACAAAGTCGCACTCACCTGGTCCATGTTTTTTTTTTTTTGTATTCGAAACAGGTATATGGCCGATTACAGTTCCAAAAGTAATGACCCCATTGTTGACACCTCCAATATTGTTGAAGTTTTGAATTTGCCGTTGGTATTTCCCTGGATACAACTGGTTAAGAATTAAAATAAGTCCTACCAATTACCTAACTTTCTTTTCTTTTTGAAAAATTCAGTTGAAAACTTAGATACCGAATCAATTGCATTTAGATTTCAATTATATCTGACTTGACATTTTAATTTCATTGATATCTGACTTGAAATATAGCCCCCTACAAATCACGATTAAATCTTTAAATTTCTAGCACTATGAATGCAAAAGAATTATTATAGATCCTACGGATGAATACCAGACAAAAAATAAGGAGATTTTAAAAAAGGCAACAAGGGTAATAAAATTAGGCATATCGCACACATTAACAATTATGAACCCATCCGCACCATCTATGATAGCACCGCCAATAATATACAAGCCAAACACATCTATAAGACCCATAATTAATTACAAATCTGCACCGAGCTACAAACTTTGAATATGCATAAAGACAATATAAAGTATCTCACCTTGGACCTTTGGTGTACTAAACGTACATAAGCTTTTCGACTTTTGATAAAGGGCAATTTGCCAAAATTCATCTTTAAGGTAAAAATTTTCTTATTTAGTAAATTTGTTCTGAGTCGTTGAAAAGTTGGTATTTCATAGTAACTATACTTAATTGCCAAATTCAGCTCTCCAGGATTTATACAAATTCATAGTAACTATATTTGAAATCCATTCACCCGGATTTTCACATTTTTCGATAATGTCTTTTTCACATAATTTTTTTAATTCCTGTTTCAAAGGTTCTCTAACGACTAACGGTATCCGAGTTCCAGGCCTTGCGCATGGTATTGCATTTTCTTTCAGTTCTATAGTAAAAACTTTTTTCAAACAGCCTAAACCCTCAAACAGTTCGCCATAATCTTTGTTTAGTCCTACTAAACTAATTTTCTCAATAGTATGTACGCGTTTTATTAAATCAAACTCTATACAAGAATTATTTTCAGTTTTATTCGACCTTTTTTATTTTTATTAAATATGTACTAATCTTTTAAATGGTCTTTTTAAATTAAATTTTAACGATTTATTTTTTCTATATTTCGCTTTCCTGTGGAAAGCTTCTTTAGGAAGAAGAAGAAATTAAATTAAAGTTTAATTTAAAAAGACCATTTAAAAGATTAGTACATATCTATACAAGAACTTAAGCCTAAAAAAGGAATGGAGTTTCTCTGTTTTACTATGAAAAATTTTATATTTTGTGTTTTTTGCTTAATTTTGCATAGCAAGTTTACAGCACCCATATTTTGAATAGCGGTACCGTTCAAAGCAATTAAAATTTCAGAACTTTTTTCGATTGTCACATTATTAAGGTCTTTTATTATCTCAAATGGAATTATGTTAACCATAGCGCCTGTATCCAGTTTAAATTTAATTAATTTATCTTGAATTAGAAGAAATTCATGCCATATTTTTACGCCGTTCTCTTTTATGATTGCATCTATATACAAACTTGAAATACTTTTACTACATGTATCATTAATTTTGAATGAAAAACAACTCGCATAGAGGAAAAAGGGAAAGAAAAAACTGAAGACGGTACATGGCTGAAACCGGCCTGTTTACAAACCAAATTTGACGCGGATAATGGAATATCAACTCTAGGAGTAAAGCTATGCGCAGAAATATTCTTTTCCCTGAGAAGTTCCACTATTTTAAATGGGCAGATAGTTCTTTAAAGTATAACTTGCCTTTGTACTGCGACTTAGCTTTGGTTTTGAAATCAGCGTCTATGGATTTCAGTTGGTCAACACGAGATTTTCAATGATAATTGGGAGATAATACGAGCCACTATGTGTACGTTGTGAGTGTGTATTCTGTGTTGAATTATTAATGCTATTATTTTTGTTGTGTAAAAATCTACTATCAAGTGGCACATCAGCCCCTAAACTTAATTTTCCCAGTAAAGAAAACTTATTACTACGGTCCTTCTCCGTTATTTTGCCTTTGCTTTCAAATTTACAATTTGCTAAATTAACAGATACATCACCTTGATGATTCCTTTCTTTCTTTATTATCGTTTTAAGTTAATTTCCCAAGAGGAAAAGGACCGTGACTCTAACTGCATTCTATGCTCATTTGTTTCTTAAATTTGTTCATCAGGAATTTTTACACTTTCATTTTCAGACGTCAGATCATTAAAAGCTTTAAAAATTTTCTCTCCAAGCTGGGAGCTCCGGGCAGCAGAAATTGGCATATTGACGATCTGACAGACCGCCTGCTGAATCATTTTTTGTGCCTTTTGAGTTTTTATAACTTTTTCCAGTTGTCAATGAAGGTTTCCGTTGAATTTGCTAAGAGGACGACCTCCAATTGTTCCAAAATTCGGAAAAAAATTTATTTGAAACAATATTAAATGTTTTTTTTGACAGATAAAATAATCTTTTTTTTATTTTTTTGTCAGAGTACTTTTGAAAACACGTCTGCTCCAATCAAAAATTCAAATCCTAATCCTAAATCCATCTCACAGAAGGAGTAAAAATAAGAAGACAAGAAAAAATATGTAAAAATATATAGATAAAATAAGGAAAAATTTCCATTAACAATGGTAGAAGACATATTAGATCATCAGAGTTAAGTATTTTTCAACATTGGTCATGATCAGTTCTTTCCATCAAATAAACTTGGACAAAGAGTCAGGACATTTAACAGCATTTTCAACGGTCAATGGTTACTATCGATTTAAAAGACTGCCTTTTGGTTTAAAAGTATCATCCAATTGATTTCGAAATATTTTTATATATTAACGATATAATTGTATTTAGTTGTAGTCTAGAACATCATAATGATAACATTTGAATGTTTATCAAAATACAATCTGAAGCTAGATGCATCAAAATATGTATTTTTAAAATCAGAGGTAACATATTTGAGATATAAAATAATAAAAGAAGGTATACAAACAGATCCTTCTAAACACAAAGCAATAGAATAATATACAATTATAAAAGATAATGATGAGATTAAAAGATTTGTAGCATTTTGCAACTGTCTCTAATAAGACGTTTTATTAAAAATTTTACAGAAATTACAAAATGTCGAAATGATCAGATTAAAACGGGAAACAAATTTAAGTGGACATTACAGAAAAACTTAGTAAGGCCTCCATTCTGGGATATCCAAATTTTTAAGAACCATTTATACTGATTACGGGTGCATCAAACTATGCGTTTGGAGCAATATTATCACAAGGCGAAAAAGCACAAGACTTGCAAATTTCTTATGCAAGCAATCATGGTTTAAATAAATACACTGGGGATTATAATTTTTTAGACCTTACTTATTTGGCATAAAATTTATTGTAATATCTGATCGCATATCAATTGTTTCGCTTTTTACTCACAAAATCCCATCATCCAAACTTCGTATGGTGATATATGATTTTGAAATTATGTATAAGAAAGGGAAAATTAATACTAACGCAGATGCTTTGCCTAGGATTAAACTAAATTCTTATATAATAAAAAATAAGATTCCTGCAGAATCATAGATGCTAATAAACCGACAAAAATTTTGTTAACAGCACATGGAATGCAAGCAAAAAAGATTTTTGAAAATATAGAAGAAGCATATATTTAAATCATATAGGGGAATGCACATTTCCCTGCTACCCATTTATGCACCTGCTCTTTAGCTGTTATTTTGGGGCATACTGAACATGTCGCACAATTAATTACGGCTCCTACCGGCTCACATTGACCAATTTCAGCATTTTCGCCAATCGTCTTTTCGCTGCTGGATAGATTTATTACTCTTACAGCCCATTGTTGTGGCTTTTCACGAAAGCTTTAGCTGTTATGACATCATTCCTTGCGTCTTCTGGTTCTACCATCCACAATTGGTTGTCCACATAATCCGCCTCCACACATACCAAAACTATAGATTCCGCCAGATGTGGTAATTTCTGGCGTTCGACAGCAAATAGTTTCTTTACTGCGTCCCTGCTCTCATATCCAACATTTAAGGGGATCTCCACGTTGTGCCAGATCATTATCTGCTGCCCGATTTCCAGATTAATACCGTGAGCTATCCTGAAGTCTGCACCGATAATAACTTTATCCACTACATCAGCGACAAAAAACATGTGATCTACGCTGATGTTTACGATAGTCAAGCGTACACTGGCTCTTCCATAGACGATGGCTGAATCCCCATTAGCGGTGCGCTGTTATACATTATTTAACGGCTCCACTGCCCCTTCAACTAAGTCGACCCTTATTATGGACTGAGATGCTCCTGTGTCTACGGTGAGGACTTGCTTCTTTCCGTTGATCAACCCGCAGACAGTAAGGTTATTATTTTTCTGTTGTATGATGGAAATGTAGATTGTGGATCGTCGGTTGTGGGAGCTAGCGCTTGCACCCCAGCGCTAGTTCGTTTTAGTTTAACGGTGACATGTGCGATTTGGTGTTGCTTGACCTTTTGTTTGCTCTTGGAGGTGAAGCAGATGTTGACCTTTTCTTAACAGACCTTCAGTTGCACTGAAAATGTCCGACCTTACCGCAGCTGAGCATTTTTGCACGACTTACTTCTTTCTTCCAGTAACTGCTCAAGCGTTTCTTTCACCTCGCTTTTTTTGTCTCCGCAACTTTCCGTATCAGCCTCAAGACGTTGTACCTTGTAAATGTGGCTTTGAAATAATTTTGGCGGTCTCCTGGGCCAGTGCGTACGAGATAGTTTCTGTGAAGACTGCTTTCTGCGCTGCACAAACTGCATATTTAACATCATTCACAAATGCTCCAATTTTAAACTGATCCAGGTATGGATGACGTTCACCTGGATAAGTAAGCTGTACCAAACGTTCAAACTCGATGGCAAAATTTTGCAGCGTCTCATTTGCCTTTTGCACCCTGTCTCGTAACTGCATTCTGTAGATGTTCTCTTTTATGCTCGCGCCCGTATTTGCGTTGTAAGGCCACCATTATGTCCTCGTCATTATTTCTGCAGCCTCCTGGCCAGAAATATTTACATAATGTAAACATGAATTAATATAAGGAACATTTATTATCAAATTTAATTTCTCTTATTTCCAAACATAAGTTTAATCTTAAGGGCGATGGAGAAGACAGGAGCTTTTTCCTGCCCACAAAGCAAAACAAATTTCTTTTCCTCAATATGGACTGTACTATTTGAATTTTATTTTCTTACTGACTAAAAAATATGACATGATTAACAGTTTTCAAAGCTACAAAAAATATTTCTATACATGCATATTTGTTGTTTGTCGCCCGCAACATACATAGGTACAAAATTATACAGTTTTATAAAATTTTGTTAGTGGACAAAAATGCGTGTTAAACAACCCAGTAGAAAATTCGAGACATCTTAACAAACAACAAATATGCATGTATGAAAATATAGTTAATATTAATGTATAACAATATACAGAAATCTTTAACATTCTCCCCCCTCTTGAAAGTTTAGCTTTCAAAATTACTTGCTACTGTTCAAGAGGAAGTTTACATAATTTAGTTATTGCTCTTTTAAATACACCATCATTTGTTTTTACTGTTGCAACTCGAACAAAACCATCATCGCCAGTGTTTACGTCGATAATTCTAGCTAGAGGCCATTTAAGTGGTGGAAGGTTGTCATCCTTTACCAGGACCAAATCATTAACTGCTAGATTAGGTTGCTTCACCGCCCATTTTGTTCTTTGCTGCAAACAATTCAAATATTCTTTACGCCATCTTTCCCAAAAGTGTTGTCGTATCCACTGAACAAGTTTGTAGCTCTTTATTGTTGCAGTGCTGAAGTTATTAAAGTTTGGTTCTGGAAACGCGGTTAACGGACGCCCTATTAAGAAGTGTGCTGGAGTTAAGGGACGTAAGTCATTTGGATCACTTGATATAGCAGTCAAGGGTCGACTATTTAAAATTGCTTCAGCTTGGCAGACAACAGTATTTAACTCGTCGTAGGTTAATACAGAGTTGCCAATGGCACGACGTAATAAATGCTTAGCTTGTTTGACCCCGCTTTCCCACAAACCACCAAAGTGAGGCGATCGCGGGGGTATAAATTTCCATGTTATACCTTCCTCCATACAAGCCTCACGTACGATAGAAATATGATCTTCAGAAATAAACCCATCTAATAAGGCTCTTAATTCTCTGTTGGCTCCAACAAAATTAGTAGCATTGTCCGAATATATCGTAGAACATAACCCTCTTCTTGAAATGAACCTTCTCAACGCTGCAATGAAAGCGGTGGATGTAAGGTCAGGTACTAGTTCCATATGCACAGCCTTTGTTGAGAAGCATATGAATAATGAAATGTATCCCTTAAAGGGTAAACGACTACGAACCTTCTGTGTTATGGAAAAGGGGCCAAAATAGTCTACGCCACAGATTTGGAATGGGAATGCTATTTGCACTCGATCAGTCGGAAGATCTGCCATTATTTGTTGTTGTGTTTTTGGGTTATACCGGTAACATAGCACACAGGAATGTATTACCCGTTTGATAATATTTTTTGCATTTAATATCCAGAACTTCTCTCTTAATATATTATGAAGCGAAATTACCCCAACATGGAAATGTTTTCTGTGGTAATAGTTTATTAAAGTATTTATAAATGGGTGATTCTTAGGTAATAGTATAGGATGTTTTGCACTGAATGAGAGTGGAGAGTTCTTCAATCTTCCTCCAACACGGATAAGGCCGTTTGCCAAAAATGGCGATAACTGTAAAATCTTACGATTCTCAAGTGGTCGTCCAGTTTTAAGTTGGTTTAATTCATTAGCAAAATGTGATGCTTGTATAATTACACAACAAGCTTCTAATGCGTTGGACATTTCCAATGATGTTATGGGACCAGAGCACCTTGTTGAAGAACGACATATGTTAATAAAACGCTTAACATATACTACTACGCGCAATAATTTTTGGAAAGAATTAACAAATTTGTGGGTTTCTAAAATATCTTTGCCCATTGTGTCTAAGCACCTACAATTTGCTGTTACGAGGGACGTTTGGTTTAATTCAGTATTGCTATCTACGGAAAGACATGGATGCACTGGCCATTTGGACTCACTTTCTCTTAAAAACGAAGGACCTCTGAACCAAAGGTCGCTTTCTGTGATTCCCTTTACTGTTGTACCTCTGGATAATAAGTCTGCTGGGTTGTGTTCGGAAGGGACATGCTTCCATTGCACAAACTTAGAGAGTTGTTGAATTTTAGTTATTCTGTTTGCAACAAAAGTTGGGCGTCCATGTGATTCGCCTGCTATCCATGCCAGAGTGATAGTTGAATCCGACCAACAAAATGAGTTACATGGTTGTTGAGAAAAACAGTTTCGAACCGACTGCATAAGTCGAACACACAATAAGGCTGCACAGAGTTCTAATCTGGGGAGAGAAATCTCCTTTGCTGGCGCTACCCTAGATTTAGCGCAAAGTAGTGATGACACGACACCAGTTTCTAATTTATTAACCACATAAACGCATGCTCCATAAGCCTTTTTGCTAGCATCTGAAAAGGCATGTATACTAGTAAAATTATTAACAAGAACAAACCTTGGAATTTTAATAGTGCACAAAGATTTAAGCTGGGTGAGAATTTGCTCCCATTCATTGATTACGTCTTGTGGAACACTTTCGTCCCAATGAAGTTTAAGTTTCCATAAACTTTGCAATAAAATTTTTGCGTTTACAACAATTGGATTGATGAGCCCCAAAGGGTCAAAAAAGGCAGCAGTATGAGCTAATATTGACCTTTTAGTAATTCTTGAGCCCTTATATTGTGGTGTGTATGAAAAGCTAAAAAAATCATCATTAGGAGACCATTTTAGCCCAAGTGTTTTGATGTAATTCATATGGTCAAGTTGCACACTTTCTTCCTTATATTCGTCAGAAATGTCGAATAAAATATTTTCACTGTTGGAGGCAAACTTGCGGAGAGGGAAACCACCACTTAATAAGAGGTCGACTACTTGTCGTTTTATTTCAATAACTTCAGCTTCACTTTCTCCACCCGTCATTAAATTATCTACGTAAAAGTCTCTCAATATTACTTCTGCTCCCACTGGATATAATTTGGCATTTTCATGAGCCAGATGCTGTAAGCATTTAACTGCTAAATAAGGCGCACTACTTGTCCCATATGTTAATGTTTGCAATTTATACGCTAAAACAGATGAAGGAATGCTCTTCCGCCATAAAATACCTTGCCATTGCGTATCGTCGTGATGTACAAGCACCTGCCTATACATTTTTGTTATGTCTGCGACAAGAACATATTTGTGGAATCTAAATCGATTTAACATGGTGAATATATCGTCCTGTAATGTTGGCCCCACACAAAGCACATCAGTTAGCGATTTTCCACTCGTCGTACAGCAAGATGCATCGAAGACCACTCTTAGCCGGGTGGTTGAACTTTCAGGTTTCACGACGCAGTGATGTGGTATAAAATACTTTACTTCTTTAAATTCAGCCGGCAGCATATGTTTCATATCAGCATACTCCTTCATGAATTTGGTATAATCTTTACAAATACTATTATTACGGAGTAATTTAGATTCCAGATATGAAAGCCTCCGACGAGCCGTTTCAAGTGACTTACCTAGTGTTGACGGATTCGCCTTGAATGGTAAACGTACAATAAACTTGTTTGTTTGGGGACATCTTTCTGTCGTTTCATAAAAATATTTTTCACACATCATTTCTTCAGATGACAATTTTTCCTTTTCACTAATTGGCAAGTCGTCTATAATCCAAAATTTTTCCAGCAATTTTTCTAATAAAGGTTCATCTGATATTGCGATGAAAGATTTGTATTTTGATTGTGGCGTTCTGTTAAGTAATTTCTTTTGATCAGCTGAGTTGATTTGTGCACTAACATTATTTACATTTTGAGACGTTATAGTAGTAACAGGAAAAGTATTTTTATTTGATGATGTTAATGGAATGTTAACACTCAAGCTTTGCGGCGAAAATTGTACGGCCGTTAAATCTGATCTCTTTCTATGTACGTTGGTTGATGTTATTAATTGAGCTTTTATATGTGGTGGTAAATGTGGTAATTTTGCATTGACAGAATTAACAGCAGAATGTTGTGAAGCATTACAATGTACTGAAGTGGAAGCTTTTTTGTTTTTTATAACAGTTGCTATAGATGTCAAGCTTTTATTTACAGGAGACGGTTTTAGCGACTTGCATGTATCAGCTAATCCACTTACAACCCATCCTAATTTAGTTTTAATGAAATTTGGTTGATTATCAATTTTTATCCTACCAACCATTAACAACTCCCAAAAAAATTCGGCACCAATTAAAAGATCAATTGGACCTGGACTGTTAAACTGGTTGTCGGCTAATTTTATATTTGGTGGAATCTTCCAGTCTGAGATGTCAATGTGCTGTTGTGGATGCTGTGATGATATGCAAGGTATAACGACTACATCAATTGGTGCAATGAATCCAGTAATAAGTGACTTTACAATAATAGAGCTTTCTTTGGTTGCTGAAACAGATGTATTTCCTAGTGCAGATATTTTGATATTTACCTTTTTTGATGTTGGTTTTAAAAATTGCGCTACTCGCTTGGTGGTAAAATTTAATTGCGAACAAGAATCCAATAAAGCACGAGCTACCATAGACGTGCCATTTTCATTGCATAACTCGACGATGGCGGTAGCCAATATTACAAGGCTGTTTTCTTTTACGGCATTTAGAGTAAGAGGTTTTCTAGACTCATTAGAATAAGACTTATTAATGTCAGTAATTGATTTATTAATTGTTCCCTTAGAATTTGTTGGGTTTTCAGTTGCTAAATTTGACAATTCTTCTTTATGTAGAAGCGAATGGTGAGCAGCATTACAATAACGACAGCGGTTAGTTGATGGGCATGATTTTGAGATGTGATTAATTCCGAGGCAATTTAAACAAAGTTTGTGGTGTTTTACAGTTGCGAAACGATTTTGAAAAGTCATTTCTAGCAACTTAGGGCAACGATATGCGCTATGTGCTGGTGATGACTTGCAAATAATACATGTTGACGATTGATTTGATACAACTAGAGAAGATGACAAACGATTTTTTAACGCTAAATTATGGCTTGGTGTTTGATACTTGCTTGATTGTGATCCACTGTTGATAATGTCCAAAGTTTTACAACGCCTTTCCAAAAAGGCTGCGAGATGATCCCACGTTGGGAGGTTAAGTGATGAAGATGATGACCGTACCAAATTAGTTATTGATTCCTCCTCCCATTTTGCACGAGTGTCGATATCCAATTTCGATACAACCATATGTAGAATGATACCGTCTGCAATCTGAGATTTGGACGCAATAGACTCTAGAGCTCGTAGGTCTGCATTTATACTATCAATAAAATCGCGAATTACCGATACACTGTGTTGTTTTATTTTTTGTATTTCAAACATATGTTGCATATGAGACTGAAATATTTCACACTTGTTTTCGAATCTTGCTGTAAGCAAACCTAGTGCCCTTTCATAATTTTCTTGTGTAACTTCGAGAGATTGTATAAGTTTTGCAGCAGAACCTACCAAACATGATCGCAAGTACTGGAATTTTGATATAGCTGATAAATCCGGATTATTGTGTACGAGAACACAAAACATGTTGTAGAAATCAAGCCACTCTGTTCGATTCCCATTGAATTTTGTTAACTGTAGTTGCGGTAAATGTACTTTTGGTGATGGTGCTGGCGCTGGATGGGAGCTAGTGCTAGATGAAAAAGCCACTGGCTGGACCGACGTCGTTCGCAAGTTTGCCATGCGTTCCAATAACACGGATTTAACTGCAAAGTATGCATCTTCAAAAAGATTGCGGTGATTTTGATCAAACTGCGATTCATCTAAAGTTTCAAGTTGTACTTGAATTTTTTCAAAACTATCGCACCAACGTTCTACCAGAGTAAGTTTTACCTCTAGTTGATGGAGGTTCATTAGCTCGAACTGGAGCAAATTTGCCTTATCAGATAACATTCGCGATATTATTTGATTACGTTGTAAGTCTTTTACCCGTATACTGCCCAAGTTATCGACTGGAGGCGTATGCACCCCATCGTAAATATCTTCTTGCGACATTGGAATTGACTAGCACTAGCCCGATATGAAGTATATCCGGCTCGAAGGACCGTGGAGAAGACAGGAGCTTTTTCCTGCCCACAAGGCAAAACAAATTTCTTTTCCTCAATATGGACTGTACTATTTGAATTTTATTTTCTTACTGACTAAAAAATATGACATGATTAACAGTTTTCAAAGCTACAAAATATATTTCTATACATGCATATTTGTTGTTTGTCGCCCGCAACATACATAGGTACAAAATTATACAGTTTTATAAAATTTTGTTAGTGGACAAAAATGCGTGTTAAACAACCCAGTAGAAAATTCGAGACATCTTAACAAACAACAAATATGCATGTATGAAAATATAGTTAATATTAATGTATAACAATATACAGAAATCTTTAACAGGCGATATAGCGTAGAATACCTTTAATATTAATGTTCACTATGATCATCACAGCAATGAAGAATGAATTTGAAACCGTAATAACGGTCAATATTTTTATAATAAATTACACACAGAATTTTAATACGCATCCTCATCATAAGATAAAAACACTTGACATAGGTTATTAATATTAATAGAAAAAAAAATATTAAATAAAAAATGGGAAATGAAAGAATAATAAAAATGCAAACGTTAAAAGCAATACACCTTAAGTAAGAACTAAAAGTTATATTTTCTTAGCACTATAGAAAGTAGGAAATTAATTGGAAACAACATTTTCATATAAATAACACTTAAAATCTTGAATAGAGATAGAACTAATTTTGATATGTAAAAACCAACATTTCGGTCTTTGGTTTTAATCGTTCTGACCAAGCACTTTAAACAATACATGGGTGAAATAAAACTGCTGCGACCAGACACACTATTCAAAAGAAACTGGAATATAAAATAATAAATTTAAAATAATATTGCATACGATTATCTCTGGACTACGTGAGGTTAAATCGTGGATAGGTGATCGGTATGCCATTAAAAACTTTGGTACGTGGGCACCCTAATCCTTTTGTTGTGTACTGACCAGAGAACTTCAAAATCACCATTTTTCTTGATTTTATTCAACACAAAAATTTTTGTTCATTTGAATGAATACACAAAAATTCAATCCTGATTAAATTCATATTCATTCTGCTCAACACATCAAATTCTGATTATGAGTAAAATGAACAAAACAGAGAACTTCAAACACTCAACTTGCCTTTATTTGATCAACACAAAAATTTTTGTTCATTTTATGAATACACAAAAATTCAATGCTGATTAAATTCATAGTCATTTGCTTAACACATCAAATTCTGATTAACAGTAAAAGAACAAATCATTTTATGAACAATTTCGCACAGGCAAGAGAAAAGTTGTCAGTAAATTAACTGCATCGAAACGTTCTTATTCTTATTAATTCATACATGTTTGAACCGACCGTCTGTGTGGCTTGAACAATATGATATACCACAAATTCAAACAACATACCCAATTCATATGTAATATGTAAATATGTAATATTTTCTTTCTTCGTATTAATTTACATATAAAGCGGACTGTATTTAGGTAATTATTATTTTGGAAAACTCTCATAAATAATCGTTTAGTTCATTTACACTTTTAAAAGAATGGGATGAAAAAAGAATCAATCAGTTAAAAAAAATGTAAGTAGAGCAAAAAAACAATAAATTAATAAAATTTTCGGAGTTGTAAAATCAAAAACAAGAAGCATAAATTGTTCAAGTAAGCAGTAAAGTTCTTAATTATTATACCTTAAGATATAAAATAACCCTTTCGCTTGTTTCGGAGCAAACAAGTTTTAAAAAATCTTTAGCAGGTAATAATGTGTGCATCATAAAGATTTCGCAAATTATTCAAATAAGCATTTTTCTGGAAACTTATAGTAATTAATAGTAATTATTACTAAATAACAAATGTTTCATTGTTGTTGACACACACTCCTTCATCTCGCAGCGCAAAAAGTATATGACCTAAAGTAACTCCTTGGGCATAATGTGCTTTTTTTTGTAATATAAATAGTTTTGCGCAGGCCTTGAATATCTAATTGAACTGCGACTACGCCGAAATACACATGCAAATATGGCAGACGAAAAGAATTTTGTAATAAGTCAAATTTCCAACAACGTTTACACCTTGGCGCCGCGACGTAAGGGAAAAAGTACAATATGGTCCATATTAAGTGAAATAATTATGGAAAATGAACAAGTACTGGAGGGCTACGTATACTGCAGAAAATGTTCCAATGTTTTAAAGTATTCGCGGAAACAAACATCAAATTTGAGCCGCCATAGATGTTGTCAATTGCTGAAAGAGCCGGCTGTTTAAAAAAGTGTTGTAGCAGAAGACAAAAAAGCTCCTGATAACGTCTGTGTAGCATGGGTAAGTGAAGACTGTCAGCCTTTTTCTGCAATCAGTGGTTCTGGGTTCATGAAACTGGCAAAATTCCTAATTGATATTGGCGCTAAGTACGGAGAACAAGTTGATCTTGAAGGTTTGCTTCCTAACGTTAGAAGACTTTCCCGTATTACGCAGAAGCTTGCTGCTGAAAAAAAATTGGGAATCAAGGATGAGATATCTGAAGCTGTTCAAAGCGGAGGCGCAGCTGCAACTGTTGATCTTTGGACAGATAATTTTGTACACAGAAATTTTTTGGGTGTAACTTTACACTATCAAAAAAATTCCAAATTTTATGATTTTGGGACTGAAATCGATGGATTTCGAAAGATCAACAGGTTCCAGTATAAGAAGCAAATTGCACAGTTTATTTGAGGAATTTGGCATTACCAATATAGATGGCATAAAATTTATAACGGATAGAGGATCGAACGTAATTAAAGCATTAGAAAATAATATACGACTTAATTGCAGCAGCCATTTGTTTGCAAATGTCTTAGAGCATTCTTTTAAAGAAACAGAAGAGTTAAAAGAATTGGTTGAGGCTTGCAAGAAAATTGTAAAATATTTCAAAAAAGCCAACCTACAGCACCAACTCCCAACATCATTAAAAAATGAATGCCCCACCCGCTGGAATTCTAATTTCACCATGTTTAAATCGATAGTAGATAACTGGTACCATATAAATGAAATATTAAAAGAGAAGGAAGAAAGTCAGCGATTATTGTTAATAAATATTTCAACTCTTAAAGAATTAGTAGATTTATGTGATGATTTTGATACCATATTTAAAAAACTGCAACTATGCAGCTCTCCCTCTTTATATTACGTCATACCGTCGATTCAAAAAGTTAACAAAATATGTGTTCCTAAGACTACAGATGTAAGTGCCGTAGCTTCCTTAAAGGAACAAATTAATAGGAATGTCGAAAAAATTTGGTTACCAAACATAAGTTTATGGCATAAAACAGCATTTTTTTGTATCCACCTGCTAACAACTTTGAACATGCCGATTTGCATGAAATTAAAAACTTTTGCATTTCGTTAATAAACAACATTGCACTATCAATGCCATCAACATCATCTTTAACAGAAATTCCATCTACCCCTGATTCCGCAACGCAATTTTCATTTGTGGAGAGTAGTGTTTCAACTTCGTCCCAACTCCAAAAAGATGTTAATTTCTTTTTTCCAGAATTGATCCCAAGCCATACCTTAACCACTCCTAATTCTCCTGCAGAGGAAATAGAATTGTATTGCAAGCAAAATGTTATACTAAATGAAGAATTTAATATAATCAGATGGTGGAAATCAAATGAAAAGTCTTTTCCAAGCCTTTCCAAAATTGCAGTGCAAATTCATGCCATTCCTGCTAGCAGTGCAGCAGCAGAAAGAGCATTTTCATTGGCTGGAAATGTGGTTACAGAAAAAAGAAATCGTCTAGGACCAAAATCTATAAATAGTTTATTATTTCTTAATTCATATTTTAAAAATTTTGAAGATTAGTATATATAAAATAACCTTTTTATAATTTAAAATTAAAAAAATTAAATTTTTAAGTTAAAAAGTAAATAATTAAATAATTTTAATAAAATGTTATGTTTTCACTTAAAAATTTATGTCCCGTTTTTTATTAATTGCACTGTTTTTGTATCATGTACATCAAAAACAGGTGTTTGTTGATAGGAATGAACGAATTCATACACAATGATTTCTTGCTTTTTGTATTGCAATGTTATTCAAAATTTGAATAACATTGCAATTGCCTTAAATGAACAACGTATAAAAAAGCTTGAACAAGTTTGATTAATGAATTTATTCACAGTTTAAAACAGATCATTGTTATAAGTCGACTTATAATTAAATAAGACAATGTTGAACATGCAAGTGGTTCGCTTGCCTTAAAATGAACAACGTATAAAAAAGCTTGAACAATTTTGATTACTGAATTTATTCACAGTTTAAAACAGATCATTGTTATGAGTCAACCGATGTGTGGGTTGCTTTTGAATGAACAATAAAAATGAGTATGAGTGCAAGTTTGATCAGTTGCAAATAAATGAATAGTTTTTTGAGCCTTTGCTATTGTTGAACGGTTTTTTAATCAACAAGTGAAGTTCTCTGGTACTGACCACTATTCTGAGATGTTCCTCTAGGGCACGATTAAATTTTTATACCGTGACATTAAACTCTAGATGCAGTGGAGCGTTCTCTTTTTTTTAATGCCATGTACATTACACATCTCTTTGAATGTGGTCGACTCGAAATTTCGTCCCTGGCCAGAATGGAGTTGAAACATCGCATCGACGCAGAGTGTGATTTGTTTTACATCCGCCCCTGGCTATGTAGCCTTAATCAGATGGTGGACAAACCACTATACATAATTTGGAACGTCATGCTCGTCCTAGATAGCCGAAGGCATAATTCTAAGCATCTAGTTGCAACTTTAATGATTCCAGGACAGGGCTGCAAACCATCACACCTTGCTATAGAGTAGGAGACTTTCCTACTCCTGTTCAGAACACATGTCTAGCATGCTCACTGGACTGGATCAGTCACTTTGCGTGTCATTATCAGTGAGATGATCCTGTCCACCATAATAACCATTATACTGTTATGGGGCCGCAAAACCACAACCACCACGATGCTCCCATATAGGGGCCAACCTCAATAATCAGCCAGAGAACTATTAAATGTCTAAAGAGACAAATAATGAGCTCTGCGAGCTCACTGATCCCCGTGGAAATAAAGGGGAGTTTCCAGTTGTCTCCCTGTCTGACTTCAGTCTAGATAGTCAAGTATTCTATAAAGACTGATAAATGTGCCCCGGGGGGGGGGGGGGATCGCATCGACACAGCCAAATTTTCACAGATACATCCATAACCGTTTTTGATTCTTGGTTTGGAATGGCTTACATTTGCATTTTCTAAAATAATCCATAGCCACTAGTAAATACCGGTTTGTGCGACATCTATAGCTACCGCCAAAAAGGGGCACCCGCGTTGTATTTCTGAAGCTATTGAAATGCCGTATAGACACACCTAATTTTTTACTAATACATTCACAACCGTTTTAGATTCTAGGTTTGGAATGGCATGCACCTCGGGATATTTGTTAAAATAATCCATTACCACTGAATGGGAAATGAGCGAAGTCCGTATTTATCCGTTAAAAATGGGTATCTGCAATATATTTCCGAAGCTTCACACGACATATTCTTGTTGGATCTTAGCCAATTGTTCACAATTTGCTACCCAATTGGCTACCTATTGTTGGTAGCGTACTCAGTAAAATTATTAATTTATCTTTTCCAGATTTTTTTTTCACTCAGATGACCGCCGATACGTCAGTTATGGAACTGCTTCATTATATATAACAGTAGTAAATTTTACGAGAAGGCGGTTAAATCTCTTCGAAAACAATTTTTTTTGTGTAACGGATTTAATTTTTGTATTTTTTATATAAAAGTAAACCCACAAAAGCCTCAAAATCCAGAAATGCAAGTTTTTATTTTGAATATTTGTCTTCGAATAGGGATGCACTTTTTTTAAGAGAAACTGAAATTCAACATATTGTTTCGAAGAACAATATTGCGTCTTTTCAGGCGCATAGTTTCTAAGAAATCTTATCCATATAAGATCATGCTTATAAAAAATTCCACGAAATAACTTAAACAACAGAAAACGAAAAGAACTAACACAACTAACTAGCACAAACAAACAGCACAACAAGGATATGTGATGAGGATATAAGCACCAACTGCAGCGCAATAAAGGGAGTTCAAGTTGAGACATCGCTGAGTGAAGGCATAAATATAATAAAGCAGCTATTAGGCGTTATTGCATATTTTTTCGTGTGTTAAAGTGAATAAATTGTGTACTTTAATTAAAAAACTCTTAAAGTGTTGTATTATATTTTGCAATAAAAGAACTCAACACAACAAAACCCTTACTAAAGGAGTAAACGTCACAATATTTTATACAATTTTTGGACTTTAAGCGGGAAGACCTTTTTTGTAATGTACATTTTTTGACAATTTTTTGTTCATTACACAATATACTTTACTACTTATAAGATATAAGATTTACACATGCAGCTGAGCTATGATTTGTATTTTAAAGTCACAGTACGAAATAGTGAGGGAAAATAAAGCCAAAAGAGAGGCAAGAAAAGCGTATAATAACAATATTTATAGTTGGGTTTATTGATCGATCTGCCAAAGTAAGAAGAAAACATAAATGATGACAACACAGCAAGAAGAAAAATATCTAGATTTAGTACCAATAAGGACCTCTTTATTATTTTACTCTACAATTCAAAAAATATAAAATTGTTCATAAATTAATAATGATAGTTAAAGCTGTCATATTTGTTAGCAAAACTTACATTTGTTTGTGAATCATGATCTCTAGGGCTATTTTCCAAATTTGACTTACAAAGATCTATAACTAAACGTGGAACGATTGCCCTAACAACAACAAGCGATGAAATAACTTTAAAGGGTATTAAACTTCAATGTGACGCACTTAAAACCTACGACATATTAAATTAGAAATGTTATAAACAAAAACAGAAGAATGACACGCGTTTTAAGCGAATACTAAATGACTTGCAGTTAGAAAATAATGATGAATAACAGAATTAAAAAATAATTCAAAAATATCAAAAGACGAATAATTAACAGTAAACAAATTTTATAACCAAAAAATCACGACCGCAGACAATAACCCAGTATACATTAAAAACTGCAGATTACCACATGCACACACCGACATAATAAATGAACAAGTACAGAAAATGTTTGATGACGACATAATAGGATCATCGGTAAGCCCATACAATGCTCCACTCCTTATGGTATCAAAGAAAGGAACAGAAGAAAAAAAGAATAGAGACTCGTGGTAGACTTTCGAAAATTAAATGACAATATAATTAGTGATAAATTTCTTTTAACCAGATTAGAAGATATTTTGGACAAGCTAGGCAGGGTCAAATGTTTCTCAACTCTTGACATGACTAGTTGTTTTTATCAAATCAAATTACAAAAAGAATTTAGACCACTTACAGCATTTTCAACCCCACAAGGACATTTTCAATTCAAACGATTGCCATTCGGTTTGAAGATTTCTTCAAATAGTTTTCAAAGAATCCTAACAATAGCACTTTCCGGCTTAGAATCAGAAGCATTCCTTTATGTAGACGGATGTAGATCAAATCATCACAATCAAAATTTAAATAGAGTATTAGACAGGTTAGAAAAGCATAACATGAAGCTCAACCCAAAGAAATGTTTTTTTTGAGATCTGAAGTAGTTTATTTAGGACATCTAATAACAAAAGACGGTGTAAAAACAGACCCCTCTAAATATAACGTAATCAAGAATTATCCAATACCCAAAAACGCGGACGAAATACGATGATTTGTTGCATTCTGTAATTACTATAGAAAATTCATACCTAACTTTGCTAACATCGCCAAAGAACTAAACACGTTACTAAAGAAATCAAGAAAATTTATATGAACAAAGAAATGCCAAATTGCCTTCAATGAAAAGAAAAAAAAGCCTTTCATATTAACAACTGATTCTTCAAATTACGCGTTAGGAGCGGTTCTATCACAAGATGAAATTGGTCAAGATTACCAATTTCATACGCAAATAAATCACTACAAAAACATGACTTAAAGAAACCAGTAATCGAAAAAGAACTTTTAGCGATACTTTGGGGAATAAACTTCTTTAGACCATACTTATACGGAAGAAAATTTATAGTAGTAACAGCCCACAGACCTTTAATTTCGCTGTTTTCTCACAGCAATCCTTCATCAAAAATGATTAGAATTAGATTAGATTTGAGTAATTATGACTTTACAATCATTTACAAAAAAGGAAAGATGAACACAAATGTAGACGCACTTTCTAGAATAGAGTTAGATTCAGAAACACTAAAATAACTAATACCAAAAGAAATTAATAAAAAAGAAAGTAAAATATTACTAACAACAAGGAAAATGAATAATAGGAATAATGAGGATTAAAATAATGAGGCAAACAAAAGTAAAACTAAACAATCTGCTTACCTGAATGTATACGAACCTAATAACAGAACTGCCTGAACGCCAACACTAACTCACCAGTAAAAACTAAACCGCGGCTGGAGAATGATGCATTCGCATCGAAAGCGCTCGCCATCAAATACAAACCAGCCAGTTAGGACGGAAAATGGCAATATTAAAACTAAAGAATTTAATGAAGATAAAAATAATGAAATTAGAAATAATATAGCAAATAAGAACAAAGAAAAATATAATGAGGATAAACAAATAAAAAAGGATACAATTTGGAAAATTCCAATTCTCAGAAGCCTGGCCAACTTCATATATGGGAATGCACCTCCATTAATGATATTAAGAATATGAAAAAACTGCAGTTTAATAATACAAAGAATATAGAAGATATAGATCTATATATATAAAAATGAAATGGTCCACGTATGTAATGAGTTGGCGTGAGAACGGCTGAAGCGATTTGGCTGATTTTTGTTTTATTCGATTCGAAATTTTCAGGAGATGGTTTGTATGAAAAAAAATAATTATAAAATTTTCCGGAAAACTTAAAAAATTCATTTATTAATTTTCTTCTGTTGTAAACACAAATAAGCTTTTCACATCTCGACATGTTCGTTCGAACTGGTTTGATGAAGCTTATGGTGGTTTGTATGCTAATGAATTTGTATACATGCAAAAACACATATACATTCTTAGCATACGCTAAAAAAACCCGTAGATCAAATTAAAAAAAAAAAACAAAACAAAAAGAAAACAGAATAAAAGACCAAATAAAGAGGCAACATCTTCAACTTCGGCGAAACCAAACATTGTTCTAACCATAGATGTCTTAGAATTGAGTTATAAAATTTGCACTTAACATTTGCTGTTAACCGCTTTATTGAAAAGAGCGGATATAGAGTGGCATCGTAAAAAACAATGAGAAAAAGCAAGCAGCTATACATACAATACGTACCCACCCCTAAACAAAAATATATTTGACAGCCACAAAAAAATATATGCTGGCAAACTTTAAAAATTTGTAAAACTTTAAAATTGTTAATATTAAATGGGTAAGTAAATTAGATTAAATTATTTGAAGATAAACGGGAGCATTGGTTGCAGGAAAACAATCAGAACTCTAAACAAATTGGTAAGTATTAGCTGCAATTGAAATGTTCATTAGTTTGTTAATAACAAAATTTGCTTTTTGTTTACAGGCACTTACCTACATACATAGATGTGGAATTGCTAGCCTGGCTGGTGGAATGATCCAAATTGTACTCTGAACGGTAAGTGTTTCTAAAAATAGAAAGTGAATTACATTCCTATAAAAGGAAAATCTTTTTCTGTTCCCAGGTTTTAGGATAACTAACACTAATGAAACTGGACGCAAGTTTTCGCTGGAAAAAATATATCCAGCACTTATCAAAGAACAGCTCTTTTAAGAGCTATAAAAACTTTAAAAATAGATAAATTAAAACTTTTAAAAGCCCTTTTGAGGGCTATAAAATAACTAAAAGTGCGATAAGTGGAAAATTCACACATTGGTGTTTGGCTTGTGTAAAATTGGCAGAACCGGAGTTCTTAGCTTTGCGTGCAAATAAAAAGTAAGTTACTTTTGTACTGATGCAATGGTGAAAATCAGCAGAATTGGACACATATTGATGAGTATTATCTGAAAAATAGAACAGGAACTTTATGGAGCCTATATATTAATATATTCCTGCAACTTTCAATGCAGAGGCAGAATATTATATGTGAAAAAATATGCAGTCAATATAACAAGGAAAATGTTTTTTTATATTTTATCTCCTTTTTAAGATATTCCGTAGCGATTTTGTAAATTTTAATGTTTATCCCTTTACTTTACAAATAGAACGTGAATTACATTGCTATAAAAATTCTGTGTTTGTTTACAGTGCCTTTCGTAGACGTGTAATTTATTTGTGTGGCTGATCAAAAATTACAAGAATTTCCAAAACTAAAACTAGCTTTAGGATAACTACAAATATACTTTGTAAAAAGCAAATGACTGGTCAAATGCAGATGATACTGGGCACAAGTTTTGACTGGAAAAAATACATCAAAGAACAGCCCTTTTAAGAGCTATCAAATATTTTTAAAAAGAGATAAATAAAAAATTTAAAAGCCCTTTTGAGGGCTATAAAATAACTAAAAGTGTGATAAATTGAAAATTCACACATAGGTGTTTGTTTGTGGAAAATTGGCAGAACCGAATCTGGAGTTTTTAGCATTGCAGTAGTAAGTTACTTTTTCAATCAAGATAACAAGAAAAATGTTTTTTTATATTTTATCTTCTTTTTTAGATGTTCCGTAGCGCTTAAAATAGCTTTGTAAAAGATGAAATTTTTCAACCTTGTCTAGTGTAGATCCATTATGTTTTCCTATGAGCAGCATCACTTCTTGTGGGATGTGGTTCTTCACCACGCATGACGGCCTTGAATAAAGAGAGGCTAACTACACTTATATCTGAATTGTAAAAATGTTAAGACTTTTTAAAAATATTCGATATAATTCCACTAAACAAGCAAAATTTAATTTGTCAAATCAATGTTTTCTACTTTTTATTTCTAATTATTAATTAATAAACAAATAAAATAATTTAGTTGCAAATTTTATAAAACTATATGTATTTCATTAAAGGAACAAAAAGTCTTAAATTTATAATTACAAATAAAGTCGGTACGGAATTTTTTTACCGTAGATATATAACATATAGCGAAATTTTTTAATATTTGAAAAATTGTTTATGATTTGGGACGATTATCTGCCACTGCTGTTGAATTGCCTTGCTGAGTTTGTTTGCTACTTTTGTAGACAATTTCTAAAGTATGTTGACTTGCATATTAGACTCTATACTTCGGGCCAAATTCTCCATGTCACCCAATACTTTGGGAGCACTACTAAATTTATCGATTACTTGCAACCATTGTTGAGTTTGTTTTACAAAATTAGTAGCTCCTACATGCAATTGTTTCGCTTTAGCATCTAAACGCT
Organism: Trichopoda pennipes; assembly: GCA_030448955.1. Classification (NCBI taxonomy): domain Eukaryota; kingdom Metazoa; phylum Arthropoda; class Insecta; order Diptera; family Tachinidae; genus Trichopoda; species Trichopoda pennipes. Next base: position 1,929,937 of record JASKUP010000051.1, read on the forward strand.
TCTGATTTATATATGCCTGCGCCACACTAGAAACGATATAGGTCAATTTGGAATAAGAATATTTAATCAAAAAGTAGTACATACCACAAATTTAAAACGTCCACTAAAGCTTTAGTTGGCTTATTGAACGCTTCTTTGTGTTTGACTTCTGCGCTTGGAAAATAAAAGATGAGCCAAAAAATTATTGACCAAACAAAGCGACTCCTAAAAAACAAGATAAAATGTAATGTTGCTTAGGAAGAAAAAAGCACATTCTGCATAGCGATCACGATTCCAATTGGACATTATTTAAATGACAAATGGAACTGCACACAATAATACACTTGCTTTTTTATATGCGAAAGTTCGTCATTAACACAAAATACATAAAAACACTTACCTTGTCGGATTCTTCGGGAACTGGTGGAAATTCCTTACGTCTGTGCAGTTTACTACACTTGCGGCTCCTGAAAAATAAGATAAAATGTTTTATTAAGCAATTCAAAAAATGCAAATTTTAAAATCTTCTTCTGTTTCTCACAATGATCACAAACCAATTGGACATTATTTAATTGCCAAATGGAACCACACACGGAAATACACTTGTTTTTTTATAAACAACGTTCGTCAACACATAATACATAAAAAAACTTCAAAAAAACCTTACCGTGTTAGATTCTTCGGAAACCGGTGGAGTTTCCTTATGTCTGGACAGTTCATTATACATTTGCGGCTCCTATAAATAAGATAAAATATTTCATTGAGTACTTTAAACTTGTTCCTTAGGAAGAAAAATTTTTCCTGAGGAAAAAAATACTCACATTTATAACGTTCTTCCTATTTCCTTTGCTATTTTATAACACCTCTGCATGCGGATTCACTTGCTTTTTTTTTGACCAGTAAATTGGCGCAAAAATTAGAAAATTATGGCTAAAAACCAACATTTTCTAAAATTCATTAACTCCTTTATATAAAAGAGACAGATGCATACAAATTGAATAGCATGCTGTCTTGTAAAAACAAAGCGGTTAACTGTGGCGGGCCACTTGCCGAGATTTTTTCCTCGTGTACTATCTAATTAATTATCTATGGTTCTAACATGTTAACAGTCAAAAATGTATTTTTATGTTTCCAGGTTTTTTTTACTTCATTACAATAATACCGTCACAATTTTGGGGAAAAAATTTTAACCTTATTTAAAATTCACAATAAAATCACATGTACATAAGTAAGACTGGATGTTTTTCAACACTTTGAGATATGTATATTGTATGGAAAAAATAAAAAGTTCAAATCCTTTGGTCAATTTGTTTTAAATTTAGAAAAATATGCATTTTATGTTTTATTTTTAAAGTTTTTTCTTAAAAGTATATAAATTTATACCATAAAAATATATTTATATAAAAAATTGACTTACATATGTACATATACATACGTACGTTTTAATAAACATCAGCAAGCTTTGCTTATGTTACATAATTTTTCAGGAGAGCCCATCGAGCACGATACGTCTATATATAAAAATGAAATAGTCCACGTATGTTATATAATAGCGTGGGAACGGCTGGGGCGATTTGGCTGATTTTTTTTATTCGATTCGAAAAATTATAAAATTTTCCGGAAAACTTAAAAAATTCATTTATTTATTTTCTTCTTCCTTTTGTTGGTGTAAATACAAATAAGTTATTGACGACTCGGCATGTTCGTTCGAACTGGTTTGATGAAGCTATGTGGTTGTTTGTATGCTAATGAGTTTGCATACGTGCAAACACACTAATGCAAAAAAGAAAACAAAAATAAAATAAAAGACCAAATAAATAGAGGCACATATTCAATTTCGGACAACACGAAAATTGTTCTAACATGTCCACAGTTAAGTATGTCTTTTATTGTTTGAAAATTCTTTTAATTTACTACTATACATAGCTGCCAGATTTTTTAGAGATAATACCGTCACAATTTTGGGGAAAAAATCTTCTTCAATTAAAATTCGCAATAAAATCACATGTACATATGTATGTAAATAGATTGCATGTTTTTCAATAAAGTTCAAATTCTTTGGTGAATTTGTTTTCAATATAGTAAAATATACATTTTAAGTTTCATTTTTAAAATTTTTTTCCTTAAAGTGTATAAATTTATACTAAAAAAAATATATATAATTACATGTATAAAAAATTGACTTACATGTGTACATATACATACATACGTTTTAATAAACATCAGCAAGCTTTGCTTATGTCACAGAATTTGCCAGGAAAGCCCAACGAACATGATACGTTTTCAATAACTAGACTTTATTTCGAAGTAGTTTTTCTTCGCATGAGAAAATTTAAAGAGCAACTAGGAGAACTAAAGTTTTTAACACATTAGATGAGTTTTTAAGAAAAAGTATTAATTTTTTTTATACATGGTTTTATTTTCACTTTTCAATATACTATGTATTAAATCATGTTAGTGAAAACATAAATAAATCGTTTTCACTTCTCAATTTTTTTACTTAGCCTATGTTTAAACTTTATAAAATTCCTAAACAGTGCTTAGTGATTTAATTTAGACGTGTTGGATAATACTAAAAGTGAAAATTTTAATATATATTCTACATACATATGGACATATGTATGTATGCACATTATCCGTGCTTTAAAATTTTTCGTGTGATTTGATTCACCTAATTTTAAAAACCTTGATATATTGGATAGCGAGGGCTTAAAAATATTAAGTCACCGACAATTACACTTCACTTTGAAGTTAAAAAATAATGATCTACTCGATGCAGTTTTAACGATACATACATATCGAGGATAGGGGAAGAGAGGAACTCTATCACTATTCTCTTTACACACATTATTTACAACAACAAACTAAGAATTGCAGCGACAAAAATCTTGCAATGTAATTGGGACTTAGGGATTAAACAAACTTTTTCAACCCCTTATCATCGTGAGACTTTAGGAGTAATTGAAAGAAACCACAGGGTTCTTAATACATTTTTACTTACAACAGCAAATGAAAATGAATGTGTCAAGTGGAATCCTTTTTTTACTTTTTCTTACAACACAGCGCCACACACAGATACAGGTTATACACAATATGAATTAGTTTATGGAAAATTAACAAGTTTGCCAACAGACAGTTTAGAATTATTTGCATGAATTGAGGAACAGATTAAAATTCTCTTTGAGCAAAGCAAAGGAACTATTAGTTAAAACAAAAGAAAACAGAATTATAGATAGTAAAAACAATTACAGTAATAAACTAAATCTATATATAGTGTTAGTTAAAGTAGAAAATAGAAAGAAAAACCAAAGTCTATATAAAGGTCCATATACAATTATAAGAAGAATTAATGTAAACACTGTAATAAATTACAATGGCATTGAAAAAAAAAACAATAATTTAAAACCTTATAATAAATTGTTAACACACATATTAATAAGAAACAAAGAAATATATATGACTATCACAATAATTACTACTTAGAACAAAAATTGTATAACATATATTCTAAGCATATATAAAACTTTTAAAAATCCATGAGTACACGTGAAAAATCTCCCTTTTTATTTTAAACACAGTAAGATTTTTTAAGGGTGAGGGTGTAGTGTACACATATTGACATGAGACATGTAAGTGTGTACATACCAACTTCAACATTGTAGCGCAACAATTACTTGAATTACACTAGGACAAGAGTATCAAATTTCTAGAACAGTTATAATTTACTTTGTGGCTGTCCGCTTGCATGTTGCTGATATATGCAAACAAACATAAATTAATAGTAAGAATAGAAATTATAAAATTGAGTGAAAGTAGAAAGTCACTCAATTTAGACAGTAGTTCATTATTATATAAGCTAGGTTTAGAAAGCTCGGCACTAACGTGCCTGACTTTCGATTTACTTCTCGCAAATCTGCTGACAGCTCTTTTGAACTCCCACCTTGTAGAGCTGTCCTTCTCGACAGCTGGATAAAATAAAACGAGGACGATAGGGTCCCAATATACATATATTAAATACAACACACTACATTACATGGCGATCCTGCCATGCCTACACATTACATCTTATGTTATTTGCAGAATCTAGAGCGTAAAAATGGGTTACATCGAGCTTATTATTAAAATAAATGGTATAATATTGCCATTTTCCGTCCTAACTGGCTGGTTCGTATTCGATGGCGAGCGCTTTCGATGCGAATGCATCATTTTCAAGCCGCGTCTTAGTTTGTACTGGTGAGTCAGTGTTGGCGTTCAGGCAGTTCTGTTATTACGTGCCAGCCACCTGGCATTTGTATGCAAAGTGAATTTATCGAGACCTCCGTCTTTTACTATTATGTAGATATGTGTGTCCGTCTGAGGGTCTTTTTCGTTTGCCCGTTTGCATGAGTAGTTTCAATGGTGTGAAAATTGTGTCTGAGGTCGTGTTTACCTGTTCGATTATAATGTCATTGTTGAATGTTTTTGTTTTGTAGATTTCCATGTTCTCAAGAATGTCTAATCTTCGTCCTTTTTTGCCAGGATGTAGTAATGTCATACATTCATCTATTTCCCTTAGCGTGTGTCCGTAAGTGTCAAGGTGTAATGCAAAGTTTCAACCTTATCTTTTCTGTTTGTATAAACGTATGTGTTCTGTAAACCTTGTTTTTAGTGTTCGTCCAGTTTGCCCTATATAGGTTCGTTGCAGAAAAGAAAACCAACAACGACGGACACTAATTCTAATTACACTTTTAAATATAAAATTTTTATTTTTTAAGTTGAGCGTTTACATTATGTTGGCCACAATGGTTTTAAGAGATTTTTTGCGAACTTCTTCAATATGTTTAGCGAAGTTAAGTTTTTTATCAAGACACATACTAAGATATTTAACATTATTTTGTATTGAAACATTTTCTCTTGGAGAATTAGCTGGCGGTTGGGAAGTCGTTTTGGTGAGTTCTTATACGGATATATTATGGCCTGAGTTTTCAAGGCGTTATATATAATTTTCCGCTTGTAAAGATATTTTCTGCGCTTGACAATTCAATTTTCTTAAATAGTGCTTTAGTAAGTTTGCTGGACAATAGGAGAGCGGTGTAGTCTGCATAGTACGCAATATTTAGATATGAGGGTGGAGAAAGATCGGAAGTATAAATTGAATACAATAATGCAGATAATGTTGAACCTTGGGGTAAGCCTGCTGTAATTGGTTTGGGAGAAGAAAGTGTATTATTAACAGCCACTGAAAATGTTGTTTCTGTAAGAAAGTCAGCCACAACCATTCATAAATGTTTTGGAATATTAGCTTTGATTAATTTATATATAAGTTCGTTGTTCCAAACCGTATCGAAGGCTTTTTTACGTCTAAAATTATCATTCCTGTAGATTTTTATTTCGTTTATTAGTGTTTATAATATTTACAATACTATTAATTTGGTGTACTGCACTGTGGTCTTTTTTAAAACCAAATTGTTCTTCTGGCGTATTTTCAATAGCATTGCAAATTCTATTTTAAATTATTATTTCATACATTTTTCCTAGAGTAAACTAATAGGCCTATAGCTATAGAATAGCAATAACTTTAGCTTCTTTAAAATGTTTTTAAAAATAATAACTAATAATTGTATTGCCTTCGTGGGAAGATTTTTTATTATGTTGGGGATAGCATCTAGCCCCGGTGGTTTCGATGCTTTAAGCGTTGCAAGTACTGATTTAATTTTCTAAAAAGACACTTTTATTAAATTGTTACAATATACGAGTGATGACTTGAATGTTCTGACTTTGAAATTTATAGTTTTATCTATGGAGTGTTTGTGGTCCAACGTAAGGTTGTTAGCAGCTGAAAAAGTATCCGATAGCAGTTGAGTCTTTCCTTCATCAGTTGTAATTTTTGATCCGTCTTTATTTAAATATGAAATTTTTCTTTTTTGTTTACCTCTTAAACATCGGCCTATTTTTCCAAAATGATTTGTCACCTGGCCTTAATTTTGATAGCATTGTTTCCATTTTTCGTTACGATAAACGCTTTTTTCTTTAGTGATCAAATTAGTCAGTAGATTAACACATTGGTTATAGAACTTCACTTCTGAAGGTATGGAAGCTTCTTCTTGTCGTTATAATGTTAAAGGTATCAGGAGGTAGGCTTATTTCACCAGTTTCGTGCCTCTAGTATAATATTAATCAATTTCTCAATTTCTAAACCAATTGTGCTTTTTGAACTGTAGATGTCAGTATTTATGGTGATTTTATCATTAAATCAATTTCAAATGTCGTCCAGTCTGTGCTTCTGTAGTTATAGTAATTCACACTGTTGCGTTTTCAATTTTACGTACAACAGGTCTATGGTCATTAAAATTTATAATTAAGGAACTGTTGCTTAAAACCAAGTCAATGACTGAGGCAATTTGATTATTTTGCGACCAATAAAATGTCGAACTATTGGGATAATATATAAAGAAATTATTAGCTTGTTCAAGATTCAATAGAACATTGCCAGCGGTGTTTTTATTAAAACAGTGCCAGTAGGAATGTTTGGCATTAAGATCTCCTAATACAATAAAATCTTCATGAGATGAAGTTAATTTTATTATATCATTTGAAAAGCTCCGTTTGTATTTTGTCAAACATGCCGTAGTCACTATAAGCTTTCTGTTATTTATTTTAGATCCAAATGACAGATTTTATATACCTAAAGTATTTGCTAAGCTAGAAATTTATGTTTGACAGATCTGTATGTAACTAGAGCTACATCACACCCTCTTAAATCTTTGCTATCGGTTCGATATATTAAATAATTTTTAAAATAAGTTTTGTGTTTTACTTTCGGATGAGTTTCATTCAAAGAGGCAATGTGAATTTTCGAATTGGAGTAAATGAGAATAAGTAGTAACGCCATTAGCATTCCAATGAAGAATTTTTATGCCATTTTTATTACCGAATACCATATGCATACTTTACCATTGTCATTATAACATGTATTTGTTGTACTTTTGTTGTGCATTTTTGAAGATCGGTTAATGCAGTAGTCAAATTATTAAAGAGATCATCAATATCAAAGAGATCGTTGTTTCCTCTCATAAGGTCAGCATATGATAAAGTATTGTGATATTTATTGTTGTTGTGATTATTTATAGAGAGATCATTATTGATGTACTGTGGAGAGATTGACTTGTTGTTATATTTTATAACTTTTTGTTGGCTGCTTTAGCTCTTGTTTTCAAATACAGAGTACGCAGTGGACGTTTAGCTTTATTTAAAGAGTAATCTGTACGATCTTTAATATGCTTTTTACAGTTAAAACACAAATATACTGCGGGTATTTTGCCTTGGTGCCTTAATGGGCATATCATACATGCAGGATTCCAGCACTGTGTTTGATTGTTATTCTTGTTCAAACTAATTGAACAAATACTTGTATGCATAGTTTAAACCAGGGACCGTAGCTGTTATGACTTTTATCAAAAAAGTAAAAAAAAAGTTATTTTTTAACTTTAATTTTTTAAGACAGAAATAAAAGTTATTTTTTAACTTTTAATATTTTAAGGCAAAAATATAAGTCAGGAATTAAATATGGCATAGTAATACATTAGTTTTATTGCCTTCAATTTATAGGTAATAATAATTGATGTATATTACAGAAGTCTATAGATATTATGGTTATTATTATTATTATATTTGTTAAGCTTTTTAATTTTACTATTAAAATTGATTCTAAGTTTTCATCCGATAAATAAATTCTCAAATCACCTAAAATCAATTTGAGTGCTGAAAATGACCTTTCTACACTGACTTGAGTTGCAGGTGCAGAATGCACAGTAAGTGCAAATTGGTGCAGCAATGGTAGAGTAATTTTTTTTATTATCGCAATATTCTAGTAAATCAGCTGCAACATCTAAGCGTTTTTCTTGAAATTGTAGTAACGGATGTTATATCATTTATAGCATGGTAAGCAATAAAACTTGACTATGCAATATTTAATTCATGACTTTTATTTTTGCCTTAAAATATTAAGAGTTAAAAAATAACTTTTATTTTTTTAATAAAATAATAAAAGTCAAAAATAACTTTTAATTTTTGCCTTAAAAAATAAAAGCCAAAATTAAAAGTTGTTTTTGGACTCTTATGAAAAAAGGCACAAATTTAAAAGTCATACAAAAGTTTGCATGTACATCACCTATGCATCATAATGATAAGAACCAAAATTTTCTACGATAATTTTTTATGTGTGCTTTTTTAATGTAAAATTTTAAAAATAACAGTTATTTTCTGTCCCTGGTTTAAACATAGTTTTTTTTTACTTTTAAGAACTGTGTTAGCTTAGACTAATGATCGAATTGATGTACGCACAGCCTTGAAAATAAGTAACCCTTATTACTAATGGAAAACAATTAAGAGCAAGGACAGAATTTGTATTTTATTACTTCCACATTGTCTGGACTAATTAAAATAACATTGGGAATTTCCCTTAATTGTTTTTTGGGAAATAACCATAATGTATGCGTGCTAGAATAGTATTTAAGAGCAATTTTAAAAATAAATAAAGTTAGTGTATTACAAACATTGAAGAAGTAAAGATTGTTTTCATTTGGGTACGGTTTTCCGTCGACCCTCATCGGCCGAAACCGGTTTGTTCACAAACTAAATTTGACGAGGGTCGACGGAAAACCGTACCCCACTGAAAATAAAATCAACCCCGTCATTAAATCTAAGCACATATAAGTAAAGATTGTGTTATTTCAAAATCTAAAATCATTTGAATAAAATGAACCAGTAAAAATTTATATAAATCGTATATCTCGGCTATAACAGGGATAAAGTAAAAAAAATTCTGATAAAAAAAATCAGCATCATGGCGAATGTTCAAAAAATTCTGGAACGTCAAAAAGTAATTGGTAACGAAATAGTATGTATACATACAAAATTGACCGATCGACCAATTGGTCTGCCAAAACTAAATGAAATTAAAAAGCGTGTTTTAAATTAAATAGAAGAATTTATGGAAATAAATCCGAAGATTACTTTATAAACCAGTATTTCGAAAATGTGGGTGAAATCGTTAATCAAATAAATCAAATCTTCGCAGAAGAAGAAAATAAAGCAATTCCAACTAATGAAATAGTATCAATAGATAAAGAAGAAGAGATGTCTAATTTAACAGAAGATTCAACGGCAAAGGACATAGAATTTCCTGCGCTAACAATAAAAAAGATATCTTCGAATATGCAGAACAAAAACATAATGGAAGAACTTACCAGTATCGCAAATACAATGAAAGAATTTTGCACTGAACTGATCAAAAGTATGAAAACTATGTCTGTTAAAAGTTTGCAAATAAAACAAGGACAATTAGAAAAGAAATACTAGCGATTACTGCAAAAGTTTGGAAAGTCCCCTGAGTCAATAAAAACAGATGAACTTTTGACAGAAATTGAGGATATTTATTACGAAATACTAGTAATAATTAATAATAAACAGGAAGAGGCAGAAAACGCAATTATACTGAGGGAAACCGAATTATCCAGTTCAGCTCATCTCACAAAAATAAAGATCCCAGAATTTAAATCTTTTTTCCTCCTACGTTTCTCCGGTATTTTCCCGGCTTCTTCAGGGAGTATGTACTTTTATTTATTATAAAACATCATTAATCAATAATAATATATAATTAATATTTAATTAAATATCTAATAAAATATTACACAAACCTTAGTATTATAAAATTAAATTATAACTATTGCTGATCTTGTCTATGTCCTCCTTAGTGTTCATTGTTATGTTATCTTTCTGTCTTATTCTCAAACTTTCTAATATTAAGCGTCTGTTTTGTTTACTCTCTATGTCTGTTATTCGTGTTCTTTCAAAATCTGGTGTGTGTGTGTGTTCTAACATATGTTGTGCAATGCCCGTAGTGGTCTTCTTCTTTTTTATGTCTGTTTCGTGTTCATTTATTCTTGTCTGAAGTGATCGTTTCGTCTGTCCGATGTAAACTTGGTAACATTGTTGGTCAGCTGTGCCTTTACACGGAATTTCGTATACAACGTTACACATGTCCCTCTTTTTAATTCTGTCCTTGGCGTTTTTGAAGAAGTGTTTTAGTGTGTTATTAGATTTGTGTGTAAAGGTAACGTTGTTGTCTGTAATTATTTTCCTAAGTATAGCCGAGTTAATAGGACAACACAACAAAAATTGAAAAAAAAACTACCCTGGTCTATTACCTTAACAAAGATCCCAGAATTTGACCATTCTACGATTTGTTTAAGAGTTTGATTCATGACTGCAACCAGCTTTCCGACGTAGAGAAGATGTACAGACTTACTACATCATTTAAAGGCGAAGCAAAAAAATTAGTTCAACATCTGAATATAACTTCAAGCAATTATGAAGCAGCTCTGGAGATTCTAAAGCAAAGGTATGAAAACCACAAATTGCTGTTTACCAATGAAGTTGATATATTGTTAGATCAATCAATGGTAAACACTGAATCATCATCCAGCCTCAAGCAACTTTTAGATACGACAAATAGTTGTATTTATGCAATAAGAAGGATGAAAATAAACCTAAAAGATGCTGAACCGTTTATAGCGCGTATCATTGTTAGGAAATTAGATAGAAATGGACTGCGACATTATGAACAAACTATAAAAAAATCTAAAGAAATCCAGAGTCTCCAAGACATGATGGAATTTGTGGAACAAGAAATTCAAGCACTAGATGCAGTTCTAAAAGGGTAGACAAGAAAGGATGCCAAAAAACCAATAGTAGTGGGTAAAGCAACCACGTCATTTCACACAATACAAAACTTATGCCTTCACTGCAAGCTATTAACTGCTGAGCGAAGAAAACTAGCTTATAAAAATAAATGGTGCTTTAACTGCATTGAGTATAAAAGCAATAAATGGTGCACTAGCGAAACAAAATGCTGCTATTGTGGAAAGAGTCATCATAAAATTCTTCATCTTAATGAAAAAATTTAAAACAGTTCAAACACATCATCAATGACTACCGAAGATTGTGCAGCATCTGTTCCTTTAGCAACGGCCCAAGTCTAGGGTCGTTGCTAAAGTCTAGGGTCGTTGCTAAAGGAGGTACAGGTCTAGGAGGTGCAGTGGTTGGGGTTTCAAAGTTCAAAACAAAATTAGTTTTAAGACCAAGATTTGTAAGCAATAACTCGGTGGAAACAGAAGCATTAATATTACCTCAATTAACAGGAGCTCAACCATGTCATTCATTTGAATATGACATTAAAGAATGGACTATTGCGGACCCTTCCTTTAACGAATCTGATCGGATAGATGTGGTAATTGGAGGTGATATTATTCCACACATTATTAAGGAAGGTATCCATAAAAGTCGTAACATTTTAGCTCAATCAACCATCTTCGGATGGATACTTTCAGGCGCTGTAACTAAAAAGATGAAACCTGTAAAGGTCATATCAGCTGTCACAAATCTAGAGCCTTTTTGGGAGATCGAAGAAAGATGGGATTCCAACAACCATGTAGAAGAAAAATTATGTGAGGAACTTTTCGAAACAATAACCAAAGTTAATGACAACAATCGAATTGTGGTTAATCTTCCCATTAAAAACGATGAAAATGAATGAACGTGGTGAATCAAGAAAGCAAGCAAGTCAGATTGCTTGCGATGGAGAAAAAATTTCATGCGAATTCTAAGTTAAAAGACGAATACATCAATTTTATGGAAGAATATGAAAGGTTGGGTCATATGAAACTAGCAACTAGCAATAGCGGAAAATATTATCTACCACATCATGCGGTTATAAAAGAAAACAGTTTAACCACTAAACTCAGGGTAGTGTTCGATCCATCAGCGAAAACAACAAATGGCAGAAGTCTCAATGACCTTATGTATATAGGCCCAAAGCTCCAAAAAGACATTTTTGATATCCTTATAAAATGGCGTTATTGTTATTTATGTGAAAAAAGAAGACATGATAACGCTTCTTACAGCAAAAACGAAAGTAAACCCAAAAAAAAAAACAGAAAGACTTTGCCGTACATCTATTAGCAAGACTATTACAAAGAGTAACTAATATAATAAAAGGACAATATGCGATTAATGTTTGGAGTGATTGTAAGATAACGTTAGCATGGATCAAACATAAAACTAGCAAAGATAAGTTCGTTAGAAATTGGGTGGCAGAACTAAACAATATTTTACCAAATGCGAATTGGTATCATAAGAAAAGAGCCTAGATATTCCAGCAGATGTTGCATCGCGAGGTATTTGCGCCACAAAACTATCTTCACACACGTTGTGGTGGAACGGTCCAGCATGGTTAACAAGATCGTCATTATCATGGTCGATTGAAGAAGAAGCAGCCGATCCACTGTTTGTGGCGTTTGAAAGTCGGTTCATGGAATCAACCTTGCGGCAAAAATATTGGATTATTAATATGAAGAATATTATAAAAAAATGTATACGAAGTTGCACTAAATGTATTCGGTATGGGCAGGAGAAGGCTCGGCAGCTGATGGGGTATCTTCCTAAAGCAAGGGTAATGGTTTCAGCTCCTTTTAAATATGTTGGTGTGGACTATGCCGGTCCTATTCAGATGAAGTATTCTAAAGGCAGAGGACAAAGATCATATAAAGGTGATATAACAAAGGCACTACATCTGAAGGCAGTGAGTGAACTTACTTCAGATGCATTCTTGGCTGCTCTTGAAAGATTTTTTTTCAAGAAAAGGTGTTTGTTCTGATATTTATTCAGACAATGGTGCAAACTTCATTGGAGCAAATACAAAACTGTATAAACAATTCAAAAAAGCCAGTCAGCATAACAAAACGATAATTCCGATCCTGGCTTCTCAATGTATTCATTGGCATTTAATTCCCCCGGCAGCGCTCCACTTTGGAGGGATTTGGGAAGCTGACGTCAAGTTCCTAAAGTTCCGTTTAAAAAAACAATAGGTGAACCAAAACTTACATACGAAGAAATGAGTACCTTGTTGGCGCAAATAGAGGCAATATTGAATTCGTGACCACTTATAAGTCTAAGTGATACTGATACAAGAAAATATATGTAGATGCGCTAACTCCATGCCATTTTTTAATTAGAAGGTTAATTAGCCAATATCCAGAATATGTTGAAGAAACAACTATCACCTCACTAAATAGATGGAAGCTAATTCAAAAGTTGAAAAATAACTTCTGGAGTCGGTGGAGAAATGAATATCTAACTACACTTCAACAGAGAAATAAATGGAGGTTTCCGTCGCAAAATTTAAAGGAAGGTGCAATATTTTTGATCAAAGACGAAAATAATCATCCAGGTAGTTGGCCATTAGCAAGGATTTCTGAAAACATAGTGGAAAGAATGGCAAAGTAAGAGTGGTAACTTTAAAGACTAAAAACACTTAAAGACTAAACACTTAACATATAACACATTAAATAGGTTTTTTAGCAGTATGAAAGATAAAATAGGAAAAATGAAATATTTGATGTAGTATACAGGATACCATGTGGAGGAAATGACCAGGTGAACTGTGACAAAGTTTGTATTGGGACAACAAAGAATAAACTTAAAACAAGATTAGCTGGTCATAGATGTGACCAAAAATATAGGAATTTCAACACAGAAGACATTCTTATCTTCACATTGTAAGAAATATAATCATTATCCAAAGTTTGATGAAGCATCAGTATTAGATATAGAAAAAAACTATAAGAGACGTTATATGTTAGAAATGTTAGAAATTGTTAATGTACCAAATGTAAGGAGAATAAATTTCAAAACAGACACAGACAATTTAGCGCAGAATTATAGGTACTTAATTCAAAGGACACATAATTTGTTATAATTATTTCATAAGAGAGAATTTGTTATTTAATTTCCGTTTCCTTGTTTTTGTATGTTTAAATATTCGAAATTTTTAATTTTGTATGTATGTATGAAGAAAATTATTTTATGTATTTGTCAAATGTTTTCAAAAAATTTTTTTTTTCAATTTGTTAATAATTTTTTGTTATTAAAAAATTAATTTTCCTGAAAAAGCGTTCCATAGGAAAGTGAAATATTGAAAAAATAAATCGTTAAAATTTAATTAAAAAGACCGTTTAAAAGGTTAATACATATTTAATTAAAATAAAAAAGGTCGAATAAAAATTATAATCCTTACCCAAAATTCCTTGAGACGAATTTCATCATCGGCAACCAATGGAGGAGGTTTAACTTTAGTCTCCTGATTTTTGTTGAATACTGTATCCATTTCCGTATCGTTAAGGTCAACTAGCGCACTAAACCGATTTCTTGAAGTTAGGTCAGAGATCATACCTATAGGCAATGGCCGAGACCATTTCTGTCTTTTCATGTTAGGGGTTTTTATATTCGAAGTTATTGATTTGGCTACCGGGGCAATAACAGTAATGTTATATCTGCTAGAGTATTGAAATTACTCACACGTGCGAGTTCAATAAGAACAAAATACGGCAATTACAAATCTTTACAATTTTGTTGTACTTTTTTTTTATCCACTGTTTATTAAAGAGGTAACCTCAATCTACAAGTTTATTTTGCAGCTGAATAGGAAAATATTAAATATATACAATTTTGGTAAAAATAAAAATGTTTTGCTTACAAACACGTAAATGGCCCAAAGATGCATAGGTAAAAAATGCAACGTCGGAGAATATACGTAGATGTTAAAAAAATACAATGTTCCTTTTTTTCAGTTTAACAGAAAATGTGTTTACATATATTTTTCATTTTTACATATAAAAAGAGGAAAACTTCTCTTGTTATTTCCCGTCTTATCTGGCTGTTGTTCTCTTCACCAGGCACTTTATGCAAAGTAAATCTCTCAATGCTTTATTATCATAGGTATGTGTATCCGCCTGAGGGTGTTTTTCGTTTGTTCGTGTGCATTAGTAGTGGTGTGAAAATTGTGTCTGAGGTCATGTTTACCTGTTCGTTTAACGTTTTGTTTTGTAGATTTCCATGTTTTCAAGAATGTCTAATCTGCGTCCTTTTTTGCTAGGATGTAGTAATGTCATACATTCATCTATTTTCCTTGGTGTGTGTCCGTAAGTGTCAAGGCGTAATGCAAAGTTGGAACCTTATCTTTTCCTTTTGTTTAAGCGTATGTGTGCTGTAAACTTTGTTTTTATTGTTCGTCCAGTTTGCCCTATATAAGTTTGTTTGCTGGTACAAGTAAGTATACCCCGCTGGAACAAAATTTGTCAGCTGTTTCCGTCGTTGTTCTGAGATTATATCTCAGAGTGTTGCCAGTTTTTAATGCTGTGAGTATTCCTTCTTTGTGAAAAAGGTTAGTTAGTCTGTATATTGCTCGTCCTGTGTAAGTAAAGGTGTGACGTTGTGCTGTATCGGTTGTAGCTTGTAGCCGTTATTAGTAGCTATGGTATAAATTATCTGGAGTAAGTGCGATTATCTTAAGTCTGTGTATCATATGTCTAAATGCTGATAGTTTATGTTGGGTAGGGTGGTTCGAGGGATTGCAGTTCGTAGTGTCCGTCGTACTTGGTTTTCTATAAATGCCAAATGTTAAAAAGCTAGTTCCTCGTGTTATAGTGATGCCAAGATAATGCAAATTTCTGTCTTGTTCTTTTTCCATTGTTTATGTAATCTTACTATGGATTGTGTTTAAGTTTGCTAGAATTTGTTCACCGTTGTCTTGTTCGAGGATGCATATAATGTCACCTTCGTATCTACAGCAATGAGTTATTTTGTGTTTTTTGTGATTCGAGATGTCGCATGAAAATTTCCATGAAGATTGCGGAAATTGGTTTTCCCATACCGAGTCCGTTAGGTAATTTGTAAAAGTGGTTATTTAATCTGAAGTGGTTCTGTTTTATTATTGTCTTTGTAATATCTGTAATATCAGTTTTCGTATAAATTGTCTAGTGTGTTGCATAGGATATCTAAGGTTTTATGTGTTGGTATTAAAGTATATAGATCCTTGATATCAAAGGAATCGAGTCGCCTGTTTTCGATTATTTTTATGTTATTAAGTTTCCATAGGATATCTAAGGTTTCATGTGTTGGTATTAAAGTATATAGATCCTTGATATCAAAGGAAACGAGCCGCGTGTTTTCGATTATTTTGATGTTATTAAGTTTATCGATAAGGTCGTGTGTATTAGGTATAGTATATGTGATTTGTAAATTTATTTTTTCTTTAAGTAGGCCGGTGAGGTGTATAGCTAGGTGGTATGCTGGCGCAGGTCTGTGGTTTATAATGTGCCTCATTGTGTATTTTTGGTTGTGCTTTGAGTCTTGGTCGTTCTGGATTCATGTTCATGTATTTGTATATTTTTGCAGCGTTTTACAACAGCCAGATAAGACGGGAAATAACAACAGTATTTCATTTACTGGCGGAAAAAATATAAACAATATAATACCAGAGAAAAACATCATTAGAAGGCAAGGTTAGTTATTCTCCTACATATTTGCTCTTTATGGTGTACCAGAAGAAAACTTATAACTTCTAGATTAAGAACTTATTACCATTTTTTCGCGTCGAAGAATTTTAGATGTAATTTATCTTTAAAACTGTAAATTTTACGTTAAAGTGGTAGTATTTGAATTGCTTGAATTGCGCCTTTCGTCAAATAATAAAATATATTTTTAATACATAAATGCCTTAAGCGCGGAAAAAATTTTCCAAAAAATGTTTATTTTAATAAAACTGGTCACGCTTTGTCAACCATGGGAATATCAAATCCTTTGGAGTAGTAGGTGATGGAGCTTTAATAATCTATTTTTTTTTGCAATCGGCGCTTTGCACTCGGAGGAATTTTGATGTAATTCATAAATTTTGTTTCAATATTGCCGTATCCAGCAGGAAGGCGAACCGCTACAATTTTTGACACATTGTTTCTTTTATTTGCATTTGCGCTAGGTTGTCTTTAAAATAGGTAAAAAATAATTTGCTAGTACCGAAGTAAGTTTAAATTATATAAGCAAAAAAAAACACCTTTTTGGGAAAAATCCTAAAAAAACGGTAGTTTTCTCAATTCATGTAAATTTTTAACGAAACAGGCCGATAGAATCAAACATACTACTTTATCAAAAATACTATGTTAAGACAAAAAATTAAAAAAAAATTTTCTAGCCCGATTTGCTCTCCAACTTTTGATAGATATTTTTAAGGTCTACTTAAGTTCACAAACTTTTAACATTTTAGTGATAAGTAAACTTTTTATGACATTTGTGGCATACCCAGAAGCTCCTCTTTATTCTAAGGGGAAGTTCGTCTGCAACTTCAGTAATATATCTTTGTATATATATATTAGAAACATGCCGAATAATAAATCATACATTCCATAAATTTTAGATCAAAGATAGCCTTAAAAATTTTAGTTTTGCTTGCTTCTAGGTTGGCAGATTTATTGCGCTATTTTTATTCATTCTTTTTATTACTATTGAGCCAGTCAAATTGTAATAGAAATAATTTTTAGAACCACTGCAATTCAATTATCATTACGACTAAACTGATTACTATAAATTATATTCTTCTATTGTATCTCTGTGTCTATGCATATTTTTAATGTGGTTTACTTATTTATGGTCTGATTATTAATCTAAGACATTCGCTGTATTTATAACAAAATAATGGTAAGTTTGATTCTAATATCATGTTTCGTTAAAAAGTTACAAGATTAAGAATTAAACAAATGAGAAACTACCGTTATTAGGACTTTCTCCAAAAACATGGCATGGTTTTTTCGCTTATATATGTAAGGAGATTTGAATCCCCTTATTGAATATTTTCCCTAACATATGGCAACACCATCTAGAATAGGAGGAATAAGAAGAAACACAACAAATCCATAGAGAACAACACGTGAATTAAGGTTGTAAGTAAATAGCGTCGAAAAAGGGAATTACTACTGAAAATAATAGACTTTAAATGTCGTTTCTTAATTACAGGTGAATAGAGTGAATAGATTAATAAATAAGATAATAAGATAAGAATTAATGTAAGAAATAAAATAATTTCTTTTATTTGGTTACGATTTTTCGATTATTAAATAAAATAATAGTTAATTACAGAGAAAATCAATTACGTGTATTAAATTGGTGTTAGTTCCCGGACGGAAAGGTTTGATAAAACCCCCCACATTATATATAATTGAAGCTTACTTCGGTACTGCACTATTTTTGGGATATTTTTGAGACAATCTTTAGCAGATGTGAATAAAAGAAAAATTACGTCAAAAATATTAACGGTTCCCTCTCCAGCCCTATCCAAACATATCCAATTATAAAACAAAATTTATGAATTACATCAAAATTCGTCGGAGTGCAAAGCACCGGTTGAAAAAAAGTAAACAGATTATTAAAGCTCCAGAATTTGACAGCCCCGTGGTTAACAGCGACAGGGTGACCAACTTTATAAAAAAAACATTCTTTTGGAAATTTTTTTCCGCGTTTAAAGAATTTATTTTTTAAAGTTAAAAAAATTCAAATTTTATTCTACCATTTGATAAAAAGCTCTATTATATCGTTACGGATGCGTCTTGCATAAGTTTTAAAACAAAATATTTAATTTATAAAGTAAACAACTGGGTATGCTGTTTACTAACTGCATAGTTTGCTTAGAAAACTGATGCACGCAAGAAAACAACAACTTTATAATTAAAAACTGCATAGAAATTTTATACACGCAAAACAACAGCAATTGGGAGTGCTGTTTACAAACTGTGTAGCTTTCTAAGAAAACTTATGCATACAAGACAGCAACAACAATCCTAAAAAAAAATTCAGGAAAAAACTTTAACAGTACAAAAACAAAAATATACATAGACCAACAGGCGCCTATACATTGAATGAATAACATAACAACAACAAAATGTAATACAAGGGAGTTAAAAATGCCTAATTTTTCTAGACCTCTAGCGGACAAATATAAAAACGCAGCATCTGAGTGGATAGTCAGTTAGTTAAGCCATAAACCCCGTGAAGTAAAGACTTGCACCTTTAGAAAATTGTTCTGTAGTGCCAACGTACAAATTTTACTTTATGTGCAGTTAACGTAAATAAGCTTGTAATTAATTTGAAAATTCCAAAATCTGTTGTTATTTATTTTGCAACAGAAAACTCAGCAACAAAAAAATATTTATAAACCTATAAACGTAGGCGCCCTTATATGCTAATAGGTAGTGTACTAGCTTATCAGTCTGGGGGCAGCTAAAGAAGGAGCTGAATATGTTGGATCTGCCAACAACGGGAAGTAAGACGGAATTGCAACGGAGGATGATTGATGAATTAAAGCAGCGTGACATCGATATTGGGACATACGAATTTTGAGACAAGGAAGTGGTTGAGGTATGTAACCCATCAGCAAACACCAATGTAAGCTTGGATTCAATACTTCCGGATATGATGGCGAAACTGGATGCAATTCAAGAAAGCTCTAGAGCCAATAGTGCAAAAATTAATGCCACAAATGAGAAATTTCTAGATGTCATTCAAGAAAGCTCTAGAGTCAAAGGAGAAAAACTTGGAGCTTGCAGAAGTAATTACGAGGACGTTAATGGTGGCCTTACAATGCAAGTACGGCGGCGAGCATAAAAGAGAACTCTGTAGAATGGAGTTACGAGGCAAGGTGCAGAAGGCAAATTAGACGCTTCAAGATTTGGCCGTGGAGTTCAATCTCCGTTTTGTGCAGCTTACTTATCCAGGAGAACATCATAAATTCCTGGATCAGTTTAAAATTAAAGCATTTGTGAATGGCAGCGCAGAAAGCATCTTTCACCGAAACTATCTCGTGCGCGCTGGCCCGCCCAAGTTATCGCAGAGCCACAAGTTTCCAAAGACAAAAGAGACAAAAGAAGCGAAATAAAAGAAATGATTGATCAGTTACTGGAAGAAAGAAGTAAGTTACGAGTTTCGTACTGATTTTGCACTCTTGTGAGTTGTCACACTAAAACTTGCTTTAAAATTTTTTTATACAATAATTTCTTAATATAAAAAAACTTATTTTTATGTGTACAATATGTTGAGCAAGCAAATTCGATTGTACTATTTCCTCATATCGCTTGGTCATTGATTTAATAATAAAAAATTGTTGTAGTCAAAAGAAAGAATGAAGTTTCAGAAAACAAATTTGGCAATTGAAATTTCAATAAAACAAAGTAAGCAAAATGTCATTAGGCTCAGTTTTGAGTTTGTTTATTGTATTTGGCGACAATTGTGTTTATATACACGAGGGATGGTTGTGGAAGTACATACGTAACTCCTCCGCCTTGGATAAAGGATTCTCCTGAATGCTTCCATTTGACCTTTTATACGTATGCAAGTTATTGCTATTAGTGCTATTACAGTTGGTGGTATACAGTAAATCATAATTTTGTTATTATATTTCATTTCTGCTATTTCTTTTAAATTTTGCAAGCTAAAACCTTTTTTTTTTGAGAGTGTGGCGCTAAATGTAATATTCGTAAATATTGGAACAAATATTCTGTCTAAATACATTTTATTCTTGTTTGGAAATATTTGGTTTGCTAATTTTAATGAACAATTATTGTTGTTGCCGCCACAGCAAAATCGCTGTGTTATCTCTAAGAAGAAAAGAAAGAAAAATACTTGTGGCATTAAGTGGCCATTTTGCATTGAAAAAAAGAACGTTCGAGAAGCTTGCGCCCGGTGGTGATACAAAAAAGAATTTTAACGTTTATGCTTAAATATTAATTCAGTCATAAAATTTTGTGAAAGGAACTGACAATGTAAGATTTAACTGATAATAATAAATAAAAACAAGTCAAAAGAAAGAGTGATCAATTAAATTGTTTTTTTATTTTCGTGATCAAATTTCGAGGAATATCACCATAGCAGAGCTTAGGCAGCTTCACCCGACAACATTAAAATTCTTTTTTTGGCGACATACAATTCATACAACAGCGGGCTACTCACCTTGTTGGATTAGCAAGAAGAATAATTTGGCTGATACACATATAATCGTAAGTCCCGATAAAATGTATTCATCTTCTTTCCTACAGTGTCAATCACCAAGTGCTCCACAAGCATCAACATCAAACTCGACTGCTAATTGCCAAATTTGCAATACTTAGTTTGTGCCAACATCAATAATGATCAACTAGATTCAAACTGGGTTTGTAAAAACTGTTCTAAACAACAACAAAAACACATTTCTCCACCCTCCATTCAAGGCGGCTTATCAGTCTCTACACGTTCTCGTAGACAATCTCTAGAGCTTCAACGTCTACAAGAAGGGACTCAGATTGAAAGTGAATTTATAAAATATCAAATTCTGGAACGACTAGAGGACGACTTCGAAGATGCAAGGTCTATTAATCAGTCGATACACGCATGGTTGGATAAGCAACAACCGGCTACTTCGGTTCGTAATGCAACAAATCCAGAAAATTTGGAACTGCTCCAGAATGAAACGCCAGATTATGCACTTCTGCCACAAACCACAGCAACGCTGCCGTCATCGTCCAACCCCGTAGCTACACTTAGCCAAAACGTAAGTAAAAATCCGGTTAACACAACATTAGCCGCCCCCGCATGTGTAACTACACCATTCGATTTAGCAACTTTTATTGACGGTACAGTCGAAAATAATTTTCATTCAACAGCCGCAAATCTAAGCACAAATTTACCCGTAAATAATATAAATATCAAAAATCATGTTAGAGGAATACCATCAGCAACTCCACTTCAGTTCGACAATATGGACTCATCGTTTTCCATAAACCTCACTTTTCTTCCATCAACTATGACCCCCGTTCGAAGGCAAATAAGTGCACGGCAATCAGTGCCGAAAGAATTACCAGCATTTACCGGTTTGCCATAAGAATGGCCTTTGTTTAGTTCCACGTACGATTGGTCAACAGCAGTATGCGGTCTCACTGACGCTGAAAATCTTGTTAGGCTTCAAAAATCATTGCTTGGGGAGGCAATGCGAAGCGTTCAGCATATTTTAATCTACCCATCTGCAGTACCATGTGCTCTATCAACATTAATGTTGCTTTTTGGACAACCAGAAAAGATATTAATCTCTTTAAAACGTAAAATAAAATCTTTACCAACGCTTAATATAAATAAATTAAATACAATTACATCTTTTGCCGGCGAAGTTAAAGGTTTGGAAACTACAATAAAGGCTGGTGGCTTTGTAGACGAGCTCTATAATTCATCCTTATTGCAGGAATTAATAATAAAGATGGCGCCTTACTTTCAATTAAATTGGGGTGAGCACAAAATAAAATTGCTAAAAAACAATAAAAGAATAAGTTTGACAGATTTTGCCAATTGGATATTCGAGGTCGGCGTCTCAGCAAGCAGCGTTAATTTATAGAGTGATAACAGCACATCGGCGTCAACAGAACAACATGTACGAAAGTCAAGAAATGCATATGCTAATGCCCATGAAGAAAAATATAAAAAGTCATGTGTTGTTTGCTCTGGCAATTGTACCAGTGTTGAAAACTGTCAAAAATTTGTGTCTGCTATAGAAACACCCGATGGAATTTCACGTCACTTCGGTATTTGTAAGAGCAACGTTCTCTGCAGCAGAGAAGGTTGTCAAATAAGACACAATACTTTGGTGCACAAATCAGATGATGAGAGGCAAGGAGAATCGAAATCAGAAAATAAAAATAAAATATCAAACTTGCACACAGCCCACAGTAGTGAAATTCGCATCGAAATTTTATTTAAAATTATACCCATCACAATATATGGGAATAATTATAAATCTTTAGAGATTTTTGCTTTAATAGACGAGGGGTCTATATAAGCTTAATACATGAAAAAATTGCTAACGAACTCAATATAACCGGCGAATCACAGCCCATATGTTTAAAGTGGACGGGAAATATGGGTAGAAATGAAGATAGTTCCAAAAGAGTTTCACTACAAATTTCAGGCGACAATAAAATAAAATATACAATTTCTGTTCGCACTGTAAAACAATTATCGCTGCCGAGTCAGAGCTTGAATTACAAAGCAGTTAGTGAAAAGTTTCCACATCTTACAGGGTTACCAATAGATGGTTATGATAACGTTGTTCCGAACATATTTTAGGTCTAAACAACTTAAAGCTATGATTACCAACCCGTGTTAGAGAAGGCAATAAAAACGATCCAATTGGTATATGCACTCGACTTGGTTGGCTGCTGTGTGGTAACACAAACGTTAGACAAATGCGTGAAGTACAACATAATTTTCATTCTTGTGAGTGCGAACGTGAAACAGAATCAAATCTTAGTCGTTTAGTAAAACAATTTTACACGGTAGAGTTAACCGGTATTAATAATTGCTCTCCAGTTTTCAGTAAAGACGATCAAAGAGCTATAATGTTATTAGAAACTAGCTGTACGACCCGGCTTCGCTCTTAAACTATTTGCTAATGATTAATATTTCATATGGAGTTAGAAAAAATTTTTTAGTACACAGAAGAAACGATACAAATTTTGTTTAATTTATTGTTTTAATAGTTCTTAAGGTAAAAAATAAACAAGAAAAAAAAGGTAAGCATATGGTTTATTTTAAAGCTTGATAGTAAACAATATTTTTTCTTTTTCTGTTGGGAGAGAAAATAAACAGTGCTGACGGTGTCCCAAGCCTTGAGCATGCAACATTCAATTGCTCGTAGGAAAAACATTGGGATTCTAGCTTTAACCCACACACTTTTAGCGATTGTCCTTGGAATGTATTAATTATCATTGCGAATGCAAGGCGAACGGGAAACTTAAATGGTAAATCACTTGGTATGATAGGTATTCTTGGAGTAAGCAGCTCTTCAACTATAATTATTATTGCTAAGTTTTTGCCATCAGCGTTTTAATAACCAATCTAGTACCATAGCATAGTATTGGCTGATTCAGGTTACGTAAAATGACTATTACAGCTCCAACGTTAAGGTGGAAGTTATGTGGTGGCATTCCCGGTAAGTTTAATGAATTCGGGAACTCTACTGGGTAGCTAACAATATTTTCGGGATCGGTAATGGAACCAATCGATTTATACGAATACCGTTCGCCAATAATTAAGCTTTCGATTTTTGAATTTATTTGTTTTTTGCAGCCAAAATGGCTCATTCATTTAACCATAGTTAATTGCTATAATTTTGAGCAATGTATGCAAACAGCTTTGCAATTAGTTCGTCTTTAGACATTGGGAATTTGCAAGAGCCCTTTGGAAAGGAAATCTGGCCTGTTGTAGATTCGGTTCCACTGCCAACGTCTAAAAATATATAAGAATAGATAGATAAACCTAGACGGAGATAATCATTCAAACTTTAAGAAATGTTGACTGCTAACAAAATCGTTCGAAGTTTAGCATTTATTTTTTACTTTAGCAATAAAATTGTAGAACAAAAGAATTTTGATATTGGATTTTTCAGCATATAAGTGATATACATAAAATTGCATCGAGTAGAAAATTATTTTTTAACTTCAAACTGAAGTGTAATTGTCGGTGACTTTATATTTTTAAGCCCTCACTATCCAATGCATCAAGGTTTTTCTTCTCCTTTAAAAATTGTTAATTTTAAAATTATGTGAATCAAATCGCACGAAAAATGTTAAAGCACGGATAATTTGCATACATACATATGCCCATATGTATGTAGAATATATATTCAAATTTTCACTTTTAGTATTATCCAACACGTCTAAATTAAATCACTGAGTACTGTTTAGGAATTTTATAAAGTTTAAACGTAGGCTAAGTAAAAAAATTGTAAAGTGAAAACGATTTATTTATGTTTTCACTAACATGATTTAATACATAGTATATTGAAAAGTGAAGATAAAAACATGTATAAAAAAATTAATACTTCTTCTTAAAAACTCATGTAATGTGTTAAAAACTTTAGTTCTTCGAGTTGCTGTTTAAATTTTCTTATGCGAAAAATTACTTCGAAATAAAGTCTAGTTATTGAAAACGCATCATGTTCGTTGGGCTCTCCTGGCAAATTCTGTAACATAAGCAAAGCTGATGTTTATTAAGACGTACGTATGTATATGTACATATGTAAGTCAATTTTTTATATATAGGTAATTATATTTTTTTGGTATAAATTTATACACTTTAAGGGAAAAAATTTTAAAAATGAAATTTAAAATGCATATTTTACTAAATTGAAAACAAATTCACCAAAGGATTTGAACTTCTTTTTTTTCTATACAATATACATATTTCAAAGTATTGAAAAACATGCAATCTATTTTCATACATATGTTCATGTGATTTTATTGCGATTTTTAATTGAAGTAAGATTTTTTCCCCAAAATTGTGAAGAAATGTATAGTAATGAATTAAAAAAAATGTTCAAACAAAAAAATACATTGTTGACTGTTGACTGTTGACATGTTAGAACAATGTTTGGTTTTATCAGAGTTGAAGATGTTGCCTCTCTTTATTTGGTATTTTATTTTATTTTCTTTTTGTTTTGTGTTTTTTTTTTTAATTTGATCTACAGGTTCTTTAGCGTATGCTAAGAATGTATACGTACTCATTAGCATACAAACAACCACTTATCTTCATCAAACCAGCTCGAAAGAACATGTCGAGTCGTGAATAAATTATTTGTGTTTACAACAACAACAGAAGAAAATTAGTAAATGAATTTTCCAAGTTTTCCGGAAAATTTTATAATTTTTTTTTCGTACAAACCATCTCCTGAAAATTTCGAATAAAATAAAACAAAAATCAGCCAAATCGCTGCAGACGTTCTCTCCAACTCATTACATACGTGGACTATTTCATTTATATATATATATATATATATATATATATATATATATATATATATATATATATAAGCCTTATACAAAACAAAGATTTGATAGGCACCACAAAACAGCTTTACTCTGGCGTTACAACAATGTAGCACTACCACAAAGTTGTGATATGGCAAAGAGGCGACTAATTTGTCTTGAAAAAACTTTAAGAAAAAACAAAGAATTATGTGGTCTTTTTAAAACAACTATATCAGAATACCTGAAAAGAAATTATATAGCAAAAAATGATGATAATGTTCTTTTCGAGTACGAAAAGAACACTGAAGATGGCAAACAGCCGAAACCGGTTTGTTCGCAAACCAAATTTGACGAGGGTCGACGGAAAACCGTACCCAAATAAAAGTAATTTTAGCCCCGTCGGAAAATCTAAGCACATATTAGTGTAAAAATACCTCGGTGCTATTTGAAAGAGTTGAAAGATTATAACAATGTAGACGTTCAATTACATCTATTTGTAGACGCAAGCGAATGTGGCTACGCTGCAGTAGCATATTTTAGAATTCGTGACGGAGAAAAAATTGTTACTTCACTAATAGGGTCAAAAACTAGAGTATCCCCAATAAAAGTTATATCCATCCCACGGCTGGAATTAATGGCCGCTGTAATTGGAGTTCGTTTTGCCAACTACATAGCACAAAGTCATACTGTGAGTATAAATCGAAGAATATTCTGGTTAGATTCGCGAACAGTTTTAAGTTGGATACGCTCAGATCACCGAAAGTATCACCAGTTCGTGGCGGTTCGGGTGAGTGAAATTTTAGATGGTTCAGGAATCAATGAATGGTTTTGGAAACGTAGCTGATGAAGGGACAAAATGTACAATTAAATCTAGTTTCTCACATGAAAGCCGTTGGTTTAATGGACCCGAATTTTTGAAACTGGAAGAACTAAAACAACGCAGTTTAGTAACACAAAAGATTGACCAATTCATAAATATTCAAAGGTTTTCTCGTTGGAATAGAGCGTTGAGAGCAACTGCTTTTGTTATTCGCTTCTGCTATTATCTTTAAAATAAAACAATTAGCAATCCAAACAGGGAGGAATTAACACAATTCGAATTACGTAAAACCGAAACAATTCTCATTAAGGATACACAAGCGTTATACTTTCAAAACGAAATCAACTGTTTATTACAAAACAATAAATTAACCAAATCAAATTTTATGTACAAACTGTCTCCGTATTGAGACTGCCATGGTATATTACGTTTAGGTGGGCGAATAAGCAATGCCAATGTTCCTGATGAATTGAAACATCCCGCTATCCTGCCAAGACAGTGTCACTTAACAAAGCTTTTAATATGGCACTTTCATAACATATATTGTCATGGTAATCATGAAACTGTAGTTAACGAACTATGTCAACGTTACTACATTCCTAAATTAAGAATTGAATGTAAGTCCGTCATTAAACAATGTCAAATGTGTAAAATTAAAAATGCACTACATGAGCCTCCCCAAATGGCCAAATTGCCACGGGTTCGGCTTGGTTCATACTTGGCACCCTTCACATTCACAGGCATAGATTTCTTTGGCCCCATTTTTGTAACTGATGGCCGTCACCACGAAAAGTGATACGGTGCATTATTTACGTGTCTGACAATACGAGCCGTTCATATTGAAATCGTCCTTTCGCTTAATACAAGCTCCTGCATTATGGCAGTACGAAAATTTATATCACGACGTGGACAACCAAGAGAAATTTTTAGCGACAACGGCATAAACTTCGTGGGAAGTGAGTGTGAACAACGCGAAGCGTTACAAGAAGTGAACAAAAATGAGCTAGTTCGTAAATTTACAGCATCACATACGAAATGGAATTTCAACCCACCTTCCTCACCGCATATGGAGGGGCGTGGGAGCGATTGGTCCGCTCAGTGAAAACTGTTCTCTGCAAGATTAAAATAGAGAGATACCTTAACGATGAAACTCTACAAAATATGATGGCTGAGGTCGAAAACATAATAAATTCTCGTCCTCTTGCGTACGTCCCACTTGAGTATGAAAATGAAGAAGCAATAACACCAAATAATTTTTGGTTGGGAAACTCTAACGGCTTAAAATCGCTAGCCTCCTATGATGATGATGGCGTAGTGTTGCGACAAAATTGACTACGTTCTCAAAAATATGCGCACACATTTTGGAATAGGTGGGTATCGGAATACTTACCAACGTTAACTTGTCAAACAAAATGGCACGAGAAGTCTAAGCCACTATCGGTGGGCGACTTAGTGGTGGTGGTTGACCCGGCCAATTCAAAAAATATTTGGCCCAAAGGTAAAATCATCGAAGTGGACCTGTCCGATGATGGTTAGGTACGAAAGGTGAAGGTACTAACTGTTTGTGGTGTTCTAGAGAGGCCGGCCGTGAAACTGGCGCTTCTGGATGTGGCTAAAAAAGAAGAGTAAGGCTCCGGAGGGCCTCGCCTTACTGCGGGGGGGGGGTGTTGCCGCCACAGCAAAATCGCTGGATGGGTTTATCGATTTATTATATGTCTTTTACTTCTGTGTTATCTCTAAGAAGAAAAATACTTGCGGCCATTTTGCATTGACAAAAAGAACGTTCGAGAAGCTTGCGCCCGGTGGTGATACAAAAAAGAATTTTAACATTAATATTAATTCAATTTCAATCATAACATTTTGTGAAAGGAACTGACAATGTAACAGTTAACTGATAATAATAAATAAAAACAAGTCAAAAGAAAGTGATGAATTAAATTGTTTTTTACCACAGCAGAGCTTGGGCAGCTTCACCCGACAACAATTGTAGTGTATTAAAAAATGTCCTTTTAAAACGCTATATATGTTTTTATAACTACTTGTTAGTATGACACTTCTTACTTTTTATACTATGATAGGTATTATCATTATCATTAACATTCAGAATTTTAGTATTTTCATTCGTTACTAATTTACATGTTTTATGTACCAAATTTTGATCCTTACATTCATTTATATGAAAAACATTTTCAATTTCTTCTTCGATTTCTTTGTTAGAATATGGTATAGGCATTATAGTTATTACTTGTATAATTACAAAGGTTTTGGGTACTTTGATTATAAACATTAATTTGTTATTTTTTTCAAGAATTGTTGTTCTTAAATATTTAATTTTTTTTATATTAATATCACAGCAATCTATCTCTTGTTTTGTTAAGATACTACCCTCAGTTAATCCATTTGATAGCAGCTAACATAAACAATTACCAGTTATTATCGGTGTAGACTTTATGATAGTTCTTGGTATTAATCTGGATATGGGGCAGCAGATAATGATCTGGCGCAACGTTGAGATCCCTTTAAAATTCGATATGAGAGCAGGGATGCAGTAAGGAAATTATTTGTCGCCCAAGCTCGGCGTAGCGAGGCCCATTGAACAAGCATTCAGTAGTGTTCCCCTTGCAAAACGAAACGAGGTCACAGAACTGATTAACGAAATTGAGTAGAACGGAGCTTGAGACAGTACTACTAAAAAATGGCAGCATTATATTTTGCGACAGTTATCCGCTTCCAAAAATTGACGACACCTTAGACACGTTGCCAGAAACGAAATGGTTTTATGCCTTGGACTTGCAGATTGGTTACTGGCAAGTGAAGATGGCCGATAAAGACAAGAAGAAAACTGCTTTTAGCGTGAGCCATGGTTTGTGGCAGTTTAAAGTAATGCCACTTGCGCTCCGCAACGCTCCAGGTACTTTTGAGCGCTGAATGGAACATGTGCTTAAGGGGCTTAATTGGAAGACTTGTTTAGTACATCCGGATAACATAATCGTAATGGGACCTCAACACCTCAAAAACCTGGATGAAGTTTTTAAGCGTATAGCGGCTGCAGCACTTAAGTGTTAATAAATGCGCGCAGTTGCAAAAATAAGGCAAATGCTTGGGGCATCGTGTAACAGCAAAGAGCGTATCAAATGCCGGGGATAAAGTATTGGCAGTAAAGAATTAGCTTTGTCTACAAAATCTTCATTTCCTGGGGCTTTGCACATACTACAGGCGATTTGTGCCGAACTTTGCTCTAGTGGCTGCCAGCTTGTATGAGTTGACCAGAAAATCGCAAACATACCATTGGAGTGGGGCAGCAGAATTGTCGTTTCAGAGGCTAAAGGAGTTCTTGTGTGCAGCACCAGTCCTCGCCTATTCGATAGGTGGACATGAATTTATATTGGATACGGATGCAAATGACTACGGAATATGAGGAGTGCAATCTCAAGCGATTAATGGGACGGAAAAAGTTATTGGCTACTATAGCAGAGTATTGTCCAAGCCCGAAAAAAAATTATTGCGTAACACGACGGGTGCTTTTAGCCGTACTGAGGTGCGTTAAAGATTACCAAAAATACTACCCCCCGGGGGCGCATTTATCGGTCTTTATAGAATACTTGACTATCTGTGCAACTGGGGAAAAAGGGAGTCCAGTCCCCTAAAGGCAGCAGGGGTCAACTGGGGACTCCACTTTATTTCCACGGGAATCAGTAAGCCCCAGAGTTCCGTTATTTGTCTCTTTAGACATTTAACTGTTCTCTGGCTGATTATCGAGGTTGACCCCTATATGGGAGTATCGTGGTGGTTGTGGTTTCGCGGCCTCATATCAGGTTTGCTGTTTAATATGGTGGCCAGGATCATTTCACCGTTAGTGACACCCTAGGTGAATGATCCAGTCTCGTGAGCATGCTAGACATGTGTTCTGCACAGGAGTTGGATAGTATCCAACTCTTCAGCAAGGAGTGATGATTTGCAGCCCTGCTCTGGAATCATTAAAGTTGCAACTAGGAGAGACCTGTTGCTAGAATTAGTCTTCGGCTTCCTAGGACGAGCCTGACGTTCCTATTTATGCACAGTGGTTGGCCACCATCTGATTTAAGACTACATAGTCAGGCGCAGATGTAAATCATATCACGCAATTACCAAAAATACTTAAATGGCCAACACTCCACCATAAGGAGGGATCACTCCGCATTACGGTGGTTGCTGCAGTTTAAAAACCCCGAAGGGCAGCTTGCACACTGGATTGAACGTCTGCAGAGCTACGATTTCAGCATTGTGCACAGGTAATGCGGAAAACATAATAATGCAGATGCCCTTGCAATGTAGAATGCAGACACTGTACAAAAGTCGAGGAAAGGAGTCCCTCATTGAAGTGAGGCGTATATGAATTAACACACGAGAGGACTGCATAAATTTTTGTCAAAAATTATATCGGCCAAGCTAGAGAACACAAGACTGGACCGTAACGAAATATCGGTAGAAAGCTCGCTGCCAAAATCGTACTGGGCTCAGTGGAATAGCCTTAAAGTGGTAAATGGTAGCCTATATCGAAATTGGGAAAGTACAGATGGAAAAACTACAACGGACTTATTCATCGTGCCAAGTTCCCAGATAAAAGATATAATGAAGCTGTTCCATAATGGTCCTAGCGGCGGCCATGTGGATGTAACAAAAACACTGTAAAAAATAAAACAGCGATTTTACTGGATAACCACAATCTGTAGCCGAATGGATTACTAAGTGCGAGCAGTGCATTGCGCCAAGAGTCCAAGAAGGAAGGACACAGCAAGCTACAACAGTACATCGCAGGTGTCTCTTTCGAGTGGATAGCAATTAATATCGCAGGCCCATTCCCCGCCAGTAACGCTGGAAATCGGTATCTGCTAGTAGTAAGGGATTATTTCAGCAAATGGCCCGGTGGAAGATGAATTTGTGAACAATTGGGTGATCGATACGGTGTTATAGCAGAACTTCACTCCGATAAGGGACGAATTTTTGAATCGGCCACATTCAAGGAAATGTGTGACATCTATCGGATCAAAAACACGAAAATGACACCACTTTATCCACAGTCTGATGGCCTGATATAAAGATTCAACCGCAACCTAGAAGAAACTCTCAGAAAAATGGTCAGTACACCACAAAAGGTTTGGAACCAGCATGCACTATAGTTTCTTCTGGCATACCGATTACTTATTTACGATTTAAAAATTATGGAGCCCAGCAAAAATCATGTTTTATACAGAGCTAAAACTACCAGCCGACTTAGAATTTGACGTTAAACCGATTGCTGCATACGACGATAATGAAAATGTTCCTCAGATACAAGATGACCTACACCAGCTTCTTGAGTTTGTCCGCAATCGCATTAAAATGTCCAGTGTCAAAATGAAAACCAGGTATGATCGAGCAGCAAATACAGGAGGATTTACAGAAGGACAACTAGTTCTACTATATAACTCACTACGGAAAAAAGGACTCTCTCCCATATTGCAAACCCACTGAGAAGGACCATACAAGGTGATCAAGAAATTGAATGACGTAGTAAAGTAATGACTTGCTTGTTCTGTAGCGCCAACGGACAAATCTTACTTTGTGTGTAGTTAAAGTAAATAAACTTGTAATTAATTTGAAAACTTTAAAATCTAGTGTTATTTATTTTGCAACAGAGAACTCAGCAACAGCAAAACGTTTATATAAGGTATAAAAGTAACAACATATTGTTACGAATATGTCTTGCTTAAGATTTAAAAATAAAACAATTAAGCAATAAAGAAACCTACTGGTTACAAACTGCGTAGAAGTTTATACACACACACACACACAACTACAATTCGATATGCTGTTTACTAACTGCCTGGCATGCTGCTTATCATTTAAACGCGCAAGACAAAATCTAATTTTACAACAACAAATATACAGTTGTTTATCATCTGCGTAGTTTTCTAAGAAACTCTTTTTTACAAAAGCAACAACAAATGTATTGAAATAAATCCCAAGCAGAAACCTTATCAGCATAAAAACAAAAACAACTATACACAAAGGCAATCAGGCGTCTATAAAATGAATAAACAACCTACAACAACAAAATACACACAAAGAGAGTAGAAGATTCTTACATCTTCTAGATTCTAATTGGACAAGTATAAATAGGGGAAGCGTCTGAGTGGATAATCAATCAGTAATTTAAACCTCTACAGTGAAGACGTGCATTATTAAGTAAATTGCTCTGTGCCAACTTTGTGTAGTTGAAAGTAAATAATAAAATTGTTATAGGTAAATTTAAAAACTCTAAAACTGGTGTTAATTACTTTGCAATAAAGAACTCACAACAAAAACGTTTATAAAAGGTATAAACGTAACAACTGGTGTCAGAAGTGAAATTGCAGAGAAAAAAATACAATAAATCAACTACAATGAAGTTGGAAGAGCTGAAAGTTGAGCAGCTAAAGAAGGAGCTGAATAAGTTGAATCTGACAACAACGGGAAGTAAAGCGGAATTGCAACGGAGGTTGATTGATGAATTCAAGCAGCGAAACATCGATATTGGTACATACGAATTCGAAGACAAAGAAGCGGTTGAGGTATGTAATCCATCAGCAAACACCAATGTAAGCTTGGATGCAATACTTGCGGCAATTCAAGAAAGCTCTAGAATCAGCAGTGCGAAAATTGATGCTATTCAAGAAAGCACTAGAGCCAACAGTGCGAAAATTGATGCCACGAATGACAAACTTCTAGGTGTCATTCAAGAAAGCTCCAGAATCAACAGTGCGAAAATTGATTCAATTCAAGAAAGCTCTAGAGCCAATGGAGAAAAACTCGTTTGTGAGGTAAACAAGAAATTTCAGAAATATTTGGTAAACGAGTGGAAGCTGTGGAACAGAAAGTCAGCGAATTAGATCAAAAATTGTCAGGCCTGAAGAGAAAAGTGGACGGAGAATTGCATGAACTAAAAACGAAAATGGACGAACTCCGTATTCGAGAAGGACTGGTGAGAATCGTCTCTGAGCACTCCAGCAGGATAAACACCCCGAGCTATGACGGTAGCGCATCGTTTAATGTATTCAAGTTCCAGTTCGAAACAGTGGCCAGCAAAAATAGTTGGAACAATGAAGAAAAAGCTATAGAGCTAATTATGGCCTTAAAAGGTGCAGCTGCCGAAATCCTCGAAAGCCTACCAGGGGCCTGCAGGAATAATTATGAGGACATAATGGTGGCCTTACAACGCAAATATGGCGGCGAGCATAAGAGAGAACTGTACAGAATGGAATTACGAGGCAGGGTGCAGAAGGCAAATAAGACGCTGCAAGATTTTGCCATGGAGATTGAACGTTTGGTGCAGCTTACTTATCCAGGTGAACATCATCTATTCCTGGATCAGTTCAAAATAGAAGCATTTGTGAATGGCATAAGAGATCCAGATATTAAATATGCAGTTTGTGCAGCGCAGAAAGCATAATTCACCGAAACAATCTCATACGCGCTGGCTCAGACCGCCAAAGTTATCGCGAAGCCACAAGTTTATAAGGTACGACGTCTTGAGGCTGATACGGAAATTTGCGGAGTCAAAAGACGCGAGATAAAAGAAATGCTTGAGCAGCTACTAGAAGAAAGAAGTAAGCCGCGTGTAAAATGCTTCAGCTGCGGTAAAGTCGGACATTGGCAGCGCAACTGCAGATCTGTTAGGAAAATGCCAAGATCTACAAACAATACGAAATCGCACAGAATAGACGGAAAACACCATAATTCAGACGCACTTTCAAGGCGCCCATGCAACATAGAAGGCAGGCAATGCACAAAAAATGAGAGAAAGGAGTCCATAATCGATGTGAGGCGTATCCAAATTGGCACAGGAGAAGACTGGTCTGAGGTCCAAAAAGAGGATGACAGATCTGTTGAGAAATGGTCAAGATCTGCTTCACCTCCAAGGGACAATAAACGAGCAAACAACACTAAATCGCACAGAAAAGGCGGAAAACACAATAATGCAGATGCCCTTTCAAGACGCCCATGCAACGTAGAATGCAGGTACTGTAAAAAGTCGAGGAAAAGGAGTCCATCATTGATGTGAGGCGAATTCAAATTGGCACAGGAGAAGATTGGTCTGAGGCCCAAAAGGAAGATCCCATTTTGTCAAAAATTATATCGGCTAAGCTAGAGAACATAAGACCGGACCGTAACGAAATATCGGCAGAAAGTCCGCTGGCAAAGTGGTAAATGGTTGCTTATATCGAAATTGAGACAGTGCAGATGGAAAAACTACAACGGATTTAGTCGTCGTGCCAAGTTCCCGGGTAAAAGATGTAATGCAGCAGTTTCATAATGGCCCCAGCGGCGGCCATCTGGGTGTAACAAAACTACTAGAAAAGATAAAACAGCGATTTTACTGGCTAGGCTGTCCACAATCTATAGCCGAATGGATAGCTAATTGCGAGCAGTGCATTGCGGCCAAGGGTCCAACAAGAAAAAGTCGTGGCAAGCTACAACAGTACAACAGTATTGCAGGCCCATTCCCTGTCAGTAATGCTGGAAATCGGTATCTGCTAGTAGTAATGGATTATTTCAGCAAGTGGGCCGAAGCGTATCCCATTCCGAACCAAGAGTCCAAAACGGTTGTAGATGAATTTGTGAACAATTGGGTGTGTCGATACGGTGTTCCAACAGAACTTCACTCCGATTAGGGACGAAATTTTGAGTCGGCCATATTCAAGGTAGAAAGATTCAACCGCACCCTGGAAGAATATCTCAGAAAAGTAGTCAGTACACACCAAAAGGATTGGGACAAACATATACCAAAGTTTCTTCTGGCATACCGATCAGCTATCCACGATTCAACATCATGTAGTCCAGCAGGTGCCCCTGTAGGCTAGTAGGTAGTGTACTAGCTTGTCAGTATGGGGGTTGTGGGTTCGATTCCCAACGAAGACCTTGGTTTTTTTCACTACAAAAATAAAAATTGACTGTCGGTGGGGGTGCTCAGCGATGAAGGCATAGTCACTGGTCGCTGTGCTGTCTTATACGGCAGTAATTTTTCGACTATCCTTCTACTTTCATCACCTGTTTCATCTCTTCCCTATCCCTTTCCTAAAGAATGTAACACGGCTTGACTAAATAAGTATTGTTGCCTGAAGTGCTACTTCTCTTTAAAAAAAAAAAAATGTAGTCCAGCAAAAGTCGTGTTTGGGAGAGAGCTAAAACTACCAGCCGACTTAGAATTTGGCGTTAAACCAATTTCTGCACACGACGATGATGAAAATGTTCCTCAGATACAAGAAGACCTGCACGAGCTCCATGAGTTTGTCCGCAATCGCATCAAAATGTCCAGCGACAAA
Source organism: Trichopoda pennipes (assembly GCA_030448955.1). Lineage (NCBI taxonomy): Eukaryota > Metazoa > Arthropoda > Insecta > Diptera > Tachinidae > Trichopoda > Trichopoda pennipes. Next base: position 1,965,747 of record JASKUP010000051.1, read on the forward strand.
ATGAAAGCCAGATATGATCGACCAGCAAATACGGAAGGATTTACAGAAGGACAACTGGTTCTACTATATAACCCACAACGAAAAAAAGGACTGTGTCCCAAACTGCGAACCCACTAGGAAGGACCATACAAGGTGATCAAGAAGTTGAACGACGTGGTTTATCGGATACAGAAATATCAAAGTCCGAGGTCTAAGATGAAGGTGGTCCACCTGGAGCGACTGGCCAAGTATGGCCAAGGAACGAAAAGGCTCAAGCGGGCGGCAGTGTTACAAATATGTCTTGCTTAAAATTTAAAAATAAAACAATTAAGCAATAAAGAAAACTACTGGTTACAAACTGCGTAGAAGTTTATACACACACAACTACAATTCGATATGCTGTTTACTAACTGCCTGGCATGCTGCTTATCATTTAAACGCGCAAGACAAAAACTAATTTTACAACAACAAATATTCAGTTGTTTATCATCTACGTAGTTTTCTAAGAAACCCTTTTTTACAAAAGCAACAACAAATGTATTGAAATAAATCCCAACTATATATAAAAACAACTATACATACAGGCAAGCAGGCGCCTATAAAATGAATAAACAACCTACAACAACAAAATACACACAAAGAGAGTAGAAGATTCTTACATCTTCTAGATTCTAAGTGGACAAGAATAAATAGGGGAAGCGTCTGAGTGGATAATCAATCAGTAATTTAAACCTCTATAGTGAAGACGTGCATTTTTAAGTAAATTGTTCTGTGTCAACTTTGTGTAGTTGAAAGTAAATAATAAAATTTTTATAAATTTAAAAACTCTAAAACTGGTGTTAATTACTTTGCAATAAAGAACGCACAACAAAAACGTTTATAAAAGGTATAGACGTAACAATATATTGCTTCAAAAGTTTGTAAGAATATCTCGATTTGTTTAGATTTTGTGGCAATTAAAATTCTATATTTTATTTACAGTGAAATTTTCAGTTGTAAACACATTTTCTGTAAAACTGAAAAAAGAAACATTGCATAAAAAATGTGTATATAAAATATTAATTGCCACAAAATCTTCCAAACTGAAAGGGTACCCTAGATATGTAAGGACATTTTTTGTAGATATTTTCAAGGTGTACTTAAGTTCAAAAACTATTAACATTTGGTTATTAAATAAACTTTTTATTACAAACTTTACGCTCGAGGTACCCAACTTTGGTGGCATACCTAGCATCCCCCTTTAGCCTTAATTCCACTTAAAAATACCTCTGCTTGATCCCTGTGAAATTTCATTAGGATATCTTAATTAGTTTATGAACTACCGAATTATTTCCAAAATTAAATGTTTTCTAACCATTGTGCTGTGTCAAAGTAACCTTTCATTCTAAAGGTTATGAAACTGGTTCAATAAATATAATAGTCCGATATTTGTGTAATGTTTATTGTGAGCATGCTTAAAAAAGCTTTATTGAGGAAGTGTGTATATATTAGCAACTTCTTTTATAAAATCTGCTTCAGCTTTGCAAAGCTTCGAATTTAAAAGTTGTGAACTTCGCTAAAAATTAGCTTTTCTTTTTTTTAACTTTATGTGACTTTGGTTTTTTTTTTGGGAAATTATTTCCAATATATTGCTTTAAATTATCCCGTGTATGAAAATCTCCTATCTCATGTACATACACATGTAAAGAAGTGGAAAATACGCTTGCCATTACGACGTAGACATTTTGTTATCAAAAAATGAAACGAAATTTTTGTATCCTTGTGAAACGTTTGAAAAATCCACATCAGCATACAGAATTATGTTTTTATTTTCTATATTAACAGGATACATTTGGAAACGCTTTCAGTCTACTGAGATTCTTTGAACATTTAACAACGTTTTCGAAGAAAAATGAACAAAATGATAAAAATTAAACATGCAGAAATGTTGAAAGTAATTGATAAAGCAACAGTTGAATTTGAACTATATGTATAAAAATAATTACCTAAAATATAAAAAAGTTAATATTACAATAAAAAATATTAAATAAAAAGTTTTAAAAATATTGAAATAAGATATTAAAAAATTAATTTAATACTATAAATATAATTTTAAAATAAATTAGCTTATGAAATTGTAATTTCTATACTAATGTGTTATTATTAAATAAATTAAACCTAATTTGAAATGGAACTTAATGCTGCTGGAAAACTCCTGGAAATTAACAATTTGTCTTAAAATATTAAGAAATAAATGCGTGAAATTAAACGTTTTATTAATTCGATATGTGCTTGGCTTTTTATTAATTCTTAAAATCATTTTTATATGAGCAACCATTTCTCCGAGTAAAAAACAATGCAAACATATCAACCAGAATTGAGTTTTCAATTAAATAAATTGAATGGATTTTCCTTCCATAAAAAGTTGTGTTAGAAAATAAAAAAAATTTCTTTGTCAAGGTAATTACTAAAAAGAGTATTCAATATTAACACTAATACCACTCCTGTTTTGTACTAAATGTTTATAATAAAAACTATGCTCACAGGTACATGTATATCTATAATTTAAAGAAATTATAATAAAATTTTAAAATATTAAAATATTGAATTTATTTCAATATAAATAAGCATTTTCAGTTCTTCGATTTTTAAAACTTATATTATTAATAAATAACATAAAAGCAATCATCTGAAAAAAAAGTAAACTTGCAAATACAGATATAAAAAACTTTATAGCCTTTTAAAGTAATTAAGAAAAATAATAAAAACATTAATTTATTAAGGATGTTGTGACAGAAAATAAAGGAAAAGAATGATAAAATTGATACCTTTTTTTAGGCTGTTAAAATGGTTACTCACAGAATGCCTTTCAAATATTAAAATTAAATTTTGCAAAATTTAATTTTGCAAATCCTTAAAGAAAACAAGAATATTTAAAAACTAGCAGAAATAAATGTATTATCTAGATCAATAGCAGGGAAGAAGTTTCGCGTCAGAAGTAACGACTTGCAAACAAACATAATTGGGGATTTTCTTGGTTATTTTACAAATTTACGAACAAAAAATTCTTAAAGTGCAGAAGAAAAATTTTTAAAACAATAAGTACACAATTTTTTAATTCGTTTACTCAAGTTTTAGATTTAATACGAATTTCAATTTTCTTGAAATTATGATGAAAATGTATTTTTTTTAATTGATATTTTGGTGATAATCTTTCGTGTTGATAATTATTTTTTTTTGCTATAGAAATATTAGGAATTTCACCTATTTATATATTTTTGATAAAATTCCAATGCCTTAGAAAATATTTTTTTTATAATTTTCTTTTTTCTATTATCCTTTCATATCTTGGGAATACTTTAGTTTCCAAAAGTACTACTCGAAAGCTTAAACAAATATAATAATGGAAATAATAACAGAAAAACCAAGAATCATGTCGGGTTGTGCCCACATGTTGATATTTATAGCTGGATTTTAATGGAACAACTTCAAAAACTTTACCTGACAAATTGTCATACAAAACTTTTTTACAAAATGTGGGTGGTTCATGCACTTTGCCTAACCATATAACGCTCTATGATGTATTTACTTATTAGGGTTGTTAGTAAGTATCGAGCAAATTACATACGGAATAGCAAGCCAGAAACGCATTTATATCACAACCTCACATTTCAAGCGATTAACTATTTCGAATAAGGAGAGCAAAATGTTGCGCTTTTTTGTTTCCAAAATAATTTATTAGGAGTAATTTTGTAAAAATTAATGAGCTTTAATTTTGCTATTGGATTTTATTAAAAAAGTAAACTAACAGTTGAGAATTAAAAGACTTATAGTGATAATTAAATAAAAATGTACAGTCTGAATATTACATTTTAAAAAACAAATTGCAAAAGCAAAAGGTGTTGCACACATTAAATTGATTCATCTTTTTCTTATTTTAATTTAAAACCATTAACTATTTATATTTTTAAGTTATATATAATTATGTTCGATAAAAAAGGGGAAGCAATAAAGTAAAACTATGTTTTCTTATTTGCAGCGGTGTTCCTTATTGAAATTCACGCTCCCTTAAACATTTCCTAACAACATAGTCCTTAGCTTGTATTATATTCACAGTTTTTCTTATGCTGTTTCGTTGAAAGCAGTTGTGGTTTGAAAGGTATTTTCTTATTCACTAGTTAAAAAAAACTACGAAAGAAAATACGAAATTAAAAAGTAAAAATTTCAAAAAATTTATCAACGGGTTTTATTGCTAAAAAATAATTTTTGCAACGATATTTAGCTTTATTTAATCCATAAAATATAGACGGTACTGATTTTTATGTAAATGTGGTTGCCTCGTCTGTATTAAAAAACGAAACATGGTTTTAAAACCATGTATATTTTGATGTTGCCCTGTGTATATAAAGCATTATAGCTGAAGTCTTTAGTTAATTTTTGGCTTATTGATGAATAAAAATTAAAAATTCTCATATACTTAAATCGGGTATAAGGTAGAAAATGTATAGTAATAATTGGGTAAGTGTTAAGGACAAAAATTAACAAAACCTATTAAATTAAACAAGAACTAAAAGTTAAAATAAGAAAACGTACAAACACCCAGTTAGAACTATTTAATCGTAAATAATTAAACTCATTTGTATTTATTTTTGTGAAAGGTTTATATTTCTTTAAAGAAAATGTATTTCAGAATATTTTGTAATAAAAGAATAATATTAATAAACCAAATCAGTATCAAACGTTTATTTAATTTCCTCTATTTTAGCTTAATGTCAATTAAAAGTGTCGTTTGTTTTGGGTAAAATGTATCAATCGAAGTAAAATCATTTCGAATTTAGTCTTTCATATGTCTCTTCTTGATTTGGGTATCGGATTAGTTGGCGATCATATTTGCAGTTTACTTTCATGTTACTGAGTACTGACATTCCTTGAAAATATTTTCAAAACCGATTGATCTATCAGCATTGCTTTCAATTTACAGCTGCTTTCACTTCATCTTTTATTTCAAATTCCAAATTCAGTATGACCGAGAAATGATTGTACTTCTCTATCGTTGCATGGTTCTGGGAAATTCTTTATTACTTAAAGCCTCTCTTCTCTTGGTGCAACTTTTCCATTTTCTATAATGATTCCCAAGAATTCAAATTGGTAAAAATTTTAATTTTTTTTATTTTCAAATTATTTGCAGCCGCAAATAAGAAATCTTTTATTAAGCAACTTGAGCTAGCACTTAAATATCTGCTTCTTTTTTTGTTTGAAATGCTCTACATTTTTTACACTCTTCTTCAACTGTAAAAATGTATTTTTGTATCTACCACACTAAATATTGACGAGTCTGGCAAAGCGCCTATTAAATCGTTTTTGCTAGAAACTTAAAAACGGATCTTAAAATAGACTTTGCTTTTACGTCTTTAGTCTTTTCGAAACAGCTTTTTTGTCTGGTAAGACCACTCGGCTACAAAACTGAGATACAGATTGCCGAATAATATTTTGTTTCAGCAATGTTTCTACTTCTTTTTAACATGGTGTTTATATATTTTGTCTGAAAATAAACGAAATGTTGTTTAAAATCTACTCCATCGAACTTTGAATTTACACTTATAAGGCCATTAGGTCTTGCACCACCGAAACTGATTATTTGTTTTTGATAATGTCTATTCAATTTCAAATTCTCTTTAGTTTATTAGTTTTGTCATACAAATTTTTCTTACTGTACAATTTTCTTACTGCACTTTATCAACAGATGTATTTTGTAATCTTCCTATATGTGGTCAGTTTTATTGTATTTAAAATATTTTGGGCCTTTCAAACGACAAGAATTACGTTTATGATCTTGTGATATACAATTGAAACAAAGAACTGTTTTGTTATTACTAATATTTTTGCTAGTTTTGTAGCGGCATTCACTTTCACTTTTAACCCGAAATATGCTGTCATATTTTTCTCTTTAAACTCTTTATTCTATTTTCGCGTTAGCGTTTTATTCCGTCAGCAATATCCGAATAACCGAACTTTCATCTACCTTATCGAAAGAAGCAATTTGTGGCATATGTAGCACAAATCGCAGTGTTTCACTATCAAGTTTTTTCCGATCGCGAAGCTGTGAATTTCTGCACTTGAAAATTACTAGTGGAATTTCTCAATTACAAATTCTTTCAGAGTTTCAAAATCAAAAACCGATTGTAGGAATAAGTTTGTGGATTTTGTCATCGTATTTCAAACAAAGACAAATTTTTGTGTATCACCCCAACTATAAGCCTCTGCTCTGCGTTGTATTCAAAGTTTTTTATCCATTGACTCATATTTTCAAGTTGAGACATTGTTATTGTTTCTTTATTTACTGTTTCTATTCCCTTTACACAAATTTCTTCAGTAACCTTTCGTGTATTAATATTATTTTCACATTTGTGGCTAATTCTTGGTTGTTTTTATAATTTATTTGTTTAATTTTTTTATTTTCATTTGCGCTTTTATGATCACTTTTATCTTTAAAAATTTCTGTGTCTATAGACTACAGAGTTTAGTTTCTTTTAGATTTATTTTTTTTCTTTTTACTTCAGCGTCGTTTGCTTTTCCTGACATATTCATTGTATACATACTTTTGTGTTTCAAAACCAAATGTATCGTTTAAAACAGCCAACATGTGGGAATAGATTTTTGTTGTAGTTGTTTTTTTTAACTGTTTTAATTATTTCTTATACTTTATGTAAAATATAGTTAATATATAAGCGACTTGTTTTTTCAAGATTGTGCATTTTTTTATATAATTTTCGTTTGCGAAATAATTTTTCTTTAGTTGTTCAACTTAATCTTATTAGTTATATACATATTTTCTTCTTAATAATTTGAATTGAACGAGCCCCCAAATATAGCAAAAGTTAATAAAACTAAACACCAGCAGTTTTTATATACATAAATACATATATAATATATATAAGCCTAATTTATTTTTATTTACAAAGTAATTCATTTTTTAAGTTCAAATTAAATTATTGCATAGTTTTTAAACATCTTTTCTGACTCAACTTTTTTTTCTTTACTCGCTGCTTGGCTGACTTTACTTTATTTTACTGTCCTTTACTTCATTCCATGCAGCAAACACTATTACTAAAATGTTTGCAATCAAATAGTATTTTTGCTTGGATCTAACAATGTTTTTGCTTTATTTTTTAATTTTTACCCAACAATGTTGCCGCAAAGAATTTAAAAATAATAAATATATTTGTTATGATTTTGAAAATTTTTTTTGGTTGGATCCCATCATGGATCTTTAAGAAAAAAAAAAAAACGATATATAATAAATATAAAAATTTAGTTCAAATGAATTTAATTTTTAAAAAAATTGGTGCATTCAGAACATAAAATAAAATTGATACATTATGCATTGTCAATTTTATTTTATGTATGGCTCGATTATGGATGGCAATCGAACTTAAGTTGCGTTGCCATTTGCCAAAATGATATTACGTATGGCAACTGATAACTAACAGCTGTTAATTTCAGTTGCCAAACTGGCAACCACAAATTTTTAGTTGCTGTGTAGTTTTTAAATCAAAAAAGCGATTAAAATTAATAGATAAGCAAAATATTGTTTTGTTTTTATATTGAAATAATAATATTAAAATGCTCTACGCTAACAGATTTCAAAATCGTAAAAATAACAAGCAGACAACAATTCGATCTTATAATTAAAGATATGGAAGCCAGGCCAAATGTTGCTCGTGGGGTCCGTGCTTTTAGATATTAGGATTCGTACGTGTGTCCTATCCACACAGTCCACAAAGCCAGGAAACTTGGTTTTTGGATAGCATCTATTCTTGTTTTATTTTTTCTTCCTCTGTCATTTTAAAGTTTATCCAAATTCCACAGATTTTATTCTCGATCAAATAGATCACCTCTTTTAAAACCACCGACAACGTAGATTGTGCTATTCTAAGGTTGAAATCATTACCATATGCTTTCTGAAAACCTTGACGCAGCACACCCCTTTAACAGCGGAAGTATTGTTGTAGCTCTATGGTCTTTTAAATTATCCACCAGATAAAATACCGCTTCTTTTGGAAAACGAAAATATGCTTATTTAAAATAAATTCAATTAACAACATGAACTCACTGTAGAGCAGGATTTGAATTATCCCTCAAGTGCCGTCTACTTGATGCCACATTTTGCACTTCATTCTCTTCACCACTGAACTAATCATTATTAATTTTTGTACACTTTGATTTTTAAAATTTTCAAATGCTTTATCTTATAGCTTTGTTTACTTTTTTTAGTTGCTTAGATATCATTATCGATAACTTCTCGGCAACTGAAAAAAGTTGCCATACGTAATGTTAATTTTAACTTCAGTGGCGTTGCCAGTTCTCAAAGCAACTGAACTTTGGTTACCTACCGTAATATAGCCAGTAATATACACCAATTTTTTGAAAAATTTAATTTAATTGCACTAAATTGTTGTATTTCTTATATTTCGGTTTTTTTAGTCAGTCAGGACAACGGCTGCTAAGTATTGATACTCGGCCAAAGTTATAGAATTATTCAATATAACACAAAGTAGGCTTACGAGCCAACCAAATTGAAACGTGCTTAGTTTACTATCTTTTTTTTTGTTTGTATTGGGCTTCTTAAAGAATTACTGTACTTATTTTAGAAATTTCAGTACTTGTGAGGTACTTTTGGCGGCTAAAAAACATATATTTTTATTTCATCGTCGTTTTTAGAGTTACAACATGTACGAAGAAAAGTAAGCAATTTTTTTTTTAATAATGAATTTAAACTAAAAAATGTGTAAATGTATATCACAGGAAAAATTTTATAAAACATTTAATACTTTCCCACAGAATACGGCCTTAGAACATTAGTATAAACTGTAAATTAATTGTTTAAATACTTAAATTAATGAAGTTCTTTTTTTTTGGTATTATATTGATTGGTTGTCCTCCGCCAGTAGATGAAATAATATTGCCATTTCCCGTCGTAACTGGCCGGTTTGTATTCGATGGCGAGCGCTTTCGATGCGTATGCATCATTTTCAAGCCACGGTTTAGTTTGTACTGGTGAGTAGTGTTGGCGTTCAGGTAGTTCTGTCATTAGGTCCGTATATATCCAGGTAAGCAGAATACCAGCCACCTGGCATTTGTATGCAAAGTGAACCTAACGATACCTCCGTCTTTTATTATTATGTAGGTACGTGTGTGGCTTGAAAATGATGCATACGAAAGCGCTCGCCATCGAATACAAACCGGCCAGTTACGACGGGAAATGGCAATATTCTTTTTTTTGTCAAAATATTAAACACAATTTCCTAGCAAATTATAAAATAAAATATATTTACTTACTTTATTTTTTTTTCACTTTTCTTAAAGGCACCACTGTAAAAATACATTTTTCCTGAACCTCCTTTGTGTAGCGCTGTCGAATTCCATATATATTTAAATATTTCATTTTTACTGACTTAATTTTGTAGCAAAAGTTTTTATTGCGTTACGAAATTTGTAAAAAAGTATATTAAAAAAATACAATAACCTTTGGGCTTTTACTGATTACTGAGTCTTTCATTAGTTGTTATTTTTGCAGAAATATGAATTTTAAAATTAACTAGGCAATAAAAAAGTCTTACTTGACCAGTCATAAACAATAATTTTGAAATTAATAATGTGTTTTATAAATGACATATTTATAATATTCACAAATGCAAATTTTTTAGAAGTTGCTAATTTCTATTTGCTGCGATATGTACAATATTTAATGCGTGTTTTTTGAATGCCGTAGAAAAAAAATAGTTTTTAAATTCAATAGCTCCCACAGAAAACTCACAATAAAACGAAATGCAATTGCAATAAACCCAATTCAAAAATAAGGAAATGACACAAAAACTGAAATAAATAAATTCCAAAATTTGTTACTAACTGCCTTTCACTCTATTCACTTCCTGTTTCAGGTGATAAATCCGTTCACCGCTTGCTTGGTGTTGTTCTCAAAAGTTCCTTTAGGAAAAATCTTCGTATCACGGTTATGCATTTTCGTATCTTGAAAAATATTTTACACAGACTTCACTTAAAAAACAGAGTTTAAGAAGAAGAAGACATCTTTAGAGATACGTTTAACCGCTTTAACTATCTATTATTTTTAAGACGTATATTCAATCCAGAAGAGCGATGGGAGAATAATTATTTTCTGCTTGACAGAAGACGAGATACATACAATTTTTAGAAGTTACATTTCGTAGCAGGAAAATGCTGACACCAGAGTTATATGGTTTTACAGCTTAAAACATCCTTACTACTTCCTACCTTAATGAAAAAACAAAAAAAAAAAAACATTTAGCAACATGGGAGCATATACTCTCAATTCAGCTTCGGTTTTTCGTAGTAATTGAAATTAAGTAACCCAACTCTCTTTTTTAATTTCTCTTCTTTTAATGTTATTTATTGTTTTATGATTTTTTCTTTTAATTTTAAAATAATCTTTCTTATATTCATGAGTATAATTACTTTTTTATTTTAAATTTCATATTTATTTTTCTTTTTTAAAAGTAAAGTCACTGACTACATCTGATGTTAAAAGATTAATTAAGTTAGTTTAGTAAAAAATTGCATTTATCCATCGCACAATTAAAATGCATTTAGGAAATATTCAGTTCTTTGTGCTGCTTTTAAAGCTGCTTTTTTAAACACTTTAATTAGAAAGTTTATACCAATTGTTAATTGTTGCTTACAAAAAAGTGAAAAATGATGCTGTTGTTAAAAACTGTAATACGAGGTATTTTAAAAATGTGATTAATGTTCTTATAACTTGCTTTCATAAATATAGTAACAGGTTTTTATGCCAGGTATTTTTTTGGGTAGTTACCTTCACATGAAGGGAATAATATCTTTTTGTTTTTTATAACGGCCGATTCATACAATTTGAATTGCTGCTCATCTCCTTTTATTAACGCAAGAACTATAATAGCAATTATTACAATATATAGTAACCTTCTTTCAAATAATCAAAAAGAAATTATCGCTAATAAATCTTATGAACACAACGCAACAACAATGTTCTATTATAAAAATCCGCGAACTATGTTTAACAATCAGAAAATAAAAACTGCTAAAGCAGCTAACATAGAACAAGAAGACAAAACCAAACGAATAGTAACGTCATCTATAAACGATACGTTGAAGCGCTTAAAAGAAAATATATAAGCTAACTCTTTTGGTTACTAGCTCAGTTGAAGTGTGAAAGTTGTCGAGTAAAGACACAAAGCTACTACAACAGCTTATAGGCGTTCAAGTGTAAGTAAACTTATACTTATATTTATAATATAAATAAATGAATAAATCGTGTAATTTTGTAATAAAATAACTCAAGAAACTAGAAGTTTATTAAAGGAATGAATGCAACAAACTTGTGTCGGAGTTAATACTGCAAAAAAAAATTTTTAATGAAGTTTAACGACCTAAAAGTTGAGAAACTCAAACAGGAGCTGAATTAGTTGGATCTTTTGACATTGGGCAAACATTTGAAAAGGGGTTAATCGATGAGTTGAAGTGGCGTAATATTAACACTGGGTCATACTCACTTGAAGAGAAAAAGAAGAGATTGAGCTATATACGAAAGCAGAAAATCAATGCTTGCCGTTATGGTAGTAGAAATGGAAAAAAGCTCTAGAGCCACAAACGCAGAACATCTAGATGTAATTCATAGAAGCTCTAAAATTTATCCAATATAACAAAACTTTATGAGAAAATCCAGGAATTATAAGAAGTTTTCAGCAAGCGAGTGGATACTGTGACGAAAAATTGGAATTATAGGAATTAAAAACGCAAATGGGCGATCTTCATATTCGGGAGGGAGCGGTGAGAGTCATGGAGCGCAGTAGCGTACCCTTTAATATGTTTAAGTTCCAGTTCAAAATAATGGGCACCGAAAGTGGATGGGACACAGAAGAAAGAGCTATAGAGCCAATTGTGGCCTTTAAGGGTGCAGCAGCAGTGATACTAAGCTTACCAACTGGTTGCAGAACTTATTACGATGATATCTAGTGGCTTTCCAACATAAGTACGGTGGCCAGGATAAGAGAGAACTCTACAGAATGGAGTTACGACGCAGGATGGAGAAGTCAAACAAGACGCTTCAAGCCTTCGCAATGCAAATCAATTTCCATCTTGTGAGGTACTTAGAGTCCAACAACTTACTTAGCGATCGACAGTATGATGTCCTTAAGGGACGATCTACGGGCGACTTGGTGGACTTTCTGTCTGAGCAATGGTGTAACTCCATTCATCATTTCGGAGAAAGTAAGGTAGTGGCTCTAGATATTTCCAAAGCATTCGATAGAGTGTGGCATAATTTCTCTAGATTTATATTTAGTTTTAGAAATCGCACTATACGAGTTGTTATAGTTGGGATTTCATCAGACGAGTTCATGATTAATTCAGGGGTACCGCAAGGCTTCATTCTTTCTCCTACTCTATTTCTTATTTTTCTAAAGGACCTTCCTTGTCGAACTTTCAACCCTATATATTCTTTTGCCGATGACATCGCCATTTGTCACTCGTATTCATTTCGTAAGAGACCAGGCCATTTGGAGGTTAGTTCCAAAAGGCTGAACATGAATGATACCCTTAATCACGACCTCGCGACAATCTTGGAATGTGGTCGTATCAGTAGAGTAGATTTTAATGCTCGTAAGACGCAATGTTGCATGCTAACGCATAGATCTGCGTTCGGTAGTGGTGTTGCATTTGTTACTATAGGTGATATAGATATTACGGAGTCGGAAGCTCTTGATGTTCTTGGCATGCAAATTCAGTGTGATGTTCGATAGACTAAACACATTTTTCAGGTTTCTAAAGAAGCTTTCAAGTGCCTCGGTTTTCTAAAGCGGTGTAAAAGATACTTCTCTCCATCCGATCTCCGTACTATCTATACCACCTATATCCGTCCGAAAACGGAATACAACTCTCATGTATGGGCCGGCGCTCCAAAGTCTATTTTGGAGTTACTCGACCGCGTACAGGAGAGAGCCAAGAGGCTCATTGGGGACGGTATGGTATTCAACTCTATTGATTCTCTAGAGCAGTGATGGGCGAACTACGGGCCGCATCCGGGAGAGAGGTTTTAATCCGGCCCGCCAAGCGTTTTTCAAAAAAAAATTAATCACCTATTAAAAAATTTTGCCCAAAAAATAAATTTACATTAGGTTTTAAAAAAGATATAAATTGACAATTTTAGCAAAAAAATGCGATATTTTCATATTATATTGTGTACAAAGAGAACAACAACTTTCTGATGCAATATTCCAAGAAGAAACATAAACATCATAAAACATTAACAACTAATATAGAAAACTGAACGTATAACATAAAAACAACTATTATATGTGAGATCTAGAAGATTCTTGAATATTCGAGACAACATGCGAAACAATAGTAAAATAGTCTAAGTTTTTTACCCCCATAAATGTCAATCGAAAATAGAAAGAGAAAAATTGATTCGAAATGTCGAGTATTTCAAGAAGAGTGGACATGGAAGTACTTCTTTACGGAATATAACCAAAAACCTATTTGTCTTATCTGCCAAGAACCGGTAGCTGTACTAAAAGATAATAATCTCGCTAGGCACTTTAATTCAAAACATCTTGGGTCGAAGTAATATAATATGACAGATGAAGACAAGAAAGTTCATTCAGAGGAATTGAAAAGAAAAATGTCTAGTCAGCAAATGTTTCACGTTAGCTGGTTACATTGTTGCCTATAAAATAGCAAAAAGTAACAAACCGTTTTCTGAAGGAGAATTTATTAAGAATGTGTTAATTAGCATTGGAAAAGTATTATGCCCAGAAAAGGTAAAAGATTTTGAATCTATAGGGCTGTCACGTAGAACGATCACAAAAAGAATTGAAGCGATTTCTTCTAATTTAACCAATCAACTCGATGGACATCTCAAAAAGTTTAAATATTTTTCAGTCACTATGGACGAGAGTGTTGACAAGAGTGATACAGCCCAACTTCTAATTTTTATCAGAGGAGTCGATGAAAACTTTGTAATAACCGAAGAACTTGCTTGTTTGAGAGGAAAGAAAAGACGACAGGAAAAATAATTTATGATGAATTTAGAGTGGGGATGGAATCTTTTAATGTCCCAATTTCTAAATTAATTAATTTAACAATTGATGGAGCACCTAACATGGTGGGAAAAAATATGGGGTTTGCATGAGTTTATAAAAGTCAGAATCCTGAAAGCGAAACAATTTTTTTACATTGTATAATCAACCAAGGTGTTCTTTGCAAGGCTGCCTTGAATATTAACCACGTACTTAATATTATTTTAAAATTAATTAATACCATTCGAGCCCGTGATTTGTTACATCGACAATTTCAAGAGTTTTTATCGGAAGTTGATGCAGAATTTTTAGATGTACTTTTGTACACAAAGATCAGGTGGCTAAGTTGTGGGCATGCCTTCTTGAGAGCTTGGAGTCTTCTCGAAGAAATTAAAGTTTTTCTAAACACCAAAACTGAAATTTGGTGTGAGCGGGAGATATTGGAGGATAAGAATTGGTGCATCGAGTTTGCTCTTTTCACGGATTTACTCGAGCACTATAATAATATAATAAACTGAACAAGAAGTTACAGGGAAGAAATCAATTTATAGATGAAACTTGGGGCAGTTTGAGGTCTTTTAAAACTCAATTGTTTATATTTTTTAAATGTTTGGGAAAAAATGATTTGACTCGTTTTCCAAGACTTAATTCTTTGAGGCCTGTGAGTGAAGAGAAGTCAAAAGTTATTTCACAGTCTTTATTAAAACTGTATTCAGAATTTGAGGCCAGATTTGCTGACATTAAAAAAATCCAACCATGTTTAGATATTTTTTCAATGCCTTTTAATGTTAATCCTGAGAATGTTCCATCTGATCTACAAATGGAAATTATAGAATTGCAATGTAATAATAATTTAAAACAGCTATTTTTAAATACAGATAAGCTTAATTTCTATAAATCCTTACCAAAAGATGAATTTCAAAAGCTAATTAATCATGCGCAGAAAATTATGGCAATGTTTGCTTCCTTATATTTATGTGAACAGGCCTTTTCAGTAATGAAATGCAGAAAAAATTCAATAAGAAACTGATTGTCAGACGAGAGTCTATTTAATTTATTAAAAGTTGCATCCTCCTAGCTGGAACCAGATTTTGAGGAAATTATGTCGTCAGAAACAGGCCCGTGCTTCCCATACATCTGGAAAATCTTAAAATCATAATAAACCGTATATTTTAAAATTTTTATGTTGTTTTAAAATATTACGTAATATAACTAATAAATATAAAGCTTAAACCGAACTTTTAATTAAACAGCAACTCCATAAATCTTTAATGAATAACCCTCTATGGTTTTTTTAATTTAATGGCCCGCCGCAAGATTTTTTTTTAATTTATTGGCTCGCCACCCAAAAAGTTTGCCCCTCACTGCTCTAGAGCATCGACGCAATGTGGGGTGTCTTTCACTGTTCTATTGTTACTACAATGGAAAGTATTCTAATGAAATTAGGAAACTTGTTCCCGATACCCACACATTTTCGCGTTTAAGACGATTTTCGTTAAGAGCACATCCATTTGTGGTTAATTGGCCAGTGAATCGCACTACGCATTACAGGGAAAATTCGCTTTTTAGCAGAACAGTCCGTATGTGGAATAAAATCCTTCAGGAGATCTTTCCTATCACTTTCAATCTGGGAAAATTCAAACTGAATGTCCACAGACACTACTCCCTCTTTCCTCCTTTCCGTAACCTAATTTTCTAGTTCTGGCACAATGCTTTGCATATGTAGGGGTCATCCCCTTAGTGCTGGTCCGAAAAAAAAAATCAAACGTTTGGTGACGCTGCCTTACCCAGAGATTATTATTCATTCCTGGATCAGTTGAAGATTAAAGCATTTATGAATGGTATTAAGTGTCGCACCAAATGTTTTAATTGCAGTAAGGTCTGCCCCTTCAGCCAAACTGCAGATTCGTAACAAAAAGCTCAAGACCTACTTTGCCACCCAGGGTCAACGAGCGTGTGAACAACACCAAATTACATGAGTCACCGTTAAACTAAATTCAGCTAGCTCCCACAACTGATGGCCTTGCAAGTTTTATTTTCATTATACAACAGAAAAACAGTAGGCTAGACCAATGGAAAAAAGCAGACCCTTTTTATAGAAACAGGAGAAATACGGTGCAAACGTTATGACAGCTCACAGTATTAATCTGCACATGGCCCAATAATTACTGATCTGGAGCAATGTCAAGATTCCCTGGATGTTGGATATGAGAGCAGAAACTATAGTATGGGCTCGTGTGGAGATAGATTGTGTAGATAGCCGGTTATCTGGTGCAATCAAAAGGTTCAAAAAACGACATTATAACTGCTAAAGCCCTACTGAAAAGCTACTACGATGGGGTTGTTCCTGTGATAATTTAATACGTTCAATAGCCACAATAGTCCATTATTAAAAATTTTTAAATCCACTGATGCGAGCCAGCTAGAGCCATTATTAATTATACGGTGAATCCAATAACAGCTACAGAATAGGAGTTATTAGCAGAACAGGAGGAAAAATGGTAGAACTAACAGCTCCTGTTAGAAACAAAGCGAAGCAGTCTAATAAAAGCCATGGTAAAATAGTCTATAAACCAAGGGCCCAGGAGTGTTCGCCTTGCAAAGCCAAGCGAGGTCAAAGAACTAATTCTTAACTTACCAAGAACTGTGAATCATTCGAGCGAAGTACAATATTTTACGCCACAAAACGATGCAGAATCGTTTTAGGAAAATGCAAAGAACAGCCTGACTATATTTTAAAAGAACATATTTTAATTAGCAATTGGGTGTATATTATTTTTTTACAGTATAAATAAAAATAAACAGTATAGATAATAATGTGTCATTTTCTTTGAACATTTTAAAGGTGTTAAAAACGTTGGTGCTGGTTTTGCTTATTAAGAGAAAATTAACAATTAGTTTTTATTTTAATCTATGTTAATTTGTGCTAGAATATTTTACTCGTAAAATATTTATTATAAAAAAAAAACAAAAAAGTATATATATATATATATATATATATATATATATATTCGTGTATTAATTTACAATATTGAAAGATTTGACAAAACTATAATAAACAATAGTAACAATTTCAAATATAATATTTACAAATACACACAGTCCCTTCTCAGAGCACTCATGTATTATGTTTTTTAATCTTACGTTTTTACTAAATTTTTATTTTGTTTTTAAATTTCATACTTCAAATGAAGAATATGTGTATTTAATACTCCTGAAAAAATTTTCAAAATTATTACATTAACATTTTGATATATAAAAAAGGGGTCGGTTAAAAGGAAGGAAGTGAAAGCAGTATAATATTGTTACGGATGTGTCTTGCTTAAGTTTTAAAAGAAAACCATTAAACAATAAAGTAAACTACTGGGTATTTTGTTTACCAACTGCGTGGCTTGCTAAGAATAGCAACAAAATTTCTAGTTACAAACTGCGTAGAAATTTTATACACGCAAACAACAACAATTTGATATCCTCTTTACTAAGTGCGTGGCATGCAAAACAACAACAAAGTTCTAGTTACAAATTTGTCTAGACTTTTAGTGGTCAAATATAAAAGGGCAGCGTCTGAGTGGACAGTTAGTTAGTGTAAAAATAAACATTGTGAAGTAAAGACGTGCATCTTAAGTAAATTTTTCTGCAGTGTCAACTTTGTGTAGTTAAAAACTCACAACAAAACGTTTATAAAAGATAAAAACGTAACAAATGGTGTCAGAAGTAAAATTGCAAAATAATAAAAAAAAAAAAATAATCAACTACAATAAATTTGGAAAAACTAAAAGTTGAGCAGCTAAAGATGGAGCCAGATAAGTTGGATCTGCCAACAACGGGAAGTAAGGCGAAATTGCAACGGGGGTTGATTGATGAATTCAAGCAGCGAGACATCGATATTGGGATATACGAATTCGGAGACAAAAAAGAAATAGAAGTATGCAACCCATTAGCAAACGACAATGCAAGCTTGGATTCAATACTTGCGGCTATGATGGCGAAAATGGATGCAGATGGCATTATCGAAACTATCTCGTACGCGCTGGCCCAGGAGACCGCCAAAGCTATTAAGGTATGACATCTTGAGGCTGATACGGAAAATTGTGGAGACAATAGAAGCGAGATGATAGAAATGCTAGAGCAGCTACTGGAAGAAAAAAGTAAGTCGCGCGCAAAATGCTTCAGCTGCGATAATGTCGGACATTTTCAGCGCAACTGCAGATCTGTCAAGAAAAGGTCAGGATCTGCTTCGCCGCCAAGGGACAGCAAACGGGCAAACAACACCAAAGTGCACGAGTCACCATTAAACTATAACGAGCTAGCATTGAGGGGCAAGAGCTAGCTCCCGCCACCGATGGCCCCGCAGCCTACATTTCCATTATACAACAGAAAAATAATTACCTTACTGTCTGCGGGTTGATCAACGGAAAGATGCAAGTCCTTACGACGATTGAATATCGGAAACAGAGCAAACCACGTGTTTGTTGTCGCTGATAAAGTGGATGAAGTTGTTATCGGTGCAGACTTCATGGTAGTCTGGTTAAATATTGGATGTGAGAACAGGGACGTAGTAAGGAAACTATTTGCCAAAAATTACCACCTCTGGCGGAAACTTTAGTTTGGGAACGTGTAGAGGTGGATTGTTTGGACAACCGGTTATGGGTGGTAGAACCAGAAGACCTAAGGAACGATGTGACAACAGCTAAAGCTCTCGTGAAAGCTGCAGCACTGGGAAAGTCCCTGTGAGATTACTACATGTGTCCAGCAGGGAAAGACGATTGGCGAAAATGCTGAAATTGGTCGATGTGAGCTGGCAGGAGCCGTAATTAATTGCGCGACATAATCAGTATGTCCCAAAATAACAGCTAAGGAGCGGGATTTGCTAGCAGAGCCGGTAGATAAATGGGTAGCAGAACTAAAACCACCCGACTGCGAAGCAGTTGCTAAGAAAACATATTGCCGTGTTCAGCCCAACTGCAGATTCGTAACAAAAAGCTCAAAATCTACTTTGCCACCCAGGGTCAACGAGCGTGTGAACAACACCAAATTTCATGAGTCACCGTTAAACTAAATTGAGCTAGCTCCCACAACCGATGGCCTTGCAAGTTTTATTTCCAAAAGTTTTATTCCAAAAAGCCAAGGTAGAACAGCAGTGGTGAAACATGAAATAAATACTGGAAAAACGAGGCCCATAAAACAAGCACCCAGGAGTGTTGCCCTTGCAGAACGAATCGAGGTCAAAGAACTGATTAACGAAATGGAGCGAAACGGAGTGCTTGAGCCAAGTCCATAGAACTCGCCGATAGTGCTAGTAAAGAAGAAAGAGGGCAGCACCAGATTTTGCGTCGACTATAGAAAACTCAATGACGTCACTACCAAGAATTGACGACACCTGAGACATTGTCTGAAATGAAATGGTTTTTTACCTTGGACTTGTAGAGTGCTTACTGGCAAGTGGAGATAGCCGACAAAGACAAGAAGAAAACTTCCTTTAGTGCGAGCAATGGTTTGTGTCAGTTAAAAGTGATGCCATTGAGGCTCTGCAGCGCTCCAGTTACTTTTGAGCGCTTAATGGAACGTGTGCTTAAAGGACTTAACTGGAAGATTTATTAAGTATATCTGGATGACATTATCGTGATGAGAAAAACTTTTGATGAAAAAAAACCTGGTTGAATTTCTCAAGCGTATAGCGGCTGCAGGACTTAAATTAAGTGTTAAGAAATGCGCGCTCTTTCAAAAAGAGATCAAATACTTGGGCCATCTTGTAAAAGCAGAGGGAAGATAAAATATTGGCAGTAAAGAATTGGCCTCGCCCTCAAAATCTTCATGATTTACGTAGTGCCGAAATTTGCTTGAATGAGTTCACCAGAAGATCCCAACCATACCACTGGAGTCGGGCAACAGAAGAGGCATTTCAGAGGCTTGACCAGCTTTTGTGTACAGCACCAGTCCTCGCCTATCCGATAGCTGGACATGAATTTATATTGGATACAGATGCAAGCGGCTACGGAATAGGAGAAGTGCTTTCTCAGGCGATTACTATAGCAGAGTATTGTCCAAGCCTGAAAAACTTATTGCGTTACACGACGGAAGCTTTTAGACGTACTGAAGTGTGTTAAACATTACCACAAATACTTATATGGCCAACACTTTAGCATAAGGAGGGATTACTCCGCATTAAGTTTGTTGTTGCAGTTTAAAAACCCCGAAGGGCAGCTTGCACGATGGATTGAAGGTCTGCAGAGCTATGGCTTCAGCATAGTTCACAGGAGAGGCGGAAAACACAATATGCAAATGTCCTTTTAAGACGCCCATGCAACGTCGAATGCAGACACTGCACAAAAGCCTCGGCTTTTCTCGGAATCCATCATTCATGTGAGGCCCAAAAGGACAATCCCATTTTGTCAAAAAATATATTGGCCAAGCTGGAGAAATATCGGCAGAAAGCCCGCTTGCAAAATCATACTGGGCTCAGTGGAATAGCCTTAAAGTGGTAAATGGTTGCCTATATCGAAATTAGGAAAGTACAGATGGAAAAACTACAGCGGACTTAATCGTCGTGCCAAGTTCCCGGATAAAAGATCTAATGAAGCAGTTTGCGAACAAGGGCCAAGGGTCCAACAGGGAAAAGTCGCGGCAAGCTACAACAGAACAATGCAGGTGCCCCTTTTGAGCAGATAGCAATTTATATCGCAGGCCCATTCCCTCTCAGTAATGCTGGAAATCGGTATCTGCTAGTAGTAATGGATTATTTCAGTAAATGGCCCGAAGCTTATCCAATTCCAAACCAAGTTCAAAACGGCGGTAGATGAATTTGTGAACATTTGGGTGTGTCGAAATTTTGAGTCGGACATATTCAAGGAAATGTTATTTATGGGATCAGAAAGACGAGAACGACACCACTGCATCCACAGTCTGATGGTTGGTAGAAAGATTCAACCGCACAACAACAAAATGTGCAGCGTCTGAGTGGATAGTGAGTCAGTGTAAAAATAAACCTCGTGAAGTAAAGACGTGCATCTTAAGTAAATTGTTCTGTAGTATAAACTTTGTGTACTTAAAAACTCACAACAAAACATTTTTAAAAGGTATAAACGTAACAATATTGTTTATTCATTTAACCACCAAAATTTGGTATTTTGTCTTTGCAAAAGATTTTTTTCGTTATTAGAAATACTATCATACCTTAAATTATTATGTTCAATAGTGAAATCTACAGCTTTGATATTTACCCTTCTAAAATTATGGGAAAAAATTGGAATTTTATTTCGATTTTGAATATATTTAGTTTTATCGGGGTATAAATATGCATATGGCTGTATAAACACAATTTTCAGAGCATTTGTTATATGTTCTTTATCTGCGTAGTATGATGCCATAATGATGTTATTTTCTCTACATGCCAAACATCGTAGAATCCGATTTCTTATAAGATTAATTGTAAAATTATCAATTCGTGTTATGTTTGAAGTATTGTATACAATTTTACTTGAGACATATTTTCTATAATTACTTGATTTTGATCTAAATAATGATGTTGAAGATCTTCAATATTTTCGTTTGAAGACTCTGATTTTTTTCATATAAAAAGGTGATATGCTAAACCAAATTTGGCATCCATATGTAATTATTGGTTTTATTAGTGTTTGGTACATAGTGAGTTTAACTTTTGTATTAATATACTTGGTATAAAACATTCTTTTGTACATGAAAAAGCTTTCGTTTCCTTTCTAAGCATTTGAGTAACATGTGTGTTAAAATTTATCTAAATGAACACCTAATTATTTAACAATTTGTTAATTTGGTATATCGGTGTTACTTAGTTTTATTTGATGTCGAATAATTTTCATTTTCGTTTTACATTATTATTACATTTGGAGGTCTAAATAAGATAGTTTCACATTATTGTATATTAATGTTCATCATTTAGTTCACTGAAATCTCTTCTACGATATCAAACAAGTTTTGTAACTTATCGTTAATTTGGTCAATAGTTTTATCAGCGTAATATATAATAATATCATCAGCAAAAGAAATGATGCTTTCTACATTATTAAGGAGATCTAGAATAAATAGATTGAACAAAATGGGAGAGTTTACCGTTCCTCAATTAATATAAATATTAATCCATATATCCATGTATTATCAAATGCTTTCTCCTTTGTTGCAATTCCAATTAATATTTGAGGTTAGAAATTGTATTGCATTTATTGTAGAATGTTTACATTTAAACCCAAATTGTTTTTCGCTAACTGAATGGTTATCATTAATATTGTTGTTTACGCACACTTTACTTATATTTGGAAGTAAACTTTTTGGCCTTAAATGCTGAGGATAACATACGTAAAATCATACCCAAATAAAGATAACATACGTGTTTTTCTCCTTTAGGCAATATAATAACCTTAGCCATTTTCCAAGTTTTTGGGAAGTAGCATATTGTTGCACAGGTTGCAGTAACCGAAAATTTATTTCTTTGGAATACTATGTTTGGTATCTTGTCCATACCAAAAGATGTTTTTTGTTTTGCTTTTTAAACTTGAAAAAATATATACTATGCTATCCCTGGTAAAAAATAGTTTTCTGTTTGCGATTCATTCAGATTGACAGATTTCTTTTCCAAATTAAAGCTTATAATTCTTGTCTGACTTGCTTCCATACTACTCTTTATTTCCAAAAAAATTTTGATTGAATTATCTACTCTAACATGTAATGAATTTTTTGTATTTAGTTGTTTTAGTACATGTACTTCCTCTAAAAAACAGCCAATAATGTTAATTATTTGTTCTTGATCATGCACAATATACTGCTTAAGATTATCTTTCTCCAAGCTACTTGGATCTATTCCTGCATTACGAATCAAATGCGATAAATAATCCTGAATCTTAATGTGTGTAAGATCTAAGGATTTACATTTCCTAGGTTTTTTTTTATATTTCTCTAAAAATATTTCCTGAATCTTTCATATCCAAATTTGAGATCGGTTTCTGCATATTTTCATTGAGGGCTATTAAAATGTTATCATTAATTAATTTTTTAATTAATTTCAGTTTAGTTTTCAGTAAATTTAACGAAGACACAGACAATGAGATTTCTAGTCTGTTATGTCTTTTTATAAAAGTAATAATTTAATTTTTGTTTGTGGAGTTTTCTTAAAATTGAATTTTCAATTTTTGAGAAGTTAACTTGTTCCTTAATTTTTGGTGTAGCATTTTCTATAGCACTCAATATAATATCAATTATTTTATCTAAGTAATAATCTATTTCTTCATTCGAAAGGTTTCTTGTATTTTGTACTTCAAGTGCGTCCTCAATTTTATTTAAAATGATTTTTTCAAATTTCTTCCAGTTTGTTAGTATTGTATACAATTATTTGTATATTATTAAGTCAATAAGAAACGAAAATGGTTGTTCTTGATTCAATGAAGCGGATATTTGCATAGCGTTATGATCACTATCATAATCGAATATAGTAAGGCGGTTAATAGTATTATTTACACAATCTATATATAATTTATATATAATTTAATTTAGATATGATTGTGAACGGGGAAAGGACGATAAATATGAATCATAAAGTTTACATCTAAAGCTAATTTAATTCTCTAATAGCCATTCTCTAAGCTTAATTCCTTTTGGATTATTATCTAGATTTCCCCATTTGGTATGCTTACAGCTTAAATCACCAGCTAAATATAATAATTACTTATATTTTGAAGATCAAGTACCACAAAAATCTTGTTTTTTTCTATTTTTACATTAGAATCATTATTTCCAGCTGGATAATAAGCTGATATTTTATATATCGACCTATTATCAGGCATAGGTATTTGAATTATACAAGTTTCTAAATAGTTTAATACTAGCTACCACATGTATAGTTATTATTATGAGACAATTTTTAATTAAAATAGCTGTCCATCCTTCCCTTGAAGCAGTATTATAATTATTAAAGTTGAGATTATGCCTAGAATTTAGTTTAGTTTCATTTAAGAGTAAGATATATGCATTATAGCTATTCAAAAATTGTTGGAGATTATATCTCCTATTTATTCTTATCAGGGAATTTACATTAATGTGGATTATTTTTAGTTATAATATTAATTCGTTCATTTGCCATTTATGTACACCAATCATGGAGACAATTAAGTCTATACGAGACGTTTGTAGATTAAGTAAGTTTTTGTAAGTTATTTATTTGGTTAGTTAAATTAAGCATCATACTTTTTAATTCGACTAAGAATGTGTTATTTGCATTTCCTTAATTGTTAGATTTTGTATTTTCATTGCTATTTTCTTTTAAAATAATTGCATAACTAGTTTCAGGATAATTGTGTGTAATATTTTCTACAAAATGTTTTTTCTTAGCTCTAAGTTTTTTTTGAAGTTCTTTGAACTTCTCACATGCTTTGTTCGAAGCTGGATAACCGAATTTTTTGCATAGTACACAGCATAATTTTTCTTTTTCATTAGCCTCTACTTCGTTAAGAGAGCATTTTCCTTTTTCATGGTCCGGATTGCATTTCACGCATTTAAGTGGAAGGAGACAATTTGCGGCGCTATTAAAAAATCCTTGGCAGTTACGACATTGTGTAATTTCTGATCGTTTTAGTGGTTCCCATTTTATACAACGATAAAATAGCGTCTTAAAATTTTTTAATTATGTAAACACTGCTTTCTGGTGTTACTTGAATCATGAATATGGGAACTTTATACCCTTTTTGGATCGATGTTTTTGTTGAGAATTTAGTCACTTTGACGAACTTCAAGTCTTCACCTTGAAACTGGTTCAGCTCTTTTAATATTTCATCTTCAGATTGGTTAGCTTATAGCCCTTTTAACGGATATGTTTTTGTTTTTATACATTTTGGTGTAAAGGTAACGAATTTAGCTTTAGCTTTTTCTAAATGAGATTTCACTTTAAGAAAGTCATTTAAATTTATCATGTATCATTGTTTTTTATTTCTAAATTGTTTAATTTGAAATTCTTTTATTTTTAATCCATTTTTTATGAATTCGATTAAGTCATTAGCTTCAATATCAATTGTATTGATTTTTGTATTTTTTTGTTATATATATATATATATATATATATATATATATATATATATATATATATATATATATATATATATATATATATATATATGCATAAGCATAAGTATGGCGACCATTTTTTGGTTTACGCCTAAGTTTGACGACATTTTAATACTTTGACGACGGTCGTCATACTTTTTACATATATAAGCATGAGTTTGGCTACCACAATACTTTGGCGACCATTTTTTTGACTTTTTAATTCCACTTATAATCGATTCCTCTATATCAATACAACTGATTGTTTATATCCTTTTATTGATATATACGCATTAAATATGAATATTTTCCAATAAAAAAATAATAATTTGATTAGCGCGTTACCGTATGTAAGAACAAAAAATGTGGTTAAAAACGCTAAAATTTAAATTGAACGGCGTCAAAAATATATTTTATATATATCTATGCATAAGCATGATTATGACGACCGTTTTTTTATGTAAACCCGCGTTTGACGACATTTTAATACTTTGACGACGGTCGTCATACTTTTCGTATATATAAGCATGAGTTTATTAGTGTTGTCAAAACCGCATCTTTTTCACTAGATCTAGAGGTTTTTTTCAGTAGCTACAACCGTATGCAAATAGAACTAATTTTATATTAAAAAAAACTTTTACACTAAATTGTTGATAATAAAATATGCCGGAATCAGAACAAATATACATACTTTTTTGTAGATTTGCAATTATTTCTTAAAAAACACATATCTACTTTGTAATTAGTTAATATTTTTTGCATTTATTTTTGTAGGGATTCGTTTAATTTTAGACCAGTTTCCGGTGGAGACAAGTATTATTTTAGTCACTTTCTATTGACTTTGTTAGTGGTTCCTGTAAATTATTGTTACTGAGATCCTTAAATATTTCATTGCATTAATCTTCCAATTCCTCATTACCAAATTCATATATAATTTTACTCTCATTTACTTGCACATTTGAATTAGTGTTGGTTTTAACTACATCACCTAATTCGCTAAAGAAACTTCATGATTGAATTTGAGTTCTTTCTTCACTTCACTATCTAATTCTATTAAACATTCCTAAGAGTAGAAACGTGCAAGTAGATTAGAATTCAAAAAATCCGTAATGAGTTGTTGTGAAGCAATCTATACCTGCAAAGCCTCTTGAAAAATATATCTTCGACAATCAACATTATCTTTAAATAAAACATCTAATTCTTCTTATGTGTTTGTTATATTTTTCAAAAATTTCTGTATAAGACATGACAAAATGCAAGAAAAATTTTAAGTTTTAAACCTTTTTTTATTCAAACAAAACAATCATTTAAAATAAGTTTATGGCTGATTTGTAAAACTATGAGTTTTATTACATTGAGTACAATAACAGTTTTTGTTTTGTAAATACGAAACATCCGTAAATCTTTTGAGGTTGCTCTGTTGCATCCAATAGTTAAAATGATCGAAAATTAGTCCACACAAATATTTCATATAAAATTCATTGTTTTAAGTTCTTGCTTTTTACCTTCGTTATCTAGTGTAACTATTAAAACATTATAAAATTTAGATTTTTTTCTTGTAAAAGAAAAGGTAAATGTTGGAAACATGCTATTGTCTAATGAGCACCCGATATCCATTTCATGCAAATTTGACACATTATTTTTCTCTCTTTAAATATGTACGTAACCTTTCGCTGTTTTGGTAGCCTTATTATGCTGGATATTTAAATGTTTGCGCCACTCCTGTTGAGTGTTGATATCCTTGCCACATACGCCACAAATAAAACGCATATGCTCTTCCATGACACAAACTGTGTTCCAAGCAAGTATTTAAATTCGTCGTGTTTGCCATTGTATTATTGAATTTAAAAATGTAAAGAAATGTTTTGTTGGGCTAAAAATATATTTGTTTGGCAAAACATGGTATATTTAGAGTTGCCACTGTTTAAAAAAGTCACCGCATAAAAGATATTGAATTGACTACCTGAATGAAATTTTGTGCAATACAACACTTTAAAAATAGTGTAAGTTTTAAGATGTTATAAAAGCTCAATTTCATCTTGTGACAGTTCACTTTGATTTTTATTTCATTGGATATTTTGTGGAATCTTAATTTATTTCTTTTTATTTTTGCATTTTCATTTTTATATAAAATTTTCATTGCGAATATTGAACCATTTAGAAGAATTCCGATTTTTTAAGATAAAATTTTAGCCAGATTTTCGCTTGCTCTTTGACTGCGTTGCGCTTTTCTTATAACATTTCATTCTTAATGAATTTGAATTATTTCGATGAATTTTTCGAAAATTTATTTGAATATATTTTTTTTAAAAACTTAAATTTATTTTAAATAAAGTAGATTTTTAAATAAGCTAAGAAAAAGAACTGAGTGATAACATAAATCATACTGAAAAACAGAAAACATTATTATTTTATTTAAAAATACTTCTTTATAAAAGCGTTTTAAAGCCAATTAAAAAAAGTGCTACGTATTACATGAACATTTATTTTAAAACTAAATTATAGATAAAACTCGGTCAAATAAATTTGTTTATTGTTATCAAAACAAAGCATAAAAAAATTAAAACTTTTAAATGAAATAATAAAGTGGACAAGGTTTAATTATATAAATATATTAGATATAGACATATAAGATAAACTTTTTCCGGAATATATGAATTGTATATATGATAGAAAATACTCAGTCATTGTACTCTACAAAAAATTGTGAAACGTTTTAGGATGACAACCTAGTCATGTCTTAAGTGGTTCAAAAATTACTTCATATGAATGGATAAAAAATTTGAGAACTATTGAAAATTGCAATGATTTTCTAACAAGGAATTAAAGATTGAAATGATTTTGTCAAAATATAGTAAATGAACATAAATAAAAAACTATGACTATGTATTTCTCATTTGGTTACTTAAAACTTGTTTGTACAAATGTTTCATCAGGTAACCCTGGCCAAAAGTTATCTGGAATTTAAATCATATACATTTTACCGTTATCAAGCAGTGATGCCATAACTCTTTGTTTTGAACAATTATAATGTGTTGCCGTATTTTTCTTTTGCTCTTTTAGGTTTTAAGTTAGCGTGATTCTGAAATACATTGCAAAGGGTTGTATATAAAAAAGTAATATTAGGGGCTGTCAAACAACGTATAATTTTTTGGTTTTTATTAACCCCTTTTTAGCTTTATTTTATTTAACAAATATTATATTAATGAAAGAATCAATAGAAAAATTAAAAAACCAAGTAAACATAAAATTAAAAAAATTAAACTTGTTGAAAATATTATTTGTAAATCATTTAATCTACGATAGCACCTTAAAGATATGGTAGGATTACAGTTTTTTATTTTTGAAGGTCTAAATAAGACTTGAGACTTTTATGCTTGATACAACTAATTGAGAATTAGTCATGAAGCATAGCAAGCAGGTGCTTTAATATGTTTGTTAAATAAAAAATTGCAAGCGTAATCAAAATAGTAAAATAGCTCTCTTACATGCTTTGCTTTAAGAAGTGTAATTTACACCCAGATAAAAGCATATTTGAAAGCACTTTCTAAGTTGATAATTCGTCATCAGTATTCACTTACCCAGCGATTACACATGCAAGTAATTTCTTGAGTGTTGCCGAAAAGGTCGAAAATACAGCCAAAACTCATGCAAGCAGCTTGAGAGATTACATATGCAAGTCCAAATATAAAATATGTGTTAGCAAAACTTTGGTATGGACTAAATTGCATGCAAAACAAGTGATGTTGCATAGTTTTTGCACAAGAAATTATTCTAAAATGTTCTATTAATGTATTTTTAATTTCTTTTATGTTTTTTCTCTAAATATATAAAAATTTTTTGTTTCAATAATATTTATATATAATTTTTTCTTAAAAACTACATCAATTGGAGTTAGATTCCATAAGGCCATTTCACTGCTGCTCATTTAGCTGATAGTAACTTTTACCCCAAATTTTGTATAGGAAATTCAAGTCTCATTTAATGATACTGAACAATTTTTTCTTTTAATTATGAATTATTCATAGGAAACATATGCGTTTATACTCTCTCGTATTGACACGATTTTCAAACTGTAATTGAATAAATATTTTAATGGGCTGTATATAATATGTTTTTCTTATGTATCACTTCAAAATAAATATAGTTTGTCAATTTTTAAGTTAGTGTTAAGTGATTTTTAATATATGTTTTTATTTTAATAATTATGTTTTTATTTGTTTTATTTTTTTTTTTTTCTAAACTTTTGATAAAAATACAATTTTTTTGTACTTGTACTGAGTTCCATTCTGCAATATGAGACCTAAAGTCTTGTGTATGGGACATCAAAAATAAAATAAATAAATATATAGATCAATAAAAAAATAAAATAAAAAATAAAAATAAACTAAAACTCTCAATATTATTTGTAGTGGTTGTCAAATAAACACTTTAACAGGAATGGGATAATGGAAAACATTTTTAATTGCAAATTTCTCCACAGAATTTAAGTTTAAATACAAAAAATCCAACAACTATACTGAATATTTTTATTATATTACCCTAGTTCAAATAAAATTTGGAATATAAAATATAATCTGTGATTTAAATCATATTAATACTAAAAAAACTATTTATTTTAGTTTTGTTTAAATTACAAATAAGTGGTAACATTATTTTTCGTTAAACTTCTGGCATCACTGCTGATCTTACTCATAGAAAATACAAAATAGTCATTTAAAATGCAGCTGTTTTGGATTTAGGCAGCTGTGTTAGAAAGAGATAGAGTTATTAATATTATTATAAAGGAATTATGTTCATGCTGACGCTTCTATGATTCTGTAGAACTATCGTACGTTCTGTACAGGCCGTATGTTCATATGTATGTGAATTTAGGCCTCCAATACTTTTTATCATAGATAATTAATCTATGCTTTTTATTACAATTTAATAAGTTATCTAACTTTTGGGTTTATATTTACAAAAAATACCAATAAAAAGTTATTTTATATATTATTATTATTATTATTATTATTATTATATTTTTCAGAGAAATTATAACCATTATACTTTAAGCAAAAAATTAAATTATTTTTTAAGAAAAATTAATCTTGAAAAATAAATATTCTATGAGCATTATATACCTAGAACTTAAATATTAATATTATTTATCCAGTAGAAATAAGAATTAAAATACAACGATTAAGTCCTAAATTTTGTGATACTGGCCATAACATTTACGCTCTCAAGAACTATAAACGTAACGGGTTATATTCTGGCGTAATACTTTTATAATAATTATGAAAAAACTTATATTATGGATCATGACAATCAGTTATTCCTGATGCTCATATTAAACGGTTACTTAAATTTATACGTAGGAGAAGATAACAACCTCTAAGAAAACGGTAAACTTTTTCGCTGAGTTGCACAGAACGGACTATTTCCAAGAAAAATGGAAACAAACGCCATGTGCAAGAAGAAATATGTAAACAAGCTATGTAAAAAATATACCATTTTTGAATTCGTTTTTTAATAGTTAATTTTAATTGTATTTTAATTAAAAGATATAAAATATAAAGCTTGTAGACCACAGAATCAGATTTTACAGTTGTCACTTTTTTTAGCACTGGAGGTTAAATTATTTGAAGTTATTTTGAACATTTATGATATCAGTTTTCCATCAATAAATCGATAACCATTCCGCGTGCACAAATAGCACTACATACGATCGATAGAGGATAAAAGTACAAACCGATAGTGATATACCTTGTTTCTAAAAAGACTTCACGGAAAAACTTATAAGGCAACAAACTTCTAAAATTGTTAAAAAATCGTAAATTTTTTTTTGGTTTTTCATTAACAACTCAAAAACTATTCCGCGTGCAGATATACGGCTATATACGTTCGATAGAGAATAAAAATAGGAATACAATTTCAGAAGTTTGCTGTCTTATAACTTTTTCCGTAAAGTCGTTTTAGAAACAGAATATATCACTATCGATTCGTATTTTTATCCTCTATCGATCGTACATAGTACTATTTGTGCACGCGAAACGGTTATCGAGTTATTAATGGAAAACTGAAATCAAAAATTTTCAAAACAACTTCAAAATGTTTTACGTGCAGTGCCTTTGTTTCTTAACTAATAAAAGAGACAACTGAAAAATCTGATTCTGTGAGCTACAGGCTTTTCAATTCATATTTTTTATTTAAAATATAATTCAATTAACTATTAAAAATCAATTTTAAAAATGGTAAATTTTTGTCATAATTTTTTTACTCTTTGTTATTGTAATACATGAAAGCATGTTTTGTACACGTACCTTTTGTGCAACTCTGAAAAAAGTTTGCCTAAACAAAGAAAAAATATGCTAAAAAGTTTGCTATCTTTTCCCCGATTAAATTTATGTCACCTAATAATAAAAACTTTTTTGTTCATATACTGATGATTTGACGTTGCCATATGACTATATACATTTTTTTCATATGGAATTACATGTTCTATTTTGCCGTTCAATTATATATATAGGTTATTGCAGAACCTATCACTAAGATCGTTAAAAATAAATTTTTAATTAAATAATTTTTAGAAGCTTTATTAATAACTGCTATATTAAAAACTTAAATTTAGTTGGTATTTGGATGCTTATAATATAAAAACAATTGCTTATTTATATAGAACACTTGTTTTATCAAAGTAAAGCTAAGAAATATATAATTAATATTAAAAAATACTCAATCGTTGTTTAAACAAAATTTCTGAAACTTTTTAGATGACAACCTAGTCATGTTTTACTTCAGAAAAATTTAAAAACTATTTAAGATTGTTATGATTTTCTAACAAGGAATTAAAAATTTAAATGATTTAATCGAATTTTGTCGAAATACCGTAAATGAGCACATATTAAAAACTTTGGTTATATTTTTCTCATTTGGTTACATATTTTCCAAAATTCTTTGTACCAATAATTGATTGTGGTAACGCTGGCCACAAGCTATCTGGCTTTAGGTATATATATACTTTTTACCGTTATGTCGCAGTGATGCCATAACTCTTTGTTTGAAACAAATGTAATGCGTTGCCAAATTTCTCTTCTGCATTTTTAGTTGGCGTGCTTATGAAATACATAATACATCCGTTGGAAAAAGTTGCATTTTCAGAATAAGGACCTGTCAAATAACGTAAAGTTTTTTGGTTTTATTCAATGCTTCTTAGCTTTATTTTATTTTACAAATACTATAGTAACAAAAGCATTAATTGAAAAATTTCAAAAGTCCAATTAAAGATAAAATTTAATCAATTAAAAGTTGTATAGCAAATGTCAATAAAAAGTTAAGTTTATTGAAAATATTATTTATAAATCATTTATTTAACATTACTCTAAAAAATATTGTAGGATATTTTTTTTAATATGCTTAATACTTAACCAACTAAATAAAAATTAGTCATAAAGCATTGCATTATTTTAATAAAAAATTGTGAGCGTAATCAAAACAGTAAAACATTTCAATTGAAATTACATGTTCTGCAATTAAATGTGTAATTTACACAAAGATATATGTATAATTGAAAGCACTTTCTAAGCTGCTAATTGTTACCCAACAGGTTGAAAATACAGTCAAAACTCATGCAAAAAGCTTGAGGCTTTACATGTGCAAGTTAATTTTAAATATGGGTTACCAAAGCTTTGTTTTGGGTTAAATTCCATACGATACAATTGGCGTTAAATAGTTTTTGCAGAAGAAATTATTGTAAATTGTTATATTGATGTATTTTTATTGGCTTTCGTGTTTCTTCTTTAAATGTATATCAAATGTTTTGTTTCAATAATATTTAAAGAATAATTTTTTTTAATCTACCTTAATTTTTGCCTAATTCCTTTAAATATGACAGTTTCATAAAATATTTATTATTCAAAAAATAATAGTAATTGAAATATGTTATTGCCGGGGACAGCATATCATATGGCGATTTGAATACTGCTCATATAGCTCATCAGTAAAGTTTTACACAAATTTTGTATAGGAAATTCAAGAATATTACATCTCAAGCCAAACTGATAAAATAAGAATTTTTATTAAAGCAACACTGCAAAAGACAACAAAGCACAAGAACACTTCTATACTAAAGCACAACAAATATTTTGAAAACAAAAACATATTTGATTTTAAATCTTTCAACATAAGGGATTCCTGTGGGAGGCATTCATATGTAATTTGAAAAATGAAGAAAATATAAAATATTGGTAAAAAGTTTTACAAAAACGCAAAGTGCAAATCCAATTGAAGTAAAATTTAGCTTTTTGAAATCATTTGTTTAATCTACCTTAATTTGTGATAGATTCCTTTAAATAATAAATATTTTATGTTATTCTCATTTCATTTCAAATGAATTACTTCCTGGGACAGCATATCCATATGACCTTTCCACTACCGCACATATAGCTCATAAGAAAGTTTAAGCCCAAATTTTTATAGGAAATTCAAAATTCTTATATTAGACAGTGAACAATTTTTCTCTTTCAATTATGAATTATTCATAGGAAACATTTTTGTTTAAACTCATGCGTACTGACATGTTTTTCAAATTGTCATTTAGCAAATATTTTTATGGACTGTATATAATATGTTTTTCTAATGCCAACTAAAATTCGCATATTATTTCGTAGTGGATGTCAATTAAACACTTCAAGAACAATGTGGTAATGGAATGTATTTTTAAATTTCAAATATCTCCACAGAATATAGTTTTAGATAGAAAAAATCGAATAATTATAAATCACTAAATATTGTTATTAAGTAATCCTAGTTCAAATAAAATTTGGAGTCCGTATACATTAATATATGAAATTACTCCATTTATTTTAGTTTTGCTTAAATTAAAAACAAGTGGTAGCATTGTTTTCCTTTAAAGAAATGATGTCACTGCTAACCTACATTTTAGAGAATACAAAATAGCTATTTAAAAAACAGCTGTTTTAAAGTTAGTCATCCGTGTTTGAAAGAGATAGAGTTAGTATAATTATCATATATTAATAAAATAACCTTTTTATAGTAAATTTTTACCTACAAGACTATATTACAAATTTTTAATGGATTTTTGGGAAACTGTTAGTTTTTGGATTTATATATATAAAAAATACCTATAAAAAGTTATTTTTATCTTTCAGTATTTCGTTGTTCTTTAGATTCTTCTGAAAAATTGTAATCATTATGATCAAATTATTTTTTAAGAAAAATTAATACTGAAAAAGAACTATTCTAGGAGCAAAATATAGAATTTAATTTTATATTTTATATAATTTTTATTGACAAAGTAAAGAATAAAAATTAAAATACTGCCCAATTAATTAAACCCTAATTATTGTGTTAATGGCCATAATTGATACCGTCCTATATAATAATTATAAAAAAAGCATATAATCTTTTAAATAAAAAACAAAACACGAAAAAATAAATTTGCAAGATTTACGAAGAAGTCAGAAAAAATGTTTTTAAACTAAGTATTCGGATAACGAGCTTTGTTTTGATTTTATATACATCAATA
Organism: Trichopoda pennipes; assembly: GCA_030448955.1. Lineage (NCBI taxonomy): Eukaryota > Metazoa > Arthropoda > Insecta > Diptera > Tachinidae > Trichopoda > Trichopoda pennipes. Next base: position 2,000,391 of record JASKUP010000051.1, read on the forward strand.
AGGTAAATATAAAAATTATTTGTTCAAAAACAAAATAAAAATATGTTCTTTTAATAAGCAAATTATTTAGTGTTGATCTATGCACCAAAAACTTAATAATCCTTTCTTCTAAAATTAAACCAATGTGTTTTTTATGTTAAAGAAAGTCCAAACTTGTTTTTTGTAAACCGAATAGAAAAGAATAAGATAGTGGTTTCAATACGCAAAGCATATAAATAATAAGATTACTTCAATTTCTTCTTAGATTTTTTTAGTGACTGCATATTCCTTATAACCTTGTTGTTGCAGTAATGATTGCATAGCAGCAAATGTGTCACATTTTAGTAGAAACATGTAGCAGTTAACAGACCAAAATCTAATAATTACGCTTCATAGTTAACTTGCTTCCAATCATTTGACAATTTTCGAGTTTTTTCCTTTCAGCAACTCTAAATCGGCTAAAATTAATGTTTCTTCTACTGTTGAATAACACTAGAATTTCCAAAACATACCTTTAGATATATTACGTAATAAGTACGAAATATGTACGATATAAAAATTTTTATATTGAAGGGCACTTTATGTTTCAGGTTTTATTATTATTATTTTTATACTGTCATAAAAAAATAACAAAATACAACTGTCAATTTATTGTAGGTTTTTTTCTACTTTAAAGTTAACAAAGGTATTTAAGTTTGATTTTCGGTTAAATTAGAAATAAGTGGTAGCCCTGCTTAACTTTAAAGAACTGGCATCACTGCTAGCTTACATTTTAGAGAATAAAATAGCCATTTAAAAATGAAAAATATCAGCTGTTTTGGAGTTAGGCAGCCGTGTTAGAAAGAAATCGAGTTAGTATAATTTTATATAATAATGGTAATGAACTAAAACACCAACAATACTGTATACTAATGACGCTTTCATGATTGTAGATCTATCGTTCGTTCTATACAATACATATGCATTTAATTTAAGCCTACAAGATTATATATTAGAATTTTTGAATGGATTTTTGGGAAATTATTAAGCTTTTGGCTTTATATGTATAAAAAATGAAAAGTTATTTTTATTTTTCAGTATTTCGTTAGCAAAAAATTAAATTCTTTTTTAAGAAAAAGTAATACTGGAAAATAACCTTTTTAAATTAAATTTTAACGATTTGTTTTATAGATATTTTGCTTTCCTTTGGAAAGCTTCTTCAGGAAATTATTTTTTATATTTTACAAAAACAAAAAATTACAACAATTTGAAAAGAAAAATTTTTTGAAAACCTTTTCTTCATATTCATATTTTCTTCTTATTGGGCGATCTATCCCTAAGAGCGATAAAAATAAATATTGAGCGTTTTTCTGAAACTGCCTATTTCAGCAGCTCACAGCTCATCTCATAATTATTCTCACCATTTTGATTGTTACCACGCTTATTTGCGTGCAGTTTTATAATTTAATTGAAATTTTTGATAAAAACACACTGTTTTCTGCAATTTCTATCAATTTCATCGCACGTCAAAAATTCACTACTTTTCTTGAAATGTTGTTTTAGTGATTTTTCCTCATAGTCGTTTTTATGGCAAAATTTTATTGGCATCATGAACTCATACAAATAAAGAAAACAGTGTCAATGTGATACAAACGCCGGCGGCAAAGAATAAAACGCTAAGATTAGTAACACATATGGCAACAAAAATTGTACTATACTTTGGCATGGGTGCGGCGACCGGTAGCAGAAGTATTGCTAACGTATACAGCGGTTGTCAATCTATTGCTTATTTATAAGAAAAGGTTCTGGATCGATAATATAAAGAATTATTGGAAAATATCGGTATATATATGCATATTTTTTTCTCTCTTACAAGATTGTATCAAAGAAATTCCAAAATTTTTCGGTCGTCAAACTCATGCTTATGCATATATATATATATATATATATATATATATATATATATATTTATTTATTTATTTATTATATCTTTTTCGTTATTGATCACTGTGTTGGAATTTACATTTTGTGTTGAGGTATTTTTACTTACGCTCAAACTCATTATTTTACAGTACTTATATCCTTAATTATATATGTTTGTAACACAGCTGGATGTAACAGCTGTATGATCCGGCTTTGCTCGGAGCTATTTGGTAATGATTAATATTTCATATGGAGTTAGAAAAACAATTTCAGTACAAAGAAGACACAAATTTTTCTCAATTTATTGTTTAAATAGCTCTTAAGGCAATTCATTAAAAGCTTTATAGTAAACAACATTTTTATTTTGCTGTTGGGAGAGAAAATAAACAGTGCTGACGGTGTACTAACTCTCGAGCATGCAACATGCAATTGCCCCTGGGAAAAACATTGGGATTTTAGGTTTAACCCACACACTTTTAGCGATTGTCTTTGGGATTTATTAATCGTCATTGCGAATGCAAGGCGAACGGGAAATTGAAAACGTTTAAACTTAAATGGAAATCACTTGGTATGATATGTATCATTGGAATAAGCAGCTCTTCATCTACAAACTTTCCTATAATTATTATTGCTTTAATCTCGTTTGGCATCAGCGCTTTAATAACCAATTTAAACCATTGCGTAGTATTGGCTGATTCAGGTTACGTAACATGACTATTACCGCTCCCGCCTTAAGGTGCAAGTTATGTGTTGGCGTCCGGTAAAACCAATGAACTCTACGGAGTAGTTAACAATATTATGTGGATCGGTAATGGAATCAATCGATTAATACGAACACAATTCACATTAATTTTAGATTTTTTAATTAATTTTATCAACGCTCTTTCACTTAACCAAAGGAAATCGCTGTAGTTTTGAGTAATGTGTGTGAACAGTTTTGCAATTAGTTCATCTTTAGACGTTGTGAATTGGTAAAAGCCAATTGGAAAGAAAATCTGGCCTGTTGCAGAGTCAGTCGTAATTTTTCCACTGTCAATGTCTAACAATATATAAGAATAGGTAGATAAACCTAGATGTAGATAATCATTCAAATTTTAAGAAATGTTGTTGACTGCTAACAAAATCGTTCGAAGTTAAGCTTTTATTTTTTACTATAGCAGTCAAATATTAGAACAAAAGAATTTTGATATTGGATTTTTCAGCGTATAAGGGATATACATATGTATGTATCGTTAAAATTGCATCTAGTAAAAAATTATTTTTTAACTTCAAAGGGAAGTGTTCACTATCTAATATTTCAAGGTTTTTTTCTCTTTTGAAAACTATAATTTTAAAATTATGCGAATCAAATCGCAAGAAAAATTTTAAAGCACGGATAATGTGCATACATACATACGTACATATGTATGTAGAATATGTATCCAAATTTTAACTTTTAATATTATCCAACACTTCTAAATTAAATCACTCAGCACTGTTTAGGAACTTTATAAAGTTTACACTTAGGTTAAGTAAAAAAACTGAGAAGTGAAAACGATTTATTTATATTTTCACTAATATGATTTAATACATAGTATATTGAAAAATAAAAATAAAAACATTTATAAAAAAAATTAATACTTTTTCTTAAAAACTCATTTTCTTAGAGTGTGCTAAAAACTTTAGTTCTTCGAGTTGTTCTTTAAATTTTCTCATGCAAAGAAAAATTACTTTGAAATAAAGTCTAGTTATTGAAAACGTATCATGTTCGTTGGGCTCTCCTGGAAAATTCTATAACATAAGCAAAGCTTGCTGATGTTTATTAAAACGTATGTATGTATATGTACATGTGTACAATTTTTTATATAATTATATATTTATGGTATAAATTTATATCCTTTTAGGAAAAACAATTTTAAAATAAAACAGAAAAGAAAACTCTTCCGATATCTCTCGGCGGCTTCTTTATAACTTAAAATTCATTTTTTACTAAATTGAAAACAAATTCACCAAAGGATTTGAACTTTTTTTTTCTATATACATATTTCAAAGTATTGAAAAACATGCAATCTATTTACATGCATACTTATGTACATGTGATTTTATTGTGAATTTTATTTGAACTAAGATTTTTCCCCAAAATTGTGACGGTATCATTTCGAATCTGGCAGCTATGCATAGAAACGAACTTAAAAAATCTTCAAACGAAAAAATACATGCATAATATGTTAGAACAATTTTCGGTTTGGCCGAAGTTGAAGATGTTGTCTTTCTTTAGTTGGTCTCTTATTTTCTTTTTGTTTTTTTTTTTTTTTTTGATCTACGTGTATAAGTGTGCTTGCACGTGTACAAACTCTACGTGTATAAGTGTGCTTGCACGTGTACAAACTCATTATCATACAAACAACCACATAGGTTCCTCAAACCAGTTCGAACGAATATGTCGAGTCGTTATTTGTGTTAACAACAACAAAAGCAGGAAGAAAATGAATAATTGAATTTTCTGTTTTTCATGAAAATTTTAAAATTTTTTTTCATACAATCTCCTGAAAATTTTAAATCGAATAAGAAAAAATCTGCCAACTCGCTCCAGTTGTTCTCACGCCATTACATTACAGACGTGGACCATTTCCTTTATATATATATATTTTTTTTTTTTTTAAATAAAAATTTATATATCTTTAAAAGTAAAATTCAAGTAGAACTTTTTCTAGTCATCCAAATTGTTTTTACAAAAGTTTATTTACAAAGTGATGATCATTGTGAACAAAATATTAAAAAATATCAAAATATAAAAAAGGTATTTAATAAGAAAATCAATCAATAATTTGGCAACCGAATGGTTTAACACACTTTTTACCAAAGTACAAGGAATAAGCCCCTCCGTCTGTTAGGTTTTATATTAAAACTTATTAAAATTAAAAGAATGCCAAATATTTACTATGAACAACATAGAATTTGTACAATCGAAAAATATTTTAAATAAAATTGGTAAGAAACTGTTATGCATGTAAAAGGTTTTTACATTATTTAATTTAATTGTAAAAATCCTATATTTTTATTGATATTTCTTATTTCGTTTAAAAAATTTTTCCCTTTAAAATAGTTTATCTCTATAAACTGTTCTAAATCTTGGTGCAAGTTAAAAGGATAAATAAATAATAAAAAAAACTAAGCTGGATTCGAAATGTACATATATGCATAACTACGTCACTGTCTACCAAATGCGATAAGGCACACAAACTTTGGAATCCTTTTTTAAGTTAAAGTAAATAAAATTTGAAAGTTGTGTAGTTGTTTAAGAAGTATATGCATTTTTTATACATTCCTAAACAACAAAAAATAAATAGATGGAAATGTGTACTGTGAGTTGTATACATATTTTAATTTCAAATTAAATGCAGCTGTAAGAAAATCTAATTATATAAATTAGAAAATAAAATTCACTTGAAAACAATTTTGGTTAATACGTTAATTGTTAATTTCGAGATTTATTCTAAAATATATAACTTCATTAAAAAGCAAGGTTTCCTAAGCCCCCACAACTTAAGTATAACATCTTCTAAGCTAGCAATTTGCTTGAAATTTCGCTGTACTTTGATAGGGCTAAAGAGTGAACCGTTACAACTGTTGACACAATTTTTCTTTTGTTCGTATGTTTTATAGGTTGTCTTTAAATGAGTTCAAAATTTTCAGTCAATTTAAATTTACTGCGTGGCAGATATATTTTTTGGAGATGTTAAATGTGAATTTTGGTGAAAATAATTTTCTGCGACATTTCGATTGCTTGTGAAAACTCTTTTTTTTCGGAATTTGCAGTTTTTAATAAAGATATACATTATATATTCAAAAACAATTTTTTATTCGAGTAAAATTTCGATAGCTTAGTGAAATTCCGATTACTTAATCTAGATTTTTTTTTGAAAATTTAGATTTCAGCGCAAAAAGCAACAATCTCCAATGGAAAATAAAATTTTTTAAACGCTTTATCTTTCATAGATTATTGTTGCTGAATTTACATAATGGGAGCCTTAGCAACCTATTACGCACAGAAGAATATTGCTAAATCGACTCTCTTATGCATAAGGGTCGGAAATTAATATTGTTGAAATTGCAAAGGGAATGCCAAACTTATATATAACAAACAAACAACATAATACCTATAACCTTTCCTTTTAAAAATTGCATTAAATAATGTCGTTATCTTTTTATTAATTAGTCCAAATTTAAAATATTTCACAAAGTAAATAAATAAACCTTTTTATTACGAACTTTAAGAGGAGTAAAAAAAAACTTTTTTAATAAGACCTCAAAATATATTAACATTCATTCTCAATTAGAAGAAAACTTTTGAAAAGGACAAACTATTCCTAAAATTATATTTTTTCATATTAATTAAGATCACAACGGCAAGAGACCATGAAAAACAAGATAAGAAGTCAAAGTGTAGGAAACAGAACAAATACAACTACAAAGAAATGAAATTAGTAAGTAATGTTTACAAACACTCACACTAAACGCCCATAATAGCACAAACAGCCAACCCATACCCCAAATACTAGAAAACATGATAAGGAGCGTGATTCACTGCTTGTAGGACGTTTATATTTACAGTATGGCTTTAAAAAGAAAAAAACAAAAACAAATTCATATAAATCATAAGCTAAACGAGCTATAAAAAGCTGAAAAGGTAAGAGGAAATTATAGAAAGATATGTTTAAATAGGACTATAAATAAAAACTTGTTGCTTAGACTAAACAAAATTTTTATGAAGGTGTTAAACCAAATAAAAACAAGTGTAGCCACCCAGCTGGAATCATTTATAATTAAAATCACAGTTTTTACTCTTTGAGGCTAAAAGTCTTTATCGTAACAGTGGTTAAATAATACGTTTCTTTGGCACCAAGTTCTCTTTTGATGCCATTTATATTACATAGTGCTGGCACTACTTAAAAACAAACAGTATTTTAAAAAGGAATTATCCTGAGAAATTAAACATATATTTTGTTTTGGTTTGCTAATTACCGCATTTACCATTTGTGATTACATCAGCAAAGTGGCACTCTTGGTTGTGAATTTCTATATATCTGATATCATTGAAAAATCAGTGTGGCAAAGTAGGATATAATATCGGTGTTCAATTAAGATATGATGTTTGAACCTTTAGAACCTTTCCTCGTCAAAGGTTCACAAAACGTTTGATATATTTTTAAATTTCAGCAAGTTTCTTGAACTATCAAATAAAAGGAATATAGATAATATTTTCTGCCATAAAAAATGCTGAAATAGAACTTTTTTTAATTAGAATAAAAAATAAATATAAATCAAAATAAATAACGTACTTTTAATATTTATTTTTTTATTTATTTATCTATATTTACAATTATAAATTGTAAAATAAGAGCAATAGCAACTTAATACTTTTAATAAAAACTAAAGATTGTATTGATTGACTTTTCTAACATATTTAAAAAATAAAGCGACCAAAGCAACTTTTGTAGCACATACATAACATACATAACAAACCAAAATTCCGAAATTTATTTACTTTATATTTCTACACAAATATCCCCAGCAAACGCATTAAGATAGAGATTTTAAGATTTTATTTTGCCTTCGGTATGTAAACGAACTTTATGAAATAAAAATTTATTACACTGAAGAAGATTATATGTAGTAAATGATAGTATAGCAAAACAACAACAAATTATTCCGTTTTTTATAAAAATCTTTGAAATTTTTTAAAAATCCTTTAATAAACATTCGATGTCTATTAAAAAATATATGTCCAAATATTTTCAATCAAACAGTAAATTCTCTTTATCATTGATTTTGATTTTGAGTTATTATTTTAAAATATAAAGTTAAATTTTGGGACGATTTTGAGCAAAATCTTAATTCGTACGAACTTAATATATTATTTTATTCCGTCGTTTGAAAAAATTTATTACATTATCCAAAAGAAACTTAATTTATATTTTGTTTATTAGTTCATCTTTACTTTTAGATTTGCCGTGATAATAGATTGTTGTTTAGTATTCACTTTGACACAATATTTTTTAAACAAACAAGAGATGTAAATAAGTTTCAAAATTTATTATGCTTAAAAGCATTAAAGTACAAAAAAAATGATTCTTTTCATCGATTTTACTACGAAAGTTTAACATATTGCATACAGACAAACGCACCCATTGAAAAAAGTTTAAAAATACAAAAACTTTAGTTAAATGCAATTCTTTCTTTTTGACTTTATGCCAAAGGTGCGTTACAAAATCTTTATCACAACGGTTAAACGGAAATATTATTTAAAAAAAGTTTTCGACTTATAGAGTCATAATAGTTTTGATTTCTTTTTTTATTAATTTTTATTTATTAATAATTTAAGAACATTTTATTTACAAATAAGATGTAGTACTCTCAGCGTCACTAGGGCCTTCTTGAGACAGACGTCGGCAACTATGTTATACCAAAGATAGAATATTCCATTATTATTGAATTATTATTATTTAATAGAAAATTCAATATTAATAATAAATATGTTTTAAAAGAGAATTAATAGAATTAATATGTATTTGAAAATAGTTTTATTGTATTTATTTATATTAAAAGCATTTCGACATTGTTTGTTTATTTATTCGATTATTAAATGATGAAATTGAAAAACATTCTTTTAAGCAGACTACCGGTGTATTCAATTCCTTGTTTGGTCGTTTCCAGACGACATCGAAAAAGTCTTGGATTCGAATATTAAGGGTATTGAAGTTTGAATGGTTTATAGAAAGTTGGATTATTCGGTGTCCAATTCCATGTATGACTTTAAATACATATATTAGTAATTAGAATTTATAAATTCCATAAATTGGTAACACATTTTTCATAAAATTTGTAAAAAAGGATTTTAGATCAAAATTTCTTTTGAATCCATATATAAATGTTAAGTAATTCAGATAACTTTAAATTAGAGATTGAAAGATTAGAAATTCTGTATTTTGATCAAGTATATATTTGTCTTAATAAAATAACAAGCGGTGGAGAGATTTTGGAATGTAGATATTTAATACGATTTTGCCAAATCAGAAGAAAAAGTCCCAAATATTTAACAGAATCTACTGCCATAACTTCCTTCCCCTCCATAAACACACCTACGTCATCGACATTCTGATTTAACTGGGAACTAAATCGAACAAATGTTGTCTTAGTTAGATGCAGAACCAATTAATTTGTTCTTGAAAACTCAATAGTAGGTGCTGCATCTCGTTCAGAAATAATTTTCAATTCCATTGGTTGTTAATATTGTTGAGATATTCCATATCTGCACATATTACTTTCGATTTACTAAATAGCATTTTAAAAGTTTTAATTCTGTGCCCCTCACACCATAAAATCTTAGTTTTTCTACCAGTATTGAGTGACTAACAAGGTCAAAAGCTATAGAAAAGTCGTAAAATAGAGCTCCAACTCTATCAAAACCTCTGTCCAAGCCATCGTAGATATAAATAGTTCACTACATTTACTACTACTTCGTCATTTCAGCAACCCTTGCGAAAAACATATTGATTTGGATGAAATAATTTCTCATTCTTCAAGAATGGTTATAGTTGATTGTATAAAATCGTCTAAAATATATTGTCCAAAAGAGATAGCTCTGCAACGGGCCTAAATTTATCGACTTACTCATTGTAAATTTAGGGATCAGAATAATCTTATGAATTTTGAGTGCCTCTGGATATATTATTTGATCAAATCTAAACGTGTTATCAGATTATGTTGCGAGTGTACCTTAGTGGTCGGAAAGCGTTATAATGTTCATCATCATTTGACACGATTGCACTATTTACTATTCAATAAGTTGACCTTCATCATTTTTTATCATTATTCCAGAATTTGAGTTTCTTTCAAGAGTCTGATTTAAAAACTGCCAACACTTCCTAGGATTTTCTAACATTTTGCTAAAGTTTTCTTTATAATAATTATTCATACAGTCTTTAATTACTATTTTGATTACTTTACTAATTCTTTTTTATATATCTTTCAATATAACTATCATTTTGTATTGTATAAGTGATAATACATTTTTGTTTATCCAAGAGTTATTTGCAGTCGTAAGATTTTCCCAGATCTGGTTATATTTGTTGAATTATTAACAGCATTTGCAATACGCTCTGTTAGATAAGAAGTGTTAGGATTGTTCTTAAGATTGTCAGTTAAATCAGTAATAAAAATTGTACGATTTAAATTTTCTCTAACGTTACAAGGAAAACGTATCGCTTTTATTGAATCACTTCTTCTGAAATGAGGGTTTTAAATTTATTAAACTTCGGGACGAAATGCTTCTAATATTAGCAGATATAACTGATAAATACATGTTTTGATTTTCAAAAAAGATTTAAAAAACAAAAAGGAGTACAAATATTGATTTAAGTTCTTTATAAAATAAATAAGAAATATACATTAAAAATACTATATTCAAAACAAGAGAAAAAAAATATTAAAATTTTTTTCAGAGGAAACAAAATCGGAAAAAGAATGTCATCATCGCTATTATCTTTGGCGACTGCATTTTAATTTGCCTCTTTACTAAAAAAGTCATTTATGAAAACAATGGAATTTGCTCTTAGTTTTGGTTTAAGTGACATAACCAATAGCTTCATCTTTTTGTTGTATAACTTCACATAGTTTGTTTCTTTATATTAGATTTCAGAATATCATCATTATTTATATACTTGTTGTTTTTAAAGAAATATGCCTCATCAATGTCAGTTGGCTGTGTTATCAGATTATGTTGCGAGTGTACCTTAGTGGTCGGAAAGCGTTATAATGTTCATCATCATTTGACACGATTGCACTATTTACTATTCAATAAGTTGACCTTCATCATTTTTTATCATTATTCCAGAATTTGAGTTTCTTTCAAGAGTCTGATTTAAAAACTGCCAACACTTCCTAGGATTTTCTAACATTTTGCTAAAGTTTTCTTTATAATAATTATTCATACAGTCTTTAATTACTATTTTGATTACTTTACTAATTCTTTTTTATATATCTTTCAATATAACTATCATTTTGTATTGTATAAGTGATAATACATTTTTGTTTATCCAAGAGTTATTTGCAGTCGTAAGATTTTCCCAGATCTGGTTATATTTGTTGAATTATTAACAGCATTTGCAATACGCTCTTTTAGATAAGAAGTGTTAGGATTGTTCTTAAGATTGCCAGTTAAATCAGTAATAAAAAGTGTACGATTTAAATTTTCTCTAACGTTACAAGGAAAACGTATCGCTTTTATTGAATGACTTCTTCTGAAATGAGGGTTTTAAATTTATTAAACTTCGGGACGAAATGCTTCTAATATTAGCAGATATAACTGATAAATACATGTTTTGTTTTTCAAAAAAGATTTAAAAAACAAAAAGGAGTACAAATATTGATTTAAGTTCTTTATAAAATAAATAAGAAATATACATTAAAAATACTATATTCAAAACAAGAGAAAAAAAATATTAAAATTTTTTTCAGAGGAAACAAAATCGGAAAAAGAATATCATCATCGCTATTATCTTTGGCGACTGCATTTTAATTTGCCTCTTTACTAAAAAAGTCATTTATGAAAACAATTGAATTTGCTCTTAGTTTTGGTTTAAGTGACATAACCAATAGCTTTATCTTCTTGTTGTATAACTTCACATAGTTTGTTTCTTTATATTAGATTTCAGAATATCATCATTATTTATATACTTGTTGTTTTTAAAGAAATATGCCTCATCAATGTCAGTTGGCTGCAGATAAATATTAAAATCATCCATAAACTTCACAAGAGTTTCAACTGCATCGGTCTCATCTTTGCATTCCAAACTATCTATGATACAATCATTTTTTACCCTTTGGCCACTTAACATTTTAATAGATGCTTTTAAATACGCAATTTCGTTTTTAAGACTTTTGTTTTCTTTTTGTACCACTTCTGTTTTTTTCTTGTTTTAATTTATTCTTCTAAGTAACTTATCAAACTTTGTTGACATAAATTGTATTGATGATTGTAACTTATCAAGTTTTCTTCAAAAATATGACAAAGATGACCATCTTTCACATTAGGTACCAACTGATCAAATAGACATTTCTCTAGTCTTGTACATATGTATATCATGTAATTAGTTTTTTAGTGCCTGGATTAGTAATTGAGTTGCGTTTGTGAAAAGTATTTCTGCTAAAAAAAAAATAAATATAAAAAATATATATATATATATATATATATATATATATATATTGCTATGTAAAAACGACTAAATCATTTTAATAAGAAAGTATATGCAAGATTTTTTTAGTTTTTATTTTTTTAATGGTATTTCTAATGTTTGGCGTTATATATGTAAGTAGAACACTAGGGGAAGACGTCAAAACATTGAAATAAGGCTCAGTTAATTCAAATATTTTAGTCTGCTCTCTAATCATATTCAAAATTAATAATCTTTGTGTCGCACAATTTCTCTAAATTACCATTGCCGAATCAAACAATCTTTATGAAGAAAAGTTAAAATATTATTCTGATTAATTTTGTACTTCTAAACACACTCATCTAAATTTAATATCTAACAATTGAAATTTATCTTTCCGTAGTTATAACAAACAATTTGCATTCTGCACTCGAATAAATATTTTTGTTGCACAGGTGTCTGTATTTCAGTTGACGTAGTACCTAGCCATTTTTATATTTAACCAGCAATTTTTTTATGGATTCAAAAAAAATTTTCTTCGTTCGATTTTAAACATGTTAAATGTCATTCATTCTCCTTCAGAATAATCAACCAATCATGTATAAATTAATGAATATATGTTTGTATGTATGTATATTTTATATTTGTATACATACATTTAATCGAATATGCATCAAATACATATATCAAATACATTTCTCTAAACAGAATTTGTATTTTTTGACGTTGTTGGTGTATAGTTTACAGTTCTTGGCTTATTCTTGCTCTTTCTTGAAAGAAATCTTAAGTTCTTAGAATTTATTTTTGATCGACTTTTTTCGTTAACTTTATTATTAATTTTGTAAATGTCAATTTTAATACTTCCTAATTTTGATGTGTGCAATTGGTGGAAAACAATGTTTATTCTAATTCGTTAGAGCTTTTGGGTTACTGTATAAACAACAGAAAAAATCATTTTAATTTTGGTTGTGCTGTAGACTTGGATAATTTAGTTTTTTATAAACTAAATTAGTTGAAATTATGTAAAAGACGTAAATTTAGTTCTTAGTTGTTGTTGCCATTTAGAAATTCTACTAGCCATTAACAGAGAAATTTGTTGCATAGTAATTTATTTATAAAAAGTCATTCGAAATTAACGCTAATAAACAGAAATTGGAAGCTTATAAATATAAATATTTCGCAGAGATCTTGAATGGTATGCCACTATTTAAGATCTGTTAATCTTGATCTAACAACTTTATAGATTTTTGAACCAAATATTGATTTTTTAATAAAAATTTTAAAACTCGTTTTATTCGTGCTGAACTTTAAACAACAAAAATCTCCGATTGCTTATAAAAACAGTTTTATAGTTTTCAAAACCAAGAATCAAACTACTAAAGCAAATTGGCTGGGGCTATACTGTAATGACACGTCTTCGCTTGTTGCTGGGGTATGCTCAAAAGTGTCCACGGTCGTGTCGTGCCAACGTTGAATTAAAATGCGGCTGGTTGATTCGGTATAAATCCTCAGCCTTTATTTCCCGCTAATTTTCTTAATGGCACCTCACCTTCGTTGCTCTGTGTGTCATGCGATGGCATGCGGAGGTATCTCTGCGCTAGGTACCACGTATCCACAGTTAGTGGAGGAGGGAAATAGCCAGATGAGCGAAAATTGTGCAGGTTTTTTTTTTCTTTGTTTTAAAGAGAAGTAGCACTTCAGGCAATAATGCCTATTTAGTCAAGTACCGTGCTACATTCTTTAGGAAAGGGATAGAGAATAGATGAAACAGGTGGTGAAAGTAGAAGGATAGTTGGAAATTAACTGCCGTATATAAGACAGCACACAACGACCAGTGACTATGCCTTCATCGCTGAGCAGCCCCACCGACAGTTGGGAATCGAACCCACAACCGCCATACTGACAAGCTAGTACACTACCTACTAGCTCCCCCCGGGGGCACATAAATATGTTCTTTATAGAATTCCACTATGTAGACAGGCAGGGAGTCAACTGGAAACTCCACTTTATTTCCACAGGAATCAGTAAACTCGCAGAGTTCATTATTTGTCTTTTGAGACATTTAATAGTTCTCTGGCAGATTATTGAGGTTGGCCCCTATATGGGAGTATCGTGGTGGTTGTGGTTTCGGGGCCCCGTAACAGTTATAATGGTTCTTATGGTGGCCAGGATCATCTCACTGATAATGACACGCAAAGTGAATGATCCAGTCCAGTGAGCATGCTAGACATGTGTTCTGGACAGGAGTTGGAAAGTCTCCAACTCTTTAGCAAGGTGTGATGATTTGCAGCCCTGCTCTGGAATCATTAAAGTTGCAACTAGAAGGTTTCTGTTGCATGGAATTATAGCTTCGGCTTTCTAGGACGAGCATGACGTTCCAAATTATGCAGTGGTTAGATCCACCATCTGATTAAGGCTTCATGGCCAGGTGAGGATGTAAATCGAATCACAGTACCTACTAGCCTACAGGGGCACCTAGGGTAACAACTACTAGAATAAATTTTAGTGCTGTTCTGGTCACTCCGAGTAGCGACTGTAGGCACAAACCAGACTGGGTATACGCCACTGCACAGGTGGTGTACGAAGGAAATGTCAAGAAACACCAAAATTGCGCAGGATAATAACCGCTAGAATACAATTTAACTCTGCTCTGGTCACTCCCAGTAGCGACTGTAGGCACAAACCAGGCTGGGTAAACATCACTGCCCAAGTTGTGTCCTCACTGGTGCTAATATGGCTAGTACCACGAGATAATAGATATTGTACGAGGGAAATGCCCAGAAACACGGAAAATTGCACAGGGTAATAACCAATAGAACAAAATTTAACGCTGCTCTGGTCACTCCCAGTAGCGACTGTAGGCACAAACGGGGCTGGGTAAACACCACTGCCCAATTTGTGACTTCTCAGTATTAGCCTGTTATCTGTCGGCCGGCTGCCTACCAACTGACTTTTTTTTCATAAAATTCTTCTTTATATTGTACAAATGAACAAATTTAAATCACTTTTACTTTCTAAAATTGTTTCACTTTATTTAATCTAATGATCTGGTTTAACAGCAGCTCCATTTTTCAACATTCCTGCATGAAACAGGACACTCAATGTTTTAAAGTCATATTCAAGGTTATTTCTCTTGCATTCGCTTTTCTTTTTTACAGACAAGGATTTTTAAATAAAGTTGTTTTATAGGACATGCTATTGCACAAGGTCTTCTACTCGAACTCTTTAAAATATGCAAAAGTTTTTTTTTGCAATTTGCTTAAATTTTTAAAGTTATTTTTAAAACGGATATTGCAAAAAGAGCAAAAATTGAATAAATAATGAAAGTGTTAAAACAGCTTAATGCTTGGAATTTATTTTACAATGTTTTGTAAATATGTGCTTGGCTTTTCAAGCATATAAATATTTTTAGCACTTCTCGATTACAAAATTAAATTGAATTATTTATAGTTGGGTACGGTTGAAAAAATATTTCTTGTTAAATAAACAAAATGAGTCAAATGTTTAATTCTTATAACTTCTGAAGAGAATGACTTCTCGAATGAACTCCAAATAGTTCCAAGAGTTTCGGATTGTTTTAGAATTCTATTACCAATAATAAAACAAATTTTTCTATTACAGTAATAACGAAATATCCGTCATAATTTTTCTATAAGTTTAAAATTTTTTTTCAACACTGAAAAGACTCAGGCGAATTGATTACCAGTATAGAGATGAATGTTTTTTTTTTTGCATACAAACCTGCTTACTTGTAAGCTTTTCTTTTACTGCATTTAATTTTATATTAAATTGAGTTTTAAATTTAATATAAATATTTAGTGCCGTGAGTAGACTTATGCTACCCTGGGAATTTAATAGAAGTACTCTTAATTTGAAATAGGTATTACTAATGTATTTAACAAATGTAGCATAAAATGGAATGGGGGTAAAATTTATAAATTAAAAAAAAATCAGAATTCTTTGCATTATGTTGTTATTAAAAGTGAAAGTATAAAAAATATAACTTTTGTCGGATGGGATATTTAACAAAAATGTGTTTCAGGTCTCATTATGGCCCGCTATACTCTTCTACAGCCTAGTGCTGTGTTAAGAAGATTTTTAGTGAAAACCTTAGTCTTGATACTTCCATTTTTAACTTTTGATTTAGTTGTTATATCCATTTTGATATCCATTTAATTTCTGTTAAACAAATTTAATGTTTATTACAAAGGGGGAATTGTTCTTTCCTATTCTCTTTTTTTATATTTTATAACATCAGAGACACTGAATATTACCGAAGTATTTTGCAATCTGATAAACTTGTCTTAGTGCTAAATTTTATTCAGACCGTCTTGAACAACAAAACAAAAGTGTATAAGCTTATGTTTTGTATGCACATCGATTATTTGCTAATAGACATACCTACTTGCTTGCTTTATTCGCTATTCCTCATATTAACTATTTTCCCCTGTAAATTTTTTTTGGGTTATTAGCACGCCGCGCTGAAAGTTAACTAAAAGAAAAACCGAAGTGGTTGCAAAATGCCATCTATTTCTTCAAGAGTGGGGCAACAGCGTTAACATATGCGTCAACATAGAAATCTAATTTAGTTTTAGCAGCAGGATGTATAAAAAGTGTTGCATTTTTACATCAATCGAAGGCAGTTTTCCCAAAGGAGTCCCTAGTAATGGTGTGCCGTCATTCATTCTTTTTTGTTTGTTTTTGGCAAGAACTTTCTGTAAAAATTTACCATAGCTAGGTGTAGCATCAACTATGATAACACCATAATTAGCGAATATAGCAACGTTACCAACATCATTCAATATATATCATTCAACATACATCATTCAACATACAAAATCCGATGATGGACAATTTTTTCTTACTAAAGTCTAAAAAAAAATTTATTGTAAGTTTAGAAATTATTTTTATTTTTTACATACTATTCACTTAAAAGAAAAAATATTTAATGTTTATTAAACAAGTTATGCAATGGGAAGATATAATAAATAGCCTAGAAGCATTTCAACTAAATTAGAACAATCTTACAAAAGTTTAAATCAAAATAGATCTATAGATAGCAAGAAATTATAGATAAACAAGTACAAATTCCAATTGAAAATTTTAATACCATTAGGAAGATATTGCATAGGCAATATGACAATTACTATTTTTACTATTCTATTGTTCCTGAAAACTTATCTTTTATGGTTGTGTTTACAGTATTTGGTTGTTCACAATATTTTATGATCTTCACAACCTTTTTTATCTTAAATATGTTTACTTAGGCTTGTCTATGTGTAAACATACATTTGTCATTAATTGTTATTTATTATTTATTTATTATATGTCTAGTAACTAAATAAATTTTTATGATCTACGGGAATTTACTTAGCTTAAAAGAATATTAGATAATATTTACTAATACAGAAAACATGTTTATGCATGAGCATCGTTAACTCTCCTCTGGGTTAAACGAGAGCGGCCCGAACTCTGCTAATGGTTGGAACCTGTTGGTTGTAATAAGTTCTAAAGTTTTGTTCTGTACGTTTTCTTTTATGTATTAATACATATTTAAATATTTTCAGTACCAGATATTGTAGTTATAAAAATTATCGTATTAAAAGTTGAACGTATAGGATGCTCTTTATATGGTAACAGGATATTTATTAGATGGCTGTGAACAAATCTCCTGTCCCGGGTATATGTATGTCTGCTTATTCAAGATTCTAAGATTAATTCATAGTCTATTATTTCTTTTATGTCGTCTAAGTTTCCACATCTCCCTTGATTTCTGGTGTGGCCATTACGAGTAATATCAGGAAGATGATCATCCTTATTACTCGGTCAGGACACACGGTCTTCCCTTACAATATATTTAATATATCTGGCGTTTTTTTTCTTTTTTACTCCCCTGATTTTAACTAGGATTTGCTCATTTGGTGAAAAAGTTCGGTGTTTTGTGTCTTGGTTCAATTTATCGAGTGTTTTGACTGATGCTGTGGTCGCGTTGTACTTGTCCATCAGATGTCGATCTATAGACTGATGTTTCTATCTTTTTATGCCATATTTTGTACACATCATATTTACTGCTAGTGTATTTAGACATTTTTCGTTATCAGTCATAAATCCTGTGCAGTTTCGATAGTTATTTGTAAGAATTTCTTCAATATTTTCAGCCATACGTTCTCTTGAGTCAATTTCCCTCAAAGAAGTACATTTTAAGAATTTATCAATGGCGACTAGAAATGTTTTGTTGTCATTGAAAGATATATGTATATGTTTATATTGGCCTGGTTCTGTTGGAATGACGGAATCTTTTAACGGCTCTCTTGTTAGGTTTACCACATAGGCAAGGTGTACACTTCTTGTTAAATGCTTTGCATTGTTGTTTATTTCTGGCCAATAGTAATTTTCGTGTTCTTCCTGTATTGTTTTTGTAGCCTCTGTGTGCTCTAGTATGCATTTTTTTGACTATTTCTGCTTGTTTTTCTTCATCTCGAACATCAATTGGTTTTGTTGGTCTATATACAAATTTTACACCATTGAAAGTGTTTGTTATAATGGGGCTTAGTGCGTGGATTTTTTCTCTTGTGGTATATAGTGCGGTCGTTTTATTCTGTTGTAGTATTTTTTTTAATTCAAGTATAAGGTTTTGTTCATTCGTAAAGTTTGGCTAACCCTGCTTTGAAATATCGTACGAGTTTGTGTTTATTTATTCTATTATTTGGTACAAGCTCGGCTTGAATGTCGTATACATTTACTGGTTGTTTTATCTGTTTGATAATTTCTGAAAACGAACTTTCAGCTGAGTGTACCGTAGCGATGGATGACGTATTTATATGTTGTCTTGACAAGGCGTCAGCTAACACATTTTGATGTCCGAGCTTGTAGATTAATTTTGCTCCAAAATCTTCATTGTTTTAGTTTTGGATTCGGTTTTTTTTTCGCATATAGCGTGTGTTAAGGTTTCTTAATTATTGTAGTGCGCAGATAATGGCTAATAATTCTTTCTGATTTGTGGAATAATTTTCCTCTGTTTTTCTAAGTGTTCTACTAAGGAAAAATATTGGTCTCTTCATTTGTCTAAGGCCTGTTCCAATGGCTATGTTAGAGACGTATGTAGTTAGTTCAAATGGTTTATCATAATTAGGTTGAAAAGTTTAACCTGTTCTTTTAAACAATTTTTAACTTTATTAAATGCTCGTATTGCGGTTCCATCTAAACATATCTTTGTTTTTGCGCTCTTATTCCTTCCTATTTGTCCATTATCTCCTCGTAAGTGAACCGCTAGTATAACCAAGCCCCTTATGGTTATACTAGCATATCCTTTTACGGTTTTCCTGTCATACCCAAAAATTCCCTTTAGTCTTTTAATGTTTGGGGAATGGGATATTTTTCTATTACCTTAATTTTTTTCGATTTGTTGTAATTTTGTTATGTTTTATTATGTGCCCTAGGTATTCGACTTCGGTTTGAAAGAATTTTCATTTTTCCTTAGAAATTCTCAGTGTAGCTTTGTTCAATGCGTGAAATATTATTCTGATGTGTTCCATATGTTCCTCAAGTGAGGAAGAAAATATGATTACATCATCTATGTAAGCATATGCAAATTTTCCTTTGTATTCCCTAAGTATATCGTCTACACATCTCTGAAAAATTGAAGGTGCATTTTTCAATCCAAAGGGCATACGGAAAAATTCACATTTTCTGCCATTTACGCAGAAAGCACTTTTTTCCTTATCTTTTTTAGATATTTTTATCTGGTGGAATCTAGATTCTAAATCTAAAGTAGTGAAATATTTAGCCTGACCTAAATTTTGTATGGTCATATTCATATCCGGAATAATATACCTATCATTAATTGTATTAGCATTTATTTTGTAAAAATCTATAAACATTTGCCTTTTTGGTCTTTCCTGCTCATCTATACCCTTCTTTGGGACTATCCATATTGGAGAGTTGTATGGGCTGTTACTTCTCTGTATAATTCCTTTGTCCAATAATTTCTTAATTTCCTTATTGACGAAATCGTTACCCGCTAGGGGATATTGGTATTGTTCTGATTGTGGCTTCAATAGTTGTGCTGAAAGGTAATGGTTCTATGTCATTATTTTCCTTCATGATTCTGTCTACTCTGTCTTTATAATTGTTTTCGCCTATTAAATAATTTATTATTTAATATTTAGTATTGTATGTTTTGACGTTATGAGGGAGGTGCCATGTATTGACGTTACTTGTCTACTTTCTTTTAATTTTGTTGAATTATTAAATTTTAACCGCAGGTTTAACTGCCGTTGTTAAGAACAATTTCCTAAAGTTGTATTTAAGAAACGCTTTTACTTTAAAATACCTTTGTTAACTTTAAAGTAGGAAAAACCTACTCTAAACCTACAATACATTGGCAGTTCAATTTTATTATTAAAAGTTTAAAAACAAAACAAATCGTGTTTATTTTAAAGTTTATTTTAAAGGTGGCATAAGTCACTTTGTTTTTGTCATCTTTTTTCATTAAGATTAGTTTATAAAACATTTTATAGGGAATATCATGGTAAAATTGAATCCATTGAGTTTTTAGCCATTTCAACTAGTCTGTATTTACTTTTCTTTCTGAAATGGATTTTTCTAATGATTGTGTTGAAATAAAATCTTTCTTATCCATGTTGTACACTGTGAAGGATTTTTTCGACAGGGGCTATTACTACTATTACTATTTAGTCCTTTACATAAGTGACTATGTGCAGTAATATGCTTTTGAGTTGTGACGTTCTTAGATATTTTTTTCAAGACGAAGCAATCTCCTGACAATAAAAAATAACAAAATAATGCTAATTATGTGTAGTATATTAGAGATCACTATAATATGGTTCAGTAAACTGCACTATTCTTTTATGCTAATAAAAAAAAGTCCAATAATCACAACAATACTTCACACACACTTATTACATGTTTTCATTTCTTTTACACTAAACTCCGTAATTAATTTCCTGAGTACAGCGACTTACGCCATTTTCAAAATAAATATTTTTGTTCTACCGTTAATTATCAAAACTCCTCTCAAACAAATCTCAATACTTCTCAACTTATTAATTTCAAATTTATTAAAAATGAAAAAAAACTGTTCAGTTGTGACTTATATCACTTTCAATGTGAACCGCTCAATTGACAGTTGTACTTTGTTATTCCAAAATTTTTTAAAAATGTTTACTAAAAACAAATTGTAGTATACAAATAATAACAAAAAAATAAATTTTACCTTCCCTTCACGAGAAAAGTTTGTGAAAGACATGTCAATTATATGTGAAAAATTTTCTGATTATGAGACAAAATTGGCAGACGCCTATAAATCAAGGCAACAAATAATTTTGGAAAAGTTAACTAAAAACTGCCCTAAAATAGGTAAATCCGAACTATTTCAATTTTTTTACAAATACATCAATATTTTCGCTTTAGAAAACGATAAAATAACCAAAAACAACTTTTATACACAGAAATTAAGAGTTTACGATAAAAATCTCGTATACATCAAAAATTATCGTACCCCATACTCACAAAAAGATGAGATAACAAAACAAGTTCAAAAACTACAGCAGGACAGATACAAGTTCAAAAACTACAGATACCAGAATTGGTATCGAATTATAATAGTTCTATTATGCTCATACCAAAGAAATCGCTGCCAAATAATCCCGATAAGCGATGACGTTTGGTAATTGATTATCGACAAAATAAAAAACTCATTGCCGACAAGTTCCCTTTACCCAGAGTTGAAGACATTCTATACCAATTGGGAAGGGCAAAATTCTTCTGTTGTAATTGGATTGTAGATGTACTGAAATGTGAATTTTGCCCGACAGTTGCAAGTATGATTCTGTTTGTAGAGTACCTTCACTTCACCTCCAAATTTCTTCGAATTCTTTAAACATATTTTATATGTAAATTATTCAGACCATTTCAATGTCAACGACATTGTTGTTAAATAAACACTCTAATTTTAATAACAAAATTATTTTGAAACTTAAAACATAGGCGCGCACGCCAAATACATTTTTCTTGTCATATGATGCCTCACTCCAAAACAAAACTATAGTTTACTGTCAAGTTCAGAGACCCACTTAAATTTAAGTAAGCCTAAGCAAAATTTTATTGTATAATATTTTCTTTTTTTTTAAATTTTATTAATCTTTACTTGTAATAATGTTTACCTATTATTGTGTATTTTATTGATGAGTAAACAAAAGGAATTTTTGTTATTAATCTTTACTTGTAATTATGTTAAGTTATTATTGTGTATTTTATTGATGAATAGACAAAAAGAAAGTATAAAATAAAGTCTTTCTATCAGAAAGGCATTCAGTCTTAATCTGGTAGTTGGAAGGCAGTCATTTGCCCTAACGTTTAAAATCTCTCTTTTCTTAAAAGGAAATCTTTAGACGGCAGGTTTGCCCTAAAGCTCTTTCCATATGGAATACAGTTTACTAACATTATAGATACTGTTAACTGAAAAGGAATATAGGGGCATTTAAAGTCAAAAACAAAATAAATACATTTCATGTTAAAAATTATCTCAGATCCACAAATAGCGATGAAGTTCGCCGATTTGTAGCTTTATGTAATTATAACAGAAGCTTCATATCAAATTTTGCATCGTGTTCTATACATTTAACTATGCTCACTAGAAAAAAAGTACCTTTCGTGTGGTCTGAGGAATGTGAAAAATCCTTCCAAAACTTCAAAAAGGCATTAATATCTCCACAAATCCTACAATAAAACTTTTTATATAACTACTAATGCAAGCAAAATCGCTTGCGGAGCAACAACGACACAAGACAAAGACGGTATCCAGCTTCCAATGACGTATATCACGTGCATTTACAAACGGAGAATCAAACAAAGCTCCAATAGAAAAGGAATTAATAGCAATTCAATGTGCTATTAATTACTTTCGACCATATGTATATGGCAAAAAATTTATAGTACGTAGCGATCATAAACCGTTAACATAGAATGAAAAAACACATCAATACGATTTCGTTATAGAACACATTACAGGAAAGGACAATTCTGGAGTGTACGCGCTGTCCATAAAGAATACTTTTCTTGTTACTACATATGCACAATGTAAAAAAATTACTGAGAAAAAAACTAAAAATTACATTAAAGCAATTCAGCAAAACCCTAAAGTTTTCGAAACTATTGGCTTTGATTGCGTTAAAAAGTGGGTTAAACTTAAGGTCAATACAGACATAAGCGTTCCCATATTTTACTTTAAGCGAGTTAAACAAGTGCTAGCACCAAAAATTAACATACAATACACTATTGCTGATGGAAACATCTTTCTAGATTAGTTTTTCCCAATTCTTAAAAAAGAAGCAATCAGTAAAAATGTAAATAAAATTCAGATGAATTTAAGTGATAATTTATTTAGCCTCGTAACTATAGAATAATTTAAATAAAAAGCGAATCAGAATATAATACAAATAGCGTTAACACCTAAAATAACAATAATAACGAATAAAGATGAGCAAAAACATTTATTACAGAAATTTCATGACAACAGACTATTTAAAAACTGCGCCAATTTTACTATTGGAAAAATATTGCAAAGGATGTAAGCCAATATATGTAACAATGTTCCAAATTCCAAGCCAATTAAACCTTCGACCAGATATGATTATAATCCCAACACCCGACAAACCATTCGAAACAGTAATTATAGTTGCGGTTGGCCCTCTTCCCATATAAGGTGGAAATCAATATATTATAACCATTATTTGTGATCTGACTAATACCAATACTAGATTATAACAGAAATTCTAAAACAATACCTAAATCATTAATAGAGAGCACTTCATATTAATTTATGGACCCATGAGGAAAATACTCACTGATATGGGCACCGAATACAACAATAAAATCCTTTCAGAGCTTCTAACCCTTTTTTTTCGGACCAGCAGGAAAGAGGGAGTAGTGTCTGTGGACATTCAGTTTAAATTTTCCCAGATTGAAAGTGACAGGAAAGACCCCCGGAGGGATCTTATTCCACATACGGACTGTTCTGCTAAAAACCGAATTTTCCCTGTAATGCGTAGTGCGATTTACTGGCCAATCAACCACAAATGGATGCGCTCTCAACGAAAATCGTGTTAAACGCGAAAACGTGTGAGTATCGGGAACAAGTTCCCTAATTTCGTTAGAGCACTTTCCATTGTAGTAACGATAGAACAGTGAAATACACCCCACATTGCGTCGATGCTCTAGAGAATCAATAGAGTTGAATACTCTACCGTCCCCAATGAGCCTCTTGGCCCTCTCCTGTACGCGGTCGAGAAGCTCCAAAATAGACTTTGGAGCGCCGGCCCATACATGAGAGTTGTATTCCATTTTCGGACGGATATAGGTGGTATAGATAGTGCAGACATCGGATGAAGTGAAGTAGCTTCCGACTCCGTAATATCTACATCACCCATAGTAACAGATGCAGCACAACTACCGAATGCAGATCTATGCGTCAGCATGCAACATTGCGTCTAACGAGCATTAAAATCTACTCTATTCACACGACCCTATTTTAAGATTGTCGCGAGAACGTGATTAAGGGTATCATTCATGTTCTGACTTTTAGAACTAACCTCCAAATGGCCTGGGTTTTTACGAAATGAGTACGAGTGACAAGTGGTGCTGTCATCGACAAAAGAATATATAGGGTTGAAAGTTCGACAAAGAAGGTCCTTTAGAAAAATAAGAAATAGAGTAGGAGAAAGAACGGAGCTTGCGGTACCCCTGAATTAATCATGAACTCGTCTGATGAAACCCCATCTATAACAACTCGAATAGTGCGATTTCTGAGAAAACTAGATATAAATCTAGAGAAATTATCACCGACACCAAAAGCGGCAAGTTTTGATAGAAGTGCGTTATGCCACACTTTATCGAATGCTTTGGAAATATCTAGAGCCACCGCCTTACTTTCTCCGAAGTGATAAGGTTTACATCTGCACCGGCAGTGAGTCATAATTAGATGGTGGCCATTACCACTGTGAATGGTATGTAGCGCCATTCTCGCCCTAGAAGGCCTTCGAATCCGTGCATTCTCCGGTCACTCCTAGTTGCAATTTCAAAAGCTCGAAGTAGGTCGCAGCCTTTACTCCTTGCTTAAGAGTTTGAGACTTTCCAACTCCTGGTCCAGAACGGATGAAGCTTAATATAATTAAGAACACGACGGCATTCATACTCACTGGTCCTGAACCATTCATTGTGTTCATTGTGAATGATCAGACCCACAAACTCTCACGAGGGCCTCAAAACCACAACCACCACGATACTCCCATATAGGGGCCAACCTCAATAGTCAGCCAGAGAACAGCTAAATGTTTAAAGAGACAAATAGTGAACTCTGCGAGACTACTGATTCCCGTGGAAATATAGTGGATTGTTCAGATGCCTCCTACTAGCCTTTAAGGGGCCTGGGCTCCCTTTTACCCCGCAAGACACAAGTCTAGATGGAATAGTAGACTCCAAAAAGACTATCATGTGCGTCCGGCGGGAACTTTCTCTGAAGTGATGAATGGAATTACACAATAGCTCAGACAGAAAGGCTAGCAAGTCGCCCGTAGAGCGCCCCTTACGGAAACCATACTGTCGATCGCTAAGTAAGTTGTTGAACTCTAAGTACCTCACAAGATGAAAATTGATCATACTTTCAAGCACTTTAGAAAGTGCAGAACATTTGCAATTGGGCGGTAATTTTCAGAGTTGGTAGCCTCCCCTTTGTGGGGAGCAACCTTCCAGCACTTCGGAAATTGCCCGACTTGGTATAATGTGCTGAAAAGGGCTGGTAACGGACGCGCTAGCGTCGAAGAGCACTGTTTCAAGACCAGTGCTGGTATCGCATCCGGCCCAGGCTAAAACCTTTTTAACCGCTCGAGATCGAAAAAATATCTTTGGCATAGTAACGTATACTCTGTCGAGCTCTGGCGGTGGTTGACTGCTTTCCGGAAAATAAGAAGTATTTGCAAATATACCAGCTAAAAGGTTAGCTTTGTCGACCGGGTCAGTGAATATTAGATCATTTTTTAAAAGAGTCGGAATTGAAGAACTAGCATTATCCCGTATTCTTTTAGCATATGACCAAAAGTTCTTACTACCCCTAGAAGTAGCAAGAAGCTTAGTACGAAGACGGTCTTCGTATAGATGTTTTTCGCGCCTTAGTACTTTGGCACACGAAGATCTCTCCCTTTTGCGTAGCGAGTCAGCATCTGCATTTTTGTTTCTACGCCAGATATTGAATACTTCCTCTCTTGATCTGACTGCATTTTTGCACGTCTGATTAAACCAAGACTTTGATCTGGTTTGAATCGAAATTGTTTTGGATGTAATAACGGTTTTCATTCCAAACAAAATTATGTTTACAACCATTTCCATCATGGCATTGATATTATTATCCAAGAAACATAGTTTCCAATTAAATTGCCTAAAAAAATCGTTAAGCTCAGCCCAACGAGGATTGTTGGTTTACGTTAATCTAATAAAAGAATGTAAACTTGTGAATTCTTATATCTATTTATTAACTTAAATTAATATTACAATAAAATTTAATATTTGAGACGTAGCCAACACGTCTATCATTGTTGACAGCACAAACGGAAGAAGGTAGAAAAAGGAAGAAGAAACAGAATGCATGTGCAAGTTGTCCTAGGTCAGCAATGGTAATAAATACCGGTTACTAATTTATGACACAAAAGGGCTGCCACATTACTCCCCTCGCTGGAAAAAGGTTATCTAAACCTAACAGGAGAGATTGTATACGCGATAGGGCATCAGCTGTTGCATTCTCTGCGCCAGAAGTGTGACGAATATCAGTAGTGAAGTGACTAATGAAATCAAGCTGTCTTATTCTACGAGGTGATGCTTTTTCCATTTTCTGATTATAGGCGAAAATTAGAGGGCGATGATCAGTTACGATATAACACTGTCGTCCTTCTATTGCGTAACGAAAATGGCATATTGCTTGATAAATTGCGGCTAATTCTCTGTCGTATGTTGAATACTTTTTTTGTGTTTCAGTAAGCTTCTTTGAATAAAAAGCAAGCGGTTGCATTTCACCATTGGCGTTTTGATGTAGTGCTGCTCCTACTGCGAAATCCGAAGCGTCGACATAAATGCATAGCTCAGCATCAGGAATATGGTGAGCTAATAATGTAGCATTTGCTAGGTTTATTTTGCACTCATCAAAGGCTGCATTGGTTTCATTATTCCAAACTAATATTGTCGTGTCATTTTTCTTGTTACCTTTAATCATCTGTTGCAGAGGTCGTTGGTAAGTTGTCGGGTGGGGCCAAAACCTTTTGTAAAAGTTTATCATTCCGATAAATCTTTTAAGTTCTTTCGCGGTTTTTGGTTTCGGAAAATTGTTGATAACTGCTACTTTTTCTGGTGATGGGCGAATGCCTTCAGAATTGACAAGATGTCCAAGAAACAAAATTTGAGTTTATCAAATTCCCACTTTTTCAAATTAATAGCAAGATTATTTTCACGCAGTCATTTAAAAATTAAATGCAGATGCTATCGGTGTGGTTCTAAATTAGCAGATGCAACAAAAATATCGTAGATGTAGGGGAAAACGAAATTCATTTCTGTGAATATTTCATTAATTAGACGCTGGAAAGTTTGTGCGGCATTGCACAAGCCGAAGGTCATAAATTTGAATTCAAACAATCCAAACGGTGTGCTTATGGCTGTTTTAGGTATGTCTTCTGGGTGTATCGGAATTTGATAGAATGCTTTCTGCAGGTCGATTTTCGAAAAAATTGTCCTACCTTGCAGGTTGTTGGTAAAATCCGTGAGATACGGCAAAGGATACCGATCAGGCAACGTCTGAGCATTAAGCGCACGGTAGTCACCGCATGGCCTCCAAGTTCCATCACTTTTTAATACCAAGTGCAATGGACTTGACCAATTGCTTTTAGACGGCTGGCAAATTCCAGTTTGAATGAGAAAGTCAAACTCTTTTTTTGCTACAGCAAGCTTTTTTGGTGAAAGACGTCTGGGGCGGCAAAACACTGGTTCTCGATTTTATGAAATATTGTTGATTTCGTCTTAGATCCACTTGGAGAAAGTTGGGTGATATTAGAAAATTCTGATGAAAGATTCGTGATTGGATCACTAATGTTGAATATTTTAGTGACGGCGATGTTGGTTATCGATTGTGACGTAAGCTTAGAGTTGAAACCAGTGGTGTTATCAATAAGACGGTTGCGACGTAGATCAATTAGCAGATCGTAAAATTTTATAAAATCGGAGCCAATTATAGGTGTTGTGACGTCAGCAACAATAAAAGACCAATCTAAATTTCGTTGTAATTAATACGTTTAATACGTTGTTCACCAAAAACTTTAATGGAAGATCCATTTGCGGCATGAAGTGTAACGGCAGTTGGACGAACATCATTTGATTTTAAACCTATAGGTATCACTGACACATCAGCACCACTATCGACAAGAAAAGTTTGAGTTGTATTATTGTCGGTGACTTAAAGGCGAAAAATTTGGCGTTTGGTGAAAGGATTTCCGCTGAGCTCTATACCGGCCTAACAAGTCATTTGGAATTTTGACTAATAGCCTGCACTTGTCGCTGCTTATGTTTGCAGGGGCTGCGGCATCTACGTGCATCACGGCCATATTTCTTGTGAAACCAACATTCGCTGTTTGCTACGTCGTTTTTGGCAGCGGCAGCGTTGCGATGCTGCGAGCGCTGTCGCGTGACGGTATGTCCACGAGAACGTGAGCGTGTTGAAAAATTTTCAAACTTCTTACGTAATTCTTTTATAGCTGCTCGTTGCTTATCAATTTCATTTTGTGACTCTATTCGAATATGACGGATATGCGATGGTGTTACAGCCCCTACAACTGAGTCGGCAATTTTTGTAAATTCTGCTGCTGGACCGATTGATGCTGCCACTACAGGCTCAGCAAACTCTGGCAAACGTTTTGCCCATAAACCTTTTAGTGCTGCGTCTCCCAATGTGTTGCCCGCAACACGCTTCACTTCGTAATAAAGCTCTGAGGGTTTCTTGTCCCCAAGAGGCAACTCTGACAGAAGTCGGTTGAGGCGGCGTTGCTCACTGTCTGCAAAATGATCTATGATGCGACGTTTTACATACTCAAATCGATCGGAAGCAGGCAAAGATGTAATTACATCCGTCAGTTGTGCTACAATGTTGGGGTTTAATGCTGCAATTACGGTGGCTGCCTTTTGCTCGTCTGAACTTATACCCGATGCCGCAAACCAAAAATCCATTGCGACAAACCACGCTTCAATGTTTGTACTGCACATTTCGGGAAATGGTAATCTGGCGTAAATTGCGGATACGGAAGCATTTTTATTTGTGCTGGTAGTTTGACCATTTCCATCGTTGTCTTTGTCTTCTAAAAATGCGTTATATTCGGTGGTTGTCATGGCAAAAATTTTTAAAGTTGTGTTGACCAAAATTTTCTAATCAGCAATGTTAAATTAAAGATGTCTCGTTCACGTTTCACTAAGACTTTTTTAATCGTAAAAAACCCACAAGATCACGTCGGGGTCACCAATTTGGATTGTTGGTTTACGTTAATCCAATAAAAGAATGTAAACTTGTGAATTCTTATATCTATGTATTTATTAACTTAAATTAATATTACAATTAAATTTAATATTTGAGACGTAGCCAACACGTCTATCATTGTTGACAGCAGAAACGGAAGAAGGTAGAAAAAGTGAAGACACAGAATGCATGTGCAAGTTGTCCTAAGTCAGCAATGGTAATAAATACCGGTTACTAATTTATGACACAAAAGGGCTGCCACATATATTTAAGAGGTTTGGTAGCTGATTTCGTAACATCGTGAAGCTTCGAATATGAAAAGGAGGCGGAGGTGGTGCAAAAATCGGAGTTGCCGAGAGGTGCACATACATTAACTTCATACTTTTGGGGGTGTGAAGTTAGAAAAAGGTCGAGTGTATTGCTATGGTGCCCATCAACACAAGGAATGTGTGTTGGTTCATTCACTAATTGCACAAGGTGGTTGTGCGCGGCAAATAGCTCAACATACAGGCCCTCTGTAGTTGTATGGTCTGAATGGCGAACCCAAGAACAGTTGTGAACATTAAAATCACCAGCAACAACAATTTCACTGTTCGGGCAACTGTCGAGAATCTTCGATATAGAGTCGGAAAGAAAATCGAAGCCAGCTAAGATTTTATCCTTTCCGGTATTTAGACTTTTGTAGAGAAACTTGAAATGCAAGGGGTGTGACCTGATCCTGAATTTAGCTGTCTCAATGATTGGTATACAGCTTCATTGCGAATATAAATTGCAAGACCCCGGTGAAAATTAAATAGCGATAGGAGGAGAATATCACCACAAGAGCCATAAAATCCCTGATCTGGTGCTTTTGGCTCCAAAGCGGCCAATTGTGCCATCACTGTTGATCTTTTTATCTCTTTTATTTTATTTAACTTTTCCCTTTTCACACTCTCGTTATGTCGCTGCTCTTTTAATATTGTTTTGTTGCTGTTCTGTCGATATTTTTGTCTTTTATTTTTAAAACATGCTTTATTGTATCCTATGGTATTTGTTATTGTTCTTGTCTCTGTTATTAATTTTGTTTTTTTTTTACTCTATTTATATTTTGTTATATTTGTTCACTGTGTAGTTTATTTATTTTAGTTTAACAAATTATCACTGTTATCTAATCTATATTGTTTTGTTTTGGGTATTTTTTTAAAATATCACTAAAACATTTGAAAGACACCATCCGCATTATAATTATTATCCAAAATATAGACAGAAGTTATAAGAATGACCACACGCGACGAGAGACAAAACACTACTCACTCTTTTAAAAATACAAAAAGCAAAATCAGCCCCGTATCACCATCAAACAGTCGGTAAGGTGGAAAGATCGCACCGCACATTTAATGAATTCATACGATCTTACATACACGCACCCAGAAATGATTGGAATCAATGGGTAAAGTATTTTACCTATGCTTTCAATACAACACCATCAACAGGTCATGGATACTGCCCATTTGAACTAGTGTTTCCCAACGCCCCAAATCATAGTCCTCGAGTGTCAAATTGTTAAAATAGGCACCATTTATAATTTCGACAATTACACAAAAGAAGTAAAATTCCGCTTGCAAACAGCAATAAATAGAGCCCAATTCTTAATTAACAAAGCAAAACAAAAACAAAAAGATTCACATGATAAAAACATAAGCAACACTGACATTACTATGGGTCAAGAAGGTTTCATAAAAAATCACACAGCTCACAAACTAGAACCAATTTATAAAGGACTATTTAGAGTAATCGACATATATGATAAAAACAACGTAATTGTAAATTTAAACGGAAAAAATCAAAAAATTAATAAGAAAATATAAAACTTCGCTAGATAAATAATTTTAAGAACCCTGCTATAATAATAATCATTACTTTTTTTTATACATATGCGAGGAGCTAAGTAAAATAAAAAAAAATGATGTAAATAAAACTTAAAAAAAATTGTAAACATTATTAATAAAATTATTATTTGAAACATTTGTGAACATTTATGACTAAAGGTCTTACAGGTATTACTTTTCTCAACGATGTCTGTGAGATCTTTTCCTATAAAAGGGGAGGTGTAGTGAGAATGTAGTGTGTGTGCTGGTGCATTAAAAATCCACATTGGTAAATATGTTCTCACACTACTAAGTGAAACGACACCATGGAGTCGTATGATATAATTGATTCATATGACTGCATGGATTGCAAGTATTTATATTTGTGTATTTTCTCTTACCCTCGAATTCGCTTACCTTTAAGATTTGCAATTTGTAATAATAATTAATAACTATAAGTACAAACACGATTGAATAAAGTTAATCAGTGTTTTATGCTTGGTCGATTAGTGATGTCGAAGAAATTTTCTAAAATATCGGCGAAGGCATCAGTTGATTTCTAAATTCGAATAGAAATTGACTCCGAAGACGGTGATGAAGAAAGCTGAAATATAAGTCCAATCATGTTGTCAATAAGTGGATTGGGGAAGTAACGATAACATCTGCCACTGCGAAGTACTAGTGAAAGTCACGGCTTAGGCCAAGGTCAAGTTTGACACGATTTCCCTCGCTTACTTTAATAGGCGATCCATTTGCAGCGAAAAATGTAATTGAAGTTGGACAAAATCAAAAGAATATGACCCAACCGCAAGTACAAGGCTGACACATCAGCACCGCTGTCCGCTAGACAAAAATTATTTGTATATTTATCATTTACACGAAGGCGAAAAATTTGGCTTTTGGTGGCCATCAGGGCATTGCCTCGATGAAGCTCCCCCTGAAGTAAGTACGTAGGCTAAGATAGACAACGAAAGACCGGAAAGAAATGAAATATCGGCAAAAAGCCCAGTGGCAAAATCGTAATGGGCTTAGTGGAATAGCCTGAATATAATAGATAGCTGCTTATATTGAAATTTTGAAGGAATAGATGGAAAAACTGCAACGGACGTTTTGAAGCAGTTTAATAACGGCGCCAGCGGCGGTCATCTGGGTGTAATAAAATCTCTGAAAACGACAAAACAGAGTTCTTACTGCCTACAATCTGTAGACAATTGTATACATAATTGCGAACATTGCGGCGAAGGGTCCAAACAGAAAATGTCGTGGTAAGCTGCAGCAGTACAATACAAGTATTCTTTTTGAGCGGATAGATATAGATATATAGATATCACATGCCCATTCTCTGTAAGTAATGCTGAAATATGGTATGTTAGTGGTAATGGATTATTAGCAAATGGTCCGAAGTGGATCCAAATTCAAACCAAAACTCCAAAACGGTTTTGGATGCATTTGTGAACAATTGGTTGTGTTCAATTTAATCTGAAACAACTGGCCAAATATGGGAGGTATGATCGGAACGTAAATGCTTAAGTGAGCGGCAGTGTCACGAAGATGTTTTGTTTAAGTTTTAAAAGAAAATAATTTTCAGTTAAAAGGGCAAACGAAATGTTCTGTTGCGTATTTTACAAACTTCATAGTTTTCTAAAAAATCTTATACACAGAAGGCAACAACAACATCCTTCTTATAAATTCCACGAAATAACTTAAACAACAGAAAACAAAAAAACTAACACAGAAAAAAACATACAGCCAAGCAGTCGACTACACTGAATGACAATAGCAACAAAAATATGGGGTGATGTTAAAGTAGAATATTATTTTATATGCAAAAACCGCTTATAAAAGTTAAATACAAATGAATTAACTCAAGTTGAAATGCCGTTGTGAGAAGTCAAGAAAATAGTAAAGTATTCTATTCTGTGTGTTTTGAAAGTGAATAAATCCTTTAATTTAATTTAAAACGTTTATTAAAAGAATAAAAGTAACAATATAGTTGGTCTCATTTTCCTATTTTAACAGTTATTTGCTTATACTATCTTATTTTATTTTATTTTAATAGTTATTTGGTTATACTATCTTATTTTGTTACTCTAAATTAGTAAGCTTTGCAGAAATACGTAAAACTTTATTAAAAAAAATTTTGTTTTTTATCGATTTGTCTTTATTTTGAGTTAGTTTTTTTATCGATAAATGTTTCAAAGAACTGAGTTTGTAATTATGAGTTCTTGTTAGTTTAATTTTACGGGAATGACAAAATTAGTTGGTTGATTCGTATATTGAATTAAGCCATGTGTTGTTAGGGACAACTAAAAGAAAAAAACTAAGGTTATATTAGTTGCCAAAGGTGTGTATAACAAGGGAGGGAACAAGTGTAACTAACGTGGCATAGATCTTGTCATGGCTTATGAAATTGTTTTGTTGAACACTTCCTTTAATAAATATTTGCCAACTTTTCTTTTTTTGTATTAATCATTAGTTTATGTGCTAAATAAAATGGGTTGAGAACCACTACTATCTGGTACAAAGATAACCGGACACACTAAACCTATTTATTTCAAATGTGGTTTTATTTTATTTACCGCAATTTTATTATTATAAGAACCATAGAAAAAATACAATACAAAATATTCTTTTGTCATATTTAGATTTTTTGTCTTTTAAATAATTTTTTTGACTTTGCAATCGCGTTCTGATCCTTCTTTTTTTTGCTGAAGCGTAAAATGACAGCAAATTAATATATTGTTTTGGAAGTTCTAGTAATTATAAGTTTTCAATGCCGAGTCTCCAGTTGCTCCAATAAGGGATTTATTGTTTACCTTAGATTCCAAGTCGTTTAACAGAGAGTTCTCCAAAAATAAATTTAAAATAACAGCCAATGGAACAATTCCAGATTCGCATTATTTTCCAAATCGAAACGGTATATTAGCAAAAACCATTCTTAAAAATAATAAGTGTAGGCAACGTTTTCGAAAGCAAAAATGTTTACGTAAAACTTTGAAATCTACTTTAATGCATAATCCAGACGACCTTTTGAAAAAATTAAAACTATTGGGGCTATTAGATTCAGGGGCTAACGTAGTAGTTTTAGGTATTAAGTTGTTTGGTTTATTCCACCAGCAAATGACTATTTGTTCGGTATGAAAGACGAGCGCGGAATAGAGTAACTTATGAAGCATTACAATCATTTTTAAAAACAAAGCAAGAAGTTATCAGATCTATCTTTTTAACTGTTATTTTTAAAAGTGTCAAAAGAGATATAGGATTATATTTAGTGCCGCCCTTAAATCAGGAAGTATATCTTTTTCTGGCGAGATTTTGCCAAGAATAATTTCCATATAATAATAATTGCAGCTATTAGTACACATGCATCTGGAGATTCCCAAATTAAAATAAACGCAAAATTTCTTCTGAACAACAACTCATTCTAGAAAAAACGATTTTAAAGTTTCGCTTTTTTTCTCAGACCAGCACCCTACACATTGAGCGAGAACTAGGAAATTAGGTTATGGGGAGGAGGACACCTGTACGCGGTTGCACAAACTTAAAAGAACATCACAAGATATTCACCTCCTATAACGCCAAGCATTATCCACTTTCTTCTTCACGTGAAAAAGAAGCATTTCAAGAAGTTGATAGGGTTCTTAAAATGGGTGTATTAGAAGAGTTAAAATTTTCCATGGTGTTCATCGACAGTATTAGTTCGAAAACCAGGAAAAGTACGTTTTTGTATTGACTCAAGAAAAGTTAACGATATAACAAAAAACGACTCGTACCATTTATCGCAGTAAATGGGTTATTGAGTAGACTTAAAGACACACATTCTATTAGTGGTATTGATCTTAAAGATACGTTCCTTTAAATATGACTAAGTTAAACTTAAAAAAAAAAACCAGACTTCATAGATTCAGATAACCCTTATCAATACATGTTTATTCCATTTGGTCTTTCACAAGGGCCCTCAAACTTTGAGTCGTCTTATGGATAAAGCGATTCGAACTAGGCTGAGGGAAAATGCATTCATGTATTTAGATGATTTATAATTTGTAGCTCCAACTTCGAATCACATATTCATCTTTTTGTCGAAGTGGCTTTATGCCCTAAAATGGCAAAGTTAATTATATATGTTAGCAAAAGTAAATCGGAAAAGTAGATTCCTATAAAGTTAGTTAAATTTAAAATTAAATTTTGGCTTTCCGAAAAGTCCAAAACAACTGGTACAGGACATTTAATTTTCAGATTTCTCAGCTCCCTTAACAGACTATGTTAAGAAATCGCATAAGCTATTTAATTTATTTGATAAAGCTTAAATATCTTTTGAAAAGCTTAAAAAGGCCCTTTTAACAGTTCTCTTCTTAGCTCACTGTGTTAATGATAACGCAAAACATTTTTTTATCACATGATATGAAACATTTTATCAATAATTGTGGCATTCTGCACGTCACTACTGCAATATATTTTTCTCAATCGAATGCCTTCTCTAAGATTGGAAGTTTCCTCATAGATCGTAAAGATCATAGCAACTGGGATAATTCAAATTCTCTCGATTTTAAAAAGTCATCATCATTTTGTAATATAGCGTTCCCCTTTTATGCAGCATTTGGTCAAAACATGATTTAACATAGAAGTACGTACACAATTTTAGAGAAGCTGGGTTGAATGCATGGTGCATATAAAAGAAAACCTTCGGACGAGACCAATAATTTTTTTTTAAAGATAAATAGTAGATTTATGTCGATATACTTAAAATGTAGAACTAGTATTATATGACATATAAGATTTAAATTGATATTAAAACATAACGAAGCCTTTGTGGGTCATGACACACTAGTTTGGCAAAGTATAATAATAAAAATTGTCCTCGTGAAATCACCTTTGGCATAATATGTACTTATTATCTTAGTTTCTAAAATTAGTAAATAAGTCCGCTTACTTATAAATAATAAAATCTTTTCCTGTTAATTTTTTTTCGCAAACGAATAAAAAATAAAATAAAAAAGTTTTGCAACGATTTCATCTATTCCAAAACATCACTTACCCTCGGCCCACATTCATTAAATTGTTTCATGCGATAAATTTTGTTATATTATTTTATTTCTAGTTATTGTTAATGTATTATTATTTATAATTTATAAATGTTTATTTATTATTTATAAACGTTTGTGTTGTTCTAAGTTCTTTATAGCAAAATCAATAACACAAAATTTTAGAGTTTTCAAATTAATTACAAGTTTATTACTTTAATTGTACACAAAATAAGATTTGTACGTTGACACTAATGACAATTTACTAAAGATGTAAATATTTTCTTCACGAAATTTACTTTTTTACTCACTAACTAACCACTCAGATGCTGTCCTTTATATTTGTCCGTTAGAGGTCTAGAAAAATAAGGAATTTTTTAC
This sequence comes from Trichopoda pennipes, assembly GCA_030448955.1. Taxonomy (NCBI): domain Eukaryota; kingdom Metazoa; phylum Arthropoda; class Insecta; order Diptera; family Tachinidae; genus Trichopoda; species Trichopoda pennipes. The sequence continues at coordinate 2,037,274 of JASKUP010000051.1, forward strand.
TTCCTTTGTATCACATTTTGTTGTAGTTATGTTATTCATTCAATGTATAGGTGCCTGTTGCTCTCTGTATTTTTGTTTTTATGTTGTTAAAGTTTCTTCATGGAATTTATTTGAAGATAGTTATTGTCTTGCGTCTATAAGTTTTCTTAGAAAACTACGCAGTTAGTAAACAGAAAGTTGTTATTGTCTTGCGTGTATAAGATTTCTATACAGTTTGTAACTAAAAAGTTGTTGCTGTCTTGCGTGTATAAGGTTTCTTAGAAACTACGCAGTCAGTAAACAGCATACTCAGTTATTTTGTTTATTTTATTACTTATTTTCTTTTTATAAACGGACAATTACTATACACCCTATCAGATAATCATTTATTGATTATCCCAGACGTGTAACATTTTTTGTGTTCTTTATGCAGCCTTGGTTTATTTCTTTTACTTGAATTTCATTTTAGTATAACTTAATTTTTTTTCTTATTTTATCTAAGAGTTAAATATCATTTTTAGTCACATTATTTTACAGTAAATAACCAAAATATAATTTATTTTTGTTAAGTGAATTCAATCATAAGAATAATTCATTTAGTTCAGTCCGATTTTATTTTATTCCCTTTATACCTATTTTCTTATATGAATAATATTTGATTACATTATCTTATTTGGTTACGCTAAATTAGTAAGCTCACCTCTTGCATAAGTAACACTTAGTTTGTTTTCTTCATTGATTTGTCCGTATTTTAGCTTAGTTTTTTTATCAATAAGTTTCCCAAGGAACTGAATTTTTAACTATAAGTTCTTGTAGGTTTAATTTTAAGGGAATGACAACAACAATAGGTTTCCTCGTTAATTAAATTAAGTAATGCACTGTAAGCGACAACAAAAAGAAAAAAAACTAAGATTATATTAATTTCCATGGTGCGTACAACAAGGGGGAATCCAAACTGGCACAAATCTTGAAATGCCTTTGAAGTTGTTTTGTTCAAGGCTTTATCTAATAAATATTTACCTACTTTTCTTTGGTAGCATTAATTGGCATAAAAGAGATTATATACTCTTGTTCCAATTAGGACTGAAACAAATGGCTCCTAATGGGGACAACAGTTCATAATCTCATTTTTGTTTATGTGACGTGTGATCAAAATTTAAATTTTTTTTTTGTTTTGTATAATGTAGCAATGTTTTGTTTTCTAAATTGAGGTTAGATCTTCTATTAAGTACGGGGTAAAAAGCACTGCCGCATTTTATGTTTTTATCCAATATAATGCCTAGATATTTATTATATCCCCTTTAATTTTGATAACGCTTCCACGGGCACACAGAATCTTTTTAGATAAACGTTTAGGCGATCTATTTGTTGTCATTAACTTTTATTTTCCATTTATCAAAATATTTTCGGCTTGTCGTGAGAGCATTTGCATTCTCCCAACTATTGCATTTTCAGTGCACAAGAAAGCACTATCATCTGCATAAAATGCTGCTGTTTGATTCCTGTGGGCAATCATATCTGACGTATAGAAAGAGTAAAGTGTGGGTGATACTACCGACCCTTGGGGTGAACCCGCAGGAATTTGTTTTTCTCTAGAAAACCCGCCGTTGACATCTGCGACAAAAGAACGGTTTTTAAAAAACAAAAACTTTTAATAATTTTTTGCAAATATATAGGGAAGTTAAAAACACTGAACTTGTATACTATACCGTCGTGCCAGCTAGTATCAAACGCTTTTTCGATATCGAGAAATACAACGCCAGTACTCTTGCGATTTTTTCTGTTATTCTCTAGACAGCAAAACTCAAAAACACGTCTACACAAATACAGCAAAACGTTTGAAAACAACAAAAAACATTATTTATTTTTAATCATTTACATAAGCGTTTCCATTGGAAATGCATTTCAAATATTTATATTTTAATAAATCTAAGCAATGTTATTATTCGTGCTTGATTCCTTTAAGTAGATATTTCGTGATTTTCTCACGAAATATTTATTACAAAAATTTTTATTAAAAAATAAACATTTTATTATATTCTCATAAAACATTTATTCCAACAAAAATAAAAAATATTTGAAATGTATTACTGCGGGGGAGAGCATATGCATATTGCAATTTCAATATTGCTCACATAGCTCATCAGTGAATTTAACCCCAATATTATATAGAAAAACCTAAAAGTCTTATATCCAAAGCCAAACTGATTCCATGAGAATTTTTTCATAAAATCAACATAGCATAGACAGCAAGACTAAAAAACACTTCTATACAAACACAGCAAAACATTGCAAAACAACAAAAAACATTGTTTATTTTCAATCACTTCTACATAAGGGTTGCCATTGGAAACCATTCATATGTAGTTTGAAAATTCAGAAAATAAAATATATTTGTAAATAATTTTACAAAATTTCTAAGAAAGCAACGGGCACATGCAATGGAAATAAGTAATTTATTCATCGGAATCATTTTCAATCTAAGCAATTTTATTATCCGTGCTTGATTCCTTTAAATAGATATTTCGTGATATTACTTATTTCCATTGCATGTGTCCGTTGCTTTCTTAGAAATTTTGTAAAATTATTTACAAATACTTTTTATTTTCTGAATTTTCAAATTACATATGAATGGTTATGTAGAAATGATTGAAAATAAACAATGTTTTTTGTTGTTTTGAAATGTTTTCCTGTGTCTGTATAGACGTGTTTTTTAGTCTTGCTGTCTATGCTATGTTGATTTTATAAAAAAATTCTCATGGAATCAGTTTGGCTTTGGATATATGACTTTTAGGTTTTTCTATACAATATTGGGGTCGTGTTTGTGCATTCGACCTGATAGCACGTGTTTTATAGAGCGGAGCAAACGTATTGAACATTCAAGTTTTGTTTATTTTAATCGTTCTATTTTTTGACTCTTTTTAAATTTTTTGAGAATCGCCTATAAGGCAAGCAAGTGTTTTTTGTTTAACGAGCGTGTTTTGTAATTTTTGTTTTTAACTTTGTTGGCCCGGAGGGCTTGTGCTGATGAGTAGCTCATCCAAAATTGATGACGAGGATGATTCTTCCTCTGTCAAAAAGAGAAAGATGTTGCCCGGTGGTCCTGTTAAGGAAGGGAAGGACAGTTTAGAGGAAATATTGAGGCTGAACTCTATGTTAATGGCAAAATTGGATGATGCTGGTCGAAAAATTGGCTTGCTGGTGCATGAAAATGATGTGCTGAAGAAGAAGCTGAATGTTTTTCTTCAAGATAATGAGAGCTTAGTATCAATAGACGGGCAAGATAGTGTGGAGGTTGTTGATTTAGTCACAAGAAAGGATGTTATAGAGCCGAAAAAGAACATTCAAAAGGTAGTTGCCGCCAAAAGTGGAGCGAAACAAGTTCAAAATCAAGGTGTTTCCTAAAGACCCACGGAGTCTAGAGCGAAGGAGGTGGGTAAGAAGAATTCCAAGTCCATTCCGGTTATTACAACCCATAACATTAATGTGAAAAGTGTGATTGATAGAATTGATAGGTCTCTTGGACATAAAAATTTTAATGTAAGGGTGCTAGGGAAGAATGTAGCGAATATAGAGGTGTGCGTTCTCGAGGATTATCAAAAGGTAAGGGTGTTGCTTGAGGAGTTAAAGGTGCATTATTATACCTATACTCCAAAAAGCCTCCGCCCTTACACGGTGGTTATCGAGGGTCTTCCGGACTCTTTTGAAGGTCAGGAGATATTGGAGTATCTGAATAGTCTTAAAATTAGTTCGAGCGTTATAGGCTTAAGTCGATTGGGGGGTGATAAGTGGGTTCTTAGGTTGAAAAGAGACTCGGACATTGAGAAATTTTACGCTATCCGGTATATCTTGAGATGCCGAGTTAACATTAGAAAGTTTAGACGTACTGGCATTACACAGTGTTTCAATTGCCAGCGGTACGGACATGTTTCTACGAACTGCCGAATGCCCTATAGATGTGTTAAATGTGGAGGATCTCATGGTCCGGGTAAATGCGAGGTGCCTCCTCGCGGAGAGAATGTTGCGGAGACCCTTATAACTGATCCTGTAACTGGGCAGGTCTCGAGAAGGCTGGGGCTGCCTGTAAGGTGCGTGATTTGTGGAGTAGAGGGGCATGCGGCTAGCTCGAGAGAGTGTCCCCGTAGGCTCGAGCTACTTCGTAGGCTTGAAGCAAAGAAGATGCCAAGCGCAGGCCCGATTTCTCGAGTTCCTGGTCAGGGAGGGATAAGAAAAGGGGTTTCGTATGCTGCAGCAGCTGGTGCTGCCCAGGTTCTAGAATTTCCTAAAACTCAATCTTTAGGGCAGAAAAGGTGTGACAGGACAGAGGTATCGTTAGGAGCTGCCATGGCCCAGTATGATGTAATTGACAAGGACTGTAAGCGCTTCTTTGGCGGCGGACTTTTAAATTGTCTGAGCAAAATCGGTGGATTTGCGGTGAAATACCAACAGTTGGACAACGACGAGGACAGATCCCGAGCGTTGCTTGGCATGCTATTGACCCTTAAACATGGATAACTTATTCAAAATTATTTTCATTAATGTCAACTCGATTGTCTCGAGATACAAGAGACACTATCTGAGTTTGTTCCTGACGCGACATAAACCTGACGTACTCCTTATGGTTAAACACCATTTAAGTGCTCGCCATATTTTTGACATGACTGGGTACAGGACTTTTAGACGTGACCGCCGGAACGGAAGAGGGGGGGGGGCACAGCTGTCCTCGTTAGGGATGATTTGCAGTGCGAGGAAATCGTACTACACAGTAAAGCTGTTGAGAATACGGCGGTCCGTATTCGAAGGCAGGCCAATGTGGATTTGATTGCCATTGCAATGTACCTTAAACCCAGTGAGACTTTCACTGCGGAATGCTTTGATGAAATGCAGCCACTGGTACGTAATTGTAGTGTGGTCATTGGTGCTGACCTCAATGCAAAGCATCCCTATTGGGGGGATCGACTTACAAACGCGAGTGGGCGTAACCTCCGGGAATTGCTCCTCTCAAGCCCTGATGTTGAAATTCGGCAAACTGACGGGCCGACCAGAATAAATGACGTGTCCTCTTCCTTCATTGACTTTTTTCTCACATCAGTAGACATCACTACAGAAAGTACGAACTACCTAAGGACATTGGACTATGAATCGGATCACAAGGCTGTAGTGATAGAATTCTTCACGAGTGACATTCTGGTGCGAGAGCGGTCCACCAGGTTTGACTTTAAATCTAAATACGTGTGGACTACCTTTGGACAGAAACGTGACTGAGACGGAAATTGATGAATGTGTTGGCGCGATGGAAAGAGCCTTCCAAGATGCTATGGAATTTTCCATACCGAAAGTCTCCACGGGAGGCAGAGGGTTGCGGGAGCTGCCTCGGCACATTCTTCATTTCATCGACCAGAAAAAGCGACTAAGGCGGGTAGCACATAGGTGTGAGGACCCTGGTAGACGGAATATTTTGAAAGCGGAAATTAAAAATTTGGACAGAATAATACAGGGGGCCATAGCTGCTTTTGAACGTGATCACTGGACAAATTTTCTTAAAAAAATTCGACTCAACTACAGGACGTTTCGAGATGTAAAGTCGGCCGTTGGACTCAACAAACGACCCGCAATTCGAAACTTGGTGGATGCAAATGGCGCTATTGTTTCTGATAGTGCTGGAGTGGCTAACCTGTTGGCAACCCGTTTCTTTCAGGTTGGTCTTTCTGGTCCAAGTGCACATTTGGATTCATTTGGTGCGAATGTGCGGGCAGTTGTGTCGACTTTAGACAGGACGACACCTCTGACGTTTTTTGGCAGGAATTTTACGGCGGACGGTAGCTTAATTGGTGCAAGCACAAGCGAAGACAGTATAGGGTTCATTAACTCTACATCTGTGAGCAATGCGTTGAGGCGTAGGCCAAATAAAAGATCCTGTGGTATGGACGGGATTTCTGATGTTGTTTTGAAAAGAACCAATGTTATGGCATGGAGATTTCTAGCAATAGTTTTCAATCATTGCTATAATATTGGCTATTTTCCAAAATCGTGGAAATCGGCCCTCGTCGTTCCGGTGCTGAAACCCAGATCGGATCCTGTGGTATGTGGAAGCTATAGACCCATTTCTCTTCTATCTGCTTTTGGAAAGTTGTTTGAATTCATTTTTCTGGCAAAGATAAATGACGTTATAATTGACAAGGACATTTTAAAAGACTTCCAATTTGGATTTAGGACTGGACTTTCGACAACGCATGCGCTGACGGTGCTAACGAACTTCATTGCCAGGGGACTGAATAGAAAATGCCCAACAATAGCTGTAAGTCAGGACTTTGCCAAGGCGTTCGACACGGTTTGGCATGACGGGCTTATATTCAAGATGATGGGTATGGGATTTGGTGTGGGCCTTTGCCGCATAGGTGACAACTTTTTAGGAAACCGATCATTTCGAGTACGCGTGGGTGATGTTCGGTCGGACGAGGGTTTGATTTCTGCTGGAGTGCCACAGGGCTCATTACTGGGGCCTGTGCTTTACAATATCTTTGTCTCTGACATACCACAACCGCCACGGGAGAATCTTTTAATTGTATATGCCGATGATATCCTCATTGCCTCTTCAGGTGCTAGAGCAAGAACCACTAATGACCGACTAAATTACTATTTGACGATACTGACGGACTATTTTACAAAATGGGGTCTAACTTTAAACATTGCGAAAACCGTGGCCGTAATGTTTAAGGGAAGGCGGAAATATATTTACCCAAATTGTAGATCGTACAGACCTTGTTTGACTCTCGGACGAGAACAGATTGCGACTTCGGACAGGCTTAAATACCTGGGTGTCACCCTTCATGAAAACTTTGAAAGTAATCGGCACATTGACGATATTTTGCAGCGAAGCAAGAGAATTTACTCCGCGTACCAGGGAGCCCTTAAACGTAGAGGGGGTCTTGATAAGAGGGTGCGTCTTCTTGTGTATCGCCAAATTATCCGCCCTGTCATCTCCTACGCCTTTCCGGCTTGGTTTGGGATTTCTTCTCACCAGATGGAGAGACTTAGGAGATGGGAGAGACGGGTTTTGGTTGCTTGTCTTGGACTGAGGCCTTATAGAGGACCAAGTGGCGAGTTCCGCAGGCCGTCATGTAGTTCAATCTAAAACGCAATTGATTGATTTTGCGCGGGTGGATGTCTATATGATGGAAATGGCTGTGAAGTTCCTGGAGGGCGCACGTTCTTTAGGTAACTCCCTGGTTGCGGGGTGCTTTTCTGCGTCGCGTGATTTGGAGACTGTTCGGATGTCCCGGTATCTCTGTCCAATGGACTTGTTAACTTTGAAAGAGGCTGGAATTCTCTACGAGGATGCAGACCTCTTATTTTATCATAGAAGGCTACTTTCTCTAAGCACTCAGAATACTGTATATAATACCGCTCAATAGTTATAGTTTTGTTAATTGTGAATTCATAATTTTTATTTACTTTGAATTTGTTGTTATTGTTTTTTTTTTTTGTTATTCCTTGTTTTTTTGATTATTTCTTGTGTTTCTATTGTTCTTGTTTTGTTTGTTTTGTTTAGTTATAAGTTTTTAGTTTTAAGTTATTAGTTTTAAGTGTTTCTTATTTTTAAGTAGATTCTAAGAGCGTTCCTTTTTTTATTCCTTTTTTGGGAAATCAATTCACAATTTTAATTATTTTTTGCGAGAGATGACCAAGAAAATGTGTCAATTTTGTTTAGAATAAGGAAGTCTTTGGAATATAATTTTTTATGTAAAGAATATTTTGTTAAATTTTTTGTAGTATTTTTGTTAATTTTTTAATACCCTTTTGTAAAACTTTTTGGAAAATAAATTAACCTCTGAAATCTGAAATCTGAAATCTATACAATATTGGGGTAAAATTTACTGATGAGCTATGTGAGCAATAGTGAAATTGCAATATGGATATGCTCTCCCCGCACTAATACATTTCAAATAATATTTGTTTATTTTTTAATAAAAATTTTTGTAATAAATATTTCGTGAGAATATCACGAAATATCTATTTAAAGGAATCAAGCACGAATAATAAAATAGCTTAGATTGAAAATGATTCCGATGAATAAATTACTTATTTTTTTTTTATTAGAATATCACAAAATGCTTATTTTTGAATAAATATATTGTGAAAATATAGTTAAATATTTATTTGAATGAATCAAGCACCAACTAAAATTGGTTAAATTCAAAATGATTCCAATAAATTGAAGATTAGTTATTAAATTATATTGTTACGAATGTGTCTTGCTAAGGTTTTAAAATAAAATAATTAAGCAATAAAGCCAACTACTGGTTACAAACTGCGTAGAAGTTTATACACACATAACTACAATTTGATATGCTGTTTACTAACTGCCTGGCATGCAAAAAAAAAATACATGTATGCTGTTTATCATCTAAACGCTCAAGACAAAAACTAATTTTACAACAACAAACATACATGTTGTTTACCATCTGCGTGGTTTTCTAAGAAACCCTTTTTTACAAAAGCAACAACATATATTTTGAAATAAATTCCAAGCAGAAACCTTATCAGCATAAAAACAACTATACACACAGACATACAGGCGCCTATACATCGAATAAACAACATACAACAACAAAATGATAGACTTTAAATGACAAGTATAATCAGGAAGCGTCTGAGTAAAGACGCGCATTTTTAAGTAAATTGTTCTGAAGTGTCAACTTTGTGTAGTTAAAGTAAATAAAATGTTATAAATCTAAAAATTCTAAAACTGAAACTCACAATAAAGAACTCACAACAAAACCTTTATAAAAGGTATAAACGTAACAATATTATTATTTTTAAACATATATGTTATTTATATTTTCTTCGCCAGTAAATAAAATACTGTTGTCATTTCCTATCTTATCTGGCTGTTGTTCTCTTGAAGTTAAAGGCGAGTGCTTTCGATGTGAATACATCATTGTCAAGCCGCGGTGTAATTAGTACTGGTGACTCAGTGTTCGCGTTTAGGTAGTTCTGTTGTTAAGTTCGTATCTATTCATGTATGCAGAATGCCAGCCACCTGGTACTTTACGAACCGATTATATTTACTAATCGACTGCTTGTGTGCATCAAATTCAGCCAGAGTTGTTCTCTAGACTTGTAACAATGTAAAAATTACAAAAAATCAATATAATTTTGGTTTTATAAAAACAGTTTAATTTTTCCCTTACAACATTTAGTAAACATATGAAAAAATATTGGTAGTATTGTAGCAAGTACTTACATTAAAAGTACTAACAAAATTTATGCAACTATTGTACTATATGGCTGAAGTATTAATAGGTCGTCCTAAAATTTACGCAAGACTTTGACGTCATTATTCCCCGCTTAAAGAATTTTTAATGGCCTTGGAAACCAATTCTGGTTACAAACACGATAAAGTATACACGATAAAGTATAAGTGAGTGAATTGGGTGGATAGTTTCATCACGTTACTGAAGTTAAATATTGTTTCAATTAAACGAAAAATTATAGTCTAATAAAGTCTTTACCCAATAATCGGCGAACAAAGCTATTTCGATAAAGTTTGTTAATTGGTCTTTAATGATTTTTCACACTACTAACAGTGGCAAAATGAAAGCTTAAGTTAATTTCAAAAGCTGTGGATGTGAACGACTTAATTTAAAAAATTAAGAAACTATAAGTGAAATTATAATAATAACTAAAACTTTTTTAATCTCTCAAAAGATACTGTTTATACTATTTTAAAAATTAATTGATTTTAAGTTAGACAAAAAAGGACATAGCGTTGATGTCGCACCAACAAATACATCTACATACTATTATATTTAGTACTATATGTACATAAATACGTTTAAATGGTATAATGTATTTATGCTTGAGATCTGCACGAAATTATTTACTTTTAGTATGAATTAATAACAAGGTAACATGCGTTTAATACAATAGAGTAAATAAAGAGAGTAAAATATAATATGTTGTTAATTATTTTGTGCATGTGTTGAGTTTAACTTTAATATTGACAGACAGATAACATAAAATAGATTTGAAAAACTGTAGTGACATAAAATAAAAATTAGTAAGTAAACTTACAGAAGAATCTTGTTTTATAGGAAATGGAATGTATTAAGCTTTCGATAACCAAACATTATATTAAACCAACTACTATTAACAAATTTCTTAGACAATCCAACACTAAAAATAGGAACAAAGATGACAAAGAAGCAACAGATACATGATGACACACTTTTACTTACACAGGACCAGAATTATATAGGCTAACTAACCTTTTTCACAAAGAAGATTTACTCACAGCATTAAAAACCGGCAACACTCTGAGACATAATCTCAGGACATCGACAGAAACAACTGACAAATTTAGTTCCAAGCGAGTGTACATACTAACTTGTGCCTGCAAACATATAGAGAAACCTGGACGAACACTAAAAACGAGATTTACAGAACGCATACGCTCATGCAAATGAAAAATGGAAGACTCTAACTTTGCATTACACCTTGATACTCACGGATACACACCAAGGGAAATATATGAATGTATTACATTGCTACATACTAGCAAAAACGGATGAAGACTAGACATTCTTGAAAACATGGAAATCTACGAAATAAAAACTTTTAACAGTAACATTACAAACGAACAGGTAAACACGACTTGAGACACAATTTTTACACCACTAAAACTACTCATGCAATCTACTTACATGAGTAGATACGACCTTAACAAGAGAACTACCTAAACCCGAACACCGACTGAGCAGTACTGATTCGAACATGACTTGAAAATTATGTTTTCACATCGAAAGCGCTCGCATACCAGAAAAGGACAGGAAATAATGACAACAGTAAACGTTATAATGTTTGAAATATAAATTTAATAAAATTTCAATTTTTTATTTAGTTACAAAAGTGTTATAAAATAAGATTTAATGTTGTACTTAAAAAAAAAATAAAAATGCAATTAATATTTTCAGCATTTCGAATAAATCTCCTGATTGTATAAGGGCAGTTACAAGTTTGCAGACCCTTTCGATATTTACCAGGTATGATGGAAGTATAATAAAACGTAACATTCATTAATCTAGTAGCACATTTTGGACGCCTTTGAAGAAAATATTAAGAATGGAAATCGATTATATTGCCAATCGTTTTTAAATTCAATTTTTGTCAAACAGTGTTCAAATGTACTACCAGCTCGCTCTGAGACATTTTCGGCAGAATCGCTTCCTAAACGGGAAAGTGTAGACAAAAACTAGTCTTTGTGAAAACTATAGGCAAAAACTAGTTTTTGTCTACACTTTTTTTCTCACATATCTTTATATTGAAGTGAACGATAATTGGTTTATGGCTTTTTGGTTTGAAGGTAGAGTGTATTGGAGTTCCTGAAACATGGTTTGGAATGTAAATATGTCGAGAGTATTTCAGCAAGCAAGCATATGCTCACATTTGTCTCCATAAGCCGGATATTTTAGCCTTTTGTGAGACTCAGGTATCCGAGGACGCTGATCCACAGAGTTTTCAGTTACCTGGGTATCACCTACTATCGCTATTTAATTTTCATCGGGGTCTTGCAATTTATATTCGCAATGAAGTTGTGTACCAATGCCAGCAATCATTGGCTATGAATGATCCTGAATTTAGCTGTCTCTGGGTTAAATTCAGAATCAGGACACACCCCTTGCATTTCGGGTCTCTTTATAGAAGTCCAAATACCGGAAAGGATAAAACCCTAGCGGGCTTCGATTTTCTTTCTGACTCCATAACGAAGATTCTAGATAGTTGCCCGAACAGTGAAATTGTTGTTGCTGGTGATTTCAATGTTCACAACTGTTCTTGGCTTCACCATTCAGACCATACAACTACAGAGGGCCAGTATGCTGAGCTATTTGCCGCGCACAATCACCTAGCGCAATTAGTGAATGAGCCAACACATATTCCATGTGTTGATGGGCACCATAGCAATACACTCGACCTTTTTCTTACTTTACACCCCCAAAAGTATGAAGTTAATGTTTGTGCACCTCTCGGCAACTCCGATCACTGTACCATATCCGCCTCCTTTTCATATTCGAAGCTTCACGATGTCTCGAAATCAGCTACCAAACATCTAAAATATATCTATGAGAAGGCTCGTTGGGCTGAGCTTAACGAATTTTTTAGGCAATTTAATTGGAAACTATGTTTCTTGGATAATAATGTCAATGCCATGGCGGAAATGGTTGTAAACATGATTTTGTTTGGAATGAAAACCTTTATTCCATCCAAAACAATTTCGATTAAAACCAGATCAAAGTCATGGTTTAATCAGACGTGCAAAAATGCAGTCAGATCAAGAGAGGAAGCATTCAATATCAGGCGTAGAAATAAAAACGCAGATACTGATTTGCTACGCAAAAGGGAGAGATCTTCGTGTGCCAAAGTACTAAGGCGCGAAAAGCATCTGTACGATGAGCGCCTTCGTGCTAAAGTTCTTGCTACTTCTAGGGGTAGTAAGAACTTTTGGTCATTTGTTAAAAGAATACGTAATAATGCTAGTTCTTCAATTCCGACTCTTTTTTAAAAATGATCAAATATTCACTGACCCGAGTTTTGTTTTATCCCACTAGTTTTTTTGTTTTATTCCACTACCTATATGTCCCTGAGAGAGAATCGCTCCCAATGCAATGTTACTTGCATCTGTTGTTAGAAGAAAGGGCTTTGAGAAGTCAGGGTATTGTAGTAATGGGTTGTTCATCAGAATGTTCCTGCAAGTTTCGAATGATTTTACGTATCTATCGTCCAATGTTATTCTCCTACCTTTTTTTAAACATTCCGTTAATGGTTTTGTCAGTTTTGCTAGGTCAGGGATGAATTTTCTGTAATAGCTAAGTAGACCTATAAACGACTTTATTTCGCGGTTAGTGCGTGGTATTGGAAATTTCCGGATGGCTTCAATTTTTGTTGGATTAGGTCTTATACCTTCCGTTGTAACCAAATGACCTAAAAAAACTATTTCCTTATGGAGGAATTCCGATTTATCCAGTTGTATTTTGAAGTTTGACGATCTCAACCTTTGGAATACTTTCCCTAAGCTTTCAATATGTTCCTGGAGGGACGTGGAGAATATAATTATATCGTCTAAATATACTAGGCAGATTTTCCCTACCAGATCCCTTAGGACGTTGTCCATAACTCTCTGAAAAGTTGAGGGAGCATTCTTCAATCCAAATGGCATTCTCACATACTCGTAGTGCCCTCCTTCTACGGTGAAGGCTGTTTTTGGAATGTCCCGTGGATTCATTTCGATTTGGTGGAATCCACTTGCCAAGTCTAATGTAGAAAAATAAAGGCACTTTCCCAGTTTGTCTAAGATTTCTGAAATATTAGGGAGTGGGTATCTGTCGGATATAGTTTTTTCGTTCAATTTTCTGTAGTCAATGACTAGTCTCCATTTTAATTTTCCTGAAGCATCTTTCTTCTTTGGAACAATCCATACTGGATAGCTCCATGGAGAAAAGCTTGGCCTAATAATTCCCTGTTTCAACATATCAGATATTTGTCCTTTTACTTCTTCTTTGTGGACAAATGGGTATCTGTATGATTTCGTATGGATAGGGATATCGTCTGTTGTCCTAATGTTGTGTTTTATTTCATTTGTGAAGGTTAAATTCTGTCCCTCTTTGTAAAAAATGTCCTTATTCCTAATACATAATTTCAGAAGTTTTTGCTTTTCGTCGTTATTGAGATGTTGTGTTCGGAGTAATGCAGGTAAATTTTCAATTTTTTCATTGGTTTGTGTGTTATTGGTATTAAAGTTGTTAAATTCAATAAAGTTTTGTGAATTGTATGGATTTGTCCTAATAGGTTGTTCTAAGAAAAGTGATTGATCATTTTCAGTTGGATTGACCACTTCTATTATGCTAAACCAATTGTTCGCATAGTAGATATCTGGAGAAATAAATAGACCATTGTCTAGGGTTATCGTATCTATGATTATGTCTCCCTGTTTAAAATCAACAGGTAGTTTTACGAGATGCTTTGAGTTTGATTCTATAGTATATTTTTCTGAAGAAAACTTTGGTTTCATTTCAAGGGGTATTTCCACATTGTTTGTAGTTAATATTTGGTTTACTAAGTCTATTTTTGCTCCAATTTCAGTAAGAAAATCTAAGCCTAACAATCCATCAAAGTAATTGTGAAATTTGAAAACAAGAAATGAAAAGGTTCCTGGCTTTTTAAATTCTTTGAAAATAGGTAGTGTTACTTTTTTATCAATAATATATTTTTGTAAAATTGTGGATATAGTGATTGGGTTTGTGTTCTTAATATCATCGGGTGTTATAAAATTTGGATTAATGAATGATGAAGATGTCTATCAAGAATTTCAGATGTCTGTTAAAAGGGGAACTTATATTAATATAAGGTAAGACACTGCCATGTTTGTTGCAATCTATATATCCCGTTTGTCTTTTGAGGCTGATTGCCGAAAATCCTGGTTGTCGTCAATATTATAATCTACATATTGGTCCAGATTTGTATGATTGATGTGTGGAGTTGAATTTTCATTTTGAGGACTCCTAAATTCATTGATGTTGTTCAATTCGTTCCTGTTTGTTATTCTACTAACTTGAGTGCTTGGGCTTGTTTTAAATTTTGATTGAATTTCCATTACTTCGCTATAGAATTTTTCTATTGGCTTACCATACTGTTTCAAAGAATAGAGGTCTCTTATTAGGGACGTTTCTGTCCGTTTGTCTGAATAATGTGAAATAAGATTTCCACGGATTTCATCCCAGTTAAGGGATGTTCCGTACATATTCAGGACCTCGTTGGCTGGGCCTTCTATCTTATTCCTAATGGCTCTTAATAAAATCAAGCCTTGAGGAGCGTTGTCAGTTCCTCTAATATGAAGAAGTATTTCTTCCACATTACTTATAAATTCATGCAGCAATCTCGGATTACCTTCGAATTTAGGTAGATCTTTAATCGCATCTGGGATTCTTAATGAATTGAAAACGTCAAAGGACCGAATGGGTGGCTGAGCCACTTCTTCACTTTGATTTGCTTTTCCTAAGGACATTCTAAAGTCTAAACTATTGCCTTCGTGTATAGTAGGAAGACTGCCTGATTTAAAGATTTTAGGAAAGAATAGATTTTTCCTATTCATTAAACACAAAACTTCTGATCAAATAAATTTTTCACTTATCCTTCAACACACAATTTGATATGTACCACCTCTTTCCGTTTAATTCTTTTCTCCTGGTTTATAAGATTGACAATTATAGTATAATAAATTATTAAAAAGTAGTGCAATTGTTAAAATGTATTTGTGCAAAAATTGTAAAAATTTCCTATGCTTTTATATTGATTTAAAATATTTTCTCTTGATTTTTCCAGATTCCAAAATTTTCAATTAATTATATATTTTCTTTTATATATATATTCTTTTAAATATTTTCCTTTGTATTCACTTTTTCATTTATTTATTGATTTTTTTTTCAAAATTTTCATTAAAATATTCCCTTTCTCATATATTGATTTTCTTTTTCAAAATTTAAATATTTTCTCTTGTATTGAATTTTTCATATATTGATATATTTTTCAATACTTTCATTATTATTATTTTCTCTTCAATTTTCATTTTTTTTGCTTTTATATTAATTTTTTTTTTTTTAAATATTTTCTCTTGTATTGATATTTTTCTTCAAAATTTTCATTATTATTATTTTCTCTTGTATTCAATTTTTTTACACTTATTACTTTAATTTTCTCTCAAAATTTAAATATTTTCTCTTGTATTTAATTTTATATATTGATATATTTTTTTTTCAAAATTTTTATTATTATTATTTTCTCCTTATACACTTTTTTTTTTATATATATATTTTCTATTTCTAGCACACAATAGTACTTACAGAGCCCCTATGAGGATGATGCCGTCCATTGGTGTGGTTCCTTTTTCCCAGCAATTAAGGATTAAGATCCTCTCGGTGCCTTATTGACCTGGTATCAATTTGAGTACAATATTCTCTTGTACTCAAACAGACGGTCGTTGTTCAAACGAATCCTGTTAGCCTGGTGTCGATATGAATTCGGCACCTGATCCCTATTCAATATTCCCTTGAATTGTGAATCAACGGTTGTTAATACAGGATTTTTATTTCGTTTTTTTTTCTGCACCGATTTGCTGGCCGTCGACTGCGCCAGTTTTGTTTTATCCCACTAGTTTTTTTGTTTTATTCCACTTAATAAAAAACTACTTCTTTTCTTTTCTGATGTTCTTATTACAATAATCTTTATTCTTAAAAACTAGCTATTTATAATATGTAATTTTGATAATTTGATGATTCAATATTCCACTTAAGTTGTGTATATTAAAATTGTGTCAAGAAATGACATCAATACAATGTTCCAATAATATTGTATCGATTTTGCTGATCAGTCAATATCGTACTTGAACATAAAAACTGTGTCGACAAATGACACCAATACAATGTTCCAATAAAATTGTATCGATTTTGCTGATCAGCCAATGTCGTACTTAAATATAAAAATTGTGTCGACAAATGACACCAATACAATGTTTTCAAGTAAGTTAAACAAAAAATATATATAAACGATAAATGACATTGTTTTTAAGTATGTTAAACCAAAAAATACATAAACGATAAATGACACTAATACATTGTTTTTAAGTATGTTAAACAACAAAAATGATATATATAAATTATTGGGGTATGTTGTTGTTGGTTGTGTTCGTTTGTTGCTGTCTTTGGGGTTTCGGTGGTGGTTGATGTGATAACATAACTCCCGCTTGATAAAGCTAACCTTTTAGCTGGTATATTTGCAAATAATTCTTTTTTGCCGGAAAGCAGTCAACCACCGCCAGATCTTGACAGAGTATCAGTTACTATGCCGAGGATATTTTTTCGAACTCGAGCGGTTAAAAGGGTTCTTACAGATCTCAACATAAACAAGTCTCCTGGGCCTGATGGAATACCAGCACTGGTCTTGAAGCAGTGCTCGTCGACGCTAGCGCGTCCATTAGCAGCCCTTTTCAGCTCATTGTACCATGTCGGAGAATTTCCGAATTGCTGGAAAGTTGCTAATGTAACGCCTATCCCCAAAAAGGGGGAGGCTAACAACCCTGATAATTACCGCCCAATCGCAATTTGTTCTGAACTTTCTAAGGTATTTGAAAGTATGATTAATTTCCATCTAGTGAAATACCTGGAGTCCAACAGCTTGCTTAGTGACCGACAATGTGGTTTTCGTAGGGGGCGCTCTACGGGTGACTTGTTAGCATTCTTGTCGGAACAATGGTGTAACTCCATACATCATTTTGGAGAAAGCAAGGTGGTGGCTCTAGATATTTCCAAAGCATTTGATAGAGTGTGGCATGATGCACTTCTGTCAAAACTTGTTGCTTTTGGTGTCGGTGATAATTTTTCAAGATTTATATCGAGTTTTCTCAAAAATCGCACTATACGAGTTGTTATAGATGGGATTTCATCAGACGAGTTCATGATAAATTCAGGGGTAACGCAAGGCTCCGTTCTTTCCCCTACTTTATTCCTTATCTTTCTAAATGACCTTCTTTGTCGAACTTTCAACCCTATATATTCTTTTGCAGATGACAGCGCCATTTGTCACTCATATTCATTTGATAATAGACCAGGCCATTTGGAGGTTACTTCCAAAAGGCAAAACATGAATGATACGCTTAATCACGATCTTGTGACAATCTTGGAATGGGGTCGTGCGAATAGAGTAGAATTCAATGCTTGTAAGACACAATGTTGCATGCTTACGCATAGATCTTCGTTTGGTAGTGGTGCTGCATCTGTTACTATGGGTGATATAGGTACTACGGAATCGGAAGCTCTTGATGTTCTCGGTATGAAAATTCAGTGTGATGTTCGTTGGACTAAACACATTTTTCAGGTTTCTAAAGAAGCTTTCAAGTGCCTCGGTTTTCTAAAGCGGTGTAGAAGATACTTCACCCCATCCGATCTCCGTACTATCTATACCACCTACATCCGTCCGAAAATGGAATACAACTCTCATGTATGGGCCGGTGCTCCAAAGTCTATTTTGGGATTACTCGACCGCGTACAGGAGAGGGCCAAGAGGCTCATTGCTGACAGTAGTGTATCCAACTCTATTGATTCTCTAGAGCATCGACGCAATGTGGGATGCATTTCACTGTTCTATCGTTACTACAATGGTAAGTGCTCTAATGAGATTAGGAAACTTGTTCCTGATACTCGCACATTTTCTCGTTTAACTCGATTTTCGATGAGAGCACATCCTTTTGTGGTTGATTGGCCAATGAATCGCACTACGCATTACAGGGAAAATTCGTTTTTCAGCAGAACAGTCCGTATGTGGAATAAGATCCCTCCGTAGGTCTTTCCTGTCACTTTCAATCTGAGAAAGTTCAAATCGAATGTCCACAGACACTACTCCCTCTTTCCCCCTTCCCGTAAACTAATTTCCTAGTTCTGGCACAGTGCATTGCATACGTAGGGGTCATCCCCTGAGTGCTGGTCCTATTAAAAAAAAAAAAAAAAAATGCAAGCATATAATAATTGATAAAAACAACGAGTAAATCAACTAAATTTATGATAGATGAAGGAGTTTTTTTTTTTATATTATTTATTCTATCATCTTTACAAATTTAGTAAAAGAAAATTATATATACTTATATTCTTTAAAATTTGCTACTTTTAAAAAATATAGCAACAAATATTATCACATGCTTTAGTTAATACTAGCTTATTAATAAAAGAGAAAAAATAGTTTTATAGTTTTTAGAGACACATCCAACTCTCACTCCTAAATCGACTTCATCTCTAAAGCTGATAACTGTTAGACTGTAATATCTATTCGAATTTATTTCTGAGCTTAGTGTAGTTGTTACAATTCTGTATAATGATAATTCGCGAAATATTGAAACTGGCAAACTGAAACTGAAAAAAATTATATTCCTTGTGACGTGGAAGTTTTGATTTTAATTGCCAAATATTTGGGATAAAGATCCCATTGTTGACAGAACATATGTGATAAATATTTAATGTAGGATTTTAATCATGCAATGAATTTCTTTATAAATAATAAGAACTGTTTATAAATTGACTTAATTTCAAAATCGAGCGATTTCCAACTACCAAATCGGTTTTTTGCAATGTTATGTATAAAAAGCTAAATACCGATTAAAGTCTTTAAAATTATAAAAAAACATGATTGTGAAATGTATTAAAACAGGGAAAGGCAAATGAGAAAGAAATTGTTTGAAAAAATAAAATAATTTTTTACAAGACATCCATTGTCGCATTTGCAGTTAAGGTGCTGTTTGTTCTCTGGTATGCTGTGGTGGAATCACGTTTTATCCACGAAATGGTGCACAAAAACTCGTCGATAGTGCGTGAATGCAAGACAACATACCGGAGGCGAAGCAGTACAAAATGCGCTTTTATTCATTTTCTATCAATAAGTTTTTCTGATTTGTATATAGTGATAGGAATATGTCTATGTACTTCCAGCTTTAACCTCTCTCCCTAATCTTTGGCTTAACAGCAATTCAGTTTCGGCTTCTTATCCACCTTCTATTTTCGGTTTCACCTTACCATCTTACTCTTCATTGATTGCGACTTATTGTTAATATTATTTTTGGGCAATATTACTGATTTCTTTCTACTGACGCGGAAATTCGCCAACCTTTTTGCCTCTATTCTATAGCATTCTTCTTAAGCGAGTCCGTGCAGTAGCTTCTTTCAGGAATAGTGCATATATCTAACTGGATTTCCTAACGGCTGAATTAAAGTCCCTGCAAATATCTAATAATTTCTTTTTCCCTCCTAAAAAACTCTAAAGGCCTTTATAATATCTGGGTTTTATACAGTTAGATATTTGTTGCCCAATCTTTTTAAGAAAATCAATTCATTTTATTTACACTAAAGAAAACTAACAAAAATAATTTTTATTTTAAAGTTATTAAATTCAAATATTCCATTTAAATTCCAAATAAAATCTCATTTTAAGACAGTTGTCAGAAAAGCAAATTAATTTCTTATGATATAATGATAAATACAAATATTTTACAAACGAGTATTTTATCAATAAGTAATAATATAAAAATAGGGTTTTCAATTAAAGGAAAATACCTATGGTTCTTATATAAGTATAAATATTTTTAATTTATGTGTACAACTAATTTTATAAATTATAAATCCCCCATCAATAGATTGACGCTCTAAGAAAAATTTACATAAATTGAAACAAAAAAAAAATACATATACACTATTTTCCGACATTCTCTTTTCAAGTTCAAAGATTTAAAAACAATAAGAATACATGCAGACATAAATATGACAACTTAATTAAAAATTTAATGTCCCAATTAAAGCCTTTAATTCTAAAACTTTTCTTTCTTTTATTATCCGACTTATAACACTTGTGACCTGTTTGAGCCACTGTCAATCATTTTTACTTTATTTTTCTGAAATTTAGCATGATTTGTTCTTCCTCACTTACTTTTTAGGTACATCTCCCCAGTTTGAATATCATCTTTATCATCTTTTTCAGAATGTGATCTAGACTTATTATTTATTTTTCATTTATTTTCAAAACTCTTTCCTTAACCTTGAGATAATCTTCAACTTTTATTAGACCGCTTTGAAAATCAGTAAGCTTGCGTTTTATAATAGGGTGAATTGTGTTGTTTTGTATTTTTTTCAGGGTCGTGCTGAATCGAACATAACTTATTGTCAGTTACTATTTTATCAATGTTATCTACAAAATCAGGGCTCTTTTTAATTTTACCCATGTTCAGAATTTTAATTGCTTGTGCAAATTTAAAAATTGTGATTTTTAGATAAGAATACTTTAAAATTGTTTTATTAAAAACATAACATATTAAATTACCTTTGATTAAAGTTGCATTAACTTTTTTTGGTGAAAATATATCTTTATAATATCCACTATATCGGATTCATTATTGCTATTCGTAGTTATTATTTTTCAAAAATTTTTAAATATGATTGAGTTATTAATTTAAGAGGAGTAGATTTTGACTTTTTTTATAATAAACATTAATTGACTAACTGCTTTCCGATATAATACTTATTCGAGGTTGGAGAACTAATTTTATCTTGGCTTCATGCATTCCCATTTTTTATGCCACGAATACATAAAACTTCATAATCAGGCTGTACTAATTTTAATATTGAATTTGAGTTTAATAGTCTGCTTGTATAGCAAACTTTATTTTAAACAAACATTGGCGAAAACAGCCCCAACCACTGCTAAAAGTTTTTTTTATCAAAATTGGGATAAACTGAAATTGGAGCATTTGTAAGAAGCATATTCAACTTTTGAAGCTGGCTGCATAGTCGGGATCATTTATATTTCTTTTGTATTTAACCTTTTTAATATTTTATTAGTAATTTATTATTTAAGCACTAGGCCTTTTTTAAAATTAAAAATTCTTTATTTTTTATACTTTTCCTTGATATTTCGCCAAACCATTGTTTGAACGGTCTTAAAAATTACTTTTGGTGAATTAATTCTCCATTTTGGGTTAAATAAATCCGGATTTACAAATGAATGAGTTGCACCAGTATTCACTTTTAATTTAAGATTTTCTTTTATTATAATATATAGCAATTCTGTGGAGAGGCTGAAAATGATCATTTTCTGTTAGTAAATTTTCAGCTAAATGACCCAAATTTTCAAATCGATAAGGAAAGTAACGATTTTGTTTTAATAGTTAATAGAAGAAGAAGAATTATTTCGTAACTTTACTGACAGTACTAAAATTTTGAATTATATTATTATCCATTGGTTCAGGATGTTGTTGGCTTGAAATACAATTTGGATTAACATTACAACTGTAATTCTTCACATTACGATTATAGTTTAGATTATTTTTAAAATTGTTATTATTCTGTTGATTCATATGGTTACTACAAGATTTATTATAATTAAACTAATTGCTTCTAACAAACGGCGTACTGTTATAACTGTTTGAAATTTGATGTTCTTGAAATCTATTTTTATAAATATTGTTTGTATTTAAATTATTTAATTTTATTATTAAAAATATTTTCGTTTCCACTACTTTCGTAGTAGTAATATCCAGATGCAAAAAGGATATTCGTTGCACTCTCATTAGTGACAGGATTCCTATATGCTAGTATGGTCTTCATTACTCCGCAAATTTGTTGTTTAGAAGTATCCGGAGAATGTATAATGCATGTATAAATGTGAATAAAGTAATTTATCCATTAACAATGTTTTTATATAAGTAAACAATTATTTATAACAATTTCATGATAAAAAATAACCGCTGCATTTAAAAGATACAAATATTTATTATAATAGTAGCAATTAGAAGAAATTTATCTTAATAAAATGCACTATCCGTTTTATGATGATATTACGTTTTCAAATGGATCATTTGAGATTTTTTCTTCATGCATATACTCCTTTTCTTTTTTTTCACGAACACAATTTCTTTGGGTTTGATTTGACTTAAATGTTGTTTCTTTATAATTTAAAATTTTACTAGTTTTACTCTTATCGTCTTCTTTCGTATATTGTTTTTTTAATTTTCTTTTTTTTTATGCTTTTGTTTTTCCAAATTCATATTTTTATAAATAAAATAAAAATAAATAAATAAAAATGTTTTTCCTCATTTTAATCTATTTATTTATAGGATTATATTTTTTTGGACGTTTTTCTTTTCTCGTTTAAATATTTTAAAGATTCAATAAAAACGACATACATATGTATATTAAACATCCGCTTTATGGAAAAGGATTCACAGATAGTTTTTTATAATTTATAAACCATTTTCATTATATATTTACACATTTACATTCTTTTGTATTCCTAGAGGGTCCAGTAAGAATCGCGGGACTACTAAACTTATTTTATTAGGATTATATTGTATGACTTTTTAAACCTATTTAGATGAAATTATCTGCAAAAGTGCAAATTAATCAATTAAATATTTTTAGGATTTTTAAATTTCTTTTATAAATTGTAGTAATTCAACTGTTATTTTTCGTTCCACAGTATTTTTACATCATTGGTAATTTTTCTTTTAGGTATTTTTTAAGCAAACACTTATTTTAGATGTGTGGTCTCTTAGTTTGATTTTTTCAATTGTAGTTTTATATGCTTCAGTATTATTTCAATCTGTTCTTGTTCTCCGTAATGTTGGTTATTGTTGTTATTGTTGTTGATTGTTGTTATATCGGGTTTTTTTTAACAGGAAGTTTACTTTTCAATTGTGGCAACGCCAACAACATGA
This sequence comes from Trichopoda pennipes, assembly GCA_030448955.1. Taxonomy (NCBI): domain Eukaryota; kingdom Metazoa; phylum Arthropoda; class Insecta; order Diptera; family Tachinidae; genus Trichopoda; species Trichopoda pennipes. The sequence goes on from JASKUP010000051.1 coordinate 2,060,552, forward strand.
TAGTTTTGATATTTAATTTTTTGATTTATTCGTAGTAGCTGTATTGGCAATTGTTGCAATGAAAATGGCATTAAAATAATTAAAATCCAATATGAAAATTGTGGTTTTGGTAAAGTTACATTTCGTAAAATTCGTGATATTTTTAGACAACATAATCGTCCTTCTAAGATCGCTATTAAGAATTTGGTCGTAGAATTTGAGTCGATAGGCTCTATATAAAATGTGCGAACACCAACGCGTATTCGACCGGGTCGTTCAACTGAAAACATCGCAGCCGTGTGCCACTGTGTTAAGGCAGAACCAAATTTGTTAATTGCTCGACGGTCTAAATAATTGATGACAAATTTGGTGTAAGGATTTGATTTTGAACCCTTACAAGGTTCAACTTGTACCGGAATTGGATCCGATCGACCATTCACATCGCTGTAGATTCGCTCAATTCATTCAGGAACAACCGGCTGCTTCATTTGCGCTTTTGAAAATCCTGGAGCGATTATTGAGAAGCCTTTGCATGCTTAACGTGGCAGTGATGGCGCGCTATGTGGTCTGGAGGCGTGATTGGGACGTTGTTTTCGAAAATGATGCTGGAAACGGTCAATGGATCGCGTTATCGCGAGGTACTAACATTTAAATTTTGGCCTATTATTGACGACGTGGATTTCAGCTTAAAAACTCAAAATTAATGATGTAATTTGCCAAAGAGTAATTATAAACTTTGATGAAATAATCGACGTCTATCAGCGTGGTCGTGAGGGACATTTGCCAGATATCATTTTGCATTCATAATTGCCGAATCTTTCTCTTCTTAATACAAAAATAATTTGAATCATCTTTATCTAAGAGTTTTGTTTTAGTTTGTTTTATAAAACAAGCTTCTTGTTGAAAACCCCTTTATAATAAATGCTGTAGTGTGTGGAAATATTATTCATTTTAAAAAACTAAAGCCATATCACCAATCTCTTTAAACACGCTTATTTTTTATCTTTTCGCTTAATAAAAGGAAAATAAAGAAAAATCTGTACAAAGATTTTTCTATGGAAATCTTGAATTTTACGTTTAAGCTAAATGTGTTTCCATTGTAGTCATTCAAAAGGTATTGATTTTTTTTTAAAGTTTAAATAAAAATTTATCTTTCATAGTTTAAATTACAACTACTTTTTAATTTTTTTTTTTTAGCTTTTAAGTTTTAATTATACTTCTGAGAAAAAAATTGTTTGAAGTTACTTAGGAAGTCACTGTTACTGTATTCTTAACGTTTTTTAACTGATAAAAGAGAACTAGAAATACGCTTCTATTAATTTTTGACACAAAAACTTAATGCACCAAGGAACTTAAATAAATATTAAATGTTTTAATATATGAGCAGTTTGAAAAAATTAGTCATTATTACTCGTACTTCAACTAAAGTATGTAAACGAAAAAGTTTTTAAAATTAAATTGCAAAAATTGGGCAAATCCCTTTTGAATATCGTGTGCTGAACATGAAATGCTACGGACAGCATAAGATTACAAAATCTTAGATTTAATTTGAAGTGATCTTCATGAAACATGAAGAGGCAAAAGTGTCAAGTCAACGTGTAATGTTTATTGAATAGAACGCATTAAAATTGTAAAAGAAGTTTTTAAAATTTACTTTCCTTGCTTCTTTTCCAAAAACAAAAGAATAAAATGCACTGACTACAGCACAGAATCTATCGAACAGTTGTTTAATTACCACGTAAATTAAACAATTTTTGTTTGTTTCTAAACAACTGCAGTGTTGAATTTGTTTTTTTACTAACAGAAATCTTTTTACTAACAGAAATCTTTTTATTACTTTCTATTTTTTAATATGCCTTAATTTTTGTTTGTTTCTAAACAACTGCAGTGTTGAATTTGTTTTTTTACTAACAGAAATCTTTTTATAATCACAATTTATTACTTTCTATTTTTTAATATGCTTTAAAATAAACTATGAAATACACAAAAAAATTAAATAATTTTACCACACATCCAAGAACTATTGAAAATAATTTCACAATACGTTTCAAGTGAGAGTATAAAAAGTTCAAAGAATTCAACAGGAATAACAGTAACAGTATTTTTGTATAAAGAGTAGCCCTACCAAAAGTAGCGAAATATAACAGCAGCCATAACGAGAATAGGACCAAGTTTGAGTGAAGCTTTAAACCAATTAAATCGCCTAGAAGTGTTTAAGATACTTAAACTAATGCTAAAAAATGCAAACGTAAAATAACAATACTGAATTTTCTAAAAAGAACTGACTGATAAGGATAAGAAACTAAGCGAACCTAAACAAACTTAAATTTTTATTCCAAGTTGAATTAGGAGAAATGGGGAATATAAAAGCAGTATTTAGAGGTTTTAACATTAATTAAACCTTTAAGAATTACTTGAATATTAAAGTGCTTACAAATAGTATTATAAAAAGTTTCCGAGTTAAAAAAGTTTGCTGAAAAGCGTTTTAAAGATTATTTTTTATGAAAGCATATTAAAGAATAAAATAATTGACAAAAGGACCTTTGAAATGGTAAAAATTTCAATATAAAATAACTGGAAAAGACCTTTCAAAAAATTCTTCACCGAAAAGTACTTTTTTTAAAAGTAAAAAGTGAAATAAGGAACATAATAATACCTGCAAAGTAATTTGGATAATTAAGAAGGGTAAAATATAGAACGTGTTATATCACTCCCTTGCTCTTGTTAGAAAAATTATGAAGTTTTCTAAAAATACGATTAAGGAAATATAGTTCGACAGAAACCATAAAAACAGTATATTAAAATACTCTTTTTATAAAGTATTAAAAAGGAAATTTTTCTGAATTTTGTTTTTATAAAGTACATTTTAATAAAGTGCCTATTGAGTTGTTATTGTTTTGAAAGTTCTTAACATCACTAAAGAAGTACCTATAAAAAATAAAACATTTCTGTAGATTATGACCTTGTTTTCTGGGTTTTTATTTAAAAATTTAGTTTTAATAAACAAATACAAATATTCCTATTTTTGTTAAAATTTTGAGATAAAATTTTTGTGTGAATGAAACTAAATACTAAATTCTTTTTGGTAAAATTCTATCATTTCCATAAAATATAAATGCAAAAATATTTACGATATGTAAACGATAGTCAAAATATTGTGCAGTGATTGGTTGCTAATATCATTATCTTATATAAAAACGGGAAAATATTATAACAGAAATTTATTCTGTTAACACAAACAAGAAACATAAAAATAGCAATGAAAGGAACAAAACTTTAATAATAAATTATATTTGAATATTAAATTAATTATATTAATTTTACTGAATTGGAGGAAATCTGTTAAGCTCGCCTATGATAAATGGTACAAAAGATTATGTTCAAAAGAATTTTAATAATAAAATTCAAAGCAGTTAGAAAATGTTTTTAGGGTGTAGCTGTTTATAAAAATGAAGCGGCAGCACTCACATTCTTAATTTTATCAATGTTGAATTTGTTTTTCGCTTTTTCTTTATTGTCCTTGAAGAACATTTAAATTCGAAATTACTTATAAAAACTTTATCAACCTGTCAATTATATTATCTTATTCAACATTGAACTAATCTTTGTCTAGTTTTCTTTAAATTTAAAGTTAATGGCATTAAAATAAAATCAATTATTTTTAAAAACATTAAAGAACGAGTGTGGGATTGAGCAGAAAAAAAACGTGCCACCGAACGTATGCTGAATAAATACAAACATACATATACTCATAGGATAATAAATATCAATTTATACCAGTTAAAAATCACCATTGAAGAAAGTAAAAGTATATATATCTTATTGATGCTTTTATATTTTTGTCCTTGAATTATTTTTATTCCATAAAAAAGAGATATATCAGTAAGAGAGGAAAAGAAAAATATTGTTACGTTTATACCTATTAAAAAAATAAATAACACCAGTTTTTAGAAATCTTAAATTTATAACAATTTTATTAACTTTAACTACACAATGCTGACACTACAGAACAATTTACTTAAAAAACACGTCTTTACTTTATGAGGTTTAATTTTATAGAATGACTATCCACTCAGACGCTGCCCTATTTATATTTGTCCATTTAAAGGCTAGAAAATTTAAGAATTTTCTACTCCCTTGTATCACATTTTGTTGTTGTATATAGTTTTTTTGATGTGTAGGCGCCTATATGTCTGTGTGAATTTTTGTTTTTGTTTTTATGCTGATAAGGTTTCTGCTTGGGATTTATTTCAAAATATTTGTTGCTGTCTCGTGTAGATAAGTTTTCTTATTGTTGTCTTGCGCGTTTAGTTATTAAACAGACATTTGTTTTTGTCCTGCATGCCACGTAGTTAGTAAACAGCATAACAAATTGTTGTTGTTTGCGTTTATAAAATTTCTACGCAGTTTGTAACTAGAAATTTTGTTGTTGTACCATAAGTTTTCTTAGCAAGCCACGCAGTTCGTAAACAATATACCCAGTAGTTCGCTTTATAGCTTAATTATTTTTCTTTTAAACTTAATCAAGACACATCCGTAACACTGATGCCCACTTAAGACTTTTCATCCCGAATATGCTCAATATTTCCTCGGTCATATTTGGCCAACCGTTCCAAGTGGACCACTTTCATCTTAGACATCAGAGTTTGATATTTCTGTGTCCGGTAAACCACGTCATTCAATTTTTTGATCACCTTGTATGGTCCTTCCCAACGATTTTGCAGTTTGGGAGATAGTCCTCTTTTTCGTTGTGGGTTATATAGTAGAATAAGTTGTCCTTCTGTAAATCCTTCCGTATTTGCTACCCTATCATACCTAGCTTTCATTTTGTCGCTGGACATTTTAATGCCATTGCGGACAAACTCATGAAGCTCTTGCAGGTGTTCTAGTCTAGGAACATTTTCATTATTTTCGTGTGCAGAAATCGGTTCAACGCCAAATTCTAAGTCGGCTGGTAGTTTTAGCTCTGTCCCAAACACGATTTTTGCTGGACTGCATGATGTTGAATCGTGGATCCCATAAATGTCGCACATTTCCTTGAATATAGCCGGCTCAAAGTTTCGTCCCTGATCGCAGTGAAGTTCTGTTGGAACACCGTAACGACACACCCAATTGTTCACAAATTCGTCTACAAACGTTTTAAACTCTTGGTTTGGAATGGGATAAGCTTCGGACCATTTGCTGAAATAATCCATTACTACTAGCAGATACCGATTTCCAGCATTACTAACAAGGAATGGGCCTACGATATCCATCGTTATCCGCCGAAAACGGGCCCCTGCGTTGTACTGTTGTAGCTTGCCATCACTTTTCCTTGTTGGGCCCTTGGCGCAATACCCTGCTAACAATTAGCTATCCATTCTGCTACAGATCGTGGGCAGCCTACCCAGTAAAATTGCTGTTTTTTTTTCATTCCAGCCGCCGCTGGGGCCATTATGAAATTGCTTCATTACATCTTTTATCCGGGAATTTGGCACCACGATTAAGTCCGTTGTAGTTTTTCCATCTGCGCTTTCCCAATTTCGATACCAACCATTTATCACTTTAAGGTTATTCCACTGAGCCCAGTATGATTTTTCCAACGAGCTTTCTGCCGATATTTAGTTACGATCCAATCTTATGTTATACAGCTTGGCCGATATAAGTTTTGACAAAATGGAACCATCATTTTGGGCCTCAGACCTGTGCCAATTTGGATACGCCTCACATCAATAATGGCCTCCTTTTACTCGGCTTTCATGCAGTGCCTGCCTTTTACGTTGCATGGGCGCCTTGAAAGGGCGTCTGAATTATGGTGTTTTTGTCTTTCCTGTGCGATTTCGTGTTGTTTGCAGATCTTGGCGTTTTCTTAACAGATCTGCAGTTGCGCTGAAAATGTCCGACCTTACCGCAGCTGAAGCATTTTGCGCGCGACTTCTTTCTTCTAGTAGCTGCTCAAGCATTGCTTTTTTTCCGCTTCTTTTGACTCCGCAAATTTCCGTATCAGCCTCAAGACGTTGTACCTTATAAACTTGTGGCGTTGCGATAACTTTGGCGGTCTCCTGAGCCAGCGCGTACGAGATAGTTTCAGTGAAGGATTCTTTCTACATATTTAATATCTGGATCCCTTATGCCATTAACATTGCTTCAATTTTAAACTGATCCAGGAATGAATAATGTTCACCTGAATAAGTAAGCTGCACCAAACGATCAAGCTCCACGCAAATTCTTGAATTTGACGTAAAATTGTCTGGTCTAGAAAAAAAACTGGACGGAGAATTGCATGAACTAAAAACGAAAATGGACGCCCTCCATATCAGAGCAGGACCGGTGAGAGTCGTGTCTGAGCACTCCAGCAAGATAAACACCCCGAGCTATGACGGTAGTGCACTGTTTAATATGTTCAAGTTCCAGTTCGAAACAGTGGCCAGCAAAAATAGATGGAACAACGAAGAGGAAGCTATTGAGCTAATTTTGGCCTTAAAAGGTGCAGTTACCAAAATCCTCGAAAATAATAACGAGGACATAATGGTGGTCTTACAACGGAAGTACGGCGGCAAGCATAAGAGAGAACTATACAGAATGGAGTTACGAGGCAGGATGCAGAAGGCAAATGTGACGCTGCAAGATTTTGCCATGGAGATTGAACGTTTGGTGCAGTTTAATTATCCAGGTGACCATCATCCACTCCTGGATCAGTTTCAAATTGAAGCATTTGTGAATGGCATAACTGATCTAGATATTAAATATGCAGTTTGTGCAGCGCAGAATGCATCCTTCATCGAAACCGTATGCGCTGGCCCAGAAGACTGCCAAAGTTATCTGAAAGCCACAAGTTTACAAGGTAGGTCGTCTTGAGGCTGATACGGAAAGTTGCGGAGGGAAAAGAAGCGAGATGAAAGAAATGCTTTAGCAACTACTGTAAGAAAGAAGTAAGTCGCGTGCAAAATTCTTTAACTGCGATAAGGTCGAACATTTCAGCGCAACTGCAGATCTGTTAAGAAAAGATCGAGATCTGCTTCACCTCCAAGGGACAACAAACAGGCAATCAATACCAAATCGCACGAATAACCGTTAAACTAAAACAAATTAGCACTGAGGGGCAAGAGCTAGCTTCCACAATCGATGGTCCCGCAATCTACGTTTCCATGATACAACAGAAAAATAATAACCTTACTGTCTGCGGGTTGATCAATAAAAAGAAGCAAGTCCTCACCATGGACACAGGAGCATCTCAGTCTGTGGAGCCTTTCAATAATGTACAACTGTGCACTGGGGTTTCAGCTTCGTCTGTGGAAGAGCCAGGGTACTACTGACTATCGGAAACATCAGTGCAGATCACGTGTTTGTTGTCGCTGATATAGTAGATAAAGTTATTATCGGTGCAGACTTCATAATAGCTCTCGGTATTAATCTGGATATGGGGCAGCAAATAATGATCTCTCCCCTTCAATGTTGGATACGAGAGCCTGGACGCAGTAAGGAAAGTATTTGCCGTCGAACGCCAAAAATTACCATCTCTGGCGGCAACTATACTTTGGAAACGTGTGGAGGCGGATTGTGTGGACAACCGGTTATGGGTGGTAGAATCAGAGGATGTAACAGCTAAAACTCTCGTGAAAAGCTGCAACAATGGAAAAGTCCCTATGAGGATACTAAATCTGTCCAGCACCGAAAAGACAATTGGTGACTATACTAAAACCAGTCGTTGTGAGCCGGCAGGAGCCGTAATTAATTGTGCGACACATTCAGCATGTTCCAAAATAACAGCTAAAGAGCGGGATTTGCTAGCAGGTAGATAAATAAGTAGCAGAACTAAAACAACCCGACAAAAATAAAGCAAAGCAGTTGCTAAGAGAACATACCGCAGCCTTCGATCTTAATAATAAAAGCCAAGGTAGAACAGCAGTGGTGAAACATGAAATAAATACTGGCGAAGCGAGGCCCATAAAACAAGCACCAAGGGGTATTCCCCTTGCAAAACGGAGCGATGTCAAGGAACTAATTAACGAAATTAAGCGGAACGGACTGATTGAGCCATCTTTGAGTCCATGGAACGAGCGCTTAAGGGGCTTAACTGGAAGACTAGTTTAGTATATCTGGGTGACATAATCGTGATGGGATAGACTTTTGATGAACACCCCAAAAACCTGGATAAAAATCTTAAGCGTATAGCGGCTGTAGGACTTAATTAAGTGTTAAGAAATGAACGCTGTTTAAGCAAGAGGTCAAATACTTGGGGCATCGTGTAACAACAGAGGGCGTGTCAACGGACGAGGATAAAATCTTCATGAGCTACGTAGTTTCCTGGGGTTTTGCACATACTACAGGTGATTTGTGCTGAACTTTGCTCAAGCAACCATATCACTGGGGTGAGGCTAAAAGAGCTTTTGTGTAAAGCACCAGTCCTCGCCTGTCCGATAGCTGGACATGAATTTTTATTGGGTACAGATGCAAGCGGCTACGGAATAGGAGGAGTGCTTTCTCAGACGATTAATGGGACTGAAAAAGTTATTGGTTACTATAGCAGAATATTGTCCATGCCCGAAAAAAATTATTGCGTAACACAACGGTAGCTTTTAGCCATACTGGAGTGTGTTAAACATTACCACAAATACTTATATGACCAGCACTTTACCATAAGGACGGATCACTCGGCATTACGGTCTTTGCTGCAGTTTAAAAACCCCGAAGGGCAGCTTACACGCTAAATTGAACGTCTGCAGAGCTATGACTTTAGTATGGGAAACAGGAAAGGCGGAAAAGACAATAATTCAGATGTCCTTTCAAGACGCCCATGTAACGTAGAATGCAGACACTTCACAAAAGTCGAGGAAAAGGAATCCATCATTGAAGTGAGGCTTATCCAAATTGGCACAGGAGAAGACTGGTCTGAGGCCCAAAAGAAGCATCCCATTTTGTAAAAATTATATCGACCAAGCTGGAGAACATAAAGCGGGAACGTAACAAAATATCGGCAGAAAGCCCGCTGGCAAAATCATACTGGGCTCAGTGGAATAGCCTTAAAGTAGTAAATGGTTGCCTATATCGAAATTGGGAAAGTGCAGATGGAAAAACTACAACGGACTTAATCGTCGTGCCAAATTCTCGAATAAAAGATGTAATGAAGCAGTTTCATCCCAACGGCGGCCATCTGGGTGTAGCAAAAACACTGGAAAAGTTAAAACAGCGATTTTCCTGGGTAGGCTGCCCACAATCTGTAGCTGAATGGATAGCTAATTGCGAGCAGTGCATCGCGGCCAAGGGTCCAAATAGGAAAATTCGTGACAAGCTATTAAAGTGCCCTATTTGAGCGGATAGCAATGGATATCGCAGGCCCATTCCCTGTCAGTTAATGCTGGAAGTCGGTATCTGCTAGTAGTAATGGATTGTTTTAGTAAATGGTCCGAAGCGGTTGTAGATGAATTTGTGAACAATTGAGTGTATCAATACGGCGTTTCAACAGAACTTCACTCCGATTAGGGATGAAATTTTGAGTCGACCATATTCAAGGAAATGTTTGACATTTATTGGATCAGAAAGACGAGAACGACACCAATGCATCCACAGTCTGATGGCATGGTAGAAAGATTCAACCGCATCCTGAAAGAATATCTCAGAAAAGTGGTCACTACACCAAAAGGATTGGGACGAGCATGTACCAAAGTTTCTTCTGGCATACTGATCAGCTATCCACGATTCAACATCATGCAGTCCAGCAAAAGTCATGCTTGGGGAGAGCTAAAACTACCAGCCGACTTAGAATTTGGCACACGACGATAATGCAAATGTTCCTCAGATACAAGAAGACCTGCACGAGCTTCATGAGTTTGTCCGTAATCCCTTAAAATGTCCAGCGACAAAATGAAAGCCAGGTATGATCGAGATATATATAACCCGTAACGAAAAAAGCGATTGTCTCCTAAACTGTAAACCCACTGGGAAGGTGATCAAGAAATTGAATGACTTGTTTTATCGGATACAGAAATATCACAGTCCGAGGTCTAAGATGAAAGTGGTCCACTTGGAGCGGCTGGTCAAGAAATACTGAGCCTGTTCGGGACGAAAAGGTTTAAGTGGGCGGCAGTGTTACGGATGTATCTTGCTTAACTTTTAAACTAAAATAATAAAGCAATAAAGCTAACTACTGAGTTTGTTGTTTACGAACTGCGTGGCTTGCTAAGAAAACTTATGGTACAACAACAACAAACTGCGTAGAAATTTTATAAACGCGAACAACAATTTGATATGCTATTTACTAACTGCGTGGCATGCAAGACAAAAACAAATTTCTGTTTACTGACTGCGTAGAAATTTTATATGCGCAAGACAACAACAAACATGTATGTTGTTTATCATCTGCGTAGTTTTCTAAGAAACGTTTTCTACAAAAGGCAACAACAATTATCTTAAAATAAGTTCCAGGAAGGAACTTTATCACTATAAAACAAAAACAAAATTACAGACACACATATTGGCGCCTATACATTGAATAAGCAACATACAATAACAAAATGTGATACAAGGGGAGTAGAAGATTCTTAAATTTTCTAGACTTCTAATGGACAAATAGAGAAGGGCATCGGTTGAGTGGATAGTCAGTGTAAAATCAAATCTAGTGAAGTAAAGACGTTCATATCAAGTGAATTGTTCTGTAGTGTCAACTTTGTGTAGTTAAAGCAAATAAAATTGTTATGAATTTGAAAACTCTAAAAACTGGTGTTATTTGTTTTGCGATAAAGAACTCATAACAAAACGTGTGTAAAAGGTACAAACGTAACAATATTATATGCGCTTCTATAAAGCAGTACGAAGTGCAATTTTTATTTGTTGATTATTTATATTTTTCCGTTTTCTGTTAGAAACGTAAAAAATAAAACAGTAAAATTTCATGGACTAAGTTTGATAATCAGAAAAGAAGACACACAACCAAACAAACAACTACACTGAGTCATAAAGTAATGGCACAACAGTTGATAGTCAGTTAATTATGAAGGTGATCGAATGAACACGCAAAAGTTGATACAGCAGCTTTTAGGCGTTAAAGTGGTAAGGCGTATTTTTATGTGTATGAAGTAAATGCTTGGTCAAAACAAATCATATGATTAAATATCAAACTCTAAAAAGTTATGTGTAATTATTTTGCAATAAAAGAACTCAATAAACTAAAAGTTTTTTAAAGGAAAAACGTAACAACTGCGTTCAGGTTTGGAATAAACTGTATGTGTTTTAAAGGAATGTACGTAACTAATATTTATTCAAGCAAAGAGAATATTTAAATTTCGAATTTATATATTAAATATTTTTGATTTGATTATGGTTATAATGTTGCCACGTCTTTGCCTGTATGACAGATCATTATCTGCTAAAACAAAAAAATACTAAAAGGAGGCTAAAAATTAAATTTATTTTTCAAATTGCATAAGAAAACTATTATGCAGAAAATTGAAAAAATTAAAAGATAGTTATGTATAATTTTTTTGAGTTTTGCTGTCTTGCTTTAATGAATGAGATATAAGACTCCTGAGTTTTCTGTAAAAAGTCTGGTGTAAAATAATAATAATAGTGTTGAAAGGATTCTACACAATTAATTTTTATTAACTTTAAAATGTTTCCAAATAATAATTTTTTATTAAATCATAATTGAATTTAAAAAATATCACATTGTAACAACGCTGTTATAAAATATATTTGTTAGTATCATTTGGGTGTTATTCTCTTGCAAATTAATTTTTCAGTGAATGATGCGAAATTGAACTTGAATAAAAATTCAAGCTATTGTCCAGAATTCTTAATTTGATTTCAAATTGAATTTTCTTTAAGGAAATATTTTTTCTCTAATTTTTTTTTTATTTTAAGCATTTAATTGAGCTTGAGGTTGGCCTTTGATATCAACATAAACATAACTTAAAAATAAAGTTATTTTCCTAGTTTCATATTTTGTTATTTGAAAGTTTATTTGAGTTTCCCACACAAATAATCGCTTTTTGTTTTCTTATTTGTCTATTTTAAAATTTTTATCATTTAATGTAATAAAATTACATGCTTAATTGCTTTAAACGCCTGAAAAGAAACATTCTGTGATATTCACAAATTTCACAATTTGGATTTAAGTATATAGGAAAATCATATTCATATGACCATCGGTATTATTTATGGGGTTTATTAGTGGAATTTATTTAAATAATCTTTAAATAAGGAAGCAGACAACAAAAAATTTAAAAGTTTTAAACAAAATACACAATACTTTATAAAATTGTGATTCACTTTCTCGCAGCATTGTGTTTATGCTCTTGATAATAATTTATTAAAAAAGTAGTTTCCAATACACGTACTATCCGGTTAATAATTCTGTTTTGAGCTAATAAATTGTCTTACCTTCTTACCAACTTATACTTAAATGTTTCTTGAATTAAAGGCTTTTTTTATTTTGAGTGCTTTTGTTAGTTTCAATTTTATTAATTTAATTCTTTTTAAACTCTTTAATAGTAATTTTCACTTGTTGTTGAGCGACAATAATAATAATTCAATTCATAAAACTAAAACTTATATTCTACCGAAAAAGTGCCATTAATGCATGTATCATAAAAGAATTGCTTAATATTTAACTTGAGAACGGTGCTTCCTTAGATTACTTGTAGAAAAAATTGTCATCTTATGAGGCAATGCACAAATAGAAATTAGAAATTGATGTAACACCATACATACATTTATGACACCTCCCTTTTTCGAAAGAATGATCTTACGTTTAATTGAACGACTATAATTAGTTTTAACTTAGGTTCTAATTGAGGGTTTTAATTAATTTTAATATGTTTTAACTAGTTGTAGTTAAGGGATCCCTAATTATGAATTTATAAAACCTGAAGTTAGTCCTTAGGAAATAATTTTACTTTATTGTTATGAACCTTAGAGGTTTTATTGTTTTTTATTCCTATTGTTTTTTATTATTATGGTTCGGTATACAATGAATCTAACTTGTGGCCAGGTGTATTCACTACTAAAACCACGTCACCTACCGGAATGTCTTGTGAACACGACATTTTATCACAAATTCCCTTTTTCTTGAGCTTTGTTATCTCAATTAACAATTTGACTCAGTGGTGTGCCAATTGTAATCGATATTTTACCTCTTTATCATAAACTTCAATATTGTATTTGGGATCTACTGCCCGTTTTAAAAGAAAGTTGAGTGGTGTGGGCGGTTTGCCAAACACCAACTCAAATGGACAATATCCATATACTAATGAAGGAGTGGTGTTATAACAAAATTCGAAATATCTTACCCAGTCGTCCCAGTCCGTCTTGTTGGGTGATAAGTAAGTTCTTAAATATTCGTTGAAGGTTCGATGTGAGCGTTCAACTGCACCTAAAGTTTCATGGTAATAATCTGTGGAGTGTAATTGTTTTATTGCAAGTAGTCTGCAAAGTTCTCCAAGTACATGATTCTTGTATTCTGTACCCAGATCTGTGAGTAGTGTTTTCATGGGTCCGAATTTTCATATGCAATTCATGAAGATTGCTTTTGCCACAGATTTTGCTGATTTTTTCACTTATTCGGACAGATCGCATTCGATTTTATAAATGGCCCTATTGTATATAATATCATGATGCCAAAGTGATTGGCTGGGGTTGCTGTAAATGTAAAATTTTCGCTGTGTTTTGGGCGTACTTTGTTTGTTTTATAGTGTGTATACACTGTTGAACACAAATTTTATATTTGTACTATTAATTTTAAGATACACTGTTAAACACAAATTTTATACTTTTATTTTTAAGACACACTGTAGATATATTTTATTTCTTTACATCAGCATAATTTCATTTGACCATGAAAATAAAATTTGATACTGTAACATCAGCATAAATTTTATTTGGTTCATGGGAAAATTAATTGAATGCAATTATGCTGAATAGACATAATTTTAGTATATAAGCTGTAAATATTTATTCAATAAAAATTAATGTTAAATGATAAGGTAAAAGAATTGGACCTTAATTTATATTCGGCAGAAGTGCTCAGACAATACTGACCCCAAAACAAATCGGCATTTTTATGCTGGACAGAATCGGCAGAAGTGCTAAGTAATACTAAAACTCCGCGAATTAACACTATTAAACCACTTACACAACATATCGATCTTAATTCACCACATGGCGATCCTGCCAATTTTATAAAATCAGATCCTGCCAATTCTATAAAATAAAAAAATAAAATTTTTAAGATCCTGCAAATTCTATAAAATCAGATCCTGCCAATTTTATAAAATCAGATCCTGCCAATTCTATAAAATCAAAAAAAAAATTTTTTAAGATCCTATAAATTCTATAAAATCAGATCCTGCCAATTCTATAAAATTAAAAAAAAATTTTTAAGATCCTGTCAATTTTATTAAAAAAGCCTATCCTGCAAAAATTTTAAGATGCTGCCAATTTTATAAAATCAGATCCTGCAAATTCTATAAAATCAGATCCTGCCAATTCTATAAAATCAAAAAAAAATTTTAAGATCCTGCCAATTCTATAAAATCAGATCCTGCAAATTCTATAAAATCAAAAAAATTTTTTTCCTGCCAATTCTATAAAATCAGATACTGCAAATTCTATCCTGTCGAATTTTCATTAGGAATTATCATTGCCAATTTTATTCCTGCAAAACTTTAAGATCCCTTAAAAAAATTTAAGTTCCTGCCAAATTCTACAAATTCTATATTTTAATCTTGGAAAATTTTATTATCCTGCCTGCTACTGCTTCGATCTATCAAACCAACGACAAACCAAGAAGAGAAAGCATTTCCTTTTAAAAGGACTTTTTTTTAATGAGATAACAGAAACAGGAGGGAAAACTTTTTTAAGAACACAATGGGTAAAACGGAATCAAAACTTGAAAACCCAAACGCAAATGTGGTAAACAATGTTGAGATTGTCGACCACACGGATGACATAAATTCGGTATGGTTGCTGATGCTAATATTAACAATCATTACCGCCGTCAATTTACTTCTGAAAATCTACCTAATACACAAAAGATCATTGAAGAAGAGACATGCAAGTAGAGCGGACAATTTGGATAAAATTTGAAACAGACAAAGTCTAGTGGAGCGGACAAATATGATGGAACGGCAAAAATACAAATTTCATTAAAAAAAACAAAACTCAACACAAATTGTAAATTACTTAAGCTATGAATAGAAATTAAAGTTAAATATATTAAGTAACAAAACTAAAATCAAGTTTGTTAGAAAAAAAAAACAAAATAAGAATGAAGATTTTAATAGAGAAGAAAACTCAAACTTTAATTTTTTTAACCATATTTTAGAAAAAGAAAAGAAAAAAAAATTTTTTTTATGGTATTAATTTTAAACTTAAACTAAATGAGTTAAATAAATACAATTTAAATTATTTAATTGTGAATAATTTTCTTAAATTTTAAATATTATTTTGTTCTAGGCAATTAAGAAATATTTTTCTTTCTTTTGTTTTTTCATAAAACAAGTATGAAAAGAATAAATCTGTCATAGGAAAAGAATTGTTAGGGATTCACTAACTTCACTTTCAGACGAAGATTAACCGTTGTAACAGACCATAGACCACTAGTCTCCCTATTTTCACATAAAAACCCATCCTCAAAACTGACTCGAATAAGACTAGAACTGTCAGACTATGATTTTGACATACAATACAAAAAGGGAGCTAATAATACAAATGCAGATGCACTATTACGTCTAGATATCAACTCAGACATTCTGAAAACCATGATTCCAATCAGTATTGATGAAAAAGAAAAAAAAAACTCTGGCAATAACGCGTAGCATGCTAAAAAAAATAAAATAATTGATAGAAATAAAGAGAACGTTCAAAATAATGAAAAGGACGGCATATCTCAACAGAAGCCTGATCAACTTCATATGTGTAAATGCACGTCAATGAATGATATAAAGAAGCTTCAAAAAATAGAATTTATATATGAAAAAAAGCTGCAGCAAGAAAAAGAAAAAAATGAAAAAATCACGCGTATATTATGTAATAAAAGCGAAAATCCTATGTTTTCAGGAACATTCTTGGAGGAACTTTTAGCAAAATTAAAGAAATTTAAATTTGATACATACGTACTATATGATGATGATGAAATTTTCAGATATATAACGGCCGATAAATTAAAAGAAAAATATAATAATCTGCAGAACAATGATAATTATATAATTATATACAAAATGCCAAAAAGAGTAAAGGAGAATATAAAACAATACAGATTGATTGAAGAATTTCATGGATTACCACATAACGAACACTCCAAACAACAGTTTTGAAACGAATTCACTTAACACCGTAGACCTTCTTCTTATCTCAAGTGAAAACCGATACATCTTAACAATTACGGGTCAGAGTAGAATTTACATTGAATTTGACAAAATGAACTTAAACATAGGAGACCTAATTTTAGTAAAAGTAAAAAATGAGAGGGAAAATTCAAGTTGTTATGAGGACCCATACAGAATTATAAGTGAAGATTATGTGAATACCACAATAGAATATATTGGAAAGGAAAGAGAATTTCATAATAACATGCTAAGACCATATGATAAATTGTAGAATTATCATATTATTACTATATTAAATTAAAATTATCAATAAACATACTACATTATAGAACATGAGGTCAATAAATACTGCAACCGACCCCGCACTCAACAGAAATCCTACCGTACTTCTTTCATAAATACGGTACGATTTTTTTTTGACGGCCAGGGTGTAGTGTGTATACACTCTTGAACACAAATTTTATATTTGTACTATTAATTTTAAGATACACTGTTAAACACAAATTTTATACTTTTATTTTTAAGATACACTGTAGATATATTTTATTTCTTTACATCAGCATAATTTCATTTAACCATGAAAATAAAATTTGATACTGTAACATCAGCATAAATTTTATTTGGTTCATGGGAAAGTTAATTGAATGCAATTATGCTGAATAGACATAATTTTAGTATATAAGCTGTAAATATTTATTCAATAAAAATTAATGTTAAATGATAAGGTAAAAGAATTGGACCTTAATTTATATTCGGCAGAAGTGCTCAGACAATACTGACCCCAAAACAAATCGGCATTTTTATCCTGGACAGAATCGGCAGAAGTGCTAAGTAATACTAAAACTCCGCGATTTAACACCATTAAACCACTTACACAACATATCGATCTTAATTCACCACAGTATATTCATATTTTTCCAGTAATAGTATTTTCTAAGTTTATTCAACAATATTGTGATCCCTGGGTGGCCACCAAGCGGTGGATCTTTATGATTTTTCATTATTATTTCAAGTTCGCAATGTCTTTAAATTTATTACTTCGAGTATTTTCAAATATTTTATCATTAAGCGGTAGTTGCAACTCTTGAATGCCATATTTTCTAACTTTGGTAAAAATTGATCTAAATCAATCTTTCCATTAATAAAACAGTCATCCATCGCGGTTTTCATCAAGATATGTTTTCCTTTTATTACTGAACACCTAAGTGTATCTAATATTTGGGTAAACTTTAAACGAAGTAATTTTCTAACCTTGTTGGTGTTAGTAACTTCATATACGCGAGGCTTAGTGTTCATTTGATCAATATTACAATTTGTATCAGTATTATCAATATGTTGGTTTTTATTTTGTTAATGTGTTCACCCATATCTTTAATGTCATTTAAAATCATGCCTGATAGAGCATGTTGTTTTCTTTGTATATATAGCTCCTAACTTCCTAACTTCCTAGCTTCCATAGACATAGGGACGGAAAAATTTGTTTGCGGTTAATTCTTGTTCAATAACTTGATTCACCTTTGGTAAAGGCCATTGAGGCCTTGAGGCGATAGGTAGGTGAATATTATTATATTCTTGACTAAGAATAGTTCCGCAGGCATCTTTCCTTGCATCCATTGTGATGTAAAATTGCTTTTCAAAATTCGGGTACTGTTATATTGGTGGTAAAGTAAAGTCTCTGGAGCTACTTTCAAGTTCTATTTGATGAAAACCTGGCATGAGGACAAGACATGAAAAATATTTGGCTATTCCCAGCTGGTTTAAAACGTCGTCAATTCTAGGGAAAGAAAATTCGTCAGCGATAAGTTTTTATTGACTTGCCTATATTCAATGATTAGTCTAAATATCTTTTCGTGATTTTTTGGTACAAGCAATATTGGGGTATTAAATTTGGATACAGGCGGTTTTACAATGTCACCACTTATGAGTTTTCATACCTGACTATTTACTTCGGCCTTTTCTGATTCTGGAATCCGATAGTTCTTTATGTAGACTGGTGTCTTGTTTTTCCTTATAATAATTATTACATAAAATTTTGGGAAATTGGCTTGAAGTTTTTCTAGAATTTCTTTTGATCTGGATTCACTGTTTTTATGTTGCTATTGTGGAGTTTGAACTAGGAAGTAATTATCTAAGTTTTCTGGGAAAACGTTTGTTTTTTTATATAAATGTATTTTCATCTGTAGTTTTAATAATACAAACACAAGGTAATTTATTTGATGAGAAACCTCCTCGTTGGGTACAAATATAGAACTATTTTCCGTTTTAACGTTTATTCTTCTAATGACTTCGCTTCGTCCGGGTATCGACAAAAGATTTTGTGAAGAAGGTAGAGTTCTTAATTTGAAGATTGCATCATTTGTGAAACCGTCTGGTCGGATTACTAATAGTTAACTATTTTGCCCAAACGCAATTGTATTTTGTAAAGAAATCAAGACCTAAAATACCATCAGTGGGTATTGGAAAATTATCATCAACGATTAGTAAGTCATGTTTAATAAGAATATTTCTGTTAATTAAGTTGCCTGTGACTTTATCCATCGTATATATTGGACCTAAGCTTACATTTATATGTAGGGTTTATGCAATAGGTTTTTAAAACGGACACACTGGCACCAGTATCTATTAAGAATGTATTGACATTTTGGCTTAGTGTGTCTTTAATAGAGCAATAGCTCGATAAATTGAGCTTAAAATTATAAATACGATTACTGTTGAAAGTTGCGGAGTCGATGCTGTTATCATTTTTGGTTAGTTTTCCCCCGGATGAGTGGTCAGGGGTTCGTTGCTGTTTCCCCGTGCGTCACCAGTAATGAAATTAATATTTCTATTAGAATTAGTATGCCTATAATTGTTGCGACTACCGCAGTTGTAGCAATTATTATTACCATTTCGGTTGTAGTTACCGCAAGTGTTATTTCGGTAATTAATATTTTTATTATTACGCCCATTATTATAATTGTTGTTAATGCCATTCTAATTTCGATAATTATTGCGGTTGTAATTTCGATAATTATTGCGATTAAAATCTCGATTATTAGTGGGATTGTGAGGTATTCTATTTCTACATCTATCGATCATAATTGAGCTATGCCAGTTTGCATTTTGCATGAATGACTTTGTCGCGGCTCTTGTAGCAATTTTATTTGCTGCTACTTCCGTCATGCCGTCTGACATATAGACATCCGCCATTTCATTGGAGAGTTGTTCAATCTCTTTTACGAACTGGATTTTGTCATACTGTTTTTAATTTTTCAATTATTGCTTCAATTGAATTGAGCCCTTTTATTTTATTTCTGACATTGCTCGTTATTTTTGTATGTATTATATTTATAAGGAGGGATTCTAGATTTGACCCTTTTACAGATACCAGCAAATTAATTGCGTCAATGAATTTACGCAAATTTATGAAATTACCCTCAAAATCAGGTAAAATTTTGGTAGCATGATTCTAGAAATTTGGATGGATCAGTCATAGTGGACTCTATTGGGGTACTTTGAGGCAGATTCAATATTGGAAGTTTTATATTTTCGGTATTGGAAGGTGATGTGAATGGCAATTGAAGTTCTTTACAAAATTTATGAAATTTTAGTCCACAAGCTATCTCGAATTGTTTTGCATTAGGTGAAATGCTCCACTGTTAATTTATCCTTAATTTTATTAAATAAAGTAAGTGTTTTGTTATAATAGGTTTCTAAAAGCTCTAAATGCTTGTTGAAAGTTTCTGTACTTGGTGTTTGAAACTTATTTATACATTTGAAGATTTTTTCAAATTCAGTCCTATAAGAAAGAATTCTTTAACCACAGTTGACCACTTGTCCTGAGCCATTGAAACAGACACAAACAAAAGAAAACTTTTCTTACATATTTGAATGCTTTTTAGTATTTTATTTTCAAATTAAAAAAAAAAATGTAGTTATTTATCATATTATATTTTTGAAATTATTTTGGACGTTTTCAACTTGATATAAAGAATTTTACTGTCGACAAAATTTTGTCTTTCTTATTGTTAATTATTTTAATTCGTGTAAAATTTAAGTAACATTTTAATTTTAATAAGTTGGAAAAGGCGAACAATAATACATTACACTTGTTTTATAGAATTTAATATTTTCTCATTTATGTTAAAGCATCCTTTACTAAATATATTTGTTCTTTTTAAATAATTACGCTTTTAATGTGTGTATATATTTATATATTCACACATATATTGTGAATATATAAATATATTCGTGTTTGAATATAAACAAAATATATAGGTACTAAAAAAAATTTACCAGCGCCTCTATCATGAAGTTTTTGAATACCAAATTTTTGATGGTCTTCTTTTGTTGATTTTGTTTGAAGAAACGGCTTGGTATGTTTCACCTATTGATAAACACTCCCACTGACACAAGTATATTATTCACGACTGCCTGTCCTTAAAAAAAAATTTCCGTTTTTTGTTTGGTTGTTTTTATTTTATTTTAATGTTATTATATCTGTTGGCTTTTTGTCATTAGTTTTTTTAAGAAATAGGCAACGCTAAGTACTACTAATACTAGCCCTAAACCAACTTCTATAATTAAATGGGTATTAGTGTCATCTTTTTTTCCCTCTTTTTGCTCCTCAGTCTTACCAACACTCTTGCCTTTTAGTGTTTGTCCTTGGGATTTATTAATCGTCATTGCGAATGCAAAGTGAACGGGAAATTGAACTTTTAAACTTAAATGGTAAATCACTTGGTATGATAGGTATCCTTGGAATAAGCATGGAATCAATAGATTTTCACGAACACAATTCGCCATTAATTAAGCTTTGTATTTTTAAATTTATTTAATGAACGTATGTATTTGTTTTTTGCAGCTAAAATGACTCTTTCACTTAACCAAAGTAATCGCTGTTATTTTGAGCAATGTGTGGAAATATGTTTGCAATATATAAGAATAGATAGATATACCTAGATGTAGATACTCATTCAAATTTTAGGAAATATTGTTGACTGCTAACAAAATCGTTCGAAGTTTTATTCTTTAGCAATAAAATTTTAGAACAAAAACATTTTGATATTAAGTGTATCGTTAAAATTGCATCGAATAAAAAATCATTTTTTAACTTCAAAGTTAAGTGTAATTGTAGGTGACTTAATACTTTTAAACCCTCACTATCCAATATTTCAAGGTTTTTTTAGTTCTATAAAAACTATTAATTTTAAAATTACGTGAATCAAATCGCACGAAAAATTTTAAAGCATGGATAATCTGCATACATACATACGTACATATGTATATAGAATGCATATTCAAATTTTCACTTTTAATATTATCCAACACGTCTAGAATAAATCACTGAGCCCTGTTTAGGAACTTTATAAAGTTTCAACGTAGGCTAGGTAAAAAAAATAAAAAGTTCTTCGAGTTGCTCTTTAAATTTTCTCATGCAAAGAAAAATTACTTCGAAATAAAGTCTAGTTTTGGAAAACGTACCATGTTCGTTGGTCTCTCCTGGCAAACTCTGTAACATAAGCAAAGCTTGCTGATGTTTATTTAAACGTATTTATGTGTGTATATGTACATATGTAAGTCAATTTTTTATATAATTATATTTTTATGGTATTATTTTATACATTGTTTGGAAAAAAAAATTTAAAAATTAAACTTAAAATGCATATTTTACTAAATTGAAAACAAATTTACCAAAATTTGAACTTTTTACTTGTTCCATACAATATACATGTTTCAAAGTATTGAAAAACATGCAATCTATCTACATACATATGTACATGCGATTTTGTTGTAAATTTTAATTGAGGTAAGATTTTTTCCCCAAAATTGTGACGATATTATCTCTAAAAGAATCTGGTAGCTATGTAAGTTAAGACTTTGCTGTACGCAAAATCTAAAAAAAACACTTTTTATTTTTGATATTTACGACCTTACTTTATTGAATTCAAAAATAGAACTGAAATCTAAAATTACAAAGTATAGTTTTTATACTAATTTAAATGATCTAATTAAAAGGTGGTGTGATCAAAATTCTTATTAAATATACATATTGTATTGATTTAGCAAGAATTGCAGACGCTGAGTTTGCAATTATTGGTAAATGGAAATGATCTAATTAAAAGGTGCTGTGATCAAAATTCTTATTAAATATATTGTATTAATAATTGCAGATGCTGAGTTTGCAATTATTGGCAAATAGGGTCAACTTTAATAAAGAAAAGAAAGTTACAATATTGACAAAAAATTAAATTAAGTTATTAATGTTGTTTGTGTTAACTCTTAAGTCGAAACAAAATTTGGAGAAACGGTCCAGATTTGCTACTTACAATATGATCTTTTGGTTAAGAAGATAAATATACTTTATGTCTGCGTTTGATTAGACAATAGGAAATAATAAAAGTTACAATAATTATTAGTATTATAACTAAATCTGAACTTAAACCTATATGAATATTTTTATTTTTATTCGTTAGTAATTCAATTTCATTTTCATTATTGTTTTGTTTTAAAAATAGTTCTTCTAATTTTATTTGAGTTTTGTTTACAGAATTATTTTCTTTAATTTTTATTATCAAGTTAGGCAATACAAAAGTTTCATGCATTTTAATGTTTACATTTGTGTAGGTTATATTTCGTACAACAACTTTACAATTTTTAAATTTTAATAAAAAAGTTCCTTCTTGTTTAAATTCTAAATTATTACAGTCTTATATATTTTATGTTTCCATAAAAATTTCTAAATATTTCTAAATATTATAATTCCTGCTATTATCTCCTCTAGAGAAAATTATCTGTCCGATATCGTCGATGTGATTGCGGAGAAGTGATATGTTACTGTCAATTCTATATATTTGTTATATAAATTCTACTTCGTCTTCTAAAGATTTAATTTTATTTTGTGCCTCGTTCCTAAAGCTGTTAATAAACCTGCTGATAGAAACTTGTTGTTTATAAATATGTGTAGTAATGTTTTTAATTTGATCTGTCGTAAAACCATTTATATGTACTTAATTGTCCAGTTAGTACTACTGTTATTGTCGTGTAATTGCTCTAAGGCGTCTTTTATTTCCCTTTCATTGTCACTGTCCATAGATCCTGCAACAGATTTTAAATCTTTCCCTAATATATTCATTAGTCCTCGTTTCGTTCTAGAGTTTAAATGCAAACTACTTAGCTTGGCTTTTAGTAATATAAAATTTTTATAGATTGTTTCTAAAAGTCGTTCGTCCTCGAATGTAGCTGATTTTAAAGAATTGAAATTGTCCGATAATAGGTTTACGGTTTTGTCATAAAGAGTTAAGTTAATAAAGTGAAATATCTTATCGTATTGGTCTATAGTCCTTACTTCTCCTGTCTTTATTGGTATATATCCGTTATTATGGTTCAAGCTTTGCACGTGTAATTAATGACCGTTCGTCAGTATTATCCCAAATAGAATTACGATTATAGTCCTCATGGTAAGTCTATGGGAAGAAAAAATTGAAAGTAATATTTTCAGGATTGCTTAATATTGTTTTTGTGTACTATGCTTACTGTCTCTGTCTCTATAGTTGTATTATAATTTTTTGCTACTATTTCTTTCTTGTATCTGGACAATAACTTATTGCCTAATCTCCTATTTAATTTTACGAAAATTTCTTCGCCTTCTGCGTACTCTTTTGGAATTAATCTTTTTTTATTGTAGTACGCGAGATCCACTGCTTGTTTCTCAGTGAGTTTTTTTCTTGTTTCCTCTACTAACTCTTCTTCCGAAGAATACATCTATTGGTCTTTTTCCTGTAACGGAGTTCATTGAGAAATTATATTCTTTCACCGATCTTTCTAATAACTCCTGAAATGATCGATGTACGTTTTCATTTTGAAGGCAACGCATAATTTCTTCTAAAGTGGAATGGAAACGCTCCACTTGCCCATTAGAACAACTCGTATGAGCTGTCCGGAAAATTTCGATTCCGAATTCATTTTCTATCATTAATAGATTCAGAATAAAATGACTTCTCGTCGTCCATGACCAATGTCTCTAGAACGAAGGAGAAAAGAATATCTCTTAAAGGCTGACGTATATCCTCGGCAGCTCTTAAGCTTATTTGCTTAGCTGTAGCATATCTAGAAAATTTAACCACTGCCGTAAGTACCAGTTTCTTCCCAACCACGAATATGTCTGACCTGGAAATTTTGGTATGGGATTTGGTTGGATTATTGGTCTCATTGTGTGTCGGTCGTATTTATTTTCCTTACACACGATGCATTTTCTTATTACCTTTTTAATCTTATTAGCCATTAATGGAAAGTAGTACCTTTCGAGAATTTGTGCTCGATTTTCCTTGCAATTTCTATGAGCTCTATTGTGAGTCCTGATTATAATATTTTCCTATTCTTCCTCACAGCTTATATTATCGACCATTATTTGACTGAACCTTACCTTATACTTTGCGAAATGTAAAGGATAAAGTTCCTGAATTTTCCCCATGATCTGTTCTTCTGTCTTGATACAGTTTATAACTGATGGATTGAGGTATCGTTTCAAAAGGGATATCAATTTCTCTTCCGAATAAATTTGTTGTTATTGTGTGTCGGTGATATGTAGGAAAAATAATTTCGAACTGATAGGATGATATAACATCCGTTTTCAGAAATAGCTGGTTCTTAAAAGCATTTATAGGTGCTTCCACACTATGAATCATGAGATGAACTCTAATCGGAGTTTGTTGCAATAGACAACGTATATACTTGTGGATCTTGTATTCTGGACAAAGCGTCTACTACCACATTTGTCTTCCCAGGTTTGTAAAATATTTCGTAATTATATTCTTCTTATATAGCCTTCCACTTCTTCATTTTACTATTTGTGTTCTTATTGCTCAAGGCATAAGTTAATGGCTGATGATCGGTGTAAATTCTGACCTTAGCAGAACCGTATAGATAATTCCTAAGAGAATTAAGTGCCCATATTATGGCCAACATTTCTTTTTCATTTGCGGCATAATGTTCCTCCGCCTAATTTAAGGTTATTGATATAAAGGATATTGGTTTATCCTCTTGTGACAAGATTGCTCCAACAGCGAAATTCGAAGCATCAGTCACCAGCTCGAAATCTTTGCTAAAGACTGGATACGCAAGGATTATATTCTCAGAAGTGAGCGAGTTCTTTATGTTTAAAAAAGCTTCTTTAGCTTCATTGTTAAAGCTAATAGGTAATTTAGAGGATTTATTTTTGGACACTCGTCCTCCTTCCCTTCTTAAAAGGGATGTCTAGGGTTTTGCAAGCTTGGAGTAATCTCTAACAAATTGCCGGTAATACCCTGACATACCAAGAAAACTACGAAGTTCCTTTATATTTTGTGGCTCCAGGAAATTTTTTACTGCCCTTACTTTCTCCGGGTTGGTTTTTATACCATGCAGAGTTATAATGTAACCCAGAAACTCAACTTCCTTTTTAAAAAACTCAATTTCCTTTTTAAAAAATTTACACTTCTAATGCTTGAAAAATATTCCTAATATGAGTATAATGTTCCTCTTCGTTTTTGCTAAATATAATAATGTTATCTATGCACATATAGCAACATATTTCAATATACTTCCGAAGTATATCGTCAAGTGCGCGCTGAAAAATTGAAGGCGTATTTTATAAGCCAAAAGGTAAACGCGTAAATTCATATTTACCGTTATTTATTCTGAACGCAGTTTTTCAGTGTCAGATTTTTTTAGTGGAATCTGGTGAAAACCAATTTTAAGGTCAAGTACTGAGAAAAAATTACTTGTTCCTAACTGCGAAATAACTTCCGAAATCTGCCTTTTTGGGAACAATCCATACCGGAGAATTGTATGGAGCCTAGATGGTTTTATGATACCATCTTCTAAAAGCTTTTTCACTTGACTCTCAACTTCCGATTTCAAGGAAGCTGGGTTAGGATAAAACTTTATGTAAACGGGTGAGTTGGTTGTGGTTCTAATTTCCCTCACAACCTTAGTGGTATAAGTATAAGTAAGCGTTTCATCAGGTTTGGAGAAAAGTTTAGAATACTCATTTACTATTTTTCCCATTTCCTGTTTCTGTCCTACTGACAGATTTTCAACCTCAATATTTATAGCATTAACGCACTGTGTAGGTAATTGTTTGAGACCTACTTTGAGCCCATTCTTTTTTAATGTCATGTAATTTTCACTTATGTAAATAAGTGGGTATCGTTCCCTTAAATGCCGTCGAAAGTTTCGATGGAAGGCATTAAAATTAAATTTTATTCTATCTTCTAAAGTGAAAAGTTGAACATATGTTTGTTCGCTAATTTTTATATCTCCTACCACTGACCTGGCGAAGAAAGAATTTTTATTTAAAATACGAGTTTTTGCATAGATGGGTTTTGCGTTATTTTTTACTAGAACCCGTGTCCAATAAGAACTTTAAAATTTTCCCGCTCTTCGATCTTACCTCAAAATATGGTAACGAAGAGCTTAACAAGCTAAAAAATTTATGTCAGTTGGTTCGCCAAACTGTTTTTCATTCTCTTGGACAGCATTTATGTGCGTTTTCCTCTGCTATTGATTAGGGGATTACTGGGGTCTCTTCCAAAAAAATGGATTTGGTTGAGGCCTATTCATATAATTTACTTTTCCAGACCGCATGCTTTGGTCTACATACATTGGTTCTGGACGAGATTGAGGTTTAGGTGGTCTGGGTTGTCTTGGTTGCCAATTCCGTGAATTAGTCTGCGGGAAGTGTGCTAAGTGAGGGTAGAATTTTTGACCTTTATCAAACTTTTGTCTCGTGAGCTATGAGCATGGTTTGCTCTAAAATCTTGATTTTTAAGTTTCAGACAAAGATGAAGGGCTGCGGCAGATCTGCCGGTTCCCTAATTCCTAATAGGCGTGATAGATCTCCATTCAGCCCCCTTATGAAGGTATCCAGGGCTTTGTCCCTGTAAGATTTAGTTACGACATTTAAAGACTCACTGCCCATCTCCAGGCATCCTAATTTATTCAAAATTAAGGAAAGGTGGGTGTACACCTTCTGATAAAAGTCCTGTGTCGTTTGACTACCTTGCACCAGAGTAGTCATCTGATACTCAACGTTGACAAGTCTCTCTTGTCACCGTAGTGAGTTGACAAACACTGCAAAATTGCCTGCCAATTGAGTGGAGTATTGTACGACTCCAATGCCGTATTGCGTTACCAGTGATTTTATTTCTAATCACACTAAGGATCACAAAGTATTTAGGGGTACCTTTGATCGCCTCGTACATTGTTAAAATTCTGTCCACACTCTTCCTCCACGAGCTGAATTCACCTGGTTGCCCAGAGAATTCCTTTAAACATTTTATACGTCCGGTATTCTATCCATGTCGTTTATATTGTCTGCGGGTCTATTAATTTGTTGGTCGCCTAAATCTGACAAATTAGCACTAGGGTTTAGTGTTTCCTGAATAACTCGCGGTCCCTGTCTGACAAGTACTTCAGATGCTATTTTTGATATTAGGAGCTTAAGATCTTCTAAACTTAGCTGTGTACTACCTGAAGGAGTGTCATTATTAGTAGGAAGGACGGGAGGACGTATTAAATTATTGGGATTTGCCATTTTGTTAAGTAGTACAATTTTTTGTTTTGACTCAATTAGTGTAATTTATAATTTTTAACAGATCTTTACTTTTAACAACCGTTCTCTACTTTAAAGGAAACTGGAGGGTCCCGTAGAAATCGCAATTTACCTATTCTTTTTCCTTCCAAATAATTTAACTTTACTAATTATCGAACTAGAGGGTCCCGTAGAAAATCGGAGTTTCAGCCTTTCAAGTATAATAACTTATATTATAATTTATGTTCTTAATAGTATAAATGTTCTTAATAGTATTAATTTATATTGTTCTTTCTTTTTTTTTCTTATTTTCTATTATGTTCTTCAATAATATTTATATGATTTTTAAAATCTGAATTATATACTTTTATATATTCTTTAGAAACGATTTATATTTTGATATTCTAATTACTTAAGGGTACCTTTTGTTCGTTGTTTTCCATTTTGTTCCTAGGCAGTCTTCCTTCTCTTCTTTTCCAAATCTTTCCTTCGTTTTTGGCTAATCTTTCCTTCTTTTCCTTTCGCTTTTCTGCTGATATTTTCTTATCTCCTTTTCAATTTTCACAATTTTTTGAGATATGTCTTTTTTTCACAATTTGTTTAAGGATGTCTTTTTTTCCTATTCCTTAATTTAGTTTTCCTTGTTTTTAATTTTCACAAGTTTTTCTGAGGGGTGTCCTTTTTTTTCTTTTTCTTATTTTCACAATTTTTTGAGATATGTCTTTTTTTCTCACAGTTTTTTTTTGAAGGATGTCTTTTTCTCTTTTCCTTAATTAAATTTTCCTTATCTTTAATTTTTACAACTTTTTCTGAGGGATGCCCTTTTTTTCACAATTTATCTTTGAAGGATGTCCCTTTTTTCACACTTTTTCTTTGAAGGATATTCTTTTCCTTTTCTTTTTAATTTTCACAATTTTTCCTTGAGGGATGTCCTTTTTTTATTTCCATAATTTGTTTAATTTTCACTTTGCGGAAGAGGCTGACACATATATGTCCCCTTTTTTCTACTAAGGAGCCTTCTTTTCCGACTTTTATTTTTTACTACGCTCGGGCGCTAGTTAAGACTTTACTGTACGCAAAATCTAAAAAAAAACACTTTTTTATTTTTGGTCTTTACGACCTTACTTTATTGAATTCAAAAATAGAACTAAAAACTAAAATTACAAAGTATAGTTTTTATACTAATTTAAATGATCTAATTAAAAGGTGGTGTGATCAAAATTCTTATTAAATATATTGTATTGATTTAGCAAGAATTGCAGACGCTGAGTTTGGAATTATTGGTAAATGGAAATGATCTAATTAAAAGGTGGTCTGATCAAAATTCTTATTAAATATATTCTATTAATAATTGCAGACGCTGAGTTTGCAAATAATTGTTCAAAAAAGAGCATTAGTCATCATGAGGCTACGCACTTGAGTTGATATTGGATATTATAATATCAAGCAAAAGTAAAGTTCAATAAAGAAAAAAGGTCAACAAATAGAAATTTACTTGAACCGCTTTTAAAATTTCAGATAAAATCAAAACACGCAACCATTATTATGGTAGTATACATAAAATTGTTTTATTATTTGATTTTTGCGTGACGGATGCTAAGCTTTGATGGGTGTATGGCATTTGTTATTAAAGCGCGATTCTTTCACTTTAAACGAGAATTTAAGTGTGCAAAAAATGTCGGAAGGAACAAAATATTGAAATCTATGGAAGTTTTTTGTTTTGTACGGAATGACCCCTACACATGCAATGCATTGTGCCAGAACTAGGAAAATAGGTTACGAGAAGGAGGAAAGAGGGAGTAGTGTCTGTAGACATTCGATTTGAAATTTCCCAGATTGAAAGTGACAGGAAAGGCCTCCGGAGGAATTTTATTCCGCATACGGACTGTTCTGCTGAAAAACGAATTTTCCCTGTAATGCGTATTGTGATTCACTGGCCAATAACCACAAATGGATGCGCTCTCAACGAAAGTTGAGTTAAGCGCGAAAACGTGCGAGTATCGGGAACAAGTTCCGTAATTTCATCACAACACTTACCATTGTAGTAACGATAGAACAGTGATACACAACCCACATTGCAGCGATGCTTTAATAACAAATGCAGAACCATTACCGAATGTAGATCTATGCGTAAGCATGCAACATTGCATCTTACCGCCATTAAAAGCGACTCTATTCACATGACCCCATTCCAAGATGGTCGCGAGATCGTGATTAAGCGTATCATTTATGTTTTGCCTTTGGATCTAACCTCCAACTGGCCTGGAACTAACAACCAATCATCGCCAATCATTAAAAGAATAACAACATGCAATATTATTAGAACGCTGTAAAAACAACATCCAGAGTTAAATCTTCAAGATTTTAACGAATATGCTGCGTGCAAATTTTATAGCGAGCGTTAAACAGGGGGGGGGGGGGCAACAAAAAACAATTACTTGTAATCACTCTGTATCGAAAAATGCTTTGTTGTGTTTTATTTTTTGTTTACAAACTGCTCCATGAGGCATGTTTGCCTGTGCGAATTATGTTTTTTTAATGATGACGATTGATGGGTTTTTCCCAACATTTCGATCGTATAGGCCATTTTAAAGGACTATCTAGCCCGCTTTGTTATTACTTTGATTCATTCTATACAACTCAAAAATGGTTCTTGTAGATTATTTGTATATATCTATCCATTAAAAAGAGTATCGACAGAACATTTTGCCACAACTTAATGTCGAACATAATTTGTATGCCATACTAGTTACTGTCAACTTCTATTGATAAATATTTCATACAAAACATTTAATCTTTCTTTGCTTGTATTTTATTTTTAGGGTGGAAGGATTAATATATTTTCTTAAGGAATTATTCACATCTTTAAACTATTGTCAACATTAAAAATGTGTATGCTTGCGTTTCATTTATTTTGATTAAAAAAAGGATGCTGATGTTGCCATAATATGCACATTGAATTCGAACCTTTTTTTATCGGAGTGAGAACCGCAAAGGCAGGTATAATAAAATAATAAAATTTGTATAAGATTTTGTATTTAAGTTAGATACGCTTGCTTTTAAAAGTACTGCAATGCAGTTTTTATTAATGGCAAGTCTTTTACCTGTGAACTTATATTTGAAGTGTGTGGGCGGAATTAAGCATACTTGAAATTAGAAAATCAGAAAAAATTTTAAAAATCATATTTTATAAACTAAAGCCTTCGAAAATAACTTGTGGTTCTTTCGAATACTTTTAATCTTTTTACATATTACTGAACACAAGCTTGACGTAAATATGTAAATGGTTTTTCAAGAAGAAATTTGTTTCCTAAAGTAAAACAAAAAGTTTTGAATAAGATGATTCAAAAAATTTGAAATTGAATTGTATTATGAAGAAAAAATTTCAGCAATTATGAATGAAAAATAACATCTGGCAAATGACCATTATGACCACGTGGACAGATGTCTTTCATCAAAGTTCTTAATCACTTTTTGGCAAAATGGCGATCCTATTTCGTTAATCACATCTCTTCTTGTTGAAAAACCCGCTTTATGAAGACGTATGTAGCTGTGCGGTTTTTTTTTCAACATATTTTTGTTCAACATAAAAACTTACTCCAAATTATTTTTGACATTTATTTAAATATTAGTAGCTGTTCAAGTTTAACAAAGGAATTTCATTGTTGTTTTGCCTTTGATAAAACTTACTTCAGTATATTCTTATGAATAATTAAATTTACTTATTATTAAGTTTATGTATGAAATTGTAAGTTACTATTAAATATTTCAAAAGGTACTGATGGAAGACGGCAATTAAATTGAAATAAAGCATAAAATTGCTGCGGGGGTAAGGATAACCCAGAAAATATTATAGAGAAGTTTAACTTTAAAATGAACTAAAACAAAGATTAATGTTTCAAATTGACATGAAATAACCTTTATTTGAAAGATAATCTTCAGGCGTTATAATGAAAATATGACATCTGGCAGATGCAGATCCAATTTTCGATTAATGTTTTCCAACATTTGTGGCCGTATAACGACAATAACGTGGCGAATTCTGTCCTCCAAATGATGTAATTGGCACAGATTAGCAATTTCACATATCACCACAGAAAATAATCTAACGGCTTTAAATCGCCGCTAGTTTTACTAGTCCGAAAATAAACTATGAGGTTACCAAACGTTTTCTACAATAAATCAATTATGGCAATATGTGTGGGATATGTTGCGGTATTATGTTGAAACCATAACTCCTGCCTGAAGTACAGACCAATGACTGCACTAGCCCAAAAAGCACACTTAACAGTTAGTTGTCTGGAGTGTAACGTTATCTCTAGATACATTTGCAGATTGTCACTTCAAGTACGGTAGTTTTTCTTATTCTTCTTTCATCCATGCAAAAAAGTGAGCTTCATCGCTAAAATAAATCCGTTGATAAAATTGGGATGGAATATTTCGAACAGAACTATGATTTTCAAAATAAATTGGCCCAATTTGGAAGCATTGCTGTTATTTCAAAATCCTATTTTTCCATGTTGAACGCAAGCCGAATAGGCATGCTAACTTTTTTGCATATTATAACCTATCTGATCTTATGTAGTTTTTTATGTGAATGACTGATATTTTTTACTCATCTGTTTCTTACATATGTAAGTGATGTTTTAAATTGTGACAAAAAACCTCAAAAGAGTAAAAAAATGACAATGCTATGTGTAACGATTTCAATAAAAAAAGTAAACCAGTAAATGGTGTTTTTTATACATGTATGTATAGAAGTTTAAGTTAACAACGCATTTTTAACTAGCCGTCATTTTGTCAGCTGTTAATAATTTATGATTAGTTTGGTTTGACATTTCAACATGAAGACTCTGTCGTCTGAACAACGTTTTCAAATTGCGCAATCTGGATTCAAAACATTTTCATAAGCAAATTTTATTTAGCGATGAAGCTCACTTTTGTTTGAATCCGTACGTAAATATACAAAACTATGGTATTTGGAGTGATATTACTTCTCAAGTGTCTGTTGAGAAACCGTTACATCCAGGAAACCTGCCTGCTTAGAGTGTGTTTAGAATTGTGCTTATTAAATGCTTTTGTATTTGAAATTAACGTTATTTGAAGTTTAAATTGTAATTTATTACGTAAGGTTGTAATTTCTTAGCAACATTATTTATATTGTAATAAGTAATCCCTGGCCATTAAAAGAGAGAGTTACATAGTTTTAAAGATTTAATAAAAGGGAGAGTTTTTGAGGTAGCCATTGCAAATTGTTGTGTAATCTTAAAATAAGAGTGAATTAACTAAAATCAAAATTGTGTTTTTTTAATATGTATGGTACGTAAACTAACGTGACAAAACATTTTGGAGCCGAAACCCGGGAACAGTGGTTCCAAGAAACAAAGGACGATAAATCTGTGCGATCAATATAATTTGGTTAGTGTTGCTTGTTAACTACAGAAAATGACGTCATTTGGGCTGTGGATTTAAGTAAAGAATTTGGTTAAACGTGTTATGATCATATTTAGTCACAGTAATTCATAATAAATTATAAATTGCATAATTTAGGCGAAGACAACAAGTCTGTTGTTTACATCATAAATCGCAGCAGTGACATTTTAAAATAATTTTATTAAAAAATTGAACAAGATGGCTCCACCTGAGGATACTATAGAGTTTGTCAACGATAGTGATAGCGATGGTATCCGTTCGACACGGAAACTTAGAGATCTAAGGAAATTAAGGGCCAGTACTAAGGGCAACATCACATGAATCAAAACGCTGATTGCAAGAAAAGGTTCTGCATTATCAACGGCGGAACTTGAATGCAGACTTAGAATATTAGAATCATAATTCGAGCAGTATATGGGTCTACAGGCTGGTATTGACAAAATGTGTCAAGAAGACGTTTACGTAACAACAAAGGCAAAAGTTATGTCGTTGTTGTCAAAAAGAAGGCCATCAGTTGCTGAGGCCAGCAGATTGAATGCCACCACATCTATAGGAGTCCCTAGAGTCCGTCGAGGGGTAAAATTACCGATATTCGAAGGGAAGTATTCGGACAATCCTCAATTTATTGCATCTTTTAACAAGTTAATTCACCAGAATGAATCGCTGAGTGACTGTGAACGTTTCTTAATTCTGAAAGAACATTTAGGTTACAACCCACTTGCAGCTGTTGATGATTTTGATGTCATAGATGAGAACTACCAGAAGGTGTTGAAAAGACTAGAGGAGTGCCTTAATAAAAAAAGTAAAATGTTCGAGGAACATGTTTCTGCACTTTTTCGATTCAGAGGACGAATAGACCATCTGCGACTCATATAAGGCAGATTGTGGATTCTGTTAACGCTCACGTAGGTGCCATGTTATCGCTCGGACATTACAAGGATATTGCCAATGCGATGGTTATTCACCTGATGATGGAAAAAGTAGACACAGAGTCTCAGGTTAAGTGGGAGGAGTCAGTAGACTACAACAAGATTTATTCCGGGAAGAATGCTCTTCCATTTTATCATAGCGATGTCAAAATTTAGAGGCAAGAGAATCAAAAACTTGTCATGTTGAAAACAACCGGCCGGTTTATTCACAAAAAGGTGGTAAAAGTAGGCGGTATGATCAAACTGCCTTAACCGTGTCAAAATCGTCATGAAACGTATGCAATGGAGTGGACCATGATCTCCCTGATTGTGTTGCATTTCGAAAATTGTCTCTGTGTGACCGCTATGTTGCGGCAAGAAAGGCTAAGGTATGATTTAACTGTTTGAGAAAAGGTCACTTGCAGAAATTGTGTACCCGAAAAAATGTGTAAAATGCAGTGCTTCGCATCACAAATTGTTACATAAGCAACTCTCATCGGAGGTGAATATTAAAGATGTATCATTGTGCTATGGTATTAGTAAAAGATAACTTTGATAATTATCACCGAGCAAGAGCTATGCTAGATTCAAGGTTTCAAATTAATTCAATTCGCCCAAAAATTATTGTTAAAAAAGTCATCGTGTCAAATTGATGCACATAACATCTGGGATGTGGTAACGAAGTTTAGGAAACGTCGATAGCTACGGTAAAGTCAAGTTTTTATGATTACGAAAGTAGTCTTGAATTTTATTTGCTTCCGCGAATAACAAGTTCAAAGCCTGGCAGATATTTCGATGTATCAATTTGGAATATTCCAAAAAATATCAAACTGGCGGATCCAGCATTCAACTGTCCCTCGCGTGTAGATATTTTGATAGGGGCCGAAAT
Source organism: Trichopoda pennipes (assembly GCA_030448955.1). Classification (NCBI taxonomy): domain Eukaryota; kingdom Metazoa; phylum Arthropoda; class Insecta; order Diptera; family Tachinidae; genus Trichopoda; species Trichopoda pennipes. Next base: position 2,095,613 of record JASKUP010000051.1, read on the forward strand.
ATTTTTTGACTTGTTGGTCATCGTGCTAAACAAAAACCTGCCCAGACTTCAAAAAACCATATTTCCATCCAAATATCTGGATGGTATCTGGCAAGACGAATGAATATCTGGCTGTAGGCCATTCCCACAGCATGATACTACAAAAATTTTGGGAAGTGGAGCAAATTACTCACAAAAAGAAATTTTTGACAAAAGAAGAAGAAGAAGAATGTGAGCAGATATTCATAAAAAGCGTTAAAAACGACATTTCTGGTAGGTTTATTGTAAAGATACCGTTAAAATCATATTTTAACAAACTGGGTAAATCATATGAATATGAACGACGGTTGTTCGCAATTGAAAAACGACTTCAGAAAGATACTATTATTAGCGAAGCTTATAATAACTTTATGTCCGAATATATTCGTTTGGGTCATATGACGGATGTAAAAGAATATGATATTGGCAATATTAAGTATTTTGTCCCTCACCAATTTGTAGTTCGCCCTGATTCATCGAGTACAAAGTTTCGGGTTGTATTTGATTGCAGCTGTAAGACAACTACTGGATTGTCGTTAAACGATGTAATTCTCAAAGGCACAGTTGTTCAAGATAGTTTATTGTCAATTATTTTGAGTTTTCGGTGCTACAGATATGCGATAACTGCGGATGTAAAGAAAATGTACCGTCACCATAGCCTATGGTACAACTTCCGCCCGATATTTAGTTACTCGGTGCTTAAGAAAGTTAGATGATTATTGCCAATTAACATCCTTTAGCGTCGAAAATCATACTATCTGATTTTTACATGGATGACCTTATAAGCGGTTCGAACAATGAAAGCAAGATTTTGGAAATATACGATCAGGTTACAACCGTAATGAATTCAGTCAAGCTCTATTTGCGGAAGTGGTATTCAAATAGTCAGCGATTTCTAACTTTTCTTCCAGCTGCGGAAAAAGAGAAGACGCTTCGTGTAAACGATGCTGAAATTATTTAAACACTTCGAATTGTGTGGGCTCCAGTGGGAGATACTTTTCGATGTGTCTGGTCGTCGCTTGATTCTAAAGAAGCAGTGACAAAGAGAATTGTTTTATCTGAATTCGATCCCCTGGGGCTGATTAACCCAGTTGTAGTGAAAGGCAAAATTTTCATGCAAGACTTTTGGGTTTTAAAAGTCAATAGGGACTAATCGTTACCTATGAATATGTAGAGCAAAAAGTCTAGAGTAGCGCTCTTGAAAACCCAATCGTTACCAAGACTTGACTAATGGCTGCTGAACTTTTGTTAAAATTGGTGACAAAAACAAAATTTAATTTTCCGTTAAACATTGATGCTACCTATCTGTGGACTGATTCGCAGATTGTCTTGGATTGGTTAAATAAACACCCATCTAGTTGGAGAACATTTATTGCTAAAATGGTATCATATGCAGATGAGTTAAATAATTCTATTTGGTTTACAGGACCTGAATTCTTAAAAAAGGAGTGCTGTAATTGGCCAGCAAATATAATAAGACAAAAATGCTTTGAGACAAATCAAGAAAGAGTTAAGGAGTCCACTGTTATGCTGCTCCATCTGTTTAACTCAGAATTGTTGCAATGGATCGAGAGCCACAGCGATTTTCAAAAGCTACAAAGCAAGGTAACATTGTTAAGGTCTGCATTTAGAAAAAGACAAGTTTCTCTTGTACCTATTGTACTTCAAACAATATGAAGCTTTGTCATATCCCACCTAGGTCCCCCCACTTTGGTGGCTTGTGGGATGCGGCAGTTAAGTCCGCCAAATATCACATAACTCGAGTTTTTGGTGAATCGTATTTGACATTCGAAGAACTGGCGATAGTGGTTGCCGAAGCGGAGTCTATATTAAATTCGCGACCCTTGACGATAATGAGAGTGTATTAACTCCTGGACATTTTTTAACGTGCGGTCCATTAGTAAGCATTGCAAAACCGATTTACGATACCGAAAATTATTCGAATCGAGAAAGATGGTTAAGGGTATCTCTCATACAACAACATTTTTGGAAAAGGTGGTCGATGGAGTATCTTAATGAGCTTCAACAGAAAGCTAAATGGACTAAAAAGCAACGAAACTTAAAGGAGGGTGAATTGGTTTTAGTGTCGGAAAAAAATTTGCCGCCTAAGCAGTGGTTTATTGGCAGGGTGAACATTCGCTGAGTTATTGCCCATATACGGTCAAAAGTTTTGAAAACGTGGTCGAAATAGGGCTCCAGATGAGACTACGTCTGAGCCAGTCGGGCGGTCATATATAAGAAGTTATATTTAAATTATAATACCAGGAGATTATCTTTCGGATAAATTGATTTAAACTACTCATCTTTTTATAAAACAGCAAAACAAGATTTGCTACTCATTTCAGCAACGTCCAAATTTAATATCCACAACTATTTATAACAACACTTTCAAATTAATTTTTACAATCCCAAAGTATATATATAGTCAGGTAAATAACAGGCAGTAAATTCACACTTCACGTGAATTGGTGGTTTTCAACAAGAAGTTTGTTTTCTAAAAGAAAAAAAAAACGAAAAATATTTAAATTAAGATGATTCAAATTTTTTTGTATTACGAAGAGTTCGGCAATTATGAATGAAAAATTTTTTTCGTCTGAAAACCCCAATTGTTGAGAACGACGAGGAATTGACAAGTTTAGATCTGCTTAAACACTGTGTCTCACGGCTGCGATGTTTTCAGTTGCACGAACCGATCGAACACGGTGCACATTTTGTATCAAGCCTGTTGACTCAAATATACGACTAAATTCTTAATAGCGGTCTTAAAAAGACGTTTATGTTGTCCGAAAATATCACGAATTTTACGAAATGTTACTTTAACAGAAACACTATTTTCATTGTGGATTTTAATTACTTTAATGGGATTTTTGTTGTAAAAATTGCCAATGAATCTACTAAGAATACGTCAAAAAACTAAATGTCAAAACAATCATGTTGTTGTTGTTGCACAATTGAAAAACAAACTTCTTCTTAAAAAATCCGATATAATAACTTTTTAAAGTTAAAGGTTGACTTCTTACTTTGCTTTGCCCGCAATAATCTAATTCTTGCATGAAAAGCACTAATTGCTGAAAAAAATATACCTCCAAAATTTTAAAATTTTTACAAGAAGTAAAAAAATTCACAAGTATTTAATAACAAATACTTATTATTTTTTTTAATGGTCTTTTAAATTAAATTTAAGTATATATTTTTTCAATATTTCGCTTTCCTGTGGAAAGCTTCTTCAGGAAATTATTTTTTTATAAAAACAAAAATTATGAAAATTTGAAAAAATTTTTTGAAAACAATTGACAAAAACATATTTTTTTTTTTTAAGAGAAGTAGCACTTCAGGCAACAATGCCTATTTAGTCAAGTACCGTGCTACATTCTTTAGGAAGAGGGATAGAGAAGAGATGAAACAGGTGGTGAAAGTAGAAGGATTAACTGCCGTATATAAGACAGCACAGCGACCAGTGACTATGCCTTTATCGCTGAGCAGCCCCACCGACAGTCAATTTGTATTTTTGTAGTGAAAAAAACCAAGGTCTTCGTTGGGAATCGAACCCACAACCCCCATATTTACAAGCTAGTACACTACCTACTAGCCTACAGAGGCACCTTAAAATAATTTTCTTCATACATACATATAAAATTAAAATTTCAAAAATTTTTAAGCATATAAAAAATTTCTAATGAATTTTGGTGTAATTCCAGCTTTCCTACATCCTATCAAAGTGTAATTGACGCTTTCGGTCTTACAATTTTGTCCATGGTAGCCTTGTATTTATTGATTATTGCTCCAATGGAATTATTTTTCTTGAACTTCTTGTAGCACATCATCGATTTTGAATGTTGATTTTTTTACTGCTTCTGATTATTCTCTTACTCACAAATGTTTTTATCCAAATTTACTATTGTGAAATGTGCACTTTTTTCTTGACTTGTTTTCTTCTTCTTGATTTCTTTTTTTTTAGTTTTTTTTATATTATTTGGTTATTTTTTTAATCGACCTTTTTATCTTAAATAAATATGTATTATTCTTTCTTTCTTGTTTTTTGTATGTTTAAAAATTAATGAAATTTTAATTTTGTATGTATGTATGTATGAAGAAAATTATTTTATATGTTTTTGTCAATTGTTTTCAAAAAATTTTTTCAAATTGTTATAGTTTTTGTTTTTATAAAAAATAATTTCCTGAAGAAGCTTTTCACAGAAAAGCGAAATATTGAAAAAATATATATTTAAATTTAATTAAAAAGACCGTTAAAAATAATAATACATATTTATTTAAGATATAACAGGTCGATTAAAAAAAATAATCAGTATTTAATAACATTAGAATAGGAAACCAAACCTGATTGTTAATGAAACTGTTTTTTTAATTTT